>JAUBNQ010000012.1:23439390-23472533 GCA_032353495.1 Ctenopoma kingsleyae | reverse complement strand
TACATATTTCCTATATTTTCTAGTTGTATTCTAATAAAGAGACTAAGAAATAAAAACACATATGGTCATAATAGCATTGCAAAAACAACAAATCTAACGGTGGCCTAAGACTTTTGCACAGTACTGTATATATGTATTTGTCAATCAATGTCTTACTGCCAGTTTAACAACATGTCTAATTTCCTAGAATTTATATTGTGAGTATGAGTGTATTGTTTATATCGTCCAGCCATACATACTACACTTATGAAGTGTCAAAACTGTATTTGAAGTGGAAACTGGAGTATGAATAAGACCTATCAAATTAATTTCTTCGACATAATGTTGACTTAAGCTAGATCTCATTCTTCATAAAAACACTGTGAGGGAAAAGATAGGACAGAGAAAATCTGTGACACAGGTCAAAATTCTGATTCAGTCAGGCTCTTTCTGGCTCATACATTACTCCTGAAACACAATTATGCTCTTTGATCACCTCACTGTTCTGCAATAAGAAGATTGATGGCACTTTCAGCTCTTGAGAGACTACAGCAGCTCAGTTTTTTTTATTTGAAGCAGATCAAAGAGCATATTTGTCAGTGAGACAATGTATTAATATACTGTCTAAACCATTAAGATATGTCGTATGAACTCTTCAATCAGTATGTAGTTTGACTTTCTACTGGAAGCAAAATTACATTGTACTGAAATGATGGTCCCCGGTGACTTTAGTACCGTGCTTGTCTCAGTCAGACTGGATTTGATTCTCCATGTTATACCACCCATATGAGTAGGCAATAGTTTTGTGCATAGTAGGTCAGTCTAGGGGTGCTCTTGTAAAAGGATGATTAAAATCCCACTGGTACATTCCCACAGTGATTGTTGTTGTGCTTTAATGTAGACAAGAGTTTGTGTGTGGGATTGATGGAGAAGAGAGAATAAAATACAAAGGATGAAATATTATATATAATGCAGCAGAAGTGAGAATTTTCCTCTCACAGAAACTATATGACTGAACTGAACCCTGACTCGTCTGTCTCTTCTTGTCTCCCTTTTCTCTGCCCCTTCTGTATCTTTCTTTCCAACAGTCTCTTTCTTCCTGTATCTCTCTGGCCTTTTGTTTCAGAGCAACTTTGTGGGTGTGCATACATTATGTGTATTCCTTCTGGGCAATGAGAGTGATGCAAGTAGAGAGAGATGGAAAGAAACAATTTATTTTTTCTTCCTCGTCCGATAAATTACCATTTATTGTGTCACTTTCTTTTTTCTGTCTCTGTACTGTTGTGCTGCTTCACCCATAACCATGGTGACCTGCATAGAGTAAGGAGCAGAGGGGGACAAAGACAGAGACAGATTAGTAAGAACAACAATATGAACAATCAAGGCTGAGAGAGTAGGGTAAAGGAGGGAAATATGGGGCAGATGAATTGAAACAGAAAAACTGGAGGCAGACATGTACAAAGACTGATAACAGAGTGATGGTAGAAGAGGATAAGGGCAGAGAAATCTAAAGATAAGTGGAGAGCACAGAGAGAAATCGAGGGGAGAATGATATCAGCGTAGACTAAGCTTGTCATATATGCTTTGGCTAGAGAGACATACACAAGCTCATGATGGACACTGACAGTTGTTTGCTCACAAGTGTTGAATCTGTTGAATGTTGAACAGGTGCCCACTGTTTTGTTTGGTGTTTTCATTTGCTTATGCTGTTTTTCGTCTCGGAGGAAACACTCGATTAGCACTCAATTACCTACTTGGATTGCAGTGGGAGGGGAGAATCCTGCAGGAGGACAGTGGACCCATTCATCCACGTTATATGGGCACACAGCCATGCAGATACTTAGCGGTTCACTCAGCCACTGAGCTCCACAGATGTGAAGTGTTTATAGTCTTGTTGTTTAAATCTTTTGAAATGTAACAGATTTAGTACTCGAGCCAAAATATATTCGGACTATGACTTCCAACACTGCCACCTGTCAGGCAGAAAAATTACAGGAATTTTCTTGCAAAAATTACATGAGAAAATTGCTTCTGCTCTCATATCTGTACAGTAATTCATTTGGAATTGCGTTTACATACAGACGTATTTAATCCAAATGCAGATATAAGTTAGTTACTAGAATGGATCATCACAACTACTTTACCCCTTGTTAACTAATAAGAAAGCAGCCTTTGAGTTTCTAAGATCAAGTTTGACAATGTTTTATCACACTCTCAGTGAGATACAATGTTCTGCTGCAGGAATAATGGTTTAAGCCAAAGGATGAGAGTACATCTAAAGAACTGACTCTTGTTCCATTGACTGGAACATAACATGAATGACAGAGTCAACTTGTGACCTGTATTGACAAGAGGCAGATATGCACAGCTCAGGCACAACAGCTCACAATTCACAATCAATGATTCTGTTGAGCATGCGATGGAGATCAATGAGAGAGGAACTGGTCACATGCTGTGACACATGCAATCTGTTCTTGATGCTCCGTGTTGTTATACAGTGCTGTATGTCTCTTCTATAGCCTGTGTGCTGACACTTTCCATTAGTTTTTACACAAAGTCTTTGTTAAGACATCGGAAACACTTGATTGCTCTCCTGTCTTCTTCTTCCACTCTGTTTCTCTTCCTGATTTTATTTATTTGTCACACTTGAATGATTCAATTCATCAAACTAATTTTAATATTACACAAAGATAACCTAAGTAAAAACAAAATGCAGCTTTTAAACGATTTCATTAATTAAGGGCAAAGAAATGGTTAAAACAAGTACCAAGTGCTACAACTGCAATCATGCATTTGTGATAACTGGCAATGAGTCTTTCACATCACCATGGAGGAATTTTGGCCCACTCATCTTTGCAGAATTATTTTAATTCAGCCACATTGGAGGGTTTTTGAGCACGAACAGCCTGTTTAAAATTATTCCACAGGACTTCAATCAGATTTAAGTCCAGACTTTGTCTAAACTCAAAATCCTTTATTAGTTTTTTTTTTTTTTTTTTTTTTTTGAGACATTCAGAGGTGGACTTGCTCGTGTGTTTCTGATTACTGTCCTATACGTTCTTGAGCTTGAGGTCACAAACTGAAGGTCGGACATTCTCCTTCAGGGTTTTCTGGTAAAGAGCCGAATTCATGGTTCCATCAATTATGGCAAGTTGTCCAGGTCCTGCAGCCACAGACCATCTCACTACACTGTTTGTTGGTATGATGTTGTAATGCTGTCTCTGTTTTAATGCCAGATGTAACAGGACTCATATCTTCCAAAAAGTTAAACTTTTGTCTAGTCTATTAGTCCACAGGAGTCCACAGTCTTGGGGATAATCAAGAAGTCTTTTGTGAGACAAGGCTTTGTGTTATTTTCAGTCAGCAGTGGCTTTCACTTTGAAACTCTCCCATTGATGCCGTTGTTGCCCAATCTTTTTCTAATTGTTGAATCTTGAACATTGATCTTAACTGAGGCAAGTGAGACCTGCAGTTCTTTAAATGTTGTTCTGGGGTCTTTTATGACCTCCTGGATGAGTCGTGGTGGTGCTCTTGGAGTAATTTTGATAGGCCTGCTGCTCCTGGGAGGGTTCACCACTGTTTTAAGTTTTCTCCATTTGTGGATAATGGCTCTCATCCTTGTTTACTTGAGTCCCAAGTGTAACAAATATGCAAAACAAAAAACAAAAACAGAAAGGGGGCGAATTCTTAGCACTGTACCTTTCTCACTCTCTGTTCTTTTCTATGCTTATTTTTATGTCTCTCTTAGTGCACAGATATTTCATACTTGGAAAAAAGTCCTTCCATTTTTCTCACTCTAGGACACACTTATAAAAGCAGACTTGAGTCTATAATGTGGTAGGGAAAATATCAGAAGTGCAGGTTAAGCAGCTACATTGATTGATTAGCAAACCTTTCAGAATTCATTTAGCCACTTCTAAATGCATAAATATGAAGAGCAGGAAAAGTAAAAAGGCTTTATGTAAATATGTAACCTTGTTAGCTTGTTTTGTGGAAGGCGTGGAGTGTCTTTATTGTATGCGTGTCTGTCATCCACCTTCTATATTTCCCATTCAAGGCACATTTAATACACCAATAGACAGGATCACTGTATTGCACTGCTACGACATGCAAGTGGTTGGAGGAAGGCATCACGAGAAGGTGATCAATTTTTTTGTGACACAGCCCAACCAGTTGTTTATTATTATGTTTAACCAGATCTCAGTCTCACTCCAACTCTAACTTTATCCACTAACTTTTCCTATTCCAGAGCTGCATGTCATAGCAGTTCTTTCTGTAGACTCTGTTTCTCCTCCAGCGTCTCATCACCCACATATCTCAGCAGAAACTGTGACCATAATCCTTTATGCTTACGTTATTCTTGACGTGTATGAACTGGAGTCCAAATTATGTCTTAAATGTGCAAAACTAGCAAAATCGCACCACAGTTCAACCACAAATAGTATTTTGAAAGTGGTGTATTTTTAGTGTGTGTGTTTGTGTGTGTGTGTGTTATATATCATGTCAGGCGTTACGTTAAACGGTAAATGTCACACTGCTAACACCTGGGTGCCCGAACCTGTCTAAAACCTGGAGCGCCTTTAGGGCGGCTTTTTAAAGTTCAGTGTAAATAGGCAAAGGCATCAAAAAGAAAAGGGCCAGTACGGCAGGTTTTCTATAACAAAAGGGCTTTAGAGTAACAGGCAGATTATATGTGCTGGAAAAAGGTGTTTGTGAAGTGTGTGGGATACAAGGAGTAAAGCTAAAAGAAATCAACTTTGACATCTTCTCAGACTGCAGTTGAATAGAAAGCTGCCAACAAATTCTGGTGTACTCACTGCAGCCTCAGATTTGTTTTTCCCCAGTCAGATGAATTCTGTAAAACTAACTTAAATCTGGACTCATCAGACCAAAGTAAAAACTTCAAATGTCCATTCTCAAGCAACTGTACTGTATTCCTATTATCTGTCTCTTTCTGCAGTGGTTTCTTTGCAACAAATTGACCATAAAGGCCTGATTAACGCAGTCTCCACCAAAAAGCTGATGTTGAGGTGTGTCTGCTACAGTACATTGATTGAAGGATTGATGTGGATTCTAATATCAGGTGCTGTTAATTGGTGATTTTTAATGGTGGTTAACACTAATGAATTTGTCCTCTGCAGCACAGTAGTCTTTGTGAGAGTCAGTTTCATCATGGTGTTTGATGGGTTTTTTGACTGCACTTGAGGCAACGTAGAGGTTCTTTGAATTGATCAATGCAGCGTTTTTGTCCTTAAGTAATGATGGACTATTTTTTTTCTCTACAGCTAATTTAGCATTGCAAACCATAATAATAATATTAATAACAATAATAATGATAATAGGACAGCTGGGATAGGCTCCAGCACTCCAGTGATCCTTACGAGGACAAGCAGTTAAGATAAAATAAATAAATAAATAGATACTTTATTGATCCCCTTGGGGAAATTCATTGTGGACAGGCTGCCCCCTGTCAGGCGCCAAGGGTCAGGGTATTGGTGTTTTGTCCAAGGGCACCTCAACATGTAGCTTGCCGGGACTGGGAATCAAGCCGCTCACCCTTGGGTTTGCTCTACCCATTGATCATGCCGCCCCCAAATAATGGATGGGTGGAATAATAATAATAGTAGATACTTTATTAATCCCTTGAGGAAAATCTTGTGAACTGGCAGCTGTCCAGGACACTTCGACATGTTGCCAGGAATCAAGGAGAACGGGAGTCAAACCACCAACCCTGGGGTTTTTAGGTGACTGCCCTACTATTGAGCCACTGTCGCCCATTATTATTACAATTATTATTAATATGGATTACTGGTAGTAGTAGTTAAAGTAGTTAAAGATATGCGCATATAGTCAGTAGGGGCACACACACGCACAAAAACAAGCATATGAAAACACTTAACCTGATACAAAGGGTAAGGATTATAAGTGAAAGGAAGGATCAGAGTGCCTTGATGCAGGGTATGAAAAATCTTAGAGCTCGTCAAATGTGTGAATCACCAAGTCTCAATATAACCATGTCGACTTGTGTTTAAACAAACCATTTCAATTGGTTGGAGTGCATTTCTCCCAAACCAGCTCAGAGCATGAGTTGGTTTTGCAGATAGAATATCTATAGAGCAGGCAATGAAAACGTTGTTGTCTCCAAGATGCTCTTAATCTCTATGCTTATCTGTATGTCAAAGAGAGGATGAGAGAGCCAAGTACATTCATAGATCCTGTACATGCAGGCTTGTTGTTAGTGCTTCTGTCAGTTTGTGGTGTTCACTGGGCCAACCCAGTGTCAAGGAATTACATCATCGAGTTGGAGTAGCAGGGCAAACCCCCTTTTATCTCTTCATAGAATATTCATCATGACTGAATGAAAGAAGAATGCATAGGTTTATGAATAATAAATCACTTTAGAATGTGAGTGGGTGTGCATGCATTTAGTGTTTGTGTTTTTCTGTGTGTATATCTCTATGTACAAGGAGAAAAGTGTGTGCACAAGGCATGTGTGTGGTTAGGTTTCTTTTTTTTTTTTCTTTCTTTTTTGTTCATACATTCCTGCACCGATTGCTGGCCTGTCATGCTTGTGCTGCTGCGCTCACTTTTCCAGAAGAAAGCCATGGTGCTTGTCCTTTGGTGCTGACTCTTCTACACATCTTAAAAGCATGTTGAACCACCACTGCCACACATTCACACTTCCCTCTCGCTCTCACTTCACTTCCTCTCTACTATCAGCTGTCAGCTGAATCTGTAAGCAAACAGCTACAGACATTAGTGTTTGCAAGACGGAGGAAGGTGATGTATGGAACACAGTATGTTGATGAAAAGACACGTACATTTATTTTGTGCACAATTTTATGTTTGTTTTTACTCAGTAATGAGTATGTTATAATTTTGACATCATGTTTCATATTGCTTAGTAGCTTCAGAAAGCATTCAGACCCCTTCGCATCTTCTTCACATCTTAAAGAGATAAAAGCACCATTTTGTTGGTCTACAGCCGATAACATATACAGTACTGACAAAATATTTTTAGAATGAAATGTATTTAGATCATTAATTCACCTTTGCAAAAGCTTTTATGGAAGCAATTAGAGATTCATGTCTTCTTGGGTAAAAAGCTTTGCAAAACTAGATTTGAACAGTTTATGATGCTGCCTACAGTGTAGCATGATGTTGCTGCCTCCATGCATCACTGTAGGGATATCATTATCCCATCATGTTCTGCCCAAAGAAGAACATTTTTGTCTTAGAGAATGGACCCGAGTATATTTTCCTCAAGAGTGCCTTTTTTTTCCTAGTCTAAACATAAGTCATATTTTTTTAACTGCTACTGAGATTGTCGTCCTTTCACTCCTGATAGATGTGTCACAACAATTTTATCACAGATGTCTACAAAGATGTCCTTGTAAATTAAAGCAAATGAGATGCAGTTGCCACAGGAAATCTCTCTCAAAACGCTGAAAACTTGTGCCAGTGAGTATTTAATATCTATTATGTTGCTGCTATTTCCTAAAATTTCTTTTAAAAAAAATCTTCCACTAGTCATTTTAGGCTATTGAGTGTAGACTGAGAGTTTTATACAGTTTTATCCATTTAAAATGAAACTCACGCAAGGCGTGGGGGAAAAATTAGGCAAGCTGAATATTTTCAGAAGCCACTTTATCCATAGGTATTCAAATATTAATCCTACCTGAAAGGGGTTTTACTAATACAATGCACCATCACCTGTGTTTCTGAAATGTCTGATTATTGTGATTTTCCCCAGCAACTGCCAGATCACAGTTCCTTTTTTCTATGTAATAACAGCACTAACTGGAATTGACTGTAGACCACCTCCACGTCACCACCACTGTCACCTTCAGAGGTAAAAGCAAAAAGACAATTACAGAAATTGTCTCTGGAGCTGGCGCATAAAGAGAACAGAGAGAGGATAGAAAGGATAAAGATGTGCAAGAAAAAAAATGTATCTGATATCTGAGTAAAAAAGCTGCTGTGAGCAGGAAATGTAGAGATGATCATTCACTTTGTGTTTCTTCAGGGCAGGAAGAAAAAGAGGAAAATAGGGAGAGAAATGAAGCCTGAGATGTGTGTGTTTTGCAACACAAATGTAGGGGGAGACAAATTGAAATGAAAAAGTATTGTTGAGGAAAGTGGTGTCAAGGTGAACATTTTACCTGTTTGAATACAACATGTAGACTGAGAAGAAACAAATGATAATCTGATACCAACGTAGAGTGGACTGCCTGTGAAGTCAGTGCCACTGCTTTGCAGACTCAATCTGTCAGAATAAATATCACTTGTGTACTCGAGATAGATGTTTAGGAACTGAATACTTGCCTTGTTACCAGGACAGAATGAGACGGAAAGAAAGCAAATAGAGTAACGCTGGTCTTGTGCAGAGTGCCACGTCACTGTACCAATCATTTAAAAACTGACTATGGCAATTTGAGCCTCCATTTGCATTGATTGATTTTCTCCACTCAAGTTGGGAGCTGTCATGGGATTAAATTTAGCTGCCATTACAACCCCCCCAGTGTTATCGCTCTCCCATTATCCTATTCCGTGAGTGTTTGTTTGTGTGTGTGTGTGTTTGTGTCTGTGTGGGTACATGCAGATGTGTGTGCTTGCGCGCACCCATGAGGAAAACTCATATATAGTATTTGGTACTGGACGAGTCTCCACACGATCAAAGTGCCTTTGATCAAATCATGCCCTCAGATCATCCACTTACACGGTCAAGTGTGCGCTGTAGGCCCAAATTACGCACAAACACACACACACACACACAGTTCATATGATTACGCATGCAAAGCTGGGAATTCTTTCTGTTTAACTCTCTCTCTCTCTATGAAACATGCACACACTCGTTTGTGCTCATACTGTAGTTAAGTATCATCTCCAGCTTCAAACACCATTGATAAGACACTTCCCTTCAGAGCTTCACTGTTTGTGACATGGCCTCATTCCCCATGTGGGCTTAGCAGCCTTAGAAGCGAGAACCAACTTTCCTTGCTTCACACACTCCAAACTTCTGTCCCGTTACGGGCATTACGGGCTCCCCCTCTGGACTGCCTGAGGTATTTTTCTAGTCTATAGCACTGTATACTGTATATATGTGAATGTGGGAAACCATGAATTGTGTTTCTCTGTGCACGTATTAATGAGTTTGCTGTGTGACTGTGTACAATCATCGTTTCATCTTACCAAAAGAAAATCTCCTGCTGTGTTCCTTCATGAGGGCAAATGAAGCTTAGCTTGACTAAGTTACTTACTTATGTTCTTGATAATTAAGCTTTTCCTGAACAAATGTCACTGCCTGATCTGTGTGGCCAAGAGATTTTGTGTGGATCATGACTGTGTATGTGGTAATGCTGTTACATATGTTATTACTGGGATTGTTTTAATCAATAATTAATTGAAGCTTTAAAGATGGATACAGGAGACTTAAGCTGTCAACTTGATTCAAAGAACAATAAGAGTTTTGAAGCTTACTACTAGAAGAGATGGTTATTTAAATTAATTACAGAGTTTAAGTAGTGGCATTCTTACTTTTTAGTCTGTGTGCAGCTGGTTTATTAAGGCAGCAAGTATTTGAGACACAGAGCTTGTGAAGTGATTCAGATTAGTGCTGGCTTATGCTATCAGTCGCACCAGAGGAGCAGACAGACCTGCGCTTCTTGTCCTCCTCTCTCTGCCACTGTTCCTGTAGGTTGCACTCTCCTCCTCTACATCTCTTATCAGAGGGCAAAACCTGACCAACCCCCACCACCTTCAGTTGGCGCTGGTAAGGGCACTTCATTACTTCATAACTGAGATCTGCATCTGCTGCATCAGGCTAACACTGACAGAATAATATAACATCCACGTGAGCTGGTTTATAATTTTGAGACAACAAAAACACCTTAGCTGAGCATCCTGATCTACGGTATAGGACTCGCTTGTGTACATTACCTGTCCTCTACCGGGCAACTCGCACTAATGCTAATGTGTTAATTGTCCTTTTGAAATTTTTATCAAAATGCCACCTCGCCTGTGGGGGGACTGACAGAGTGACAAAACAGATGCTGACAGAGGAACAAGCCCTCCCCTGACCTTTACAATTCCCATTCTTCCTCTCAAAATCCTTTTCACCTATGTTTAATGTGGTGGCAGGGAAAGGATGCACGTACCTTGAAGACTGGAATCCACTTGTAAAGCAGGAGACTCAGTCTATACACTTCCTTGACCTTTAAACTAATGTTAGTTGATATACTTTAGTGCCATTTCTTGTGATCCCTTATTGATTGCCAAATAAAAACCTTTTTTACATGCCACACAGTGAGTCCAGGTTCAGCTACAGAACAGCTATCCAGTGACCCCAGGCCTGTGGGTTAAAGGACGCTCTCTCCTAACCTACTGTCAACATGGTGATTTTTCAGGCATACAAGAGCCCTTTATGTCAGCGAGTGCTGCTGGCACTAGTTTCTCTTATTAATGCAGCAGTGGGGTCCCTATTAATACTGAGACTTTATTGATCCTACTACACCCTCTGGCTGGAGATGAATGGCGCTCACATATTATCACAGCTCTAAAATGGGCCCTCACATATCTTTTGACATTTCCACCATAGATGGCAGTAATTTCCACAGCGACACACCCCATCCCTTGCTCTTTTATTTTCACCCTCTCTTACGCTCCCCTTTTCTTCTCCAGATGATTTTTTTCTTCTCTTCTCATGGTGCTCTTTTCTGAGTTTCCGCTCTCGGCTACTTCGTGTTATCAGTCCCTCCTGCCTCTATCTGTCCTTTCAGGTTTTTTTTCCCCCCACCTTTTGCCATTTTGCTCTTTTCTTGCCATTAACCACTTCTTTCATCATATCTATTCTTACCTTTACATCTCTCTTTGTAACTATTGTTCTCTTTTATTTGTGGTCTCGCTTGTCCTGAACTCTCTCTCTGTTTCTGCCTCCTCAGGCAGTCTGCATCAGCTAGTTCTTTTCCATCTGCTAAACCTTTCCACCTGTCTTTATTTGTGCTTGCTCTCAGCCATGACCCTTCCTTCTCATTTAAGTCTATTTTATTTATCTCTTTCAGTTTCTCCATCCTCTTTCTCATACACTCTGTTTTTGTATTTTCCTCAGCAGTTCTGCTTTGTTTAGCTCACAGCAGACAAGCCTGCTGACAAAGGTGGGTGAGAGCATATTTAAAATGTCACTGGCAAAGTGACAAAAGGTCATATGGAAACTAAGAGACTCCCGGCACAGTTTGGACTGACTGCTAAACAGGCAACCGTGCCTGTATTTTGTGTGCGCTGGGATGGTTGGGTTCACAGGCATATATGTATGTGTGCAACTGAATGTGCCCAGAGGTACAGTATGTGGATGTTTATGTGTTTCTGTATGACAGAATGTGTGAATTACATTGTGAATACTGTATGCTGTCAGAGTCCACACAGGTTTGTTTATGTGTCCGTGTGTGTGTTGCCATGCTCATACCTGAATGCTGCTCACTGCTTGAGTTTAGGCCTTGAGAAGCTTCCAGGCTGATGAGTCTGCTTTTAAATCAAGTTGCCAACCAGACTCACTGCATCAAGAGTGTAAGCCTGTGACTCTGATATAGAGGTTGCTGGTGTAAATCCCAAGGGCTAGGAGTGGTTCCAAATCTGAAGAGCCAGCCAGCAGGAAGTCAGCCAGTGTTTCATAGAAGTGTGGGAGGGTCTAGAGAAGAGGTGCTGTGTGCCATACAGATTGTGAAATCTTTTGAGACAAATTAGTGTTTGTGTTGTTGGACTACATACAGTAGATAAAACTGACTTGACTAGAGAAAGTCCTTATTATAATACTTAATTCCCCAGTTTAGATAGAAATGTGTAATTATTTGTCTGCAAAGCATCTATAGTGGTGGCGAATAGAACTTAATGTGAGGTGAAGGTATTTTGTAATAAAAAAAAGTAGCCCTCATGAAAACTGTTGACAGCTTTTCCTGTGGATTCTGTGGAGTAACTGGGGCATTGCGGTGCCCACAGTCTGTGTTATGGGTTTATTTCTGGTGTAACCTGTTTGAGTAATGGCACAAGGTTCTAAACCTACTAAGGAGTAAACAGTTGTTTTATATATTGTGTTTGTTGCACACCATTGCATTGCCAACAAGCGTAGAAATATAATTTAGACTAGGCTGTTTTTTTTTCCTTTGCATCTGTTTCTAATATAATTTATGGTAGTAATGATATTGTATGGTGGTATAGTAGTTATGTTTCTACATAATTTTATGGCAGTATTTCCTAAAACTAAACATCAAGGGTCAGAGATATTAGTCGCCAATTGAACTTCATCATGATAATACCTAAAATAACTGAAACCACCTTTAGGGAAAATTTCAGTTTGACTTTGACTTTAAATTTTTAGTTTGAATCTGCTTTTATGTAGGATGCATATATTGCCACTATGGCTTCACATACATTTCTTGGTGTTTGGTTTAATCTGGTTTTGCAATGAACTTAAACTGGCAATTTTGCTTTTTGCAGCTTTGTTTTGTGGTTGTTACAAATAAACTACCATGTGTTACAGAAATATTGACACTTATTACTGAAATGAAGCAGAACCCCTCATTAGATTATTATGAAAATATTATCTCTGATTAGTTTTACCAGTATCAGCTGAAAACATTAAATATTGTGTGAATGAAATTAATGACTTTGAAAACTATATATATATATATATGTGTAAAGGTGGTTTCAGCGTATGTGTGTATATACTAATACTACTATAGTATTCTATACTACCACTGTGTGTGTGAATAGAAACACTTTGGACCATACACATTACCATCTTCCTGTAAGCAATTTCCCTTTTTTTGCCAGTCAACATTGTTATTTTCTAACTTTCTGAACTGCATAATTAGTGAGCTTACAGAGCTCTGTTGTTGCTCTCATTGAGCTAATTAAAAGAAACACAGATTTAAATGATATTACAAAGAGCTGTGTGTTGTTGAAGAGTGACTCAACTCGAAAATATGTGTGTACTGTATGGTAAAGTTGTTTCCTTACAAAATGAGATGAAAATATTAGTTTGTGTCTGTTCTTTTTATTTTGTCCATGATTAGGTTGCTTCTATTTCTACCTGGGTTGCATTCTGAGTCAGCGCTAGTAGTAGTATTGGAGACTTCAGAGCTGAAAACCTTTGCATAATTATGTGTAGGAGAGAGGCTTGTTGACACATACAGTTGAATTTTCTGAAGCACAGGCATGTGTGAGGGAAATCTAAATTTTGATGTCAGACCATATAGTGTCTGCTTAGAGTAGAGTTTCTCTTTAGTGTCTTAGTTTCTCTTGTTTTATTTTGAAAGTGCATTTAACTCTGTCTAAGAGCTACTGTCTGGAGTGACTCATTTCACAATGCTCTTGTTTTTTCGAAGGGCTTTATATAGCACTTAAAGTTGTTGTTTGGAGTGCATTTTTCCCCACCAGCACTTAAAGTTCTGTATGTCTCATTTGCAGTTTGAGGCTCTGATTCTCCTGATGCTTGTATATACTGTACAGCCATCTGTCTACCTTCTACTGTCTGCCCTGCCTCTACCTTCAGGCCTAGCACTCTCAGAATAAAGTGGCACAATAATCCATCTCTAGGGGAAAGGGAAAAATACATAATGTATGTGTGTAGCATGTGTTAGCTGTGCTGTGTGTAGGGTGTTTTCTGATGCTGTCTAGTTTCCATTGACTCTCCTAGCTGTGCACTAAATGTCACTGTCAGCTTGTGAAGATTCCCGTCCACTTTCTCACTTCTCACCCATGTTTTCAACCTAAGTCTTCTTAGATAGGTAAGCAGGTAGATAGGTGACATGAATAGATGGGTGGATGATAGATGGATGCCATAAGGGACTGTATAGTGGATAGTGTATGTATGGACTGAGATAGAAAAGAGAGTGATGTCAGCAGTGTGTCAGCAGTTTTGATGAGTTGATGGCAGCGCTGACATAGCATTGGGAACAGCGTTCTGCTTATCCTTGTATCCCTTTCTCTCTCCTTCTATCCATCTATACAATTACTACTCAAACTTAGTTTCTCTTGTCAAAGGACATGGGAAATTATAGGTGTGTGTGTGTGTGTGTGTGTGTGTGTGTGTGTGTGTGTTACTAGGCAGTTTTCACAGAGGTTCCAGGCAAGGCCCTTACATGTTTTTCCCTTTTCTATCTGTACACTTTCACTCTCACACACGCACTCTAGCAAAGGTTATAACCTTCTCCATTAGTATGGTAGTGATTGAGTCAATGTGGAGTCAGGACAGCGGAGATTACTCCAAAGATCTGATTGATGGCATTTTGAACATTTGAAATTTAACCTGTAACCTGGAGAGTTAAATTGCCAAAGTGAAATATGCAGCCACATTCACAAAAGATGGAATGCAGTTATGACAACACTCACCTAAGTTAAAAATACATTTTTCTCGTTGGGCCTGAATGAACAACTTTAGTAAACTCGTACCTGGTGATCAATTGCCTCCTCCATTTTTATTGACCCTGTGGTGCCGAATATAGGTGACTTCAGTCTACTTATTGGTGAAGAGACTCAGCTGTCTAAGTGGACAGCTGATCTGCCGCTTCCTGCTGCATCGAGATGCTGCAGCATTTCTTTGACCAGTGGACCAGTTTAAGGAGAGGCTGCCCTTGTTGCCCTTCTTACTCCCAGCCATTTTCCCAGATGATACAGTCTGAGTCAGGCTACTCAGAGTCTCAAGGATATATCGTCAGCAAAAATAGTAGGACACATCCTGAGAGAAATTACCACTTTCAACCACAGTGGACGAGTCCTGATTCTTATTTTAGTGTTGAAAAATGTAGTGAAGTCATATTTTGTGTGAATAAATTTAGTCTTCAGACTTTTCTTGTCAATGTAAATTGTATATGACTGGAAAATTGTTACCTGTCTATTAGCTTTAAACCCTGCATTAAACTACTAACCTTGAAATGGACATCAGTCAATAGGGATCAATAGGGGTAATGTCTCATTCAGTGAAAGACAATAATTATCTTCACGTCTCATTGTGTACATGAACACTACTGAAGGCAGCGCCCTGTATAGCAAGATGAAGGAAAAAAAAAAAGGGAAAACATAATGTGTAACAAAGATAATGAAAGAGACCGACTTCACCTCAGGAAAGATGTCAAGGCAGTCGGTTTGATTAATTGTCCATTTAGATCTCCAATGTTTCATTTCATTCCTCGTAATGATTAGTGTTTTGACTACTGCTCTGCTTGCCTTTTTGAGAACAGGTGTGTATATGTAGAGAGGTAGAAAGGGAGAGAGAAATCAAAGCATTTCTTTGTCAGGCTGAAAACAGATTATGCGCACATATGCATGTGTGAGAGGTGTGTTTTAAAGTGTGCATTTATTTACATTGTGTGTGCATGTATAGTATTTATATACTTGTCATCGTGCCTATCTCTATTTCAGTGTTAGTCATCAAAATCTGAAATGTCTAGCAGATGGCCTGCTGGAAGATGAGTGGTCCAAATCTGGGACTATGATGCCTGTTCACTGCAGTCAGATGCTTGCTGATTGTCAGACATTAACTTAATTTCTTACATGCTATGCATTTGAGAGACCTAGCTTTTTTTTACCTGGTATATTCTATATTAAGATGGCTATTAAGAGAAAACATGGGAACTGCGGCTAGACAGCTTGATCTCTAGACACACCCAGGTTTCTGTTTTTGCAAAAGTGCAGATGTAAGGCCTCAGACATGAGAAGTATTGTGGTGGAAGAAGTTCCTGTACTGTTCATTACCAAATTAATTAAATCTAAAATATGACTAAAATGGCTCTGAAGGACATAAAAACACCCCAAAACACATACTCAGAATATGCCAGTCTGTTTAACAAATATGGTAGTAGGTGGAGAAGAAATCGTATTATTCCCCCATGTAATTGCAGGTTTTATGGAAACCAGGTTACTGATTTTAAAAACATCTTGTGATTTTCTGCTTTTAGCCCATTCTTGGCATTCTTGAGTGTGTATACTCTGTGTGTTTTCTCTGTGTGTGAATGAGAGAGAGTGAGGGTTGTTTATCTCATTAATGGGTGGTAGAGCTGGATGGGGCTTTGTGTTTGGCTAATCAGCTACTCCACCTTAAGAGAGCTGCTAATGAGTAAATACTACCATACTACTACTGCCAATACTATGGCATAACACACACTCGCAGACACACACATGTTTTGACAATGTGACATGTGAGTTAAAGAGGCTCCATTGCCATGTGTCAAATTTGTGTGTATGTGGGGGACTGTGTGTGTCTCTGTGTGTGAGGGACTGTGAGCATGGTAGTGCATACTGTCTGTATGGGATCAGTTTCACCGGGCTGATGACCAGGAAGTAATGAAGCTTAGCAGCTTTTAATGAGCACATCGCTATAGTAACACACTCCCTACACTACTTGACCATTGTGCAGAATGACTCTCAACAATCACAGGAAACCACATTAAAATGTGACACAGCTATTGCAGTTAATTTTGTCATAAGTTTGCTACTAAAGAAGATTAAGTTGTATGTGTTGAGTTGAGGGAAAAAGTCATACCAAATAAGCCTCTGGGGGGCTTTTAAAATGCTTAAAGTAAAAACAAAGAAATGCATTTAACTAAATGGGGAAAAAAAGAACAAAATCAAACAACCCAAGCCACAAACGGATTGTGTGCCAGAAACAGCATTGTGTGAGATGCTTGAACAAGTCAGCATGAAGAAAAAACATAAAACTTAAAAATAAAAATAATAAATAAATATATAATCTGACATGTGAATGAAACACAGGTCGGAGAATAGTTAGATCCATAAAGAATGTACCGTATTTGGTGTGATGATTTTTTCACATTGGTGTTTTATTACTTGGATAACATTTTTGCTTAAAAAATGCAATTATCACATAATACTTTGTGTTTGCTCAGGTTGCCATTTATTAGCCCCTTCAAGAAATCAAGCTTAACCTTTGAACTTTTCTGTGGAAATGACCATAACTAAAAGTGTTTATAGTTTAATTACTTTCAAAAGACAAAATCTCCATGAAGTCTGATTAAAACATTTTACTGATGCACTGAATTGAAACAAGATATAACAAAAATGACAAAAATTATTATTTGCCAGTATGTGATCTTTTGCTTTTTCTGCTTTCAAATCACACCTGACTGTGGGCCATCAATCAGTATTGAACGTTACTCCAGTGAACAGAGCTGGTGGCACTTTAACGCTAAAGGGACTAAAGTAAACAGCTCAGCCTGGAACGACGATAGTGGTTGCTCATCTTAAGGGGGAAGTCTGTACCACCATTTCCAAGCATTTCACAGCAGTGTCCAGAACAGCTAGTCAGCAATTAAAGTATAAAAACCTTTCGTTATGATCATTTCCATGAAAAAACGTAAGGGTTGTCAAAAGAGAAAGGCTAGAGATAATGAGATAGGAAGAATATACAGCAACCCCTGGTTGACCTTACGTCTCACCTGGGAGATTAACATTGCAGGTGGCATGCATGTGAACCATTAGGCTACCATGTAAGCTTGTACAATAAATCAAATAAACTAAAAAGGGAAAACAAATGCGATGACAAACTACATTCATGCAACATCTTTCAAGATAAATGTGCACATGAATACTTGAGACATATGGAGCAATAGTAATTCATTGTAATTGAAGCTTGTGATTCATATTGTCTTTGAACTAATGTGATCATTTGTGTTTGTGACATTTTGATCTAAAAAAATTTTTTTTTTTTTTCTTCTGCATGGTCCCTGATGGAAAACCTCCACTATCATCCACAGGTAAGTGTTGATTATAGAATGGTGTTTGTGTGTGTGGTCTTGTCTCACTTGTGGTTTTTGGTATCAAATGTTTTTTTATCAGCACGCCAAACTCTAAACTACATTTGACTTTTGGCACTGACAAACAATTATGTTTTTGCAATAGTGGCTTGATTACCCTTCTAGAAAAATTATGGTCACATTATTTTGTCTTTACGGGCTAAATAAACTGATTACATCAGTATGATTGCTTCTGACAAGCTGAAGTTAAATCCACACTGAATAGGGTTTTGATGGCTTTAACTTGATTTTCTTCTGATTCTGCCGTAAGCCACACTTTGTGTATCTGCAGAGTGGCACCCTGCCAATAATATCAAGCCTCCACACACATTCATCATGTGGCCTATGTTAAAATGGTTTCAGAGAGGAGGAGATGAAATATCTTATTACTCATATTGTAAATCTAGGTGGCAGCTGATTTATTTGTTTTTGTGTTGCGTAGTTTTCCTTTTCTGTGTGGTGTTGTGTGGGTGTGTAGCATGTTGGCTATTCTTATGGTGTTTTTCGGTTAGATTAGTTGAGTAATTGTGTTGTGTAATCAAACATCCATGCTCACATTTCTCTAATTTCACACTCTCTTATTTTATATATTTTTCTGTCTTTCCATGTCTTACTTTTCTTTCTGCATCTGTTTTCTTTTAACTTTTCATCCTGATTAATTTGTCGTACTGCTGCTGAGATTATATAGTTGCGACTTTTCTTGGGCCTGTTTTCGATGTGAGCTTTGAGCACCATAAATTAGTACATGCCCACCACAGTGGACAAATTGGCATTAAATTGCCTTTTCAGGATGTGGATTAGCTTTCGTGTGTGTGTGAGAGATTTTCATTGTGTTTTCCATTGTCTGTCTCTCGTGTTTCAAAGTGAATTGCGAGTTTCTTTGAAACTTGGCAGAAAGCAACGTAAGGCAGATGGCCGTAAATAGGTTTTTTTTTCTTTTCTTTTTTGTTACCTCTCCAGGTGGTGATGATACATGTGAGAGCGTTCATGCATTTGTGTTTGCTTATCACATCTGTGCAAATTAGATTATTTTTTACACATTTGCATGTATCTTTAAATGTGATTGCACCAGCTTTTTCTGGCTGTATATGTATAATCAGATGAGGAATGTGCCCACATGAAACCCTTGCCTTTGACTCAACCTCCTCGAGTTATTAATGGTATTCATCACCTTGTCTCAGCTTATGTCCACCATGTACCATGAAACACCTTGAGCTTGTCGCAATCAAGCACTTCTTAATACCATTATAAATTTATGGCCACCTTGTAGGGACATTCCGGGCATCAGCTTGTCAGCAAGTCATTAGTGAGAACGCAGGCAAATGCAGCAGCTTGATCCCAAATCCTGTCACCTTCCCCACCCCTACCTCACCCTCTACTTTAATGAGCCACATTTGCAGGTGAGATAGAATGGTTCCTAGTCTGTCCACATCAACATGACAGCTATTAGGAGACACCAACAGCTGGTGGAAGGTGGAATTAGGGAGTTAGAGCGGGAATGACAGACTGAAGGAGTGAAGGAGGGGCAGAGAATGGTGGAAGAGGAAGAGAATTAGTTGGAGAGTAAAGTGCAGTACAGTATTGCAGAAGTACAGTAGGCGCGAGGCAGCCACCACAATAGACAGCGAGAGAGATGATGGTCATCATTCCCCTTGGGTCACATGCATCCTTCATTAGACACCTCACCTTTTGAGTAATGAAGGACAGAAGAAGGAAGAGTAGGAGACAGTAATGGGCTAAACATGCTCCAGAGCAGAACACACACAATCAGTGATGTGAGAGTCCACTGGAGCACAAACACGAATATATAATGCATAATGCAAATACAATTGCACCAGCACTGACACGTGCAGAAGTCCTCTCATTAGTTCTGTCATTGGAAAGTCTGCTTACGGCTGTTGCTATCATTAGTAATTTACAGGGAGTTTAAAAAGTATGAGGGACTGAAAAATGGACAGAGAGAGAGAGAGAAAGAGAAGAGCAAGAAAGTTAAAATCAGGTTTGCATCATTTGGCTTCCACAATATTTTACTATAATTTACTTCTTGAAGAACTAGAAGAATCTAGATATTTTTGAAAATAATGAAATAATAGCCTCTGTAGTAAAGTAGAGAGAGACTCTGTCAGGAGTGTGAAGGTCATTTTCTTCTTTGGGCAGCCAAGAGCAGTGCCAAGAGCAGTGACCAGACCAGAGCAATAACCCTTCTGTGCATTACACACAGAGGTGACTGTGCCACACCCAGCAAATGTGTCACCATTCTTACTATGGTGTGCCATCTATTCATATCAGACAACGCAGAATATTGTCTTGACATCGCGCGGTCTGTTATGAAATGTGTATACCAACTTTGTTTCGCTGTCTGTTTAAGAACATTCTTTGGATGATACATTGCAAAGAATCCCCAAGCTTTACACAAGGAATAATGGAGGTACGTCAGTGATGGTGGGCCCATAAAATTTTCAGCTAACTATAGGTTTCTATCTATCAAAACCGACTCTTAGGTCCGGAAGGCTCATTAAGTCTTTTTTTTCATTATTGAAAGGAGCTGTAAATAATGAATTCTACATCTTAAGTCTGTTTGGTATGGTTGCTAATGAAGATGTGCAACATAAATGTTTAAAGAGTTTCATTTCCAGCAAAACGTTTAAATGGATTCACAAAGTGTGCATCTGTTTGTGTGTATGAATCAGCATTACAAATATCAATACATATGCAGCTAAAGAGCTTTTTATCAAATCGAGAAAGGTCATACTGTCATACTGTGTGTGTGTGTGTGTGTGTGTGTGTGTGCCACACTGACACCCCAGTTTTCACATCTTATGTCTTCCTTAATTACCATGTTAGTACAATGACAATGCATTGGTTATGTGTTTTAAAGTAAAAAGTTAAGCCTGACTTCCAGTTATGATCAGTGGTGCACAGAATTACTAACTCATTCTCGCACTCACTCCCGTTCTCTTCATGTATTGATTGCAGTTAATAGAAGCTACAGTTGTCTACATGAAAACATGGCAAACAAGAGTGGTATAAAAAGCTTTACAACAGGGTTCAGTGAAGCCAAAGAAATAGAGATTTTTTCTTGTCACAGCAGGGGAAACACATGTAACTAATAAAATGGCAGGTCAATATGACTGTGCTGCTGAGCCAAAGCACAATAGCATGGTTGAATTAATCACATCTTTTCCTTCTGTGACGTATCAGACACATTTAATGTTGAGCACTATTTTTAAGGCTGTTACTTAAAAGTCATTATCTCATATCCCATTACAGCAGTGTTTTGCATTGTGAAATAACTTAAAGTGGAGGGTTCCGTCGACAGCTTGACCTTAATATTTGCCTCTCTTTGTCATGTAGATTGCTGTGTAGCTTTAAATAAAACACAGAAAGATTCATATTGCTTTAGAAAGAACAGGTTTACAGTCTGTATTTCCTGTTATATGACTGTGTCCACTGGAGACTTTATCTTCACTCTTCTCCAGCTATGTGGTAAGTACTATGTAATCCTAGAAAAAGCACACACACACTCACAGCTGTGTCTCAATATATGTGTGAGGACACTCACTGACATTGCCCTAAAACCTAGTCTTAAATGCTCTTTGAACTTCTAGACCATCTAAAATGTCCTCACGAGAATAGTATTTGAATAAAATGTGTCCACAGGAAATAAGTAGTACACACAGGCACACACACACACACACACACACACACACACACACACACACACACACACACACACACACACACAAATTGTTTATGTATTCTACCTACATATATCATACTAAAGTTTACTCTGATGGAAAGCATGAGGACAAAAGCAGTTGATTTCCATCTCTCCATGCTTTTTCCACCTTTATCTCAGCCAGTAATACTCATGTGACTGATGGAACTCTCCTGCTGTAGCATTTACTTTAATTGGTCAGACACCTGAGCCTCAAAATTTATTTGAAAGTGAATAAGACAGCAATGGCGTAATCAGTGCTGCAGCCATTGTGCGCTTTAAGTGCTTACTTTGCCATCCCACCCTCTGTGAAGAAACACCTGCCTGAGACTCAATCTAGAAAAAGAATCAAAGACAACATCCCCCAGGGTAGAAACAAATGATAAGCACACCGGGATGTGATGTAAATTCTGCCATACACATCACAATATATCTCAAAAAGCAGCATTATCACAAAGTAACAAACAATTTCAGTCCCAGTTTTTAGAAGCACAATTGTAGTTCAAGCATGTTGAAAACAAAAATATGACTCACCTGCCACACTTATGACAGCACACATTATCCTCTAACAACAGTAATGTGTCTCTGCTGTTAGAGTGTGAAAGTATCCCAAAAGTCGTTATGTGTTCTGACATTTTTAGGTTAACATATTCATCAATATTTTTTTAAGCTGATCTCAGCAATAGATAGTATATTAAAATTGTACATATGGACAGGTAGAACGACAGGACAAGAAGACATCTTCAGGGAGCGATATGGCAAAGTGGTTGAACAGGTGATAAGGAGTTGAGTTGTGAAGTCAGGGTGACGACAGGCAGTGGAAGAAGTTGTGGGCATGTGAGAGAACAAAACTGTTAAAAATGAAAAGTAACAGTGAAATAAGAGCATAAAAATATAATAAGGAGACAGGAGAAAGACACAGAAAAAAGGTGGGAAATGAAAGGTGGAGCATGTGAAAGAAAAGGCAGATCAGACAGAGGAAGAAATAAAAAATGAAACGCTGGTAAGCGAGTATGGAACATGAGAGCTAGGAAACGTTGCTTTCTACGCCTAAGGGACATAATACATAAAAGTGACTTTTCTTTGTCAGGGAGATTCTATTACACAGATGGAAGTAAATGCAAGAGTTGCTTTAATGGATCACACTGATTTGGGCTACCTACATTATATGCTTCGAGGTCAACCAAATAAATGTCCTTCTGCTTTGCATACTTTCACATCCACCTGGTGAGATTAAATTGATATCTCTATCTTTTATCCAGCAGTTCTGTTCATTTGAAATGAGAAGTGAGGCCAAGGGAACATAATGTATTTGTGTCTGATGAAAAGGTCGTTTCTGCTGAACAACAGGAACTGTCTATTCTGTCATTCACAACAGTGTTGTGTTGGGATGCAATACATTTATGCTATGTACCCATTAATTATGCTTCCAGATACTAAATGCTGCTTTGTTTGACCTTGTATTTTGCTTCCATCAGTGAATCACTGTAACAATTAGCTATGTCTTTTCATTCTCAGTGAAAGGGGAGCTCTAGGGTGCCTATCAACAGAGTGAAACTGATCAATAAATGTGGCCAGTTTTGTTTATTAACTTTTTTCATCTGACCTGATATGAACCAGTAATGTTTTGACATGGTCAACAAACCTGACACAAACCTGAGTCTGGTTTTTCTTTTCATCCTAGGAAAGGTGATGAATATTGTCATTTTTTTTGCATGCAGGGCACCTGCAGTTGGTTTTGTGTTGCAGCAAAAATGATGGCAAACTACAATACACCTTCACGTATTGACATGTGGTTGATTCTGGCTGAGATACAAAGGCATTGTGAGGTAGACCACCTCTGCCCATCAGTCTGGTACAACTGATTATGATGTTTGGTTTCTGCTACATTGCTGTAATATATTTTTCTTTAGGTAGATCAGATATCCAGGTGCAGATAACAGAATGATGATAACCTTTCAGTTTGCTACTGTGCTACAGTTGTGGTTTGTTCATATTGTCTGTGTTTCTACTGTTCTGTATTTATAATGCAAAACATCAACTACAGGCACACGCTCTATGTCACTCATTCCCACTAAG
The DNA here is from genome assembly GCA_032353495.1 of Ctenopoma kingsleyae. Classification (NCBI taxonomy): domain Eukaryota; kingdom Metazoa; phylum Chordata; class Actinopteri; order Anabantiformes; family Anabantidae; genus Ctenopoma; species Ctenopoma kingsleyae. The sequence goes on along the minus strand of JAUBNQ010000012.1, from coordinate 23,448,953 downwards.
TGTTCGACCCTTGTTTCAAGTTTATACATTTTCCAGACTCCTAAGAGGTTCATCCCCTTATTTGACTCAGATTTTAGTTTTTTGCTGTTGTTACAGTTATCTCCAGTGTGTCCCATGCTATTGCAGCTTCTGCTCTCTCTGTGGTTGGCAGTGCCAACCCATTGCTGTGATAGATCACTGTTATTACCACATGTTCTCTATTACTGCAAAACAGCGAGAGGATGGGAAGCCATACACACATCTACACCTACACTCATAAACCCATACACAGTAAATGTCATCACAGCCTAGAAAAAACTAATCCAAGGTAGGACACATGCCCACACTGAAGTGGGTACAGTATATTCACATGGTGATTCTGTTATTACATGTACTGCATATCCATATACAGTGTATATATACACTTAGTTGGACATTTATGTGGTCTATTTAGCCAAAACTAACTGGCCTGCATGAAGATGATAACACTGAACATTTGAAAATGTCATAGAGAGGTGGAAGTTGTATTGTAGTTTCGTACTGTTATAATGTGGTTCTATTATTTTGTCCATTACAGTTCTACCTATGAGGCTAGGGTGCCTAACAGAAATGCATGCCACAGAGCATGTACTGTACTATAAGGCATTTTTACAGGAAATATATGCAAATGCATTTTATATGCACATATGCAGCACATCTGCCACTGTGAAACTTAAAACTTTGAAAGTTGAAAAGCTTTAGTTGGAAATGGTACCAGACTTGTTACTTGGGTGGGTTGATAGTGTAGACTGCAGGCTATAAGAGTACTTTTCAGGGGAGAGACAACAAAAAAGAAAGAAGAAAGCACTGATGAGAAAGACCAAAGCCTGTGGTCAATACTGTACTTATTTAGTTTTGACTTCAGATACCGTCTTGTTTGATGTTCTTTAATGACAAAATCAATTGCAAGCTTCCCGGATTCAGTGCAGCACTTGTACATCCATTCTTCTTGTTCTCTTCTTCTTCTTGTTAGTGTGTGTGCTCATGGTCGTGGGTGTGTACATGTAAGTAAGTGATGGTATAGAGTTTAGAACAGGTAGGCAAGAGTATGGCTAGAGAGCTGCAGCACTGCTTGTTTTCCAGCCATCCCTGCACTTACAGCCTGCGGCTCTCTAGGCCCATGGTTTAGAAGAACCACTGGTGCGGTTCTGAACTGGTTTGGTCTCAGTGGTTATTCGTCTCTAATTCTGCCTAACTCATTTAATAAACATAAATCTGACAAAAGAAATTTAGCCTTTGCTCTGCATGCGTATGTGTAGAATTTAAAACATATTTTCTTCGGGGCACTACTCTTTTTGTGAGATTAGCATAATGCATAGCTCGGCCAAAAGGAAATGGAGAAAAAATGCTACAATAGATTATCCAAGAGGTGCATACATTTTAGGGTTGATGTTCCTGCTGAAACAATCTGTTTAAATATGCATGAGCACATTTTAACTTGTCCTTTACTGTGATCACAGCTTGATTTTCTAAAGTAGTAGTAGTGTACATGTTTGCATCTGCAATTATTAATATTGTATTTCACTGTGTGTAACAAGAAAGGTCTGGTTTATGGTTTATGAATCTGATAGAACGGCTTTCCAACTTGAAATGAAAAGGAATTAAAATGTTTATGAACAATTTATCCAGAAAAGCCAAGGGACCAAGTGATGCTGTTTATTTTCATTGGAGTACTTATCAGTATCCTGTTTAGTTGTTATAGTTGTCCTCATCATTATTGATTTTATTATCCTCTCTGTGCCTCCTTCACACAAAACAATCTCCAGAGTATGTCGGGTCAGATGGCTGACTTCCCTCCTGTTACTCCTTTACCCTCTATAAAACATGGAGGCCAACATTCAAATTGGTGTGAAACACTGTATTATACAATAAATGTAATAATGTTCTCACTGCTCAGATGATACATCTGATATGATCCTGCCCTTAATATAAATGATAGACAACAAAGTGTTTTTCTTACAGACATGGCTAAACTAGTATCTACAAGACAATTTATTTTTATAAGAAGTCAGATACAAATTAAATAGATTTTAGTAGTGAGAGAAAATATCTGGTTAAAGATGGTTGGGAGAATAAAGACAGGGAGAGAATTGAGCAATTTCATATTAAAAGAAAAAAGAAAACAGGCGGGTGCAGTACTTGACAGAGAATTTAGGCCCAGCATGGGAGAAAAAAACAAAAACTTAAGTGTTTCTCTTTTCGAAGTTGCTCCAGAACATGCTCGAGGGTTTGGCTTTAGTGAAGAGGATTGTGCTAAACCAGTTATGGTGCTGTGGGAGAGTGGCAGACATTGTAACAAAACAAACACTACTGAATATACTGTCTACAGCACACACTGTGTTTATACAATAACTATCCTTGTCCAACTTATCAAATTAACAGTGAAAACATCAATATCCAAATAACAACATGAGTCACCATTTGTGCTAGTGGGGAGCATTAAAGACAACAGGGATGAGGAGAGAGTGCCGAGCTTTTGCTGTCAATAAACTGTGGCAGATGGAAAGGGAGGCAGAGGATGTAGAGTCAGCATGTAGTATAAATAAAAATAAAGAGGTGTGGGTGTGTTTCTGCTGCTACAGACCCTTGCCTGAGGTTTAGGTTTCTCTGAACATTTATGCATTAATTGTTGAGCCATGGGATGGAGAGGCATTCATGAGGAAAATATGTTTATCCGGTAGTTTTGAACGAGCAATTAAGAAGGCGAGACAAGTGATTTAGGAAAGTTTTCAGAGGGTCTCTTAGACCAAGAACTGACTAAAAGCTCAGTGATTTGTTTGCTTGGAGGCAAAATACACTTATTTTTATACAGTCATTGGTTAGTAAAGAGACAATGTGCGTTTTAGTTAACATTTTTAAATGCACACCTCACTTATCAGGTCTTAAAATGTTGTAATGATCTTGTATTTTAACCTACAGGCTATAAATGTGTGATTTACTGCTGAAAATGAAAATCCCATTTTACCACATGAATATTAGTAGATAACCTGGAACCAGCCTGCATAGTATCATTTGCCCTAATGTTTCACACTTGAAAAATGATTTTAACATAAATATGTGGTAAAAATGGCTAAAGTCTGATTAGTCTTATGATTCTGATATTCATGTTGTTGTTATATGTTACATGTTACTTTGACACATTTGCTTATTTATGCCACATTAAGCACTCCCTAAAAAAGAACAAGCTGTAACTTCTCTTCATCCTTTGAGCCTTTACTTTACAGAGTACCACTTTACTCTGCCCTTATTCCATGTAGACCACTCCTTTGATCTTTTGTCCAATTAATTTTGTCCTTTGTACAGTGCTCGATAAAATCCAAGCATGATTGTGCTTTTTCTATTGTTGCAGGCTACAGAATAGTTTACTCATCTCTATTATAACTTCCTCTCCCATTTTTAAAGTCGTCTGATCTTTTCACTTTGGTTTTCAAATCTGCATAAAGGTCACTGAGAGTTCTCATTCTCTCACTTTCTTCACTTTTAACCTATCAGTACCTTTTCTATGTCATACATTCAATATGTACTCACTCAAATTTTTGTTGTCAGTTCTCTCTACTGAAAATGAACAACATTACTTAGGAATTAGTCCTATAAATGACCTGACTCGACTGTACAACTGTGTGTTTGGTCTAGTCTGTAACCTAAGACTGTTTTCCCCTGGAGAAATCTTACTCTGATGTTCAGGGAAGGAACTAGTTTAAGTTGAATCCTAATTGTAAAATGTGTAGGTCAAATTAGAGTACAATTCAGTGCATGTTAGTTCACCCACCTCACCCCTGAGCATGTCCTATTTTGTTAATGCAACTAAAAAATTAATATACTATTAAGTTTTCCCCTAGGCCTGGACACTAGGGAGACTGTTATAGGGCCCAGATGGAATAAGCCTTTGCCAAAATTAGCTTGTGAAGTAGAACTAGAATGAAAGGGAGACATGAGATAGAATGCATCCTAGCAATACAGTGCATTGTAAAATAGGCAATCATCAGTTTAGGATTGATTCATGCCCAGGCTTGATGCAAGTACTACACCCTCAAGTGAAATGGAGGCTGTGTGTTTCTTGCATTAAGCCAGAAAATAGTGTTGCTGGCCCGGAAACGAACAAACTAATCATTTTTAGTGATACTTTTACGAGTTTGATCTGAATCAGATTTACACTGGTACATGGTGCCTCCAGGAAATAGCTGTGACAAAAACTGTCCCCCTCTCATGCCTACGCAGTCTTTATATGTTACCAAGCTAACTGCCAGTCTGATAAATTGAAGCTTTTACAATCTTAAATTATAGTACATACTCACTTGAGTGCTGTGTGACTTAGGTTAGCTTGCTTTAAGCAGTGTGGTAGATGACTGATACGTTTTTGCTTTGGGGTTTTATGTAGCTGTGCATGCTTTCTGCTCCATTCAGTAGTAAAAACCCATACAAACCATGCACTTGACTCGCTCATACCAGCTCTCACATGAACTCACTCTTTCTTGACAGTTCACATACGTGCTGAACTGCACTACATACACTGAAGAGAAGGCTCAGAGGCTCGCCATATTCCTTCATGTACCAAAGTGTCAGTAGACTCTGCTTGTTAGCCTGTTAGCCTGTGGATATTAAACCTGATTCGTGCTGCCTGCAGAAAGACCGCGGCTGCAGTGCGGTTAAGTCACACAAGTTTTAGGGTATGTCTGTGTTAATAATTGTTTTTAATTTTAATTGAAATACTTTACATGGTCTCCAATTTATATTTCTAATACTGCCATGACACAACACATCAAGTTAAGTTAGAAATATTTGATTATGATGCCAGCAAGCCTAGTGAAATGTAGGTTCATTGGAGTTATGATCTTGATGAGTAAGATAGGTATACCATGGTTAAAGGAAATATTTAAATAAGCTGTGGGCCAGATGAAGCTGACAACTGAGGCAGTTTAAATATCAAAGAAACAAACAATATATAAGGAAAATGTAACAGCATCATTAAATTACAAGTTGAGGTATTTTTATAGGCCATTAAACACTGTTACAGTCTTCACAAGGGCTTTACAACACCCACCACATGAACATTACCCCTGACCTTAGACTCTCACAGGAAAGAATGAGAAGCTCCCACAGAAACCTCATTAAAACCACACAGCATATTATGCACAAAATATATTGTATGTAAGTTAACTTATGAGTGCTGGACTATGCTATTTTATTTGACTTGTTACCTGGAAAACTAATTTCTCAGTTATGACTTGTCAGAAAGAGTCTCTTTTAGTGCCATCCTAACAACTGTTGTACTGCTTGTAAATGGAGTTTCTGGCATTTTTGTGCCATAGTGAATTTCTGCATGTCCTTTGTAACAGCTAAGGCCACAAGTAAGACGTGATTTACCTCCCAAGGGAGGAACTGGAGGTGCTGTAGCCAGTATATAGCAAGTCTGTAAAATGACTGAACAAAATGTTACTTTTGAGGGGAATCAACTTTGGAAAATAGTACAGTGTCATAACAGTCACAAGGCAACATGTCACACAAAAACATAACACTGTTGTCTGGGCATGTAAAATGGGGCATGGGACTACACACAATAAACAGAAAGTTTTTTTTGACTGAGACATCTGGTGTTGGAAGTCAACAGCAGCACAGTCAGCAAATGACTTATAACACTGTGGATATGCTGTAAGTTGGCCAAAACTCAGCTATAGCCTGAAACAGATTGGAGAATTTTCCCTGCACATGGCAGACTAACTCATTTGCTCAACATCCACTTTGCTTTTGACAACACAGGCAGCCCAAAATAAATGCTCCTAGACCTGGAAAACAAAAAAAGCACACAAACAAAATACCTCCAATCATTGTCTCACACACACAGTCACAGACGCTGACAATGTACTCACACTGTGGGATGTCACAAGTGTATTCAGTATAGCAAGAGCTTTTCTCTAGCTTTTACTCTGTGCACAACACTCACACACACAGAATTGCACAGAAATGCACACACACTCATGCAAAGGAAAGGGTCTTGCTTTCAGGCAGCGCTCTCCCTGTGCCTGCAAGCACAGACTCAGCTGTTTTATCCCTGCCGCCGACAGGAACAACCTCGCGTCTTATTCTGTCACACTGACACAATGAGAGAAATGCAGCAAGCAATACAAAGGGAGATCGGGGGGAGAAGTACAAAAATATAGAGGGAAATAAAACATTAAAAAAAGAGTCAGAAGAACAGAGAGAAGCAAAGAAAACTGTAGCTGTAACTTAAGATATCAAGTCCTGGTCCAAACACCCAACTTGCTTCACTTTCTACTACCCATTGCTTCTCTTTTTCTCCTCCTATCTCCTCTATGAAAGGAGCTTTCTCACAGCCTGAGACCTGTCATATTTCAGCTCTGTGATATGTACCACAGACAGATAAGGAGACATGAAATGATGGTGGCCTCAGGTACCATGTTCAGGGGGGAAAGACAGGTGCCTAAAATAATTTGTCCAAAAAAGTTATAGGAATCAAAAATGTACTTTATATCCATAATCTAAGAAACAGATCACTTTATTTTATTGGAGAAATATTAATAAGTTTTTGATTTATCTCCCACAGAAATCTAGCATGACAGTGGTAGCATAATGTCGTGCCCTGACCCCGAGGTATACTAGATGATATATTAGTAATACCTGTTAAACTGAGACCTGTGCTCTTCCTCTGTAAGCATAAGAAAGAAAATAAATCTTACAATTTAAGTGCACATTTTATTCCCCTGATTAGCATTTTATTTGATTTCAAAAGAAAGTGAACTGGAAAAGATGTGGAGAAAATGCATATAAGCTTTTGATTATGCACCAAAACGAAAGGAGAAAAAAAAGGGTGGTTGCTTTGCTAATAGTAGTTTGTTGTAGTGTTGATAAATGTTTTTAATGTTACTTTATCTATTTTTACTTCAACAACGAAGACTGATTCCTAAAACTGTGCAATCATTTCTGTGTACTATACCTATACCTGTGCTTATGGCGTAGTAACACAATAACCAGAACTTGAACTTAAAACGTGAAAATAATAAGCCATGTAAATCGGTTTATAGCAAATAATTATTTAATGGGTCGTATTCCTATAATGTCTCTATGGGGCAGTTAGGCTGGGCGCTGTTTAGCTTTTCTGACTTCCATGTATCCAGGAAACATTTCAAAACTTCTCCCAATCTGCAGCTCTCCCCTTAACAAATGTTCTACACGGTCTGGGTGTTATATCATTGGAAAGTACAGCAGATGAGACAACCTGCCACAAATTTCATTTCCTTGATACAGAACCTGTTTGTGATAGCAGAATTTTAAAATTGTCCAATCCATTCCCGGCTGTGATGCTTGATGTAAAAAGAAGGCTGTCTATGATGGCTGCATCAGTAGGAATGTGTGAAAGTGATAAGGTATTTGTAATGTATTCTATTCTGCAATGTATGAACATGTGAACTTGTGTGGGTGAAATGTGTAAGAACATATAAATGCTTTGATCTGATTTTATTTGTGAGCTTGTTCCCTGGTGTGTGTGTGTGTGTTCGTGTGTTTGTACATGGCTGTGCTGATGTGTGCAGCAGTAATAGAAGCTGTCCTGCAGCACACAGTCTGGTGTTTGCAGCCGGAAAGCTGTCATAAACAATCTGCTTCAGTGTCAGTTAAACAGCAAGCGTGGGAGAATCTAGTATGCTATAGGCTACAACCAACCCTACGCTCTTTAAATAGACCAACCACCTAATGCACTAAAATCAATGCAGGAGCAATAGATATCCAATATGACACTGATAGACAACAGGTTAGGGTGACACTGGCTGGGAGGTGTTGAGCTTTGACATTGACTGGAGTTGAAGTTGATGTTATGCTACACTGCAAATACTGGCAGACTGAGAATATGTTCCTGCAGGAAATGTGACTTTTCAGGTTCAAATGATTTCATGCATGAATAGGATGAGGTTGGTGTAATGTCTGCCAAAAATAGACTCCATTCTATAAGCCAAAATATGCTTATACTGTTGTAGCACGATACATGGACTGTAGTAATTGTCATGGTCAACCAGAACAAGTTTCTCCCATTGAACTGTGTGGACTGAAAGCATGTTGAAGGGTTTGAAACAACTCAACTTATCATTTTTGCAGCTCAAATGGCCTATAATTATGATAATAAGCTACAGTAGATATGCAGGGATTTGAGTTTGATTGCTTCACTGGAGATCTCCCGCTTTTATGTTGTTTCCAGTCTAGTACACAGTGAATCAGTCATCCACCAGCCTCAGTTTAAGCTTCTAAATAATGGAGAATCTTTTTATTATCTCATGAACTGTTTATCACTTAAGTTTGACATATGCTATGTCAATTATAATCTGTCATTCACTAACTGCGTAGCACTAGCCAGACAGGAACAATGTTGTTTTTAGGTATATTTGAAGCTACTATAATTAGTGTACAGATGTGAACTGATACTAACTTGCTCATGTAATACTTCCGCTCATTTAGTAGTAGCCTACTCACTCAGTGTGTGTTTAATAACACAAACATTTATCAACATTTATTTATCTTTAAATATAGCAACTTTAATAGCAAGAATGAACCATCTGCATCTCTTTAGGTTTGCACTGAATATTGATGGTCTGCACTAAATCTTGAGCTTACCGGTAATATTTTCTTGATATTTGTCCCAAAGTTGGAATAAAATGCACTTTTACACTTTTACACAACAATATGTGTGCAGATATCCCTATATGCCTATTGCTCACACTAGAAGCACAGCAGGAACACAAGCCATCCCAAATAATATATACATTCATTAGGAAGCTTTACAATGTGTTAAATAGGCTGAGACTTAATGTGAAGGTCCCATGAGAAAACAGTGGCACAAAATCTCAGTTTGTTACTTGTACTCTGTATTTTTTATATTTATGACATATGACTCTTTTCCCTCATGGCGAATATAATTTGTATATATATATATATATATATATATATATATATGTGTGTGTGTGTGTGTGTGTGTGTATAACACATTTCCTCTATCAGAGGAGCTGTTTTACAACCACAGAGACTTTCTCAACGCTGCAGCTGTTGTTTCTTTTCTAACATCACCTGTTTCTGCATCTCGAAGGGGCGAAATCCAGAGTAACCCTGTCATCTGTCGAGCTGTAAAATCCTTCCCAGTGTCTAAATAATAGCAAGTGAAAAAACTAACTCTGCCATCAGTGAAGAAAGAAATGAAAGAAACTTTCAGTAGCCTTGCAAAGATGCAAGTGCTAGTTTGGTAAAGCTGAGGACACACCGAAGTCTAGCTTGATCCCTTCATACCTACAGACTGTTCCCAATCACGGTCACAGTTTTTTTGAGATGCAGACAATGTGGACTGTAGAGCCTAAAGAGGGATATTTGGGTAAAATAACTGTCAAATTAATTGAACACCACTTATTTCACCTACAAGGGCGCCTTCTACAGACAGAGACATGGCTATGCCATGGGCTCAATGTAGTGTATGTGTCACCTATTGTTGCCAACCTGTACATGGAAGAAGTGGAGGAGAAAGCACTCAACTCCTTCCCAGGGACGACACC
>JAUBNQ010000012.1:23418174-23432501 GCA_032353495.1 Ctenopoma kingsleyae | reverse complement strand
TTGATACCGCCTACCACTCTTCTCTGAGGTTTATTACTAATTGTAAAGTACTGACACACCACTGTGAGTTATATAATTGGGTGGGATGGCCTGCTTTGGCCACCCGAAGGACTATACATGGAATATGTTGCAGAATGACTGGAAATTAAAAGAGTTGATTTCTTGGAGTGCATTTAAATCCAGATTGAATTCCATTGCTTGTACATGTTTTGTATAGTTTGTTTGCCAATTCTTTTTTTCTTTTTATCTGTTCTTATTTGTATCTTAATTGTGTAACTTTAACTAACTGTTTTGTAATTATTGCTGCCTATCTTGGCCAGGACTCCCTTGAAAAAGAGGTTTTCAATCTCAATGGGACTTTCCTGGTTAAATAAAAGTTAATAATAATAAAATAATTGGCAAGTGACATCAGCTCAGTGTTTACAATGAAAGCTTAAAAGGACACAGTATGTACTGTGAATCATAAAGGTGGCTCAGTTATGCTTCTGTTTAAGCCTCATTTTGTCTGTTTGTCTGTCTCTGCATTTACTGTATTTCAATCAAGAACAGCACAATTCAACATGAAGTCAGAAATTGTAGTAAATAGAGACTTTAATCCTGTTGATTAAGGAGAGTATGGGTAGAGCTGTATAAATAGCAGAAATTAATGAAATCCAACTAGTGGTGGGTGATGGAGGGGTGAAGCTGCAATGTGTGTGTGTGTGTGTGTGTGTGTACATGAGAGATTGAGAGAGTTTTGAACCAATAATAACAGCAGTGGTATTTTCTATTCAGTTAAGGTTACCATTTGCACCTTAAAAACCCTGCATTCAAAACTTTACTCATGTAAAAGTCCAGATACAGACGGCAGCGTTTTGTTTCCCATGTTTAATCATCAGTGAATGTTCTTTCTGTTTTCCTTTTCCGGCAGGGGCAGTGTTTTAGGATACACCCCTAGAGGGCAGGGATAAAGGACCTACAGTATGTTCTTGCTTAGTTTTGAGAAATTGTTAATGCCATGTCTGCATCACGGGACCCTGCCAGTATCTCAGACACCTGTACTCACACGGTGCTGATATCCAGTGTTTCCAGCCAAATGAAAATTAAGCTCCTGTGTCGAAACTCTGTAATAAGAACAAAGAATTAGAAGAGACAAGTATTTAGAGCTCTTTATGTTTCTTGGACTTAATTTGAGTGATTACGTTTGTTAAATTATTCTTTTGTTTAATTGTTTATTTTATTTTTCCACTGCTGTTGCAGTACATTTCTTCTGCATTTTCCATCATTCTACTCTTCCTTCATTCAAAACCAACACATTTCCACCATACCACCGTAATCACCCTAAGATGGAAGACAGACACAGATGAAGTGGGAGAAGATGGCTATTGATGGTTGGCTGGATGACAGTGCAGCTGAAAGGATGTGAGGAAAAATCAGCAGGCAACAGGGCAGAGGAAAGAGAGAAACAAAGAGATGTAGAAGCAATATTGATAAGAAAACAGAATGTGTGAGAATGGAAGAGAAAATATTCCAGAGAGACAAGAGACAAGAGTGTGAAAACCTCTTCCCATATTGCCTCAATGTGCAGAAACAGAAAGAGATTCAGAAACAGATTTAACCAATTTCTAATCCTCAGCAAAGGTAATGACCTCATCTGAGAGCAGCAGATATTGTTGACACCCCTTGCTCCAGAAACATCAATTAATACATAAGCAAACACAGTTGGAGTTTTATTGTCGCAGTATAAACAAAGCTAACCACCATAAGCCTCATTTTCTATTGCTTGGCCATAAGCAATGCTAATTCCTGTTAATGCTGCCAGGTATTACTGACACCGAGAACAATGCTAAATCCTTGTTAGCAAACCCCAACCACTGCAGGAGCTTAGCATAGCTTGGATTTCTATTAGCCTAGCAGTGTTCATGTATTAACACACACACAGAAGCACACACACAGCCTCCTCATTCTCATTAACCTGTGGAAGCCCCTGCGTGGCTTGGAGAGAGAACCCTAATTTGTCAGCCTGCCGTGGGTCTTGGAGCTGAAGGTTGTTAGCAAATAGAGCTCACCCTAATTACTGCTGGACTTTCCTTAGCATGAATGTGCATATGCGTATGCCCATGTATATTCTTTATCTCACTGCATACATCAGACGCTAAAATATATGTGTGTGCTTGCCTGTGTGTTTTTTGTACAGTTGCTGCTGTAGAGTAAGGATTAAAACAAGACCACAAAGTACTGTCTACACTGATTAGACACAACATTAAATTCACCTGATGGTTTTAATGTGTGTTCTGACACCTGGTGATCATGCACAACATTGCATTTTTCATATGCTGATCACTGTCCACTACAGTAGTAAAACCACCTGGTGCATTCAGCCATTTCTGGTTCATAAGATGTGTACTCCGTTCTTTTGTTCCAGAGAGAAAGAGAAAGAGAGATGCCCTTGCTATGTCTGAGAGAGGGGAGGAGGAGTGAGTGGGTGAGTCTCTTAGAGAATGCACTATGTATGTGTGCGTGAGTCCATGGTGCACACTCACTCCTGTCAGGCATTCATCAAATCTGTGATTCTGATCACATTTGAAAATTCTTGTTGGTCTGGATTTTGATACCCACAATTTAGAGAGTCATGTGAGGACAAAAGATTAACTGCAGCAGCAGAGGCAGTTTCTTGGTCAGTAGATTCAGACTGACTCGGACTAATCACAGTTTTTAATTTAGTTGGTCCAGAGATGCAAAGCTTTATAACCCATACTTTGAAATTGAAGATAACCATAATTTTCTTTCTTCTTTTTTAATACTGTCAATATTTCAACATCTTACTCTTTCTGCTACTTTGCCTCATCATGTCTCTCCTCTGCTTTGGTGTAGCTCTCGTTGACCGGCATTCTAATTACATCCATCCCATCCTTGATTCAGTGCTCTCTTTTTGGTTTGAATATAACACGTCTGGTGAAAGCTATTGATAATAGAAGCATAGCATTAAACTTATGCAGTCATGTATACTTTTATTGTTCTCTGAGTCCTGAGTCCAGACTAAACGTATACTCAGGCCAAGAGGGTACTTATTGTTTTGACTATTTAAATCACACTGATAAACACTTCTAACTCATCAACAAATCAGTAATTTATCCTTTGTATAGTGAGATACTATAGGAGTCAAAAGTCAGGGTCATGTATGGAGCAGTATAGCAGGGTGTTCAGTAATCTGCTCAAAGATATATCAGCAGGGCCGATGCTTGATGAATCTAGAAACTGGGTTTCCTATTTGAAGGGGAATGTCTTTATCAGTGGGGATTATTCTGAAGGAAAGTTAATTGGGTTTGTGAATATACACCTAGTACAGGCATATTTTGAATATCACATTATAATAAAGGCAATCACACACAAATTGAAATCATATTCTTTGAAAGTTTAAGTGAAGTGAAATATTGGAACAGACCATACAGTTTTTTTTTCTCAGTGTTAGCAGAGTTTTAGAGATGACACAGGGGTGGAGGGCAGTGAAGGGAGAGATACTATGGTCTTCGGTTGCCCGAATGAGTCATAGTAAATCATCTTTATGAGTATGCAGGGGGGCAGACAGAAGCGTGCAGTTTCTCCTTGACTTGTGTAGATGAAAATGATTGAGGCCTATCCAGAACCAACCAACCATCCAAACCAACTGTCAGTGATTCACAGATTACTTGGATAGTGACCCACAGCGCAAGTAGTTGTACTGTGTGAAGAGGAAACAAACTATACATGTTTAATTTGCCTGTATATCAGTTTTTATTTCTGTTTCTATGATTCTTTTAACTGTTTCTGTTGCCGTCATACATTTGTGATATATAGGTGTATATTTAAATGCACCATAACAACAAAGCACATATTTAAATATTTCTTCATAGATGCTGTTATAAGTTATAATAGTAGTTCTTGCCTATTTATGTTCTACCAGAGACAATTTCACACATGGGATATCAAGCTACAGTTTCTCATTGCTCTGATATGGATGAAGGGGAGAGTATATCTCCATGTGTATTCCTGAACATCGATACCTCCGCATGGCATATGTGCATGTGTGTGAAACTTGATATCGGAGTCTGGAAGTAGTTCCGTTTATGGATGGAGAAACAGGAAGCACTCCACAATTAAAAATTATACTGTGTAATCGAGTTGATTAAGTTTAAATGTCCTCTGGGAGTAGACATATACATGTGCACAGTTCGTAATGAAATTATATTTTTCACTCATATCGTAACATTTACATGGTCATCCAGTTACATTAAAGACACAGTTCATATAGCTGTGTGTTACTAAACTTTAAGTTATCATGTGCCTTCTTTGAGCTTAATGATTTTACTTGCTCAAGACCAGTTGTTAATTGGAATCCAGTAGTGCAATTAAGGGTATATGCGGGTATGGATTATCTATTTCACTTTCTTTCTGGCCATGATGGATTATGCTTATCATCCTAATTAGAACTGGCACCCAGTGACTGCCAAATCATTTTTCAATCCTGCAGCTTCCCTGGATGAATAGCCACCACAGCCTGTTACTCTTCTAAATACTGCAAACTGCATAACTGTCATTATTGTGATACATCTCTGTCTTCTTATTATATGATTGCTACACTGTTTATGTGTTTTCTACAACAGCTAGAAAAAAATATTGTTTAATTTATTGTTTAGTCAAGATACCAAAACCAATTTCATTACATTTAATGTGTGATGGTATTGACCTTTTGAACGAAAACCATTCCCACCTGAAGAAATATAGGAAATAATGATTAATGATAATGATTAATGATTAATGATCAATCCTCTGTGGGCATTGTACAACAACTTTACTTCACTGAAAGAAAATACAATTGACCACCACAGTGTTCTGTCCTGTTACCTTAGCAAAGAAAAAAAAAAAACTTAAATAATTACTGTAGATTTCTAAGGGCAATATGTTTGTTTCTTTTTTGAAGACATTGTCCTCTTAAAGTTATGAATGTAATTTATCAAACATGTAGCAGCCTTGAAGCACAGATTGACCATTATCTGATGAACACTGTGTCACCAGAGAAATATTGCTCTAATAATGGTGTGACTAAATTCATTCTGTTGGATTAAGTAAGCTCTCCATAATGAACATGGGCCAGCTTCCATGCAGGTGTATTTTAGTTTGGATGAGAAACTTAATTGAACCTCTAACTGAAATCTCAGTTAGCACACAAATGGAAAACTGTATCTATAGAGCTGTCGGCAGAGTGAATAAATGATAATGAATTAAAGTTAAGGTGTTTAGTTGGAAAAGTATAATTTTAAACATTAGGTAACATGTTTTAGCAAGGAAAAATGCTCGTCAGGTTAGAGCAACACTACAGACAGTGAGAGCAGAAGGATCTTTATTTACATGTGTGTATGTTACAGAAGTTATCAATTTAGCATATCTGAAGTCAATCATCAGCTAACATTTCTTACCTGTGCACCGGTCTTCCTGATGGATCAGACCTTAATTTTACAGTGCTCCAACACAGTGTAATGTTACACAACTAATGCTGTACTCAAAGGTGTGCAGAGGAGTGGAAAATGTGGCTGTCAAACTGTACCGTGAGACATTATTGATTGGTGTTGAGCTGTTATTGGTGTAAAGTAGGATTTAAAACAGCCTGACAAATGTAACTGTCTCGCCAGTGTTCATTTGTCCACTCCAACCACCTCAATATGTTGTGTAGGAAACTGTAAGTCATAAAGTTCCTACATTTCCTGAAGGCAACATGGTCCAGCCCCTGCGCCAGAACGGTGCCAAAAGTCTGAAATTGAAAAAACTGTACTTGAAAAAATAAGATTTGTACCTGAGGAAAAGAGTTAAAACTTCACAAACAGAACAGAGACAGAAATAAACACAATATTAAATAGTATTAAATATATAATAAATGTAAATAAATGCTATTTTAATGATCAATTTCTGCTCTTTGCTTTCAGTATCTTTCACTCAGATCACAGTGTTTGAAGCCCCTTCTTTCATTCATGTGAGTGGATTTGGGACAGTGAGTCTGGGTTGTAGGGATGCCAAGCTGAAGCATGTAGAACATGAGGCCTGTTCTACATGGTGTATGCAAGCTCAGAGACCATGGAGTATTTTGAGTGTGGAGATGTGGGTCACAAGCAGATTGCTTGTTCCCACAGACGCTGTGGCTGCTGTAGCCACTGTCTGTACATAGTGGGTGTGGAGAGGTGGTGCAGGCTGAATCTGTGAATGAAGCAGGACTGATGTGGGAAGAAATGGGAGGCTCAGAGCAGAATGCTGAGTCCTCTCCCGTGGATGAGGCTGAGCAGCAGCAGACTGGAAAGAGCGGTGGAGCAACAGGCAAAACCTTCTTGTTGTCATGGTAACAATGTGACTGACAAGGAGTGTGAATCTGCTTCTGATAGCGTGCTGACTTCTATTCTTTCAAGAAAATTAATTACTTTTTTTGGATGAGACATTTGGCAAAAGTCTTTTTTTTTTTTTTTTCCTTCCTAATGCTGGAAAAGTCATGAAGCGAGTTTCTATTCTTCACACGGTTGTTGTGTTGGATTCATTGGATTAAAATAAACTTTTCCTGTTGAGAAAAACAAGTATCTTCTTTAAGAAAAGGTTTATGCATGCTCAATACTATAAAGAATATATCTAATATCTAAATAAAAGCTCTATCATAGTGTAACACTATAGGTTGTTATTTTTCTGCTGGTTCTTGTCACTTGGCACCTTAGGTAAAAGCTGAAATTGAAGATTTTAGTTTCCATTAGTTCTCCTTTAGTTTCCACTAAACCAAGGTCCAACACCTGTAGAGGTTTTTAAATTACTGAATGAAAGATTAAGTGAAATTAATTAAGGGGATGGGACTGTTGTTAAGGGTGGAGACTGGAACTGTTACACTGATTTTGTTTTGGACTAAAGTGCCACACCTTCAGTCATCATCCTGTTTATCTTATCTCTTAAAGAAAACTGACTTGGTTTATGTGTGGGGGATTAAAAGCCCCACAGACAGACAATACACTTATACACAATTTAAAATATCAGGTGACACAAAAAGGGCTAATAGATTTGATAAGATTTATGTTTCAGGTTGTTCGTAGTGTGTGCTTCTCCCTGTTGCTTTTACAGATCATTTAGTTTTAAATGGAGTTCATTTTAGCATTTACTCAGAATCCAAAATTATTCTGATATTTTAATACTAAATTATTACTGTAACATGACTGTAACTTCTGTGAACATTTTAAATTGCTTTGGGCCTACTCAAGATCCATAAAAAGATAGTCAGTGGTGGGAAATGGTAAAGTACTGTATTTTTATCAAAAGCATACATTTAGGTCCACAGTTGATTGGATCAGGAGATTCAAGATTTGGTCTTCCTATGGGCCTGATATTGGAAAAAAAGGGGCATTAAAGATAAGATCTTCTTTTTAGGCACTAAAGAGTTTCAGAAGCAGAACGTGCTGGGCAAGGTGGGGGCCAAATTGTCAAAATACAGTAGAAATGGCTGATACTACAGTTGTGGTACAGGGGAAGAACTCTAAGAGTCAATAACCTGATCATTTTGACTCTTTGGCACAGATATTATTGTTCTGTTGCCACCGCCAGGTGTTATGGAGGACGTGCAGAGGATATTGGTGAACTTTTTCTGCTCTGATCAGCATTGGCTGAAGGCATCAGTTTAGTATCATTTCAATCTGCATTATTTCAAAGAAACAGTACGAAATATAACAGGTTTTATGTTCACTTACCAAAGATGGTTCACTGGTTTTGAATTTTTGACTCATTACTGTTTAAGTGTGTGTGTTTTATTTTACATTGGATTTTAAGTAGTTTTTTCTTTTTTTCTAAGTCAAAGTTTCCCTCTCTCTTGCTCAGCCAACCCCACTTCAATTTTAACCTGGCTTCCCTCTTTGCTCGCAGAGAAACCTGTGCTCACTGGCACACACTCTTGGAGGTAGAGAGTATTAGGGAGAAATTGAGAGTTATGCTTCACACAGCTACGATCCGATCAGTCTTGGTTGAGAGTTCCAGGAATCAGGCAGGCATAACTAATCTGATCTGGCACCTAGTGGGCAGGTCAAAGACCTCAGCATTTCACCACAGGCTCAGAGAGAGACACACAAAATGAAGCTGTTGTTTACGTACTGGGTGAAAGAGCACAGCACTTCCTAAATATTGCATCCTTTATCACTGAATAATATCCATGTTGAAATTTTAGTGCTTTAAAGGTGCATGTAAATAGTGCATGTATATGGGAATTGCATGTCACTGAGTGGTTCTTTTGAGTTTTATGTCTCTCTGGAACAAGACTAGAGGGACATAACTCGTGTAAGCTACTTATACCGAGATATACTGAGATAATTTTGAGTGTGGTTTGTTGAGTGATTTTATCTCTGCACTCTATGTCAGACATAGGCGGAGGGAGATGTATTTGTAACTAAATAGGTGTTACACTGTAGAGACACACCGTCCTGCTTCCCTTGAGCAACACTGTGATGTTGTAATACTGCCACACAAACTATAAGTTGGTCCCGTTATACTGTACATGTATGCAGTCCAATCCATTAAATGTATTGCACAGCATCCAGTAAAGACAGTGGATGCACCATTCACACACTTCAGTGTTGAATCTATAAACTATTTTAATTTTCTTACAACAAGGGAGTGGGACCTAGAAAGCCATCTGACACAGCAGCTCTCAGATTCCCTGAAGAATGACCCCCTTGTATACCCAGGCTGTTTACAGTCCACAGGGTAGAAATTAAGACAGGACCACCTGAACTTAGTGGAGTAATAGAGGAAATTGATAATGTTAAAGCAGATTCTGCCCCTAGTTTAAATGACATGCAATACAAATTCTACCAGTTTTCATGTTACTTGCTTAACACGTTCGGCTCTATCTATCAGTTGATTCACTCTGGAATTTTCCATGTTACAGGTTGCATCAAACCCCTTGTTGACAGCTACTATGAGGATTTCTGGATCTGCCAGTCATTAGCACTCTCAGTAAATGGAATGCTGGCAGCAGTTGGAAAGGACAGTAATGAGTTTCCCCAGTGGGTCAAGTCTGATGCTTGGAAGTACTACTGGCATAGATAAAACAAATATAAACCTGTGTTAAAGAGGAATGGCAGCATTATTTTTAGTATGGGAGGGGAGAAAATGTTGATGCTGGTGGAGAAGCCCGTAAGTTTTTTGGGAAGAGAATACGTGGCAATATTACCAGCATCTCTCTAAGGCCAGACATGGTCATTTGGTGAATAGTTAAGAAGTAGGCTCTACTAGTAGAACTGGCTGTCTTGTGAGAAGAAAGCACAGATGGGGCGAAGAGGAAGTGAGCATGCTATGTCAACTTACTTACTGGAGCAGGAGTGGCAGGAAGGGTATTATCTGATTAGCCATGCTAAGCTCAAGAATGCACTGAGAGACCTGACAGAGGAGACAGAAAAAGGGTCATTCTGCCATTAGTTAATAAGAAAGTGTTTGCACTGGAAGAAATGAGCCAGTTCATATAGATTTCTGAGAATTTCAGGATACAGTGGGAGAAATAGATGGTCACGTATGGTCATGTTTGGTCAGGACAAAAAAACATCTGTGAAGGGTGGCCCAATTGTTCATCACTGTAAAAGGTAACCAGTAATGGGAATGCATGTAATTGAAGCCAATGTTATTTACCCTGTGTACAAAAATATTTGTTTAGGAGTAATTTGTCTCATACACCATTATGATTGGCTGAACTGTTGAGAAATGTAGTTTGCTGGGTGAAAATAGTTATTCATCACACCTCCTTTATCAGTTCTATTTCACTTTTTAACATATGACTGAACATGTGCATCACATAGAGCATAATAAACAATAATACACTATAACTTTGAAAGGAATCACATTTTTCTTCCACCCTCTTTTTTCCACCTCTTCGTAATTATTTTTTCTATTCCTCTTCATCATTCTCTCAACTGCCCTATTCATGCAGCCCCAAACTGCATCAGAAGCACTATAAGAGTCCACCCAGTGAGGGTTGTCCTGTCACTGCAGACCTCCCACAAACCAGCCCTGGGCTCCGCAGATTACCAAGGATGCAGAAAATCAGTCATCCTGAGCAGTCCTTTAATTACAGAGATAAATAATAGATGAACCCATACAGCAGACCCATGAAGGATTATTGAGCTGGCCAGGATAAACTGAATGTTAGACTGCAAAAGGTCCATGAAGAAATTATTGGACAAACGCTGTCGGTCAGTGTTACATACAGCAAACTGACTGCCATGATATAATTACGAGACTAGGGACTGTTGCCAGATGATTTCAGGATTTTTTTAACAAGGCAGAAATAGAGTGGGCATAGACTTAGAGCTTGGTTTGCACTTAAGTAGTGTGTGTAAACTGTAATCTGTCAAATTGTGAGTTCTTAGCAGTGTGTTCTTTCATTCTGAAATGTCTGAGACAAAATGTTGGTTATAAAATTTCCATCCAAAAAACAGTGTCTTGTGAAGCACCCGCTGATTTTGGGTGAGTTTGTGCATTTGAATGCTGCCAGCGAGTGTCTTAATTTTTGTCTTACGGCAGAATGAAATATGGCCACCATTACATACTGACATTAGAGCACAGCGTCTGCTTGTCCAGCATTGATCATTGTTCCATTGTTGTGGTTTTCTTGTGTGTTTTGATGATTCTACAGTCTACAATTTTAGGTCTAAGTGTGACATGCATATTTTTTTTGTGCAACATTCAAAAGTTTCAATGGGCAGTTCAATGAAAATGAAGAGGGACACAGGAAAGACAAGGGGTATGTGTATGTACTATATGTGTTCGTGTGGATACCTGTCTTTATGTGGTTGTTCCATCCAAAACATCTCATTATGTGCCTGGTCTGTGCTCACATTGGCATAATGGCACCAGATCTGTTGACAAAAATTGTTTGGTGAGGGTTCCAAGACATGAAAAATGAATCTGGACCAAAAAATTTAGATTAACGGCTCAAGCAAAGAGTTGGCAAGCCTGGGGGTAGTGGTGGGAAGGTTGAAAGACAAATAAACCAGAGTGAAAGTGTGCAGAGTGAATGAGCAGCACGAGAAGATATTTTGTTCTTAATGAAACATCGTCCAGGAAAGAGAGAGAAAAAATAACTAGTTCTATTTTTTAAATTCATCCACTTACACTTAATGTCACATAATGTTGAGTTGAGATGTGGAAAAATACAAAAGGAATGGGAGGAAAGATATAAAGGAGGGTGAAACAAATGTCTACCTCACCTCAAGGGAAATTGAGGCAGATTCCACATACTGTACACACTATGTGCATTTCTAAGCACAGAGGGTTGGGGAAAACAACTCTTTTTTTGAGAGTAATATTAGGGTTGTGATTGGAGATTTCACTTGAAAAAGAGCATGGAAACACAGTTTACCTATTAAAAATAATGTATTTTAGCAGTGGAACACTGCCAACGTTTTGTAACATCTATTTCTTGGTGTAATTCATTTCTCTAAAAATATGATAATCTCTCCTTTCCTCTCTACTTTTTTCACTGAATATCACAATTAGAAAAGTTGGCACTTTGTTACAGAGAGTCAAATGGTCATTTTAATTCCCTCTAGGGTTATTCTGTGAATAAAAATTGAGAGGGCTGAGGTATAGATGACTATTACTGACTCCGATGTCATGGGCTATTTCATGCCACAAGGCTCTGAGAGCCCTGCACACATACATTATGTTACAATAGTGTTGTGCTGAATTTACAGTAAAACAGAATGTGTACACTTTGTGTGTACCAACAAAACATGACTCACAGGCCAAATAACTCCGACAGTAGCATGTGTTCAGTGTAGTCCAGTCAGCAACATGTCAAGAATGGCAGCCACAACAAAGTTTGTGTGATTATTTGGCAACATCATTATAAAACCTCAGTGTCTGCTCACAGTACTAAGCAGCCTCAACCGACTTCACCAACAGAAGAAAATATATAACTAATCTATTACAAAATTGCATCTGTATTTTGGGTTGGTGTTTTCACTTCTTTTTGGTAGCATTAAGCATGTGACCACAGAACAACAAATTCCACTTTGTCACAACAGCGAAGCAACTCTATGTTCTGTCTGTTGTGTCTGAATTCTGTATTTAGCATTTGATTTGACATGTGTGCTCTAGATTTCTTTATGCCTGTGTAGCTGTTGTAGTGTTCATAGGCTGTGGTCACCTTCAAAATAGAGTCTCAGAATAATTTCTATAATGCATTACAATACTGTTTGCCAAATGATATTAAATATGTCAAGTGCCAAAATGTTTTTTTCTTTTCCAACACAAATTTACAGTATCCAACCTGCTGAATTGTCCATCGCCATCACATCACACAGTGACACCATATTTCCTAAAAAATTAGTCAAAAACAACATATCCTGTGTTTACATCACAATTTTGGGTTTAGACTAAAAACCTTGGAAAAAGGTTGGACCATCTGTATTGCCAGTTTCTATCCTGCAGAACATCTGTTAATTTGTGTCCTATGCCTCTTTGTGAAACCCACTAGGGAGCTGCTGTCATGCAATTCCAGGTGTACAGGACAATATGTGTCTGTAGCTGCTTGCTAATTAACAAATGGTCATTTGACCGGTTGTGAACTCTTTGTCACTGACCAAAGGAACAAGATGAGCAACTTCAAACAGTTGTATAAAGCTGTTTTGGAATTAAAGTTGCTTGAAATTGTCTGATTTGATCTGGATAAATTGTCAGAAAACATAAATTTTACAAGACAAGTTAAACAAGACAACGCTCACAGCGGAATGAGCAGTGGTACAATCAGGTGTGTCAGTTTTTGTTTGCACCAATAACAGGAGCAGAAGTGAAGTTTCTGCTAATAATGGTTTATTAAAATGGCCCTATGTTTTTGGGGGTTTTTTTGTTAACAAGAGGGAAAATCACAGGTTGCAGCATAAACCTCTCTCAGACTAAAGGCAATCATCTTACAAAAATAACCAATATAAACTATTTTAAGTCTATAAATATTACAGAGGAAATAAGGTCATTGAAGAGCTCTATGGTAGCAAAGCACAGATTACAGATTATCCTGATAAAAGACCACCTCTCAGTCTTGTCCAGATGGGTTTGTCAAACTGAAAAATGAAAGCGGGAAAATGGAAAACTGAAAGCAGAGACCCAAGCTGCTCCCAGACTCACCAGAGAGCAAAGGCATGCACAGATGGAGACTCTCACACTCACTGGCAGTTTGGAGAGTCAGACTGCATTTCCATGCAGCTGTTGCCACTTTTGACAGCTTCCACTGTGTTCATGACTCGAGTCCAGAAAAGCCCCCAAGTCCCCAAACTTCAGTATTAAGTGTAGTTGAGAGAGACTTGATAGCACCACACTCCACTCCACACACAATGGTCTCACTTTCATTAAATAAATATAGCAGAGATTTCTGTAGTGTTCCATGCAGTCTGGCAAAGACCACTGAATGTTGACTGTCTTACTGACCTAATTGTTAATTACTCATGCAGGGATGCCCTGGTAGCCTAATAAGGCACATACTACATAACTGCAGGGTCCACAGTTCAATCCCAGATGGTGCACCTTTGTTGCCTGTATCTTTACTACTGATATCAAATGGAAACAATCTCTTAAAAAACATTAAAATACCAATGTACCAAAGAGGTGACACTTAAAATATTTAGTTTTTATGTCAAAGTAGGGGATCCAAATATTTTGGATATTTGTTTGTTGGGGAGCTATTTGGTTTTCAATTTTGAAATTCAGGTTTTATTTTTTAAATAAATGTAAGGTATCAGTAAAAATGTAATTTTAAATAATTATACATAGAAATACATAGATTATATCTCTGTTTGGGCACCTGACTTACCTCTCACCACAGTGAACATCACACGTGTAGTTTGCCATTACAATGTGTGAATTTGGAATGGCAACCGCAGTGATTATGAATGAACATGTTGTGCTCCAGCTCGTGTACAGTGCCCACCCCCACTCCGGACCGTAGCTCCATATATTTGTTTACTATTAAAACCGAAGCTCAGGAGCCCAAAAAATAGTATTTGGGAAATCCCTGTAAGTAAGCATTGTGTTAGACACTTTCCGTCTAGGCTATTTGCCTGAATATGGCAGGTGACAACTATTTATTAAAGGGGTTAACGAATGGTAGTTTTCCATGTTATTATGACACATTCAGAATGACAAAATTTGGTTTGGTGAATGCAGTTTGCGATTTTATGCCAACTGATCTCTAGGATGTCATGCATTTCACCCTGGATGTGTTATGCTCTATTCATGCCCACCTCCTTTTAGCTTCTGCTGTGTGGCAGCAACGTAAAGCCCTGTGAGGAAGCTGGCCAGACTCTGTCTAT
>JAUBNQ010000012.1:23371321-23394314 GCA_032353495.1 Ctenopoma kingsleyae | reverse complement strand
AGCCTTGTGGAACCCCTGTGGTTACCTTAGAGAGTGTAGATGTCTCACCTCCCCATGATACCTGGAAGGACCTGTCTGAGCCAGGTCCTTGCTGGACGTCTTATGGTCTTTCATAGAAGAATCTCTGAGAAACTTCTCATCAGATTTCGACAGGTCTTCCACTCCTGTTTTTGACCTCTATATTCCTTACAGAGGTCACACTCAATATATGTAATTTTGTCCCACAGAAGCTGTATTTTTTCTAATATTTTTATGTTGATTAACACTTTGTACATATTCACTATACTAAAGAGACTAAGAAATGAATATATATATATATATATATATAGTCATATCAGCATTGCCAAAATAACAAATCCAATGCTGGCCTAAGACTTTTGCACAATACTGGCTTGTACCTCGCTCATATATTCATATTTTTCTGGTGAATCATATCTATCTAAATGTCAGCTTGTAATTGAGTGATCAGGAGGGGTTCTCCAGATCTTAGCAGGGGTGCTATCATAATTTCACTTTGTATTTACTATGCTTTATTTGTAGCCTATTTGCTTTAATTCTTGAAAGTGTCACACCATGAGGATAATTTTAAGCTTCAGTTGAGGAGTGTGGAATGACTGAAAAGCTTGTTTGTGTATGTGAGAGAGCAAATCAAGAGCAGGAGAAAGGGAGATATTATTTCTGTAAACCGAAATATTTGACTAATTTTTGTGCTCTAATTGTAAGTGCCATCAACGTCATCCAGTAACAGCTTTTAAGAAGACTAATTTATTTGAATAATGATACCCTTTGGTTACCGTACCTCAAAATAATTTCTGCCAGCCAAATATTACTAATAAAAAAAAAACCTTTATGTTATTAAAATGATCATATGAAGAACAAATCATTGTTGTTGGGTATCTATTTTCACAGTAACTATTAAACATCCATTACAAAGCATTATGTAAAGATGAATACATTCAACCAAGCATTGCTGCACTCACGCCAAGGCTCCATATAATGATTTAAGTCACAGATGGATGGATCAATAGCTGCCACCCAAACAGCAACTGGTGCCAGCTGATGAGATAGACTGGGGAGGGGATAAAAAGAGATCTATTTACATCAGAGGAAATGAGATGCACTCATTTCATATTAATGTAGGTCTCTCAGAGGTTTTGCATTCAGTTTGATGTCTGTATTTATATAAATTGACCTCTTGTTTTGATCCTGATTCATATTCACCCAGCATACATGTACATTGCTAAAAGAGGTAATCATGTCCATACAGATTCACTCATATAGTCTGCTGCTCACCACTTGCTTTTGGCCTTGGTAAATGGATTATAACATCTAGCAAGTCAGAATTATTGAATTTTACTAATTAGACCCACAAGAACATGGTCCTCAGTTATGGATATAACTTTTTGTGGGTTTTTTTTCATCTGCACTGATATAAAGTCTCCTCTAACTTTTAGCTCTGTATCTTGATCCGCTACAGTGACTTCACAGGACTTGAACATCAGCCTCTTTAATGTCACTTCACTTTACTCCAGATAAGAGTTGTATGGAAATTAAAAATTGCTGAGTGTGAATAACGAGGATGATGAACTGAAATATAGAAGTCAGTTCCCAGTGGATCATGGAAGTCTCTGGTACAACTTAAGTGGCTGCTATGAAAATTTTATAATACAGTCATGAGTATTTGTGCGACAGTAGAAGAGCCATTGCACTGAAATTTTTAGCAGAATTACACATTTGCCATGGTTTTAACTGCGGTGTATTAATGTTTTATGATATCAAAAGATTTCTAGTTACCATTTTAGATCAACAGAGCACAGATGGTGCCACAATAACCACTAAAGAATTTTCTTACTCATTTTGTTGAATAGAACTCGCCTCTTCCCAAATGTTTCTCATAGGTCTTAAAACTAATGTCAAAGCTCTGAGTGAGTGGGAGTTGTGTTGCATGAGCAGTCAAAAATGAATGAGTGTGAAAATCCTGGCCCCCTCAAACATCACATCAAAATACACATGCACTTACATATGACGCAGACGCGTGCACACATAATAACAGTGAGTTAGCTCCATGTGGTGTGTGGAGCTTTATAGCCTAAGCCAGGGAGGTAGTGTTCACTCCATCAGTGTTGGTCCCTGGTGAGCAGAGGGGAGAGAAGGTGCCAAGTGTTCACAGCCTGAGTAATGGGCTCTATTCTTTTCCTCTGTGTGTCAGTGTGCATGCATTTGTGTGTATCTGACTCTCTGAAATTTAATTCAGTGCGGGGGAATATTTTGCACACCATTGATAATTTAGTGAAGTTAGGGGATGAAATACTGATGATGGTGTGACACTAAAATGTTTCTTGGTTTTTACAGAACAATTTATTTTGTTTGATTGCGCTACTGTAATTAATGAGTGAGAATGGCAATAAGAAAATGTATTAGCATGTAATGGTCTGGAAATGTTCCTCATTTTTCCCTAATAATGTATGTGAAGAAAAGATTCTATTTCCCTTTGTCACCAGCTTCGACTGAGCATCTTTTAGCAGGTGAGAGCCATTAATGAAAGATTAAACAGAAGAGGAACAGTAGGGCACATTGCTATAACACACACAAAGGAATGTGATAATGTTGGATTCCCAGTAAAATAAAATAAAGAATGTCTGCGGCACCTTTGCAGCGTGCACACACATACACACGCATGAATCTATTAAATCATTTGTGGTGCATTAATCACCAGAAAATATACAGAGCAAAAGTTATAATGAAGACTGTTATAATGAAGCACGTAGAGAAGTATGTGTTCTCACATACCACTGGAGATAATCAACACTACAAATGAAGAAAAAAGGTGGTGAAACAAGATATCCCACGTTATGTCAATGGTATAAAAATGTACCTGCAAAACTAAAAATTATACAATATAATGACCATCACCATCATTGAAAACTTATTTTTTGGGTTATATTATTAATTTCAAGAATTCATCCAAAACAGCAAGCAATCAAAAATATACAAAAACAATTTCAGAAAAAGGACAAAAATATTACAGGATGCTGCACATATGAAATTCCTCATTCAGCCTTTCTACAGCTGTAGACCCAGATCAAAAAACCATTTAGCTTCTGTTTGCAGCAGAAGTTGGCTGTGGTCCTCCACACCTCCCCAGTGGGATGGCTGATTGACTGTGTAGCCTAGAATTTTAATTCCCTGAGCAAACGTCAAGAAATAGTTAACCAGAGAACATCAAGAATCTTTCCTATTAAGGCAAAATTCTGAGTTGGCATCTGAATAACATTTCCCTGCCACTTTGCCCCACTTGTTGATGAAAAGAATCAACGTAACACAATTTCCACCTTGTAAAACTCAAATTCACAAAACTCTGCATGTTTAGAACAGTTTAAAGATTCATGGTTAAATTTAGTCATGAATCTTTAAATATAAGTTTTTTTGGCAAAGCAAAGGCACATACCAACACAAACACACCCACAGGGCTTCACAGAATTTCTCTCTGGTCCTTCTGTTTTGTCCTGCACACTTGTCGATAAAAACAAAAGACCAGACCAGGCCAGACTGATTTCCCTTGCCTCTGTTTGGATGAACACACATACACAACTACACACACACACACACAATGGGCCTGAATCTGGCCTGGTCTAACAAAGCGTCCGGTAGCAACAAGCAAACGCCAGAAAATAGCTTTCACTTGTTGTTTCTCAGTATCTGGAGATCTGTTCTTTGGAAACAGAAACACACAAACACCCGCAGACACACTCGCACACTGATAGACATTCACTGACACACGAAAAGAAAAAAATGACAGATGCACATTCATAGGAAATGAAAAACATGCAGCCAGTGAGTATAAGTAAGTGAGTGAGAAGTAGGAAGGAGGCAGATCTGCTAGAACAAGTAGATAATTGGTGTGTTTTTACCTGGGCCTGGCACAATGTGTTTACTGGCACAGGCATGCCAACATTAATGTGTATCTTGTTTACATGGTGAGTGATGCCTGTGCCTATACGCGTGTGTGCTTGTGTGTGTCAGAGCAGTCCACAGGGGTGTTTGTTGACCAGCTGTAGTAAAGTGATTGGCTTGTTCTTTCTTGAATGACTGCAGTGCTGCTCTTCCAAATGCCCAACAAGGCACTGTCTGGCTCTCAGCTTCGCTCATTATTTTTGTTTCCCCACTTCCTCTCTCATTGGTTTTTCTCCACTGATCTCATGGATTGCTAAAGCTGTGCAATGTTTTGATTCTCACACAAGATTTCCTTTACTAACTTTACTTATTTAAACTTTTGGTTCAGTTTTCAATATTCCTAAACTCCATGCATATCCCCACAGAACTACAAAAATAATACAAGTAAATACTTTGTACAAAGGATTCCTTGTCGCACAACTTTGTCTTTTTTTTTTTTTAGTTTTGTTTGTTTTTGATGAATGCTGCAGTAAATTTCAAAAGTAGTTTGACGTTCATTGCATATACACATCAACTTTAAATATTTCAGCCTTTAACTTGTGGACAGAAACATACACAAAATCAATAAATGCATGTACACACACCATGGTTAAAAAAAAAACTGAAAGTGGTTTCAGGCACTTTGTGGCCTTTGTTGCCGTAAATTACCTCACTTCTCGATTAAACAAAACGTCAAAGTGTCTAAGCTCTTAAGTTGCCTAACACTTACACACACACGCCCTGACATAAATGGTAACACATACACACTAAATGCAGTGACACACACACATTCCCATTTACTCATTGGTTTGCTGGTTAATGATTTGACTTCGGAGGAGAGGGAATTAAATGGTTGAGTAGTCAGACTTTTGCGAGGTGTTCAGCATCCACAATTTTTTTTTCTCTTCATCCTGCTCCTCCTCCTCTCATCCTACCTTCTGCCCTCTGCTCTGCATAGTAATGCATTTGAATTGAGCTGTTCATTCAGCCAAGCACAGATAAGTGCTGAATAGTGGGATGAGTACAATAGAGAAATAAAAGAAGGAAGCTGGAGTACGCGGATGGAGCTTTTGGGTGGAGACGAAAAATGGTTTGTTCCCCCTCTTTTTTTCTTTCTCCCACTCTGTTTCTTATACACCTTGACTAGGGCAAGGAGAGGAAAGTGTCAGCTGGACCAAAAAAAAAAGTAAAATCTTCTTCACGCAGTCAGCCAAATCCTCATACAGTCATCAGAGTTTTTTTATTATTATTTTATTTCCTACTATGAAATGAGCTTAAGGGAGATAACAGGTTTTAACATTGGAGAAAGGTTTAAATGGCAAGGTGGTGTGCAGGCGGTTGTTGTGTGTGCGTGTGTGTGCGTATGTGTGCATATGTGCTTCCATGTGTGCATGCAAATTGATACATTTGTGCTTTTTGTGCTTCAAATCCGGAGCCAGGACCACAGGCATTTTGGAACAGAATAGCAAAGGACAAATATGCAATAGAGAGCACAGGATGAGGAGGATTGAGATGATTTGACAGTAAAGGAGAAGAGAGAGATACA
Source organism: Ctenopoma kingsleyae (assembly GCA_032353495.1). Classification (NCBI taxonomy): domain Eukaryota; kingdom Metazoa; phylum Chordata; class Actinopteri; order Anabantiformes; family Anabantidae; genus Ctenopoma; species Ctenopoma kingsleyae. Next base: position 23,388,835 of record JAUBNQ010000012.1, on the reverse strand, counting down.
CCCAGTGCTTAAATGAATATTTCAGTTTTTAGCTGTTGTTTCTTCTTTCAGATGATCTTTTCATGTAATGGCATGCAGTTTGGAGATATGTTAAACAGTGAATTTAGCTTTGCGTAACTCACGATGTCTCAACTCATTAATCAAATAGCAGCTGCTCTTAAATTTAAGGGCATATACCGTGATTCACCGTGTGCAACTGTAGCTTTATATTTGTCTTTTTGGTTAAGAAATCCTTACATCCTTAAGTACAGATAAAGTAATGTGCACACTTCAGAGGACATGAAGTGAATGTTTGTTATCATTTAGCTGTGTAAATTATGTAGGCTTTTGTGTAGTTGCATCAGTTGTCAATCTTTGGAAATGGTAAAAGTGTATTTCCCTACACTTGAGTTGAATTGCTATGTAATCTCACAGAACTACATAACCTTAGAATACCAAACCTCTCCACTGTACATATAAACTGCATGCAGAGACTTCAGAAAAGCATCCATGTGTTTATCTGTCTTTGGGTAAGGAAAAAATCAGAATTCCCACAGAACCAAGCTAACCCATATTCACAGACATGAATGAGCCATTGATAAATTGAGAATGAGAATGTGACAAATGGTTTCTTTTTTTTGAACAGCTATGGCTGTGATATGGCCAGCATGAAACCATCATTAACTAGTAATATAATTTTAATGACTGGTGACATTTGTACAGTACAGTGTTAATATGTTGCAGCCTTCTCCGTCGGAAACAGCATAGCTGCCCTTGCGCTAGTAAATTAACCCAGATCTCCAGGATATGTCCTGGCAGAGAGTACAAACTGCAGTTAAGGGCTCCCCGGTGAGTAACGAGGAGCTTGTGTGAATTTGAAGCATGGCGCTAATAAATAAAGCGCGTGTGTTTGTTTCTGCAATCGGTTAATCTTTTGTGGATAAATGAAGATTAGAATTGTAAGACACAGGGTAGAGTCAGTGTTAACGTCATGTCCACCCTCCTGCTACAGTGGAAGTTCTGTGACTCGGAACTTAGTGTGAACTCTTGACAGCCTGCTTTGCAGATAGCATATCTTCAGGAGTACACACTTGGGTCACTGTGGAGTCAGTTCAAAACAGACTGTCTCAGTGCCTTCCCACCACCTCCCAACACACACACACACACACACATACACACATTCTTATCTAGAATAACACATGGCTGTCTAGAGTATTGCTCTCATCTAGTTACCTGCTAGGCTATTAATGATGCTTCTCCCCAATGGCCCGTGCCAACTCTTCTGTGCATATTATGTATAGAAGAAAAGCATGGGTAACAGGGGTGGTGATGTGCATGTTTATTTTACAGAGAGGGAAACACAGAAGTGAAAATAGATCAGGGAATGTGGGGAGGTGGATTAGTGTCTGGATGTGGATGGAGAGTCTCCCATTATACTCCCCCTTGCCAGGTCAAGGAGGAGAACCAGAGGAGAAAGTGGGAAAGAGTAAAGGAGAAGAAAAGAGAGGCATCAAAATAAAATGTCAGGTTAACCAGTGCTTTTTGCAGTCTTTGTACCCTAGGTTTCTGTGATACAACGTCTCGTTTCTCTTTCCAACTGTGTGAATGTGTAAAGAATATACACATATCCCTACTGAACATATGCATACTACACATTTTTACATTTAGCTGCCCTGCAGGATGTGCCAACTTCACTGCTTTAAAGAACTCATGGAAAAAGTATTAATCACATTATAACAATAATAAAACCATTAAACTTTAATTTTTACCAAAATCTTTTAGAGTGATTTCAGTGTATCAGTGCCATTTCACTGGAAAAGAACCAACACTTATACTATAGCTAAATGCACCTATATTATTGTTTATCATTATTATTATCACTTTATTATTGGTGCTTTTTTGTTATCAGCTCATTCATTAGTCAATTGATGTCTGTTGCTGGTGACACGGCAGAAAGATCCTTACAGCTGCAACGTGTCTCATACACTTCTTGTACTGTATGTGCATTGTGGAGTTAAAGCTCAATATACACTGAGGAATTTTGCAGAGAAATGCTGTTGTCACTGTCTTTGTACATATTTGTTTTGGTTTCTAGACAATATGTGGTTTTCAAGGTGATGGGAATTTCTGACGCTGCACCAGCTGAATGTGTAGAACGCAGTGCTAATATGACAAGGAACTGTAAACCTCATCAGTTACAAGCTCTCATGAATCTTTGGAGATTTACAAATTTGAATTTAAATTTAAAATGATGTGAACAGGGAGTTTCCTACATGCACTTTGATTTAAATACAACATGCAATTTCCTCTTCAAATCCCCGGCAGTCAGACCGTCTCTATAGTGAGCATATTAGATATGTAGACTCATAATTATTTTGTATGTTTTGTGTACCTTTAGGGTAGGATGTGGTGAGTGGAACAAATACTCTTGCTCTAAGCCCCGAAGCTGCTTGTTTGACTGCGGGCTTGTGGCTTTGATGTATTTAATTTCATTGTGTGTGTGTGTCTGTCTGTGTGTGTGCATGACTGTGTTTGCAGGCCTTCTCTGGGAACTCCAATTCGGAGAGTGTGGTTCGCCATGAGCTGCAGCAGGGAATTGTGGCTCGCTTCCTGAGGTTTGTCCCACTGGACTGGAGCAAGGAAGGACGGATTGGTCTGCGTATAGAAGTCTATGGATGTTCCTACTGTAAGTGGTGACAAACGCACACATTGTAAACCTGCTCATTCTGCCACAAGTATTATTAACACTTATAATTATGGCTCAGTGGGGAAAGCCTAATGACAGTTTGTCAGCTACAATCAAGTCACAGTGGGTTTTTCCTCATTGTGAGCTATTTCTGTACAGGGATCAAAAACAAACCCAGTGTGAAAACCTGCCTGGACACATACACAGGCAAAACCTGGCAGAAAGATGCAGAGCACCATTGCAGTCTGACAGACACATGCAGATACACACCCACACACTGTCTCTGGCTTTCTAACAAATGTATCATCTATGGAACTGACTCTCTCACAGCCTCTTTCCTCTCATCCTATTAAAGGCTGCCAAATTGATTTTGATAACAATTTTCAATTAGGGTTCTGCATAAATTACTGTTATAAGTGACACACGTACATCTTTCATTCTGGAGATGTGATTACACTGTGTGTGAATATTTCTGTGGGTGTGTGAATACAAGGGCATGGATCACATTCAATTTAGTTCCCAGACTTTTGATTATATTTCCCTTGTTTCATTTCCATCCCACGTTAAAAGAAAAGCAAGTCAGCGGTGATAAGGATAATGACAAGATGTGGTCCACACACAAGTGAATGTACACATGCACAGAACAATAAGAAATCACAGAAATTCAGCCCACTTTAAGTTTATATCCACCAACTACATAACTCTTCCAGCAAAAATACTACAGCACTCGCAAGCAGTTTCAACAAAGATTAGACTTTTCTCCTTATATGAATTTAACCTCTTCCCATATTTTAACTTATTTAACATATATTCTAAAAAAAGAAAGATCTTTAAAGGTACTTTTTAGATGGCTTTATCTTTAAATACTACTACTTGCAGGTTCACCATAATAATTTGTTTATGCTTGACTAGTTAAACATAATGTTATTATGTTATTATGGTGAAATTATTATGGCTGCAAGATAGTATTTAAAATGAAGCCATAAACAAATTGTTTATGCTTGACTACTTAAGGAGACAATATAGAAGATGAGATCCTTTACAGACTTCCCAAACATTTAAGGATAAAAACATAATCACATGTGGTGCCTGTTCAATGCAGGACCATTAAGGCAGGTAGCATACAGTACTGACCCTGCCCAAATGATTTAATGATACATAATGACTCAACGTGTATTTATGCAAATAAATTCTAAAAAAATTAATTAAAACATTATGTGCAATTAAGACTCAAACAGAAGTGCTTTTCAAATTCAGAGGGAAAACATGCATGGAAATTGAACAATCAATAGTTTTGAAATGACATAGGGCTGGCTGTCAAACACCAGCTGTTTGTAAACTTGTGAATAAAAATGTCCAAGGCCATTCAACCTGAAACATGAGAAGTGTATGAGAAATGTCTCATAAAGTTGGATTTGGTCTAGATTTGATTGGAATAGATTTATACATTCTGCAGCTTCTCCACCAACTTTAGACAGATGCACAAGCATTTTCACCTAATGCAATATAAAGTTTATCATTGGATATATGTTGTACTCAATTACAGCTGTAAATGAACAGAAATGAATCCTGATTTTCAAAAGGTCACATTATATTGCAGAATACATAAATCTAAAATATCTCACCTATCAAAAATCCCCAATCAGACAACCTAATAGAAATATAGTGCGACATAGAATATGTGCTCCAACACAGTTAAGCAGTGGTAGAATTAGATTAGATTTAGCACAGTCTGGGCAGGAGAAGATAATGTGTTCTTGCGTCAGCTAGTGCTGACGTGACCTTTGCCAGCACCTGCTCTAGTGGAGCTGCTTCGGGACCAGCAGAAGAACACTGATTATAGTTAATTTCACAATGTAAATGTGCTTACAGTAGCTGTGTGAGATAAATCGTGATGAAATAAATCATGTGGGCTTTTTTAATGCACCTTCTTTATAATGATGAGAATCTTTTTAAATTTGAGTACATGTCTTTCCTTGGTAACCTGCATCATTCAGACAGACTATACTAAATACAAAATCAGGTAAACACATTCTTACAATTTGGATATCAGTGATGACAGCGAGAGGCACTTACACGTATACACACACGCTGCCCCTAGTCAGGTGCGCCATCATCTTTCAGAGTTGTCTGTCAGCTGTGTTTTGAAGCCCGCAGTGCTTTCTCATGATTACTCTGTCAGTGCTCCTTTCTTCAGCATTCAGTCAGAAACAGAGCACTCATACATTTTTTCTGTTCTACCCGTCCTCCACTCCTCAACTCTCCCCTTCTCTTACAGTCAACTTCTCATAAATGTTTTCCTGCTTCCAAATCCAACGATGCTAGAGAGGAGAGGTACAAGTGTTGGGAAATGACAAAGAAATGAGGATGAAATAAAAAAGCACACAAGGGAAGTAGTAGGAGGAGAAGGAGGCAGATAAATATAGATATTATGTTGCCAGCATAATCACCAAATATGTTGGTTCTCGATGATAATTCTGGGTTTTGAAAATGTATGATAATTAAATGCAATACCATATTATGACTCATCTAGGACTGTGCAAAGGAAGGCTATGTATGTATGTGTCTGTGCCGGAGCCAGAGGCTATAAATGAGTCGTGATCCGCCGTGCTGTGGAATTTACATGCTCATTTCCATTTTGATTAACACGGGATCAACAGAAAATCAATTATTTTATAGATGAGTCAAGAAATAGTGGAGCCGCTATGAGAGAGAAAAAGAAGCCAGACAAAAACAGACAACACAAATTTAATTTTCTGTACAAATGCAAGTCACTCTCATGCATGTTGAATTTCAGAAGCATGCAAACATATATCTTACTGTATTCATGACAGTGCCACTAATTTTGATCATTTTTAATCATCTTATATTGAAAACAAAGACACACTTGATACCAAAGCAGAAAGCAACACCTATATTTTGATTATTGTGTTGTGTCGAAATTGCTAATGCTGTACATTAAATTCCCAACATTCCCAACATGTGCTGTCCCAAAATTACCAAAATTCTTAATTTATAACAAAGTTAAACTGCTAAAAGGCATGCTGGATATTTCTGTATACTTGTCAGTATGTGTCAAGTATAGTATACTTAAGTATAAGTACAAGTATAGGCCAAATATACTTAAATGTAATTTTGTCTAGTATATCTATGATACTGTAAGTACATAAAAAACAAACTGAAAGTTACTTGCTTATTTTTAGATTAAAATAAGTAAAATATACATATTCTTCGTAAGGGTATGTTAGTCAGTTTAATAAGTTGCAAAACACAAAATGATGTTATGTTATCTGTTATGTTATGTTTTATGTTGTTAGTTGTTTTCTCCTTTGAACGGGTTGTCTCAAGATAGGAGGCATGGGGGACCGTACATGTCCATAATCATGATTCATATGACACACACATACATAATTTTCTCATAATACATTTATGTGCAAGTTCAAGCTCATTTATATTTTAGTTCCCCAACAAGCATTATAGTGTGACAGTGAGCCAACATGTACCAGAACGCTGAATCCAAAGCAACTAAATGGAATTGATCATTCATCATGATATTTACACTTGCACTTTTACTACTGTAACATATCAGAAAACCTTATCTGAAAACCATGTTGGGCACAATTTCATATGAAAACATAAAATGCCAATTGCAGTAATAACTACCTGTGAAGGTGACATTTTAATGCACAAACCTCCTACACATTCAGACGGCAAGTAGCTATTACATTTCAACTCACCCTTTGCCCCTTCATCTATTTTTAGCATATTAGCACACCTTACTAAGCTTTCTAGCATTACTAATGCTTCTAGCTATATTGTCAATATAACTTTTGTTATAATTTTTGAAGTAAACTTATTCATTTGAACCAACTTATAGGAGCATATAGCTTCAGTATGCTTTTTGATAAAGGGCTTGACTTTGCAATGGCATTCTACTTTACTAATAATCATTTTCAATCTTGCCTTTTCTCTTTGAATCTTACTGTCACTTTCTGACACTTTCTCTTTTTTTTCCTGCTTATTCTTTCTATCTCTGTATCTCGGTGTCTATTTCAGGGGCAGATGTGATCAATTTTGATGGACAGGGTGTAATCTCATATCGTTTTAAGGTACTGAATTTACTAGATTGATATTTCTGTTAGAAAGTTAGTTATAAGTCATAGTCAGCCAATGTCATTTTAAAATATAAAGGTTACATAGCAATATAATATGATTGACAGTAAACAACACTAATGCAGATTCTGAGCAGGCAGATAGACGAAGTCGCAAAGTGTAGGCATTTTCACTTTGCGAGTTCAAAAGTGTATAAAGTAAAGAAAGTTGTTTTTGTTCTTTTTTTCTGCATGTTTTTATTCAAAATATTCCAACCATGTGAATTTATGGCGTTTGCTCACATTTGTGCAGGTGAAGAAGATGAAGATCATTAAGGATGTGATTGCACTGAGATTCAAGACGTCAGAAAGCGAGGGAGTGATTCTCCATGGGGAGGGCCAGCAGGGAGACTACATTACGCTGGAGCTTCGCAAGGCCAAGCTGCTGTTGCAGATAAACCTGGGTGGGCAACACCTGCATGTTATTTACTGAGATATGATTGTACATAGCTAAGTTTGTCTGTTTTTGCCGACCCTCCTGCCACACTTTTTGATGTAGTTGCTGTAGCTCTTTTATATATCTTTACAGTTTTGTAAAACCAAATCATTCCAAATACAAGACATGAAGCGCTAAAATACTGAATGAATTATTCATGTGATATAATGAAGACTAAGATGCACCTATAATCTTTTTCTCTTATGTCTGTTGGTTAAAGGTATTCAATCTAATGCATGCATCTACTAAGGTTGTTTTTGCAGCACCCCAATAATAATCCTAAGCTTTTGTGATCAAAATTGATGTAATGTCTGTGAAGATAATGTTATCTTGAAGCAAAGTACTCTTTACACTCACAACAATAGTCACAACAATCCATCAGTGTGTGGTGCAAGACTCAGAATCAGCCAGCTGTGCTGTGGACAGAACTGCTATAACCTTTAAGGATGTCTTAGTGAAGCACAGAAGCAACAACTGTAGTGATGCATCCTCTACCCAGACGTCTAATGGTGTATAACAACACTTTGGGCAGAAATGTCAGGTGTCTTATTATTCTGGAAACTACCAACATCAATTACATTTATATTCTTGACAATTATATTATTATGTTATACGTATATGAGGATGATTTGATTAGTAAACATGTGCAACAAATGCAAAAAGGAGCACAGCTGGGTTATGTTATGTTGTTTAAAATTGAATCAACCCATAAATGTCCATACATTTCATAGTAGTGAATAACAATAATATGTAACTGTGAAAAGCGCTGAATTCATAACAATTCACATGTACTTGTTATGAAGCACTGAAATAATTTCATGAATTCACAGTGTCCAGTGTCTGTGTTTTTATAACTTATATCATGTTAATTACAGGCAGTAACCAATATGGTTCTATCCTGGGTCATACCTCTGTGACCACTGGCAGCCTCTTGGATGACAATCACTGGCACTCAGTGGTGATCGAGCGCTACCGTCGTAATGTGAACTTCACGCTGGACAGACACACTCAGCACTTCAGGACCAATGGAGAGTTTGACCACCTTGATTTGGACTATGAGGTGAGTTCAGTTCAGTTAGGAAAAATGGTGGACCATGGAAGAGATGAACTGCTAAAACGTATACCTCAGCTTTGCCTTAGTGATACTAAAGTGTGTGTGACTGGCTACTATATAAAGAAAGAATACACCAATTACATCAAAGTCTATGTACAGTACAAACTATGTGTAATGTAATATAATAAAACAAACATCTGCAATACACTCTTCTATTCATGAAGAAATGACTTATGTTGTGATTTGGCACTATATAAATAAAGTTGAATTGAATTGAATTGAAATTAATCTTTTCCTTTGCTTAACCATGTCCACCACAACTTTAGAAGCACTAGGTACTCTACCAGAAGGACACCTACTTCGCCAACCTACCACTGTTCATCAATAAACAAATTCACTAGAGTAGTAGTCAAGAGTTAAAGTTAGTCAAGTCAAAAATCATCTGCTGTAACTAAGCCATCCTTTACTGAATGTGTACACTGTAGTAGTTTGTACTGAAAAGTGTAAACAGTGTAGCACTGAAATACTGGAGTAACAGTTGTGTTTTTATTGATCTGTCTTCATGGTAAAGTTATTTTCTGTAGTGTGCTGCAAGTAGTAAGTACATTGAAAACATTATACACATAATAAGTGCAGAGCTGAATTCAAAGACACATGAGGATTTTAAAATATGTTTATAGGCCAGCAGAGAGCAAGAGACTGAGCAGGGTAGTTTAGGCATATGTTAAGAGAGGCGGACTATGCCATGTTTAGTGTAATGGTGGCCTTAAGTTGTTTATTTGTATTTTGGAACTTGATGATGGACCTATAGAAAACTAACTGATAATTCTGATTTAGGAGCCTTGGTCAGTATTGGTGTTCAGCACAGAATATTGTATCTGTTAATGTGAGTAGATAAAACCTGAACACTGCTTGGAGTCTCCAAGTAGTTGTTGAGGTACTTATTAATAGTCAGTCTTTAGGATGCAGTTTTTTCTCTTTCTTGCGATCCTGTGGTTTATAATACATTAGGTATATTTATGCACTTTAGATGCATTAGGATTATTTATGCACTTTATTAATTTTGCAATTGATTTTTTAATAGAATTTTTATTGTAAAAAGTACCAGTGAAAAGTACTCATCACTGGTGGTAGCTCGGTCTCCTCCTCTGCCTGTACACTACATTGACACCACACAGGAAATTAGATATTGGTTTTATAGTGGTAGAATGCTAATCTATAACACTCACATAATTAGTGTCATTCAGTAATGGGATGCAAAGACTTGAGCTAATAATACTTAGACCACGAGATTGATGCACACTTTCCATGAAATGCACTTGTGTGTAATGTGAGGATGTGCAGCTTGTGTGTAGTAAAGGCATATATGTGTGTATAGTTACATAGGTGTGTTTGTATATTGACAATTTATGTGTCCGTGTGTGACCTTTGCAGATATTGCTGATATGGTTGATCTGTTCTAGTGCTAAATAGGATAAGAAGTGGGTCTTTACAAACCACAGTGCAATTAAACTAAAGCTGTTGAATTAAGTGATCTTTCAGGAAATCTATAGAACAAGGGGAACCAGAAGGTTTTGTTTGTTTGTGTGAGAGTGTAGTGTATCTGTGTTGAACCCTGACTGGATCCTGGCAGTGTTATTCCCTCACTGGGTCTCTCTAGATAGCAAACTGTGACCAACTTTTACTCAGTGTGTACCACTGTACTCCACCCTGTCCACACACTTCATCGTGTGTGTGTGTGTGTGTGTGTGTGTGTGTGTGTGTGTGTGTGTGTATGCGTCTGCTGATCCCATTTAAGCCTGTAGACTAAATATCCGGGTGCATTTGTGTCTACCCTTGACAGTAATTACTAAGACCACTGGAGCATCACCACAGATGCATTCAAATACACACAGAAAAACAGACCCACACACACACACACACATCGTAGTTGCACACCATCCTCCATCATCGTCTCGCAACAGAGCTCAGAGATATGCCTGAAAGAAAAAAACTGAACACATGTAGAACTGTAAAAAATATGAAACACAGTTTACATTTTCATCAGTTCTGTGTCCGTTAGCGCTTTCCACCAGATGACAATTTATTAGCCTCCACCTCCTCGCCTCAGTTCTCCTCTCATCGCATCTGTTCCCAACAAACCGCTGCCTTCGTCCCTGAAAGCTTTTTCCCACTGATCCTGCAGTCACGTTATATATTGTCAGACCCAGAAGCATTTCAACAATGACACAATTTTTGTAATTTTGTATCTGTATACTGCCACGTTGAATTTTGAAGTATGCAATCTGTATGTCGTTTAAGTGTAGACTTTCAGCTTCAAGGGTTTAAAAAAAAAAAGTACTTGATTAACTATTTAGGAATTCCAGCCATTTTTATACATCCACCATTGTCAGAGGCCCAAAGGTAATTGGACATTTATTGACAGGCGGTTGACAGGCAGTGGCCAGGTGTTGCCTCTACACTCATTATTTCATGACAAACCAAGCCAATAAAAGGTCCAAGTGTTAAATTTGCCTTTGGTAGTTGTTCACTGGAACATATGGTCCAGTAAGTTGTTTATGCAAATGAAGGATGCCATCCTGAAAAAAAAACCTAATGAGACATAGCAAAAACTTCAGGAATGGCCAAATGAACAGTTTAGAGGAGTGCATTCATTCTTTTTCAGAAGGAAAGTAACAACTCGTAATTTGAAGCATACCACATCATCTGTCACACATGGCAGGGGCAGCTTTATGACATGGGCATGTATGACCACCAGTTAATTGATGTTGTGACTGCTGTTATCAGGACCAGGATTGATTCTAAAGCAGCAGTGTCACAAAATTTCATTGGACTGCACTTCATTTGGATGGATAATAACCCAAAGAATATAGCAAAAGTTTTCAAGGCAAAGAAATGGCGGATTTTTTACTGGCCAAGTCAGTCCCCTGATCTTAACCCAACAGAGCATGTTTTTCATTTACTGAAGACAAGACTGAGGGCAGACAGACCCACAAAAAAGCAGCAGCTGAAGACGGCTACAGAAAAGGGCTTCTTGAGTTAAAAAACTTCCATTCCAGACTTTTCAGGAGGGACTTTATCCAAATAATAAAAATAAAAAATATTTGTGATGATGTTACTTTGTCTAATTACCTTTGAGCCTTGTATTAAAGCTGAAATTCTACAGTTCAATGCCACCTTGGTTGCTTAAATTTAAATCCATTGTTGTAGTATATAAGTGCAATATTAAATTACAAAAACTGTGGGCCTGTTCGAATACTTTCTGGGCCTGACATTGAATGTACCCGCCAAACAGCCACAACAATAACATAAACTGTTGGTTTTAATGTTATGCACAGGGATCGCCTTGGGAACAATTTAATGCTGACCATGATTAACAGGTGTCAGAACATTCATTGCAGCACAGGTTGTTGTGTAGCCACCAGTCACCAGGTGGTGTCGATGTTGTCACTGATACATTTACAATTTACTGTTTATGTTTAGTTAAAAAAAGATCTGACATTTGATTTGTCGCTATTGCTGTTGAGGTATTGAAGATCAAATACTGTGACTTGGGGTTGACGCAATGATAATGTGTTCATCATTCAATTTGAGTGATAGGTTTTTATCATTCTTTTTATTAACTTTTGAGACATTTTTCCTCAAATTCTAATTTTACCCTCAACTATTATGTAGCCGACTTTTGTAAATACTTTTTCAGTATGAATGCCCCCCCTGAGTTTAAGAATGATGATTGAGATATCACAGATAATTGCAGCTAAATGTGGTAAATGAATGTTAAGAGTGTTATAATTAGTCATAGCATAATGATCATGCATAATAAGTTCTGCTCTGGTGCTGTTGGAAAACCATGCAACACAAAAGGTAAAACTGCACTTGGTCTTTTTGTCTTTTCACTTGGATTTTCTCATTGACAAGTCTGAGTGGTAGTGTGAGGACGAGTATTTATATACGGTATAAACACATGTTTAAGGGTGTTCCTACATCAATTTGTAGTGAACTGTTGGAGTTGAAATTGGCCTGTGCATGTGTCTCCAGTTCCATAATGATTTAGATTCACATCTGGCCCCTTGTCCACTCACTGTCCATTCACATATCTAGCTCAAAATTGCCTTCTGTCTAGATTTTTTATTGCCACCAATTTTCAGAAACTGGTAGATACGTTGTGTATATATATAGATTTGATTTGCCGATATTTTGCTATTTTGTAACCCAAGGCCTTTCAATCTCCACACAAAAAGAAAACATTATCCAAAACCCTGCCAACAAAGCACATAAAAGATTCCCTTTTGATATAAATATAACTGTGTTAGACTGTGAGTGTTCACTTAAAAGAAATTAAAGGAAAAGTAAAAGATTAAGATTTCTCTTAAAATGTCAATACACTGAACATGAGCTGTAGCTTGGGTTTTGAAACCTACTTCAGAGTTTGTTGCCATTTCACTAATTAGACATTTGTATGTTGCTTGTTACTGTAATCCCTGTTTGTGCAGGGAATGGCTAAGCAATAATGCCAGAATAGAACATTTTAATTTCATGCTACATTTACATTATGCCGTTTTTGCTATGTTGTAGCAGTAGACGAAGAAACTAATTGAATGTAAAATAAAGCTTAATGTCTTTTTTCCACCATTCATCCCTTTTTATCTCTTTCCCCTCTGTCTCGTTAGTTGAGTTTTGGGGGGATGCCATACAGCGGGAAGCCATTGGGAGGAGGAAGGAAGAACTTTAAAGGCTGCATGGAGAGTATCAACTACAATGGAGACAACATTACAGACCTGGCTCGCCGAAAGAAGTTGGACACTTCCAGCTTTGTAAGTGAAATGTTCATGCACGCACACATATATATATGGAGAAGGTATACGTATATTTATATATACTACCAGTCAAAAGTCTGGACACACCTTCTCCTTCTCTTAAGTTTTTATGTTCTTCAAAATAGCTCCCTTTTGCTTTGATGACAGCTTTGCACACTCTTGGCATTCTCTCAGTCAGCCTCATGAGGTAGCCACCTGGAATAGTTTTCCTCTTAAAGAATTCTTGAAGGAGTTCACATAGGTGATGAGTACTTACTGGCTGCTTTTCCACCCTCTGGTCCAACTCATCCAACACCATCTCAGCTGGATTCACATCAGGTAATTGTGGAGACCAGGTGATCTGATGCAGCACTTTAGTACTTTCCTCCTTGGACATATAGCTCTTACATAACCTAGAGGTGTGTTTGAGGTCATAGTCCTGGTGGAAAACAAATGATGGTCCCACTAAGTACAACCAGATGGGATGGCATGTTGCTGCAAAGTGGTATGGTAACCATACTGGCTAAATGTGCCCTCAAGTTTGACTAAATCACCAACAGCGTCACCAAAAACCCATAGCATCACACCTCCTTCTCCATGCTTCACAGTAGGAACCACACATTCAAGAACCATCCATTCACTCTTTCTATGTTTAACAAAAACACAGCTGTTAGAACCAAAATTCTCAAATTTGGATTCATCAGACCAAAAGACAGTTTTCAGATTGACTGACCTTTATTTCATAAAATAATGATGGACTGATTTATTTTCTCTATTTTTTTCTTGCCATGATATAGATTTGTACAATTCAATTCAATACAATAAACTTGACTTGTCCCCGTGGGGCAAATACAGCCAGTACAGTAGTTAAAGTAGCACTAACAGGACTATTGACTCCCATCTTTACCCACCTTTCCTTTGCACAAGACAACTGATGGTCTATAGCACATTGTTTGTAAGAAATGTCACAAATTAAGTCTTGACAAAACCTTATGAATCTGATGAGTATACACATCATATATATACTGTATATAATCAAAATCTAAACAGTTTAAAATAACACACATACAGAGGGAGCTGAATACTGAACATGCTCATTATTGTCACACTAACTGTATCTGACCTGAGTGAGGGGCCAAATTATTCACTGCACAAAAATAGTTTAACAGATTCATAATTAATCAGATTCATAATTAATCAGATACAACTGACCCACCGGTGGCCCCTCCATGTGTTGCCTCCTGTCTTTATGCTCCCCTCTTGATATTGTGACTGCCATTTCACTGCACCCTTCAAAGACACAATTGCACTGTTGCTTTTCAACCAATCTCAACAGAATAAGCAGCCTATTAAATGCCTTACATTTTCTCATCAAATGCACAACACTCTGGATAGCAGCTGCACAATGTTTTCCCATCTGCTAGTTAGTGAACATTTTTTGATGTGCTGTAAAGTCTTTGCGCTTTTGTCTTTCCCCATCTCATGTTTCTCCTGGAAACAGTGGACACATAGTGTGTTATGTTCGATCTCTGGTGAACCGATAGAACAAATGGAGTCACTAATTCATTAAATCTATATCTCTTGATTCTCTTTCATGACTCACGTAGCCATTCATTTTTAATGAAGATCTCAACTTTTAGAAAGGTACAAACGCGCACACACAGGCATAGTTAGGTAGGTCAGCTCAAAGTTGATAAATGGTTTGCTTAAGAGCAGATAGTTGGAGAAACTCAATGGTATTTAATGCCTAAATTTCACAATGTTTGTTTTCCTCTGACACGTAGACATCAACCAGCTTACTGTTAAACTTTCAAAGACAGGGTGAGTCAAAAAAGTGATATTTTTACCAATTGTACAAGCAACATCAGTCTTTGCATCTAGCTTCAGTTAATAATATATGAAGGTAAACATGCAGACACAATATTCAAAGCCACAAAAACATTCAACAACTGGCTTTCAAGAGATTGTTATAGTTTTTTACTTTTCATTTATGTTTGAAGGCCATTTTACAATGTCCTATTATCTGTCTGTCTCTCTTTCTCTCTCCAAATCTGTGTCTTAACAGCGAAACCTGTCCTTCTCCTGTGTTGAGACCCACACCTTCCCAGTCTTTTTCAACGCCACCAGCTTCCTCCAGCTGCCAGGTCGAGCCAGTCACAATGTGCTATCTGTGGGCTTCCAGTTTCGTACGTGGAACCCCGATGGGCTCCTCCTATTCAGTAATCTAGATGATGGCACGCTGGAGGTCTCCCTCGAAGACGGCAAGGTTGCAGTTCATATCAATGTGTCAACAGCAACCAGAATTGCCCGAGTAGACTTGTCATCAGGTGAGCAACAGATACACACACATGATGAACAGTTTTATACATAGTTCCTCTGTTTCATATTACATTTATCTTTAAACTTTAAATTTGGCCACAGAAAAAAAAAACACTTTTGAACACTACACTAAACTACTACTTTGAATTAAGAGATTTTTGGAATTTTTAAATAGTGCTGTAATAAAACAGACTCCCTTCTTCTATGTATCTGGCTAGTATATGTAGTGTTATAAAGTTTGAGCCAACGTGGTCCATAGTTGGTTTCTGTGGCGCATATAGTAGTTTCATTTAGTGTTTTCATTTACTCTTTTTGGCTTCAAAGCCGATTCAGTCTTTTTATCCTGAACATAACTTTGTTCATTGACACAGGAATCACAGTGACACATCAGAAAGATTATGCTCATAGTGTCAAGGTACTACGAGGACTGGACTTTTGCAGAAATGAAACTTTATTTCCAATGTTCAAAGGTCCTTTTCAGTCTTATTATTCCCCTTCTTTCCTACCCATTTTCTTATACTCCCCTTCCTCTCTTACTGAAATTCCCTCTATCGCCTTCTTTTCTGCTCCTTCTCTTTACTTAGACACCACAATTTATTCTGTCCACTGCTGCTTAAATAGGCCATTATTCCCGGGGGTAGGGATTATTACAGCGTTACCCTCTAGGCTAATTGGGCTTGAGCCTGCGATTACATCAGTATTACTAGAATACATGGACACAAACACAGACTTGAGCATACAAACACGCGCTCCCGCCTTTGATTCTGTTATTAGTATCTCTAAGAAGAAAGCCACACTGACTTGTGGTTTCAGTGACACAGTGGGAGCTCAGTAGACTTGTAATGAAATGCTTAGTCCCTCTTAATGGTAAATATACTGGAGAGAGACGTGCAGATGTGCACATATTGAGGAGGAAAGGCTCAGAGAGAGAGAGAGAGAGAGAAAAGAGAGGTTCTTGGAGAGACAACACAATCCCTTTTTGTTTTCCCAGAGGGGATAATTTGTTTAAGAAGCTTTTAAGCGACATCTTATTTGGAAATATAATCTAGCATCTGCTGCAAGGTAAAATCATATAAGCTTTTCACTTGAATTTTTTACATTTAGATTTTCAACAATCTAAGACTGACATATAGTACATTTAAACCACACCGTAATTCAAAGAAACACAGTGAAACAAAAGGAAAAATTAAATGGTTAATATACACGTCTTCAGCATTGATCATGTGACAACAGATAGGAGATTGTGAGGCACCGAGGTCAATCTTACAGTGTCAGAAATATGAAAAACTGGGCCACGTGTGCCATCAAGTATTTTTTAGCACACTGCGTCACCAACCACTCAGCAGACCTCACCAGGAGGTACAGTTTATGTGAAGTATTGTAAGTATCTATCTTTCTCACGTTTTAGCTGAAATAGGAAGCCTTATCCGACAACATTTTAAGAAACCACATGATTTAGTGTGCTTTTTTACAGCCATTCCAACTATACCACCTAATATTTGGGGAATGTGAAAAACCTGGTGAAACAGGTGCTGAACAATTTCTATTCTACTTTCAAGGAAAACCATGCCAGCCTTGCCTTAATGCACACCTGGTTTTGAGCCTCAGTTACTGTTTTACTATTCAAAGTTTATTAAGCATCATTTACTCTATGTATTTATTTCTTATATTGCCATCAAATAAAATGACTCCTTATAAAATGAAGCGGCTGCTAGTACTAATTTTTGCAGTAACAAGGAGCACACTAGTTTGTGGCTTACAGCTTAGATTTGATTTGCTGTTATGCACAAAATGGCAGAGAAATGGAATTACTGAGAGCCTAATTTAGGCACAAATATAAATGAGACTTCACTGTTTTTTGTCAGGGGTTGGTGGATCAAATCAATACAAAAGTTATAAAGAGACAAATTAATGTTGCATGTTTGCATAATAAGACTCCAGTGGGATGTCCATGTCAATCTCAATGTAGATTTCAGGATGTGTATTTTTGGCTGTTTGTTATTTTTAAGTGTTAAAATGTACAGTACAGGCCAAAAGTTTGGACACACCTTCTCATTCAATGTGTTTTCTTTATTTTCATGTCCATTTTTATT
>JAUBNQ010000012.1:23330320-23344142 GCA_032353495.1 Ctenopoma kingsleyae | reverse complement strand
ATCTGTGAGAAGCTTCTCATCAGATATTGACAGGTCTTACTCTCCTATTTTCGTCCTTGACCTCCACAGATTACTCTACAGAGATCGCACTAAATATTTGTCACTTTAGCCTAAAGAAGCTGTTTTTAAGAAATATTTTTATGTTTTCTAATACTGTGTACATATTTCCTATATTTTCTAGTTGTATTCTAATAAAGAGACTCAGAAATAAAAACGTATATGGTCATAATAGCATTGCAAAAACAACAAATCTAACGGTGGCCTAAGACTTTTGCACAGTACTGTATATTTCCCATGCGAAATTCATTATGTCTCAGCTCCATTAACTGTTCTCTTTACTTTTTGTTCACGAGTGCTATTTAGCTCTCACCTGCACAGATATGTGCAAGAACTCTTAAGTCACACATTCACACCTCAGTTTGCACTTCCTAAAAACAGGTTTAGGAGTCAGTGTATTTATTAGGTTAATTAGTGTCGGCTGAACACAGACTAGTTTGAACTAGCAGTAAATACACAGAATAAATAAAGTTTGTAACCATGGCAGCATTGATTTTATAAACCAATATGTCTGCTGCTCTAACAAACCTACAATAACAGCAGCATCATATTCTACGTCTTGTAACCGCAAACAGCGTAATTCAACCTCACACTACAACCTCCTACTGATTCAGTCTTTATTCTTTCAAATTCACAGTTATAATAGCATAACGAGTGTTTCGTGTCATGTTTCTTAGCTGTGGGTCTGCTACATACAAACATCTCAGACTACCTGAATCTGTTCTCTCACACTCAGGAGTCGATGCTTTAATCTTTCTGCTGAGTGGTTATAGATTGCAATTCCAATCTACTCTACTCTCAAAATCAAAATGTTTGTGAACTTAACAGGTTCAACACTACAGTAAGGAGTGACAGCATTTTTTTTTTTTACCTGCACAGTGTACAAGACCACTGTGTTCTATGAGATGACAGGGTTTGAATGGCATATCCGTCCTGTAATTATGTCCCTTTCTAATTTGTATGGATCACTTGTTCCATTTCAGCTTCTCTAAATCATTGGGAAGCTAAATTAAAACAACATTAGCGTGCACTTTGTTTCATTTTGCAGCTCAATAATTTGTTTTTACATGAAATTGACCTGTCTGCCTGAATATGATAAAATGAAAATACATATCCATGCTTATGTTTCCAGGTGACAGCCATCACCACCAGTGCAGAATACTGTGAGCAGCAAATTGCCTATAGCTGTCAAAAGTCCAGGTTGCTCAACACTCCAGGTAAAGGCAAAGGATGACATCTTCTTTCACCACTGACTCAAACACATGTAAACAGCACTGACATAGACAGAATGTATTCTGTTTTCACATAGTCACATTTTTCATAACAATGAAACTGAGTCTTCCCATAATTCTTCCTCTGTACTGTAAGGATACTAGAGGGAAGGACAACTTAGGAAGGAAGCATTTAAGTACATGAGTGAAGAATGCAGAATCTTCCACAGTGGGTGCACGAATGGTTTGATGACTACTGCAGATGTTTGACCAGTGTGTTAGACAGCGCCATTATCATCCAAATACCAGATGCAAATATGTTTTGTAGAAATGGCGTTGCATTCCTCCATTTGAGTCAATGAAAGCTGCAGAATCCATTCAAGGTGTTTTGGGTAGCTTGTTATGGCTCAACACCAGGCGAGCTTCCCTGCAGTATGAACATTTTTTTTCTTTTTAATATGTCCCATCTGTTTGTTTGAACTATCGTCACCCTGTCTGTACCAGCACTGGAATTATAAATGAAAGTAGTGAAACAGACTGTTGGAAATGAGTTGTGGCCTGGCTGGACTCATTCTGAGTAGATTAACTTGGATTACATTCATTTGCATTAGATTTGTTTGGACTCAGTCATTTTGGCTGTAATTCACTTGAGCGAGGCCTAGTAGGGTTTTGTATCAGTTTGGTTTAGATTAGTTTGGCTGGCTTAGGAAATGGTTAATTTGTGTAAGGTTTGCCTGGATTAGATAAATTTGATTTGTGTCATGGTTGGTTTTAGTGGAGTGAACAGGATTTTGAATAGTTATGCAGAGGAGAGCCTTGAGCTGCGCAGCATCTTCTGGAGGTGAGAGAAGAGACAAAGACGGCAGCATTTTACTTACTTTGTTTTTCACAGTATATGTCAAAGCATTTTATTTAGTCTGATAGCTTCTTTGATGAAGAAGGGCATGTGTGTGTACATGTGTGTGTGTGCAAGTACAAAAGTCTTTTTTTGATTGTGCTTAGTTCAAAACCACTTAGTGTAGGATAAGGTAAAATGGAATACGTTTTCTGTAGTAAGACCAGCATTTTAGGTCAGTGCCATCACTGTGAGAACATATCAGCACTGTAAATATATTTTGTCGTGTCCCCAAAACTTCCAAGAGTTGTTTGAGGGATACGATTTCAAACCTATAGTTTGTCTGTCATTAGACCAGTTTACAAAGTGTTTTTTTTTCTTTCACATATAGAAAAATCCAGGCAAACCAAAATGCATCACTACAAGTCATGTGAATTCAGTCTTGTCTGCTCACTGGTGAAATGGATGTGCTGCAGAAACAAACAAGGAGACAAAGGAAGAACATCATGTTCTGTACCTGTGAATATGTACTGTACTATAACTGCACTATTGGAATTTGCTCATAACTGTGGTGATTATACCAAGCAAAATTCTGCCAGAAGATAGCACTTCAAAAAACATTTTGAAAATACAATGCCAGATCACACTTTGAGGAAGAACACATGCTGTCAGCTAGATCTAGATCCCATCTTCTGGGATGATGCTCCAGCATATGTCTAGGACAGGACCAAGACTACTTCACTGGACCACATCCAGTAAATGTTCTGGCATGGTTTGGTTGTTTTGGCCTGCACCCAAATGTGATAGCTGTGTTCAGTCCTGTCTAAACAAACCCCATTAAGTGTCTAGATGAACCAGAGTTTGATTCAACCTGACTAAACAAGGCATAGTAGGTGTGAAAACACCCTTAGTTTTAGGGTTAAGGTAAAAATAAGGTTTAGTTTATGGTAATGGCTAGCTGGTTAAGTGCTTAGCTGTGATCGTGAAGGTTGAAGTAAGGGGCTGGGAACAGTGGTTGACCGACTGATTGGTTAGCCGATTATTTGGGCTTTTCTTCGCCATTTTTAATTAATTGGCACAAGCCTATGTCTGCACTGATGCTGGCTGATTAATAACAAATAACACATCTGGAGCCTGCAGTGGGAGCATTTATTTTGTTTATGAGTTAAACTTACAGTGTCCAAATGTGAAAAGGTATTTGGGTCCACAGGTTCAGTGGACAGCACTTGAAAAGAGCAGTCACTGAGATTAGCCGGCAGCCTCATCTCTCTGTGTCTGCGTCTCTGTGACTGAGGGTGGAGTTCATTATAGCTGACTTGTGACTGTACATGTGATAAAATTTAGTAAAAAGCCAATACAAGTTTATCGAAACACTTGCATAAACACTTGCATAATGGTAACGTCAGCTCTGCCCACAGTCAAGTTAACAACAGCAAGCTTGTCCACTACAACTATGATCACACTAAAGTACAAATTAGACTTTATGTAGAAGTGTACAGTAAGCCTAATTTGCTGCATAGCTTATAACTGAGCAATTTCGGGAGACTGTGTCTGATATGAGCACCACACTTCAATCAGCCCCTATCTCTACCAGGTGTAGGTTACCTGCTCAGTAGTGCACTGCATCAGCAGAAGAGAGGAGGATCAATGAGAAATAATAACTGATTTCTGTGTTTTTTATTTTTTTTTAAACTTCACCCATTTCTTAATTTTCATATTGGCATTATAAATTGGCAATCAACCTCCCTGGTCTCTCAAGATTGGCATTGGCATCAGCCATCCAAAAACTCATATTGGTCAAGCACTAGGTGAGACTGAATTATGTCAGTGAGTGTCCTTACAACTATATTAAGTTGTTCATTTCCATTGTATTATTCTCAGTATTGTTTGTATAATTGAGCTCACTGTTGTTTTTTTAGCCCTTTTACCTCTACTTTGACCATCACAATTAAATGCCTAAACCCTAATACGTAAGCCAACTCTAACCCAAATGTTACTCTAACTTTCACCCTAAAACCAAGTGCTAACTGCCAAACAGCCATTTGATGTTTGAAGACCAACCAAAATGTCTTCATGACATTGGCATCCAGCTAAAATCTGCCAATACAAATGACAACATATGTGTAGACACAGAACTGTAGTGCGTGCAGACCCACCGTAGGGAACAGCTTCATAAAGACAAGACACTCCTGGCAATTAAGTGTGAGTGAGATAAGACAGGATGTGAGAGAAACAGAGGATGGTGGGTTCATTAGGTGTATGCCTTTGTGTGTGTGTGTGTGTGTGTTCTTGATTCTTGACTGACTGAATAGGAATAAAGCAATAGGTGGTTAGTAATAGTTGGGTATTAGTGCAGCAGACCAAAACTTTGCAATTAACCTCCGTGCTGCAAGAGATGGCACATACACCTACAAACACAGACACACACACACTGTTAATATTCTCTTTTTTGCTCTCTAGCTCATGTTGTGTGACCACACATGCATGCAAGTATTCCTCCTTCAACCAAACCCACATACACAATCAGTCAGCCCTTCATTAACTAGTATGCTCCTAATACACTACCTTGCAAGTTAGGGAAATCCAATTACCAGTCAAGAATGAGTGAGAAAGTAGCACAGGGAAAAATCATTTACCCAAAAATATGCTTCATAAATTAGCTGTCAGCTTTCATCAAATTACACTGTCAACAGCATTTCCAGTGTGAACCACAGCGTCCACACACGACTAGACGTACACACAAATGCACACTTGCTACTCTTCCACGTCCACTTTTTTCCCCATCGAGATCTCATCTATTACACTAGGGCTGGCATTTTGGAGCTAAATGAACTGTTAAATGGGAATTATATTCTTTCACCAGTGACACCCGTAATTTGGAACTTAGGCAGTAATTGTCCTAATTGTCTGACCCCTGCCTCACCTATTTAACATATTCTGTCCTTTTATCAGCTCTCTCTAACTCAAACGCTTCCTGCACCTGTGAAGGCACACAGCTTGTCCCTGTCCAAAATCTATTCATTCACAGGATGGGAGGATAAAATAATGGGAGAGCTTGATGCTGATGTATGCAGCTACACACGACACACACATTCATCCACTATTTTCTTCTGTCTCTCCTTCTTCTATCTCATCTCTCTTCCTCTCTCTTCTGCTCCCAGTCATCTTCTCCATTCACACTTATGAAATTCAGCTCATCTGTTCTCTCTTCTTACTCCACAATTTCACATTTACCTCCCCTCCTCTGTCTGTTCTCCCCCTCGTACCATTTGTCATTTCTGTTCTCCAGCTTTCTCCCATTTTCACCTGCAATTTTGCTTCACATTATTTTCTTCCTTCTCTTTTAGATATCATTTTTTTCCCCACAAACTATATCTCTGCTCACATCTTCGAACTCACTGTTTTGTGTTGGAATCACAGCTTTATGGTGAGAATTAGGGCATTTTTCCAGTGTTTTGACATCATTGTATTTTGCCAATCTGAGTCCCATATACCTTGTTGACTTGTATTCTGCACTTGGCCTCATAGAAGTAGAAATAGATGGAATCCTAGAAATTACTTGAAGGGACCAATAAATAGAACATTAGCTCTTCTGCTTGGTTTATGCAGTGTACACCAGCCTAAACCCATAACTAGAAGTCAGTGTACACAGCTTGTTTCAAAAAGTCGACAAACCACATCTGCAGTTCTAATATCTGACTGTAGCAACTGATTATATTGCCACAGAAGAATGTCAATTCAGCAAAACCCCAGGAGAGGTTCAGTCACATTTTTTAAATACAATCAACCATCTTGGTTACACTGTGGGAAACAGTTTGGTTTCATTTTAAATTACTGCTTAACCATTTTTAATGTGGTTGCAATAATAATTATGGAGGGCAGACTTGTACAATAGGGACAATATTTACAGGGTTTTCAGGACTGAAACGGACTAATGCTCATGATAAATTAGAATTAAAAGTTCTGACGAAAACATTTTACACAGCTGGTGTTTTGATGAGTGAAACTCTGTCTCTCATATGTAGTATATCTGCATATCTGTAGTATATCTGAACAAACCTATTAAAATGTCTTCCCACGTACTTTCTTCACTGCATTCATTGAACTCTGCTTTATTTCTCAGACTTGCCTGAAGCGATTGATGTAATTATCTATAGCATCCAAGCTAATGAAGAGAAAAATGTTTCCATCAAATAAATGAGGTCATTAATCCAGTCAACTGTAAGAGTTAGACATAAGTGTCTAAACGCATGCTTTTTAGAGGCAACACAGATATACAGATATTATGCTAAAATGAGCTAAATCAGAAGTTAATGTGTTTGGTGAATATTAATCTTGCTAAATGTTTTGCGTTTAGTGTTTTGCCATTGAATGACAAGGGCATGTACTGTTATTCAGAAACAAACCAGAACCAAAAAAAGTGCAATAAAGTCCCAGAGATGAATTCAGTCAGTAAATGAGTTAATAAGTTGTCTTATTAATGACTGTGTTACACATAAAAGTTTAACCTACTGACTGAGAACAGCATTACTGACATAGACTTTTTTGTCACGTTTGTTATCAAATAGTCAAAATTATTCTCAAGTAAAAAGTATCACTGGCAGCAAAATTCAGCAACAGCAAATGGTGATGTTTTAAGATTATAACCTGATCACTTTAGTGCTGAATATCCAGCACATCTTTCCTGTCTGCAAAGGAAATTGTTCACTTGCTGTCAGCACAACTGCATCCAATTAATCTGGACTGTTTCATAAAGTCACAATTGCCATTTTTGTCCAGTCCTGTCAAAAGTTATTATGCTATCGGTAAGGATGTTGTAGAATACAGTTATTTCAAGTCTTTATCACATTATAGGATTTTGTTATGTTAGCATATTTTCTGGCTGTTAAAATGTTACAGGCTGATAAAATGGGGGTATACTGTAAGAGTAGGTGGTAAAGCAGTTAGATGGTTTACAGACTGAGGACAATAAAAAGGAGAAAGTTAAGAGTGAAAAAGTGAAACTGAGGGAAACTGAAACTGCTATTCTCTTGTTACAGAAAGCTGTCATTACTCTTCACTCACAGGTTGCACAAAGAGGCTGTGCTGTGGCCAACATATATATTTTTATCACTCAGTGAAAAAAAGGACTTGGGACAAATGATGAACTGGCTGACAAACAAGTAGATATTTGACTTCATTAGCTTTGTTTTATTGAATTTGTGCTTTTTAAATATACTATATAAATTAAATCTGACACAATCTCTGACCTGTGTCTCAAGAGCATGTTTTGTAAACAGTTAAAATAGACATCACTGCTTGTGAAGTCTGTAAAAAGTGTCCACCCATAAAAACCATGTACACAGGTTGCTTGACGTTTGATATCAGAAGTGTGCAGAAGACAAAGGAGAGGAGGAGAGAATGAGTGACACAGGAGGAGAGGAAAGAAACAGGGGTGGCCAGACATGAGTGTGGGTCAGGATAATGAGAACGTGTGTATGCATGCTGTTCTTACAGTCCATTCCTTGGGCACTTCTGGTCTCAATTACTGCCTCACAAGCCACAGCAAGCCAGCCACAGTAATATTCCACACACACATGCTCATAGGTCTTGCATTACACCCTAATGACTTCTGCTTTAGAGTGTAATACAGCACTGGTTAACACCACTTATTTTTTTTTCTCCCATATACCGTTTTTGATGTTCATTAACCTTTATAAATGCTGCAGCAGCAGCAGCAGACAGTTGGTTTTCTCCCTCTGTTCTCTCTCACTTTTGCCCTTAAGCTCTTGTGTCGCTCTGCAAAAATAACAGATACCAATAATCGTGTGCTGCCGTGAAATGTGAACACAGCTAACTGACACCCAGCTGAACTACAAAGGTCTGTTTCTAATTATCTTTAATTGGAAAATATGCAGTCCTTAACTAATCAGCAATGAACGCTGCTCACTCGGCTGCTGTTTGTCCTTTATGTCAACTAACACCTGTTACCTTGGTTTATATTTTTATATTTTTTGTTGTTTTATTGCTGATGGGGGAGAAAAAAAAGCTAAGAATATGTTCATTAGAGGCCTTTTAATTGCCTATTTAACATGAATGCTATTTTTAATTTTAACATATCTTTATATTTCATGTATTATCCCCTTTTATTAGCCTATTGTGCCCACACACTGCCCGATTGTGCCATGTCTTTCATTACCCGACTAATGTTCTGGTTACAATGTCATTAATTTGTGAAAGCACCCGAGGCAAGAAGCAAGTCAGGGACTGAGAGAGACAAGAGCTAGTATATCGAAAGACTAAAGAAAGGAGAACCATCACCTCAGGCGTGTCTCCCCTATCACCCGAGTGTCCGCCTTTCTTTTTCTCTTCCTTTTCTTACCCCCTGTAGACAAGATGCTAATTAACGTTAAATTATCCTCACTATCATTCCTCGCTTTAAATGCACTGATGGAAATCAATCTCCCTTCAAGACTGCAGGCAGCTTTCTGGCCCCCGCCCATCATGGGCAGGGGAGCTGAGGGTGTTCACTCAGTTGATAAGAGTCACTCAAGGCTGACGTGTAAAGTTAGCCTTTATACAGCATAGCAAATTAACAGATGGAATTAGCCTGAAGCCTCTTATTCACACATTTTTAGATAGGTTGGACCAGGTCACTTAAAGACATCTGAAGTTGTGGTAGGAGAAGGTTTACCAATGGGAAACAACACTTGTCTGCGTGTTGCTGGACAAGTGTGTTTTTTTATGACAAAATGGAGTTTAGTGAGAGAGACTGTGCAAGAAATAGAGCAACAAAGTGTGATCCGTCACAGTGGAGCCCAAATCATTTACATCCCATAATGTGTGCGCTCTAGTTGCTGTTGCCTTGGTAATGCGTCATTGCCTAGGATAATGCTGTCATATGTTGTGTTGACAGAGTCATGTGTCTTATCCCTGCCCATGTCTGTCTACCTGCGCGCCACAGTTACTGCTTATAGCCACACAGGTGCCAGTGTCGATGAAAAAGAGTATAACACTTTACAGTACATTAAGCTGAGGTAATAAGGTGTTTGCAAGGTCTGCATCTCTCTCTTTTTCTTTTATTTTTTTTCACAGTATTTCTTTTTGCTCTCTCTCTTGTTGTTATCACACGAACTCATGAGAGTCCCATGAGGGGAAAAGTTTCTGAATGCATGTGGGAATTCCCATTTGAGCGATGGCAAATGTGTGTGACTGTGTATCTCTCTGATGTGAGTCTGTGTGGATTGATGGTGAACGCGGTGTAACTGTTTGTAAAGACAACACCAGCTGCTAGGGAATTTTTTGGTGTGGGTGTGTATCTGTAGAGTTTTCAAAGTTTGTACTGTACGTCTTTCTCACTCAGTACCTGTGTGTTTGTGCATTTGTGTGCGCTTATTGGCTTTTATAGAGTGAACCAATCGGTGCCTGCTGCCCATTAGCTGTAGCATTCCCAGAGCATCTTAAAGACTCTCCTCCCTCCATCTGCTCAGTGTTGGGCAGAGAACGCTGTTTTACCACAAGCAGAGACAAAAAGTAGCCATCCTGGAGTTTAAACTGTACACACATTTGTTTGAATTCATTAAAATCCAAACACTTATTTTAGTGCTAGCAGTGTCAAGAAATTTTACTAAAACTCTCTTAATGGAGACAAAATATATCTTTTACATGCTGCATCAGAATACATTTACAGATAAACAGATACAGTACTAACAGTATTTGCACAACTGCAACAAATCTGAATATTTTAGTTACTATAATTTATATTATTAACTATGCTAAATTATGTTTTTTGCTAGACTAATGTTACTCATTCTCATATTTTTCACTTGAGAGGACTCAAATGCACCTGCTGCAGCTGGCTGCCTGTGAAATTACCACTCTGTTTCAGTTCACAGCCAAAGATCACATGGCATCAGCAGCTCTGGGCCATGTTTCAGTGAAGGTAAACTGGTTTACCCTCAAAGGTAAAAATAGTCTTTTGAAGTCCTCATTTTCTGTTTGGTTGAATGTAATGCACAAGAATAACAATCAGCTTTCTCACACACTACAGTCCTCAATATTTATTGACAAAATATTAAATATTGCAAATGCTCTCAACATACATCTTGTAAAAACACTTCGAAGAGACCTGAGTATCTTCAAAGCTTATTGGATTAAAAATTGTGTTGCTTACTGGACACTTTATTAGGTACATAATTATACATTATATATTTTACATTAATAAGTGTTTTGGCCAATTTCCATAAATAGGAGGATTGCATTAGATTGTACAGGTGTACCTAATAAAAAGGCCAGTGAGTGTGTGTATCATGATCCAACTGAGAGAACGTGATGAGTGGGAACTGTGCGTGTTTTTGTATTTTTTAAAACTAAGGGCTTAATTAACTTTTCCTTACAAGTTCATAAGAGATCAAAAGGTGAGGATCACATTTAATCACATTTTACATTTTAATATGAAACTTCAGTTTTTATTTTGTTCTAATGTTCAAGCTAAAATTGTTGGAGCAGTACAAAGCTCACACATTTCCACTGCATTACAGAAGCGATTGACATAATTATACATTCTCTACTTCTCAAATTATTTGTGTTGATTTATGTCATTTAACGTGTAGTTTAATATTAAAATACAAATGTTGTTTGAGGCTGAAGTTTTTTCAGTGCTGTAGTTTACAGGCTTTTGTTTCAGAGCAGGTTCCAACTGTGCACCCAGATTGTTGTTTCCTGCCTTTGCGCTTTTCAGCCAAAATTAGACACCAGTCAATATAAAAGGCCTACGAGGGAGTCCATTATCTATACATAAAAGGCAGCACTAAACATATAGCACTGTGAACTATTTGCTAATGGTTTTGTTATTGTCAGTATGTGCATTACAATTCAACATAACACATTAAATTTGTTAATGGTCTTGTGGGATTATAGCCAAGCCAGTCCAGGTGACTTATTGGAGGGAAGGCAGCGTTTTCAGCTTCATAGCTTAGTTTAGAGAATATAAGCTGCACAAAGCTGCAGCTATAAAAATACAAGACATTCTCAGAAAATGGGAGTTTATTTTTATTATTTATTATCTATTTATATTGTTTTCTTTCTGCTGCTTCTCTACTTTTTTTTTCTCCCAGTTTTCTACTTTCGTCTCCATCTTCCATATAATGTATTTTATTTTATTTTTTGTCTCATCTCCTCTCTGAAATACTCAGTGCTGACGGGTGGGCCTTAGGCACCACATATACAAAGGCACCACACATAAATACAACACACACACCCACATATGCATTAATGTACTGAAAGCTCCCAACAAATCTAACTAATAACATGTATTATCGCTCTAGCATCATATCTTTAAAGAAGAATTGCCAATCCACCAGTGTTCACTGTGTTGATGAGGGTGTGTCTGGTGCAGTGAATGTGTGTTTCATAAGACGCTCTAGCAGGTGCAACAAC
The DNA here is from genome assembly GCA_032353495.1 of Ctenopoma kingsleyae. Taxonomy (NCBI): domain Eukaryota; kingdom Metazoa; phylum Chordata; class Actinopteri; order Anabantiformes; family Anabantidae; genus Ctenopoma; species Ctenopoma kingsleyae. The sequence continues at coordinate 23,332,622 of JAUBNQ010000012.1, read as the reverse complement.
TATATTGAGATTATGAATGTGTTCATTCCATTCAGTGTGGATACATTTAGAAAGAAATGTGCTCGCACGTCTGTTATGGTTTGCGTGTGTCTCTGTGTGGGCGTGTGTGCATGTGCGTATTAGTCATTACCAGTTTGCGTCTATGCCCTGTAGATGTCTATGGTCCTAATATTGGAGATTGGAGTGGAGCCTGTTGTCAAATGGCAGCATTAAACTGTGTCTCCTTAGAGAAAAAACTCTACACAGTTAATGTTTTCAAGTGGGCGAGATTTCTGATGTGAGCATACTGGGTGAAGATAAAGTGAACGTGACAGCTTATTGATCTCCTTTGGGAAATTCTCTTTTTCATGGCTTGAGGGGTTCAGTGTTCAGCCAAAAGAAATGCAAGCAGTTTTTGAATATCAAGTTGTTTGTGCAGGTACCTATTAAGTAAATAAAATATATGCAAGGTCATATGTGTCTCCCTAGAGGATTTTTTTAATCATGCGTGTGTTGTGTTGAGTTACTGCACCAACAGCCTTGACCTTTATGATAAGACAGCTGTTAGCACAAAATCTCATTAACTCAGTGTGATAATGATGTAGCTAAGTTTGTCTGTTTTCAGGTGAGCAAGTACACATGTGAATACTTTGTAGTGATATTACATTTCCCATTACCCACAGCCTTCATTTTTGGAATAAGTGATACTTTAGGATACTGACAGTTCTGGGGGGGGCTTTGTGGAGTTTGTAGCTCTGTCTGTGCTTGTCAACTTGTCAGTGTTTATATACTGAACACTGGTTATTTTAATGGTAATTGCAGTTGGCAAAATTAAGTAATCCAGACCCCTGCTTTTCATGTTACTTTCAAAGATGCATTCTAAAAAATGAAAAATGAAGGGATTGAATGAATGCATTTAATTAATTTATTAATAATTTATGCAGAAATATCTCATTGTCATTAATTCTATTTTTACGTTTATTTTTTATTTTTACTTTACTGTACAGCTGGAGCTGTATACCATATTAGCTTTGTGCTACAAATGTAGGTGAAGTATTGAACCAGCCTCACACAGTAACCTGGTGCATTCTCTAAACACAGAGGAGCCTTTTATTATCACTCTCATGAGAATGAGTTGCGCTCACTCGCTGCACCTCGTTTGTTCTGTTTTGTATACAGTAGTACTGAGATCAGGTTAGAATCAAGAACTTTCACCTTTTACTGTATACTTTATGTACTGTAAACCATACATTTAATGTATCACACTCAATATACTCCATCTTTGATACAGACAAGCATAGGGCTTCTTTAGGAAAGAAAGAAATGTTACAGCTGTTTCAACAAACAGCAAATGCACGTGTATCTGTGTTTTTTGTTGTTTTTTTAACTTACCTACTGAGAACAAAGCAAGCTCCTGGATTTTAGTTTACATACAGCATAACTGGGCTTAATCCACTGTGTACTTTCAGATTCTGATGCATCATGCTTTTTATTTATTTGTCTGTGTTGTTTGGGGTATGATTTATTGCTGCGGTTGAGCCTATAAGATAGCGGAGGAAAGTTGTTTTTGCACCACACACAACTGGATAATGTGTCCAGCTCCAAAAAACGTCCATGATAACTTATCAGTACAGACATTCATGGCATGGAGACGAGAGAAAGACACACACAAAGAAGATAAAGAAGAATGTTGCATTTTGTAAAAGTATACCAATGAGCAGAGGAAAGAAATGGAGAGAAGGGATGTGTAAGACAGAGATTGATGTAGAGTGACAGAGACAGAAGAAAACAAATAAAAGACAGAGCAGAGAGAGAAAGGGAGGAGAGGCAGATTAGTTTGTTTTCTACTGCTTGCACTGACATTGAAAGATATGTCGGTACTAATGTCCCAGAAAGCCTTGAATAACACAGCAAACTAATACATATCCCCCTTAATGGGATTTTCTGAGCTGTACTTGCACCCTCTCACATGCAACATGCCAAAACAAGCAGACGCACATACGCAATGCACCATATGGCTTCCGCCTGGCGGAAAGATAAAAAGCAAATGCAGAAGTAGAAACAGCTCACTTGACGAGTAATTATAAAATTGTCTTCTTGTTTGTGATGATTTGAGGGATTGATCTCAATTATGAAGTCAATCCTCAGCTCTCAAATTTTGTCCTCCCCAAAGTTGCTGGGGACACTGAACGTATGGAGAGCTGTGGTGTATGACCACAAACTAAACCGATCATTAAACATAAAGGTTTCAGTGATGGATCACACAAGTGAGAGGGTCTTGCTCCATTATGAAGACATGCATCTATGCGCGCACACACACACA
>JAUBNQ010000012.1:23287164-23304374 GCA_032353495.1 Ctenopoma kingsleyae | reverse complement strand
GGCCTGAAGAGAGATGAGGCTAATTCTCTTTATGAGGACACTAAACCCACAGGTCACCAAGGCCAAACACACACACAAACACACACACACACACACACACACTGAGAATACTGTATATATGAACACACAAAGACACAGCTTCTGCCTGGAGTTTAGCCTCAGAGTTCATTCAAGAAAATCAAAAGTATAATATTACAGTATATCATACCTCTCAGTGCAATTGTGCTGCATCGAAAGTCTGCTTCAATCCCCTATTGTAAAAAATGTGGCTCAGGAGATTTTATTGTTGCTGATGGAATCTGACAAAGTGATATCGACAATGCAGCTTATTTTCTTGAAATAAAGAGGGAAATGTAATATTGTTTCATTCTCTCTTGCTGTTATTGTGATATATTGCCAGCCACCAAAATATTTACACCTATCTGTCTGCCTAGTTACTCTCGCAGAATATGTTATCCAAGGCAGAAAGGAAACCAATATTAAATTTCTTATTAAAAAGCAATGATGCTTCACCTTTCATCCACTCATTAAAAGACACACAGACACAAACAGGCCCACATGCACACTAAGAGTTATGTGTAAACAGATGAGCTCACTAGTACTTACATTCACCCAAACTTTTACACATATTCACACAGAATTGCACATTACAATACCAAAGATAAATGCAAATGCCGTGATGACAATGTTTTAATAGCTCTCTGAAATCACAGGTGTGATCTGTGACTAAGTGTGCCTGCCAGTCTCAAAGGCATTAACCATCCAGCTGTGTAAAAGATGTTTTGTAAATGAATTATATTCACCATGCAGCTGCCAGTTGTCAATATAAATCACATTAATGCAAGAAAAACCTCAAGGAGTTAATGATTTAACAATTAATCACTTATAATGTGGAGAAGTTTGTGCAGCTTAGCAAGACAACTTTATTTCCTTCACAAAAGTTAGTGTTTTGTCTCTGCTTTACTCTGCTGTAGGGGAAACAATGAACACTCAACAATGAGTACTCAGCCACACACCCTTGGGGATTTTTCTTGAAAGGAACTTATATGTTTTTTTGTGTGTGTGTCTGTCTGTGTTTGATGCCCAGATGGGACCCCCTACACATGGTGGGTAGGCCGGGGCAGTGAGAAGCACTTCTACTGGGGGGGCTCAGGGCCTGGAATCCAAAAATGTGCTTGCGGCATTGACAGGAACTGCACTGATCCCAAGTATGACTGCAACTGTGATGCAGACCACTCGCAATGGTAAGTCTGACTATTACGTAAAAGTTCCTCAGGGGCAAACAATTTGCAATGTATTAATTTTATTTACTCACAGTCAGTTTTGCATTGAATAAAATTTAAGTCTGCAGAAAAATGTTGTCAGTCACATCAAGTCCACCCACTGCAGTTGAGCATAGCAGGTTGAAAAACAACATTACAGAGCTGAGTGAGCACATCTGTTAATTTACATCATTGTTATGTATTTGGCTCAGTGCTCCTTTAAGTCAAGTCAAGTGAACTTTATTGTCATGTCAACTATATACAAGTACACAGTGAGATGAAATGGCGAGGCTCATGATCTGCAGTGTGACATTCATGAAATACAAATGCTAAATTAAGAACAAGAGGCAAGACATGTGCAAAGCATAGACAGTAAATCAAAACCAAAAACATAGTCCTAGGACATATAAACAATATATACATTGATGCAAAAAAAATATTTAGCAGCAGGTATCAGTAGGACATTACAGTTCAGAACAATTTGATTGCAAAAACAGTCATTGCGGGAAAGTGGTTATGCATGTGTATGAGTTTTATGTTGGCAGTTTAAGAGGTGGGAGAAATTAAATGAGGCAGTGTGGGAGGACCCACGGGGCAGCATGGTGTTAAGGAGCCTGAGCGCCTGGGGGTAAAGAGTGTCCTGCAGCCTGACCGATCTGGCTCTGATGCTGCAGTATCTCCTCCTGGATCGCAGTCCGTGTGAGGGGTCTTGCACAGTGCTGCAGGCCTTGAGAACACTGTGCTTGTGAAAAGTGTCCTGTAGTGATGGGGGAGGCACTCCAATAATTTTCTCTGCTGTCTTTGCTATCCTCTGCAGACACTTGTGGTCAGATACATTGCAGTTGCCATACCAGGTTGTGATGCGGCTGGTCAGAACACTCTCAGTGGTGCCTCTGTAGAATGTGGATAGGATGGGCTATTTTCAGCTGCCTCCGAAAGCAGAGTCTCTGCTGGGCTTTCTTGCAGTGGCGGCTGGCGAAATTATTTTTTTGGGGGGCGCACTTTTGCAATTCAGTTTTCAGATGCACTCTAACCACCTGTCACCACTAGTATAAACCAAAGCACCATTATCACGCATCACACTACTTTATAAGATTAAATTAACATGAAAATACACAGTCTGTGTTTTCAGTCATTTACTATTTATAAGTAAATTTCACCTGTCTCTCCTTCAACTGAGAACATACAGTCCAAGCAGCTCATTCTGCACTGTCTCAGATGTCTCCTTAAGCACAATAACAGTCTGCAGGTACTGCTGCATCAAGGGATCCATCAAAGTCCACGATATTCATATATGACAGGGTATGTTGACAGGTCCTGCAGGCTTGCGTTGACTGACTCTGGACAGATTCCTGCTAACCTTATCTGTGGAGAGACAGAATACCTGGTCGCTAGAGGGAGATGTTGCTTTCCTTTCAGGATCTTTGTGCTGTGCTTCAAACCATTTTCATTGATTCTCTGAGCATAGGCCAATTTGGGTTTCCTCACTGCACGACACAGGTTGCCGCATTTCTCTCATCATCCAGGGCTTTTGGTTGGCTCTCATGGGGCATCCTTGAAGACTGTAACATCCCCAGAGCACTTAGTGATGTAGCCAGACACAGAATCTGTGTACTCCTCCAGGTTACGTTATCCATAGCAGCCTCCCTAAAAATGTCCCAGTATGTGTATTCAAAACAGTCTTTTAAGGCTGAAACAGCACTAGTCAGCCACACTGATGTTTTTGTGGACTGGTTTGGTGCGTGTCAGCAGAGAAGTGTATGCAGGAACCATGAACACACTGATATCGTCTGGGTTGTGTACGAGGGAAGGCTTTGTAGGCCTGAAAAATGCCTCGGGGTGTGCAGTTTGTACTTTGCTAATGGTGTTGTAGAGCTCAGCTTGCGCCTGGTTAGCATTTGCGCCTGGCAGGAGATACACTGCAACCACCAGCATACAGCTGTACTCTTTACGGTTAAAACGTTGATCAGAATGGAACAGTGTTGCATGAAAACAGCGGTGTTTGTACACCATTCCCTGTTTACATAGTTCCCTGCCATGGGTTTTACCAGACAAAGAGGTGTTCCTGTCTGCTCGGAACATGGTCAGTCCGTTGGGCTGAATGGCCAAGTCTGCAATGTTGTCCTAGAGCCACATCTCAGTGAAAATGAAAACACAACAGTCTCTCATGTCCCACTGGGTGGCCCGCAGCAGCTGGATGTAGTCCAATTTGTTTGCCAGCGATCATACGTTTGTGGTCAGAATGGACGTTATTTTTGGTCTGGTGGGGTTAGCCTTTAGCCTTGTGCTAACACCACCACGCTCGCCTCGCTTCTGCACCATGCCTCAATTCTGCTTCTGATCACAGCGCTTGCATTTCGGCCAGCTCCACTCCTCCAGCTGCTCCTCTGATAGCCGAAGTAAGCAAAGTCTGTGGAGTGTCTCAGTCAGCTTGCTGGAGAATTCAGTGCAGATTTCCCAAAAACTGTGCAGGGTTTGTCGCTCGAAAACAGCACGTCTGTGTACTAACACCACTTAGCTTTAATTTCTTTGTCAATTTAGTTGACGGAGACTAATTAAAATTAACTTAAGCCTGCGATCTTGGGAGCTCTGTAACCCACAGCCTGCATGGGACCTTCCATCATGTAATTTCAGTGTCCAGATTTATCCATCTTACTTATGTTTTAATAACATAAGTAAGATGGATATGTTCAATACATACAGTATTAAGTATTAAGACTGCATTTCTAAAATAGTCTAAAAAACGCTTTCTAAAATAGAGTTTAAAATGAATTGTAAAGATGGATGTTCATATTAAGAGCCTATTATGTTTCACTTTCATAAGAACATATCTTACCGAGATTGTAATTGTTTTTGACATTCATATAGAAATATGTAGAAAAAACATCTATGTATCCTACATAACCTCTACAAAGAACAAAATATACTGCATGAAAGACACATCCACTGAACTTAAAAATTTCATACCTCTGGAAATTTCGTTTTAACAGATACACTGTGCTGAATCTAGAGTTTACACTACCACCAATATTAATGTGTGCTAATGCATTTATCTGTCAGCTCAGAATCTGCCATAGCTGCACAGTCTTATGAGGTGCCTAACTTCAAAGACTGAAGTGACTGAATGATGAATATCACCATCATGATGCATTTATTTAAGTGGGATATTTTCCTCCAGAACTAACAGTTTGTGTGTCAAAACTCTTTTAGCCAGCTGATGGATATTCTCATTAAACCAGTTGCATTGTTATCTGTGCATGTGTGAATGCTATATATTTGTCTGTAATTACTGGATGTTAGCAAGAAGGAGAGATTTCATTTGCTTTCATGCAACCCTCGTCTCAAACTGATGAGATTACAAATAAGTCTCACACTGTGTTGTTCTGCCCATTAATATTGTAGACATTAATGTCTCAATCATTGGCTGAGTAGGTTTTTGAAATATTGCCCATATAACTCTATTTGAACTCAATACCCAAATTTTGGCAGCACACAGAAACTCACACAAACACGTGTGAATGCACACATGCACACTGGATTGACATTCACATGGATCCATATACACAGCCCCAAGTCAGATTGTTCACTGTTGAATTAGCACTGAATGGCAAACATTTAAAATCACATAACTTATATGGAGAGCAAGCATCAAACTCATACCAATTAAAGCCTGATATTTAATGTTTGTACTGTTTTCTCTTATGGTGCCAGTGGTGCAGTAGCTACTATTGGCAATTGCTTATTGTCTTCTGGTGTAAAAATACGTGCCTCTGCTGTGGTGAACCTGAAAGAGAACAGCCGAAATAACTTACTTATACTGTTTTCTCTTACGGTTAGCAAACTAGTTATAGCAGGAGAAAGTAATCTTCTCTGACTTATAGATCTTTAAGATTGTACTGATATGATGCCATGTCATTGACTGACTATGTTTGTTGATTTAGTCTCATTGTTATCCATAGATTGATTTATTTATCACTCTTCTAGTACCCTCCCTTCCATCTATTCATCTACAAACTGTAACTATTTACTCTATTTATGTATTATTTCGGTATTATTATTTCTGTATTACACCCAATTGTACTAATTATTCAACCTCTAAACACTGAAGTATATAACTGTAATTACACTTGCAGGTTAGTAGGAACGCAATTTTTAGGAGACAGATATCACATTGTAAAGGTGTAATAAAGTGAACAATTAGTGTACATGTAAGTGCAGTATATTATATATTAAATAGCATGAACACTATATATGCTGTAGGATCGAATACTATACTTACAGTTAAACTCAAATTTGTAAGCCCCCATTCATAAAATCAAACAAAACCCATTTCCATTTCCAAATGACCATAACCAAAAGTGTTTCATTGCTTCCCCAACAACTAATACAACATCTCCACTAAGATATTTTTCTTGATATGCTAAATTGAGACTCCAGTAAATGAGGCTGGTGACACTTAAACTGTCTTTGAGAAGGACTAGTTTTGGTAAATTCTTAAGACGTAAGAAGTAATTTCATCATGCCAAAAAGTAAAGATATCATTCAGGAACTTGAAAACTTTGGAGATCTCTGCCAAGATGATTGCTGCTGAACTGGCTTCTTGTGGACTTGATGTTTCAAAGGAAACTGTTGTGAGGGCTCTTCATCATGGTGGGCCACAAGGTCATCGTCGAAAAAAAACTCCATTGCTCACACAGCGGCACATAAAAGCCAAACTGAAATTTGCCTATGAATAATTGAAACATGGAGATGTGTTTTGGAAGTCTGTCTTGTGGACTGATGTTTGGGCACATGGATGCTGCTTTTATTTATATAATTTGAAAGGATAATGTAAAGAAATCTGCTGTCAGTCAGCTTTAGTCTCTGCTGGGTCTTCCAGTAAGACAGTGACTCTAAGCACACATCCAAGTTGGTCCGAAACAGAATTACGGTTTCTGGAGTGGCCCTCTCAGAACCCAGATCTCAATCCGATTGAGAATTAGTGGCAGGAAATCAGGGTTAATGTCCTTGCTTGAAAACCACGCAATTTGGATGAGCTAGAACCATTTGCCATGGAAGAATGAACTAAAATCCCTTATGTGCCAACAAAGTTAGGAACTACCATAAGAGGTTGTTGTCAGTTGTGAGTTGGAAAGGCTATACTTAATACTTATTTATTGTCAGAGGGCTAATATATTTGTTTTTTCTTTTTAATTTCAGCTCATGAGTGAAATATCTCATTCAAACTTAGTGGAGATTTTGTCTTTGTTCTTTGGGAAGCAATAAACACTTTTGGTCATGGTCATTTCCATGGAAAAGTTAAGGGATTTGTTTGATCTCACAAAGGGAGTGAATAATTTTGGGTGGTACATATGATATACATATATATATATATATATATATATGTGTGTATGAAGTGTGTTTCCTGCAATCACATTATTTTTCTGCCTCCTATATGAAATCTCTTCCATCTTCAGCATTCTTTATTTTATATCAGCAAATTGGATGCACCTCAAAGCCAAGGAAAGCAATGTTGGTATATTTAGTTAGTATATCTTCTCTTACCTCTATCTACATGTTTCTTTCAATCCATCCTACAGGAGAGAAGATTCTGGTCTCTTGGTTTATAAGGAACACCTACCGGTCAGCCAGGTTGCTGTGGGTGACACCAATAGACCGGGCTCTGTGGCCAAGCTGACTGTTGGACCGCTTCGTTGTCAGGGGGACAGTAAGTGTTATACATAGAGCATGTATTGTACTATGAAACTGTTAATGCAAAGATTAGCAGCCATGTACACTACTTTAGTATTGGGCAAATGCAATGAAATCAAATCCAAGTCCAGAATAAGGATTTAAATATTGAAAAAACACTACACAAATGTATTTTGTGATATGAACATTTGGCACTGATATAAATATAAGTAAAACCTGCTGTACTGATATACTGTAGCTCGTATAAGATCACTGGAGCCCTAATACAAACTTGCAGTGTGGAACAAACAGTATTCAGTGATTGAGGGTGGGAGGATGTCATGTTGTGCTCTAATCCAAAAGAAGTGAAAAGGTCAGTATTGAGCTAAACCACTTTATGCTTTAGAGTTCTCAGTGAGATAAGATATGTAGATAGAAAAAATGACTTTGTATTTCATTTATAGAGAGTGAGAATGATTTGTACAGTGTATAGCTGTACAGTGTGTGCATAAATAAAGGTTGTGTTACCTAGTTAATTTAAAACAGCTAAAACGTTAGCTGTGAGAGTATAGCATTCTCATTCTCTCAGTCTTTCTTAATGCATGTTCTGTAGTGAGCAAATATCACCCAGAAAAACCTAGTAAATGTTGGACTCCATCACTATTAGGGTATTCAGGTGCTATGTGTAATATAGGGGAACAGAAAGAATTAAATTATACTGTCGAGCAAGGTATCGGGCATCTTAGAATGAAAGCTGGATATAGTTGTACATTTGAATTACTGAATTTAGCATTTTATGTGGCACATACTTGTTGTGCAATTCACTGTAGCTGCAAATGGATAAGAACATAGAAAACCTATCATACAAATCTGTGGATTTAAACATTCTCTCTTCAAGCAAGGCTATTCACAAAATGATAAACGATAAGGAGATTATCTCTCTTTATAAATATCGCTGTACCAGTTGCTGCACATTTCAGCATGAAGTCAGTCAGTCATGGACATTCAGTTGTTTTCTGACTCATTCTGTAAAAGTCTTCAAGTTAGGGTTGCAACTACTGTAACAAATAGTTGATTATTAATAGTTGAAATAATTGATTAATCTGTCAGTTATTTGATTAATCAAGTAATCAGGTTTATATAAAAAAAGAACATAAACTTTTATTGTGAAAATCTCATCACAATTGCTTTAGATATTCAATCGAAAAGCAAATGTAAATGATTTTTGAAAAAAAAGGAATTTCAGTTTTCACATTGTAAACCATTTCAGGACATGTACACAACCATATCCCTTATGGCTTACTGTATTCTACTCTTGTCTAGTTTTTCATTGATTTAATTCTTGATTTTTATTTTATATTAATTATTCTGTATTTTAATTAATGGTTGAAATTTTGAAGGCACTATATAAATATTTGTGAGAGTTATTTTTGTGCCAGACAGCAATTAAACAGGTTTGGAATTGGAATATTTTTCTATACTCTGCTAATTGTCGGACCACCATATTAAAATTATTATATAGTGGTAGCATAAAAAACATTTTACACTGCTGTCAAAGTGACCCACTTTTTCCAGGGTTGCACCACACAAATAATATTTTAAAGTTAAGTGTCACTGAGCTTGCACACATTCAAGCTTTTTCTCTACGCATAATCAAAACAAGATAAAAATAATTCATCATCATCATCATTCATCAAGTGTCAACAACACTTCAATCTGAGTTAATTCTGTTGCCAAAAAGCTTTTTTTTTATCTTAACGAACAAGTGGTAACCTTTAAATTACTACTACCTTAACTGTCTCTTTCTTCATCCCTAACCCCAGAGTAAGTTAAAGATTTTCAGTATGTTTAAACTGTGCCATATGTTCAGATGTCAGCCAAACTTTTTTGAAAGCAACAAATTTATTATATTAGAATTTTCTGCTGCTTATTTGAATGGAATGGGGTATTAATTAATAATATTACAATTAACATGAGACACTGGGTGTTTATTTTGGGGTTGTACTTGAGTTTGGACATAATATGTTGCTCATAATTACATTTGAAGAAACTCTTGCTTCATCTCTTGCTTTATCTTGGATTCTTCTCTTGACTATGTGTTATGATTTCGTGCAGTTCTGCGTAAGTGTATTTTTGTGTGCAGAACCACATGTATCAGTGCTCCTGTGTATGTGTGGAGACTTCCAATCTTAACACTCATCCTTTTATTCTCTTCCATCTAGTCCTTGTGGTTTCGGTTGTTTTTCTGAGTAAACATCAAATCTCAAATATTGTAGAAGCTCACATATATATACACACACTGAAGCAGTTTAATCCTTGCTGTTTCTCTGCCTTTCTAGTCTTCTAATCAGTGTTGGCACACTACTCTCTGTGGGATTTTGGGTGAACTGGAAGACACACAAAGATTCTGCAGCTCTGTCATATTGACCACCCCTCTCTTCACACATCTCATGAGCCTGTCCTGTTCATATTGTCCTGAATCTACATGCAGTCTGTCAGTCCTACAACGTGTATTGTGTTTCTGTCAGGTGATTAATTGCATCTCTTTCCTGATGCATCTTTTATATTTGGCTTTATGAAATATTTGTCATTCTGTGGGCTTTCATACATACTCAAAAAAGTTAATTTAAATTTTCAATTTAAAATGGGAACCTTATTTCTATCTAAAATAACATAACTATAATGGCATATTCAGTAACTGGACGGCTGGGTTTGAAAGGTAACATAAGGTACTGGTGTGGTGCTCATCAAATCACCCTCAATCACTGTTTTCTGTGTGAGCCTCCACACCAGAGGTGTCTTTGTGTCAGCAAGTCAACTTGAAGGTAACGCGGATGGACAACTGACACTGACATGTTGAAGTATGCCACTGTCCTACTTAAGCATGCACCTCAACTCACCAGAAAAGAAATGACACAGCCTAAATAGGTTACTGTACCTTGACTTGGGTGTGTGCAGTTGGCCTCGATTCTCCATCGTTGAAGCACGTGTTGTACTAAAAACTTTGGTGGTTTTACAAGTACAATCCGTTTGAAGGCATGCTGAAGGCCATAGGAGCCAAAAAGCTACTTTGTGTGCTTAATATGCCTCAGGCCAGCTTTTTTTCTTATCCCCTCTGTTTGTGGCCTAAAAAAGAAACTAAAACTACAGTAAAGGCAACAATTTCTGTAATACATAAAAATCAACCCCATCTGATTCTGACTTCCATCGAGTATTTTCCATCGAGAGAATAGAACAGTATGAACATCTAAATTACACGTTTTTGTCTTTTGAGATTCCCTCTGCCTTTTCCATCCTCTCTTTATTTTTTTATCCCCTAAGACAGAATAGATTAAAACAGCATACAGAAAAGTAATGGTGGTATCTGCTGTGTGATGTAACAAAGAACCAGAGAGGTTTTGTGGAAAGTAATATCCTGTGGAGCGGAAAAGCAAACATGAATTTATTCTTTAGTGCCAGGCGGCTTGATCGTTACTTTGCTAATGCTTCATATATTATGGTTTGACTGCTCATTTTTATACAAAAAAATAATAAGAGTGTAACTTTGCAATCTCGGTTAACTGTGAGTGTAGATATTGTATGTGCACTCCGCATGTTTTGCAGATATACAATGCTGGGTTAAAACTACAAAGGAATATAGGCAAGAATACCATAGATATGATTTATAGTGTCATCTTCCACACACTGAATTTCTCATCTTTATCTGTCTCTCCGTCCATTCATCTGTTAGACAGGAAGTGGCCTGGTTCTGTCGGGGGTGCAGAACATGACAGAAAACCTGCCCTTTCTCCTCACTGGTGTGACACTCATTATGGTCCCCTCATCAGCAATCTGGTTCCATTCTCGCTAATGTCCCTTCATCACGGAGCTGCCAACATACAAACAAACCATAATTTAATGACCCATGACATCACATCTGTTTGTGTGTGTGGGGCTATCATGTAGCAGTATGGCAGACACAATTACTAAGGATGGATCCTCTTGTCACTAGGAAGGAGCCAAATTCTCTTTGTCGTGCTCTATTATTTATTGTATGTGAGTGAGTGAAAGGGAGAGACAAAGAAAGAGTTATCTATTTATACTGAGAGATCAAATTAACAAGCTAACTTTAAAATGAAGATAACTTTGAGGTATGTTTGTCACAGTGGTGACCAAGACACTGGAATGTGAAGCATACATTATACATTAGCCCATTAAGGCTTATTAAACGTATATTAAAAATTTTACACGTGAATAGGTATTCCATGTGTGATTGATGCTTCTCATACTTTGTGTGGAGCTCTGTCTCAGCAAGAGAAATGATGATTGGCTGCCATATAATGGGTTTTCATAGGCAAATGACTAATGTCTTAGGCAGCAATGAAAAGTTTTAGTAAGAAAGTACTGTGTCTGTGTGTATGTGCATATGCACACTTCTGTGTGTGTGTGTGAGAGAGAGATTCTGTCTCTCTTTCTTTGGTGGGTACAAGAGCATGTACAAGTGTAACTGTCTGTGTCTGTATGTACGTGCTCCAGCATTAATGAAGCCCATTTCCATGGCTAGTTTAAAGGCAGCCTATACAGTCACAGACAGACAGAGAGGAATTAGTCCCATTTATTGATGTTAAAAGGATTCAGACACTTTAATTGAAGGGAATGAAAATAGATGGCAGCAAACGAAGCAAAGCAGTATATATTGTATTAATGTAATGTTACGCACCTGTTATGGGGTATGTGTAGCTTCATGACTGACCCCAGTTAAAAGCTTACAATGGTGACTTGTCTTAAATTTAAAACTGATTATTTTGTTTATGCTATTTGTCACTGGTTTAGTTTCAGGTGAGAAGAAATACAGGACACTGTCCCTGTGTAGGTTCAAGTGTTGTGTTTTGATGATTGCTGTAATATTTGATGATATCTGAGCCATGCCCTAAGGGCCACATTCTAAGTAAGAAGCATCACCTTCCAAAGGTGCAGCTGTCTCTCTTATTAGATGAGGCTATTGTTAGTCCTTTGATAAAAATAGCTCTCAACAACTTTACACCTGAGGTTTGTAGTAGAATAACTGGCAAGAGGAGAAGTTAAATTAGATGGCACAGTGTGTTTTTGCTCTAAAAAGTAGTAAACATTACAGCAGGTCTGAAATCGTAAATATCACTGATCTGTGTGTGTGTGTGTTTGCTTGTGTGTGTGCCTGAAAATGTCCGTGCTAATGACCTGAGACAGTGCAGTTAGTCATCCTTTCCATCTGCTAGTGCTGGCACATAACCCATCTGGTCAAGCATAGACAGATGAATCATCTAGTTGGCTTCCAGACCCAAACTTCACATCTTGTCATCCTCTAGAGTTCACTGCGATTGATTTTTTTAAAAGTGCACATGGAGTAATCCACAGGTCAATAGCTGCTTTTTGAATTTTATTTAGACACCATGTTACATGAGCTGCTGAATCCAAGTGCTTTTCACAACATGTAAAAATTGTCTATAAACATGGGCATGCATCACCAAGTCGCAGGACTGAGCATTTGTTATATTATAGTGACCATGATCACTGCAGCCACCTGTCTACCACACAAAAGCTATAAAGCCTGATGTTGACAAAATGTGAATTGTTATGATGTATATGTGTTTAATCTGCACATGGGTCGTGAGTAGAATACCAGCTTTTGTGGTATTACATGCTGCCAACTGATGCTGGTCCACTCATCCAGATAGTAGTGGTTCTGGATGTTACATACAGGACGATAGAGGAGTGTGTACTGGACACTCACTGTTTCATTTTATTAGTTACACCTGTACAATCTAATGCAATCCAATACAGCACCTCTGCCATGAATTATACTTTTACAAGGTTATAATTTCTCAGTTTTTGTTGAAACTGTGTAAAAATGCAGGCAAAATGTGTTGATTGTTAAAGTCATAGTGGGTAGTGGGGATTTTCTTGTTGTTTAACATTAAATCAGTTCTAAATCTAAATCCTGCATTTTCAAAAACTACTGTATACTGTACAGCAGGGCTATTTAATTAGCGGCCCGCGGGCCACATGCGGCCCAGAAACAACCTCTGAGTGGCCCAGTCCATGGTCCTACCAGACATGCAAAAAAACGGAGAAAACCGACTTCTAGTTGGCAAATTTTCACAGAAATTCCCAAATTCTTATATTATAGTATAATGCGGCGCCCTCCTTGCAACAGTCAACCTATCACGCAGCGTGTTGTTGTGTGGTGGGCAGCGGTGTTAGGACAGAGCTAAACACTTCGGCATCACACTACTTTAAAAGATTAGATTAACATAAAGATACACAGTCTGTGTTTTTAGTCATTTACTATTTATAATTAAATTTCACCCGTCTCTCCTTCAACTGAGAACATGCAGTCAAGCAGCTCATTCTGTCTTAGATATCTCCTTAAACACAAGTCTGCAGGTACTGCTGCATCCAGGAAATGCCAGGATTTTCTGAGTGGTCACTTTCATCATGACCATGCAATACGAGCTCAAATGCACCACATTCTTCTTCATGTGAGACAGAAGAAGAAGTGAGACGGGCCGTCACCGCAGACAACGTATTTTTGATAAATATCCAATGTACAACATTCGGTTTTCTGTTGGCGTTACATTTCAACATCAGACATGTGAGTGCAGGGATATTAAAGTGTTTTATGGTTGGGATCAGACATCACATCAGTGGATTAGGATCAGTGAAAGACTGGGGGCTGAGTTAATGGATAAAAATGTCACTTCACACAGACGCTTCACAAACACAACGTCTACATTAAAAATTAAACCAAAACAGGATATTTTTTCTAACCCTAACCTCAGTACTTTTCTTGCCTAAACCCAAACTCAGACAAGACTTTGGTCTTCAGCTTGGGTCTCCAGTTTGTCAGTCCTGCACAGTGAACACCCTCCATCCACTCCAAACACCTCTTTCTTAATCGCGTCGCATTAATAAATTTATCACGTCATTCATTCACAAAAATACTGTCAGTACAACGTAACTATTATTTTTCAGTTCTTTTGTTCAGAACCAAATATGTCACTTCTTCCACTATAATCTTAGCAGTGTAACTTTATCATCACATATCAGCAGTACACAGTCGGTTTAGTAGAAATATTCATTTGTGTTGTTAGTTTTTTCCTTTTTTATGGGTTTGCAAACTTGTAGATTTGACAGCATTGACAGTTCTTTTTTATCCTGTGCCTGTCAATCAAATGTGACCAAACTATTTATTTCTAAAGCCAAAGATATTGTTGGTGATACTTTTCACTATTGTGTTGTTTTGTATGGATTTAGGGACATTTATGTTGTTAAGTTATTAAATTGTTGCTTATCTGTCACTGAAAATATGCGGCCCAGCTAACTTTCTAGATTTGAAACTCTGGCCCAACTTAAGAGGTAATTGAATAGTTCTGCTGTACAGACACATGTCCTTGCAAGTGAAATAACTCGAGCCACTGGGTGGCGTAATCAGCAAATGTGCTTTGAAAGTAGCTGTTAATGCTACTTCAGCTAACTTTACTGTGACCTCTGTGTTCTTTCCTCTAATTCAACACTTTCACCTTAATAACTATCGACATTCTTGGTACTCAGGCAAACTTGGGAAAGTGCTGCATGTTTTACACATTGCAGTTTTACCAATAATGCCTTCATTGTTTTTGCAACCTCTAAAAGACTCTCAAATAGCCTAATTTTGAAACTGGGACATCCAACACAGTGGAAAAAAAGACTCTAGGATGTCAGAACTAGTTGGTTCTTTATGTACACACTCATACACTATACTCCACAGAAATAAGTAAAAAGAAACTTGTAATTGTAATTGTAAATGTATTTAGATAGCTGTTAGACCAAGTTAATTTAGTTCAACAAATGTCTATCTAATGTATATCTCTGACTCTCGATTTCCCATTAATTTTTTTTTAAATTTTGACACATGCCTTCACCAAGTAGCAAAAAATTCTTGAGACCATAAAACAATTTGATCTGACTTTGACAAAAAAAAATCCATTTCCCATTATCCTGTGTCTCCAGGAAATGAAGCTTCTATCGGTTGAGTATCCTAGCAACAGAGGCCAGTTTAGACACTAAAAGACACTCTTGGTTTAGCTCATATTGTCCAAGCAGTACAATATACAAAGGCATTAAGGAGAAGAAATGACAACAGCATGAGAATTTCTGCACTGGTCACCTTGAGAACCAATTAGAGAGAGTAAATGGCTTGTCAAGAAAAACACTTCAGACACCATTTGTAAACCAACTGTCTTTTAAGCACCCATTTCTATCCATTGTACTGCTTCCTAAAAGGCTTTTCCATATGAATACATAAGGAAAGAATGCCTGATGGTGCACAGATTATTGTATCTCTCTGTATATGTGCGAATGGCTGTTCTTATCAAATGAATTTAACTTGCCTTTCATATTCTGCTTTTCGTGTTCTGACATTACATACATATTGTGTGAAGTTGGGTGCCCATGTTACACATAGCCAAAGACTCAAAGCTGGTGTCAGTCTTGCAAATTTGTTTCATTCTTAGGAGTTCTTTTCTAAATGCTAAACTGTCTGACATCAAGTGTTGCGGAAGTCCACAACTGGCCATCCGTTTTGGGGTCCTACACCACCCACTAAATACGCTGAACCCTCTAAGATTGGCTGGTACAGCTCTGCTCATGGAACTAGTGCTAATTCGAGTGTTTGTGCAGACGTCGATATGTCTCAAAGAAAGTGTTGTTTTAAACTACCTTTGATTAACTTTGATTACATTTTACGAAGAACCATAAAAACCATAAAACAACAATGTTTACAGTTACAGGCCAGCAACAGACTTTGAGCAATGTTTATATCACGGCACTTCACAGTTTTCACAACCTGCTCCAGTATCCCAGCAGGGTTTTCAGCTTTCAGGTTTTTGCTGTAGCACGATGGTGTACCAACTATACCTGGATGGGTATATGCTATGGTATAAGTTAAAGCTACAAAAAGATGTAATAATGATGTTGCTGTATGGCAACAATGGCAAATATCATTTGCGTAAGAGTTTGGGTTATGTAGTAAAATTGAAATGTTGACCACAAACGAAGCCGTTGTGGCTAAAATATTTACCAAATAGTGTTGTTGACTCTTGTAGTCATTCTCATCTTGCCCATTGTCATATTCTGGATCATATTCTAGCTCAGACATGCGTTGTTCCATTTCAGAAGCTGACATTTTGAATGAAAACCAGTATACTTGTGTGATGTTGTACTGCCACAGATCATTGAGACAGCATCTGGAGCCGTAGGTAGGTAGGTAGGGGTGGTGCCAAAAACCCCCTTTCTGGGCAGAGCTCTTCTTACATAAGCTGACCAATCAGAACAGAGTGCCAGGGGGGTGAATGGGGGCCTTCAAAACACAGGAGTTAAAATGAACCTATTTAATGTCAAGGCCAAAGTTGCTGTTGCACTGTAACATGTATTTGCATTTTATTAACTTGAAATTCATATACACTTGTATCAATGGAGGATCAGAATAAAAATAGACACATTAAAATAAGTAAAATATCAGCACTTGTGGAGAGGCTGTTTTGTATTGTTGTTAACAGTTTGTCATGTCTTATGTAACCAGGAAAGACACTTATGTGCTGGAACATTTTTGTCAAAGATTTGTTTGATACACATTTCAATATGGGAGTGATAAATCTGCCATAGAGCCTAGCCAACCAGTTGCATCTGTGACTCTGGCACAAGGGCAATCAGCAGTTTATGAATTGGCTTCCATGTTTATTCCTCTAACTCTGTTTTCTCTCCAACACCCAGTCTCTATCAACCCCCTCATTTGTTTGTTCTCCCAGCTCTTCACACCATGGATCCTCTCTGAGCCCTTTCTCTCTAACCTCCCACTTCCTTCTTTTCTTCTTGTTCTCTCTCCCGCCTTCTGAAACGTGACTTGCCTCCCAGCTTTATTTCTATATTCTTGTGCCCTTCCTGCTTGTATGTCTTTGTCTGTCTTCCTTTCACTCCCCCGCTTAAAACTCTTTATGTCTTATTCAATGCATAAAATACATGTCACACCACATAAGACATGTATTTCTGATTGTATTACAGATAATGGTTCTATGATTGTTGATACAGTTTATATAGTTTATACAAAAGAAGGCTGAGCTCTGTGCCACCAAACTTGTGTCAGAACAGAGCATGCTGGCACTGCGCTGCTTGCTAAAATTGAAACAGCTGAAAACTTTACTTTACCTTACTTTACTTTACTTGGCAGACACTTTTATCCAAAGCGACTTACAAGGAGAAGACACAAGCATTTACCATTCGGGT
>JAUBNQ010000012.1:23258700-23284019 GCA_032353495.1 Ctenopoma kingsleyae | reverse complement strand
ACACCCCAACAACAGCCATTTGCCTTCCTGATTATGGCATACTATTTTGTGTGATTGCAAGAGAGAGCAATCATTTATTTAAGGTAATTGGTGTGTGCAATAATTATGTCCATTATGAATCTCTGTTTAATCAAATCACACATTTTCAGGGATGACAAAACACAAGTTCATACAGCACACACATACACTTTCTCTAAAAACCATTCTTCCAAATAGGAACATTTAAAATCCCTTACATATTTGCCACTGGATCCTTTTCCAACACACAGATACATCCACATACACCAACGCACACAGAGGGTGTGCTGTCACTAAAATGCTTTCAGTGTTATGTTATATGCATAAACTTTTCAGCATTAGTACAATGCTTATGTTTCTATTAGTGGCTCCAAAGATGGAAAACCCACAGCTAAAACACTCAGTAGACTTGTAGAATGGTATTAGAGATCAAACAATCTTTGGCAGAGTACAGACACTGGTGTGTAGTGAGCGCAGTAACTAGACAGGAGCCAAGAGTTTCATTATGGTTTTTAAGTGAATTACCTGCAGAATAAATGAGGTGATGTAATCTGCAGCTGTGGTTATCAGTTTAGACAGCAAACGTAACAGTCAACTTCAAATAAGTTATGAGCCTTGTAGGTGGTTTGTTCTTTACTAAGAAAAAACAAATAAGGCAGTTACAGTTCAGTAAAAATGTCTTTTTCTCAGCTCAACTGAATCTAGCAATGTCTACCTTTTACTTTACTTTACTTTACTTGGCAGACGCTTTTATCCCTAAACCCAATCTTCAGTTACTGTATATACTATATGTGCTTTCACCACACAGCCACTAGCCTTCCAGTGATGGAGCCACTCTGATCAAGAATGTACAAATCTCAGGCATCATTGTGATCACCAAACTACATTGTGAAGGGGGTCCTTGGGATAGCAGGCTATGATACATGACTTAAATGCAGATTAGACAAAGCACTTTTTTGCAACCTGGAGTGTCTTTTTGTAAGCAGAGTAAAGGTTTTTGCTTGCTTTTTTTGCATTACTGAATACCTCATGTTTTTTTTAGTCTATGCACTGTGTGTTTTTTAGCAGGAGTGGCATGAACACCCCCTATTGAAAAAACTTCAACTGAGGGAAGAAATGAGAGAAACATTTGCGTTTTTTTAACACATTGCCTAGCCAGGCGAATTGAGACTGTACAATACCCTTTGCGTTTTGCAACCTGCAAAAAATGCTCTGTCTGACTGGGACCTTATTGTGTTTCACTGAGACTCATGTTGAATAGTTGGTATTAAAGGCACTTGCAAACTATTTCCTGCTGGTGTGTCTGGCCATTTTTTCATTAAGATGCCAGTGAATAGACACAAAGTCAACAAGTTTTTTGAGCTGTAGTTCTTTCTAAAGCCACTATACTGAATAACATGATATCAGCTGTTTTTGTGGTTTATTCTTTGACAGTTTTCTTCTCTCAACTAAATTGGGTTTACCAAAAACCACAAAAATGAAGACAACAATGAAGACATTTTAACATTACTACAAGATTGAACAACACTCGTTGAACAGGGGAGGGGGCCTAAGGCATAATCTATCACTCACTTATAATGCAGTACTTTTCATCACTACCCAGACAGTTGTTTACATTGCTTCTCAGGTGGTCACAGTGACACACATGAAAGCCAGGTGGAACAACAACACACAGGTGGCCATCAAGTGCTAATGACACGATGACTCCAAAGGGTTTATAAGCCTGCTACTCCAATAAGTCAGAACTGATGAAGTCTTCTGAGTGGAAGACGAAACGTCTTCAAGAACTTAAAAAAAAAGGCCGCTTGCCAGTGAACAGTGAGCCAGTGAATGTGCTGACGCTATACTGTACATGCAAATACAGTGAGAAGTTTGCCAAAGGGCTTGGAAATTGTCTTCCAAACACACAAAACACACACAGAGATACAATAAGTCCCTAGTCTTTCATGGTTGCACAGCAGGCCAGAGGAGATAGAGAGTGTGTGTCTTTGTGTAGCGTGTGTCTCCTGAAGCTTTCAAAATGCCCCCACATCGATTTCCTCTCTACTCTCCTTTGCTATCATCTTGCATTTTGCCCTACAGCACACACTCGCAAAACGACTCGCATGCACACACATACTCATGCACACAGCATAAACACACACATAATCTCTGTCCTTGCGCTGGCGCAAAACTGTATCTCCTACAATCCAGTCAGGGCATGAAATGACTAGCATTAAGCCCGAATTGCATAGCTGTGCCATTGCAGGAGTCTAAAGCACATAAACACACACTCAGTGATACACAAATGCTACCTTGCGTAAATACATATTACATGTAACCTCAGCAGACTCAAAGTCATCAGGTGGACACAATTCCTGTTTGAATCTTAATGGAAAGAATTAGACATAGACACATTTGAGAGGCAGCATTAAGGGCATATTCAGACCCATGTGCAGAGGACTGGTAAAGGGATTGAGGACAGATAGAAGAGCCACTGTAACTCAATGATAAATATATATGTGTCATGTTTTGAGTCTTTAAGATGCTGCACTTTCAGTGATAGTCTTGCCCATAGATTATTAATACAGTATTTTTGGTCTCATGTCTTTCTTGTGGAGACCTTGGCTCATAAAACTGTATTCTTATATTTATGTGACAATCAGGCAGACACTAAGTTTATGAAGTTCTGAAGCTATGAAGTCTCTCTCTTTTTAAAGATGTCTAATGTCTCTATGAGTTGTTAAAGCAATATCAGAATCTCTACCAAAGCCAAAAGCATTCAAGCACCACTAAGATTATTTGTGTTTTTTGTTCATTCCTTGTCAAAAAACTGTCAGAGGACAATTTTTATTGAAGGTTTCATTTGAAGAGCTTTTTGTCGATGACATGCTTGATTTTTGAGGTGCTGCTATAAATCTTGTTTCAACTTCAGCAGCAGGTTTGCCACTGCACTCTGAATGTGGTTCACACTTAATATACTGCCATTCATCCAAAAGCAGATGAACAGCTACAAAATGGAACATCACATTAGACAAACACATTTGCATACCCACACAAGCAGTGATCTTTTGCACAAAGACATACAAAATCTCTTTCACTATTTATCATTATTTGGTTGTGCTGTGCTGACACATAATTTGGAATTAGGCTCTTTCAGCCTCAATATTAAAAGATTAATGGAAAAACAACTGGGGTTTTTTTCTAGGCCAACATGCAAGTATACACATACAGTACACACACATTTACACTTTTGACATCCATAATGGCTAAGCAATTAGATAAGACGAGTTCTGTGCTCTGAAGGTACTTTACTTTTCATTCCTGTCTGTGGACAGAGTGTAAAAGGAAAGTTGCAGGGCATCTTTCTTTGCAGTGCCACTTAAATAACACACAGATAAATAAACTCACACTCACGTGCTGTCCAGCATTCCTATAGCTTTGTTTCTACTGAGTTATTCTGATGTATGCTTGGCTTTGTTTAAGTATTTAAAAAATATATATGTCACTTCTCCCTGCTCTACAGACGTACTCTGTGCATACAGTCATTGTGCTGATGAGTAGAAGTATATGAGTGTACAAGCTTTTTCAGATTTGTTTTACAGGTTTATACATTCACTACATCAAGACAGATTTTTGCTGAGATGATTTCTAGTGCTTTTGATTCCCTTCTAAGACATACATGACAATATCTAGGAGAAAGGAATCAAGGAAGAAAGTAAAGAAGGGAGGGATGCTAAAGGAACATGTTATTGAGGTGGCGGTGGAGGTGGATAAAAAGAGGAGAGAAATGAGGGAAAAAAACAAAATGACAAAGGAAACAAAGTCAGAGTGAAACCAACAGTTAACAAAGGAATTGTGTGTGCAGTGCTGTATGCAAGACAGCAAAGTAGAGTGAATAAAGGTAATCAGATGACCAAGCAATATGAAAAGGAGTAAATGACCAGACTTATTGATTCGGCAAAGATAAGTGGATTTTCACATTGACAACTGCATAAAATGATCCATTCTAATATCTGAGTCTAGTGAAGCTATAATGAAGCAGTAACATATTCAGCTATGAAGAGGTTATTTATCTTCTCTATGACTGGAGCACTCTTGTGCCAATAACCACCATATGGCACCACTCAGAATATATAGCTTTTACACAGCAATCTTAGCAAGAGTAGAACAAATCACTAAGAAAATAGTTAAATTAGGTTTTAATACGACAACTGAAAATTTCTGTGCAAAAGCAACAATGATTTCTCATTGTTTTCTCATTCCCTTCATGCAATATAGCATGTCAGGATTTAATTGACATTTTGCAGCAGCAAGCTTTCATTGAACATCTCAACCTATTCAAACACAAGTGCATGAGCCAAACTGTGGAGTACACCTTTTTTTTACTTTGCTAAACACTTAAATAAATGTTTTGGGTGTTTGGCGGTTAATGAGCAGTGTAGCTGTAGAGGCACATGATTTTTTATTGTGTTGTTGCTGTGGTGCCTTGTTCTATCCTGCTAAGGAATAAGTAGAACATAATAAATATCGTGTGTCTCCAACATGGTCCCTGGAGTAGGGCTTTTTTAGATGAGTAAACCAGCAATGAATATGTATTCACAATCTCTTGTTGAAATTTTCAATTCAAATAACCAATATTGTGCAGTTAGAAAAGACCTGCTACTCAGCAGTAAAATATACTGACATAAAGATGTTTATTATGTAGTATATGGTACGTAGTGTCTCAAAATTTCTGAATTTACCTGACTGTGTCTTACCTTACTAGACTTGGTTTCGATACAGCTGGAGATAACACACATACACACACACACACACACAGATAGATCACTGTTCCCTACAGAGAGGTTAAAAGGCATCAGACCTGACCTCACTAGCACAGTCACAAAACATCTGGAATGGACAGGTGGTTCTTTCAGACACACACACACAGTATTTCAGAAATACTGATGTACATTTTACCTGTCAGGGTTATGAAAGGTAGAACAGTGCCCCCTGTTGGGCAATTATTAGGCTTCTGAACTACAGAATAACAATTAATTTATTTCAGGGTATTTCAGCATTGTTACTACTTCATGACACTTCCCACACAAAAACCCAAACACACACACACAATTTCACAAATTTTAAGATAATTAAACTTAATCATGCAGAAAAATAAGGTCATCCTTCACTTCCTTTCTGTTTATTCACACAGTATTTTTAATGTTTTTTCTCCTTTCACACGTTGGCTCTTCTCTCTCCAACAAAACTAGAGAAACCTCTGAATGTTCAATAACAGCTAAAACACATGACAACTGTGGTAACTCAACCTCATGTCATGTGAAACCAAAAGTTCCTGGTGTGTATTGACTGCTTCTCCGTTTAGTTCTGCCCAAAGTTGAGAGCAGTCGTGTTTTGCAAAGCTGAAATCTATACAAGCCAAATGAGAGGCCTTGAAACAAATGAGCCATTAGATTAGAAATTGAATGCATATATACCTGTAGAGTGCATTGGCAGGCAGGGACTAATGGGGTTAGAGAAAGTTGTGATGTTTGTTTCATGTGATTTTCCCAATGATGTTTGTAAGTAAAATTCATTTCCCTTCCACTCTTTCTGCAGCTCCTCATGTGGTCTCATTTTCTTTCGATGTCGGAAACGGGCCTGTGGAGTTAACAGTGCATTCAGCCACACCCCTCAATGATGACCAGTGGCATCGCGTGATGGCCGAGCGTAACGTGAAAGAGGCAGTCCTTCAGTTGGATCAGACTTATCGGGCATCTCAGCTTGCTCCTGCACAGGGGCACACGCGGCTAGAGCTGTTCAGCCAGCTCTACGTGGGTGAGATACACACACAAACCCTCACATGTTCCACACAATTAACAGTAATAATGATTCACATTAGCACATTTTGTTTCTGCTTTTTGTAGGGAACCATAATTTCAAATTCTTATGTGTGAAAATCTAACACCTAAGTAAATACTAACTGGACTGACCTATCAATTTAAAAACTTTCTGTACTTTCAGTAATGCTGTCCTTAGATACAAACATCCGCTGTGAGGACAGTTTAATAAGTTAAACACTGGAAATCACTGTGTTCTCTCTTAAGAGGCTTCAGTCCAGCTTAGCTGCAGTCAGTGCTAATGAAGTTAATATTAATCCAACAAACAGACACATACAGATACAATAATTTCTTTTTTTTTTAGGATGTGCACACATCCTTCGTAAACTCATCCCTGTAAGCAATCAGAGTTTAATAAAGTTGAAACTGATCCTCTGTGCTGTCTGGGAGGCCATGTAACTAAAATAAACTTAATTCACTTACAGAGGTCATTTCTTTGATGCTTTAATACACTGACTCCACATTTATATTATTTTGGATTAAGAAACTATTATAGCACAAAGAGGATATCAACTCCTTGACTTTCTCACTGTCTCACACACACACATTCTGTACCAAACCATTATCACATTAGTTATTGTTGTTATTGTTGTTGTTAAAGAGATCTGATTATTTCCTTATAACTGTATCTGCCTCTCTACACAATGCTTCTCAGCCTCTCAAGCTCATCTGGAGTTCAAATGCCACACAATCTGCACAGTTTTATTTCATTCTACCTTTTGTGCTGAGCTGTCTATGCACTATATACCAAACTCTGGGGCTAAAATAGTTTTAGGGATTTGCGGATAGAAGGAAAAGTGCTGAGGCTGAGGCTGCTGAGGGATCACAGAGTTCCTACTATCTCATGGAAAAAAGTTCTGCCCAAAGGAGATTGTTCCAAATTCCAATCAGGCATCCCAGTGTGATAGCCTTAACCCTCCTGATCCCCGTTTGTAATATAATTTCATTGTCTCATCACTTTTTGCTGATTTGACCGCTGCTGAAACATCCTCACCTTATCATGTCCCAATTTGCCTCTCTGTGTATTTGTACTTTCATTTAGTGAAATGAAAAGAGACGAGAAAGGTTTTGTCATTGCGCGGCTCGCAGCTATGAAACCAGGAACTTAATGACTTCCAGATAGCACGTCAGCCATCATCTTATTTGCATGTGTGTACTCTGGCTTTTCTGTTGAAGAATGACAAGAGAGGGCTTGGGTCTGTGTGTGTGGCATAGATCTAGAAACACAAGAAAATACTGCAGGGTATAGAGAGATAGCAGGGGAAGAGTTGTATGTAACAACATCCACTGTGGTCAGAGCACTTTCTCATATCTGATCTCTAATCCCTGTTAATCCTCATTTGAGGATTGCTTTGGGAAGTTACAGCTTGACACACAGGAAGTGACCCAGCCACTGAGGGGTAGTGGTTTAGATTTGGCTTCTGACATGAGGAAAAGATAGAGATCTTTCTGTGTTTGAAGGAAATATTTGGAATGAGGTGGGGAGAGAGCCCTGTAGGCATCAGTATTTTGTGTGAACTCGCCTGATACTTCCTTGTAATGGAACATCCTGCCACTTCTCACATTGTCTCTGATTGATATTGATGTGGCTGTTTGAAGTTAGTGAGGCAGAAAAAACAATACATGCTCAAAACCTAAAAAAGAACACAACCCTGAATTCTTCTGCAGAAACAATGTAGAGGAAGCTAACCCTAGACATTATCTCTTTTATAATTCAACTAACACGCACAGCGCAGAAGTGCAACAGGGAGATTTATTTACCTTTATCACATATCTATCTCTGTATTGTCTCCTTCTCTTTTTCTCAATCAACATGCTCCTCGTCAAGCATTTGATTGCTTTAGTGTTTACCGCCCAGTGGCTCATTTGCTCTAATGGTGTTGAGAGTAAATGTTACACCATCAGCCTGCTGTCATTTACTTCACACTGTTAACTTTTAGTTCTCCAATTCACTTCATACATGCATATAACTATAAATCTTGTTACATCTTATTTATTTAATGCCACCATCTGTTCTTTTGATTTCCCTCTTGATTAATGCTCACTATCAGACTTTTATTATTTTGCATGTCTTTGCTTAATTCTCTCATGGTTGGTTTGTTTTGTCTTTTTTTCTACTTTTTTTTTTTTCTTTTTTTCTTGCCTCTGTCTTCATGTCTTCATGGATCGACATCTTGCATGTTGCTGCTCATTGAATTGAATCACAGGGAAACCAGCCTCGCTCACCTGCCAAGACAGTAGGTAACATTTAATGAGTACAATAAAAAATGAATAATACTATGAATTTTGTGTAAAAAAATATATATTAATGTAAACCAAAAGATGTAGTACTACCAGCATACAGCGGTACAGGTCTGGTAATAAGTGATTTCTCTGATGATGTATACCTCCCCCCCTGCAAAGTCTGCTCAAATGACATTTACACTATATGAATAAAAATACTCACCTAAAACCAGTGTAAATGGCATCATACTGTAAAGTGCATCACAAATCAACATGCAGTGGGTAAACACTGTACTGAGGATTTGTTTTAGTGTTGAACAGCAAACAGACAGAAAGTGGTCATGAAAAACAGGAAGGACAGTAGTGCAGCAGATGTTGGTATAAATGGGGAATTTATCTGCATGATTGGAACAAAAGAGCATCACCATGTACAATATAGTCCTTACTGTATCTGATGTCTTTCCCCTATTTAAACTGTTTAAGCACATAGTTAATGTTTATTCAGACAAGTGCTCGAGTCATCATGTACACACGCAGTGAAGGTCAACAGGCCCCAGTTTATAATTTTCATTAGGAATTTGGCTGTTGAATATTGTCTGTACGTGTCTGTGTATATATCTTAATGAACATGAAATGTTTCTTCATTAGCACATCTTTACAGGGTAGAAAACCTTTGAGCCACACAAATCACGTCCATAAATAAATGTGTTGTTCCACTTTTATCTGTCTCAGTCTTTGTATCTGTTCCATGCTTGTGTCTGTGTATGCTTATAGAAAACTTGATTAGCATAAGATGAATTGTCAACAGGATAGTAACTGTGAAGTTATATATATTAATTATGTAAGATTAATGAACTTAATTATTATAAGTAATAAGAAAATAAAAAAAATTTTTGCGTAAATGCAGTGGCGGATCTAGAAAATTTTACATGGGGGGGCAAAGGAGGATGCAAGAGGAAGGCAGGGTGGCAATGCTGGACCTCCTCAGAGAAGTATGTGAAAATGCCCTATATGTAAATGGAGTCAACAAAATATCCCCAAATACACTTTAAAACTATTTATTTTATCATTATCTATGCTAAGAAAACAAAGACAATTTTTAGGTATAAATGAGAAAAAAAAGGTTCCCAAGAATACAGAAAACAAAAACAAAACAAAAAAAGAACTTTATTTACTGTACGTGTAGTTTATTTGTTTGTGTTGTTTGTGGACCTAATATTTAGGTGTTTACAATTATATATCTTTGGTGAATTAATATTTAATTTGAAGGCTATAAGAGGTCTTTGGACAAACAAGCGATTCGTTTTTATAAGTATGATTTTAAGGACATAAAAGTTGGGGAGGCAGCTGGAGGGACAAGGCTCTACAGCTCCCCCCCCCCTTGGCCTCCTGTAGATCCGCCCCTGCTTAAATGAAGAAATACAGACATCACACATGAATAAAAATGCAGTTTATGAAATATGTGTTGCTGCCACTATACTCACCACTTTGTCTTTGACAAATCAGTGTTGATTTCAGTCAGGCTCTATTACACACCATTTCTGAATTATGCACAAGCTGCCTGCACCTGTGTGTGAGTGTATGGTATGTGTTTGTACCTGTGTACACGTCCTTCCCAGTCTCCACAGGCCTAAGAGCCTGCTGTCCATTTAATAAGAGACTGATTTAGACATGGGTGAACAGGTGGCAGAAACCTCCAGCCAATCAGTGGTACAAAATAGATTTATTAACAGGTCTACTAAAAGTCAAATCCTTTGTGGGACTGGAAAATGAAGAAAGAGTGTGAAAGCCAATCTGCATCCTGATGTGTGAATAATGTTTTGACTGGTAAGAACCAAAATACATGTATTAGTAATCGTATTTGTGTTGTACCTGTGTGGCTAAACTAGCAGACATGATTGTGAGAATGCAGCTGCTGAGGGAGGAAATTGTGTGACCGAAAGTGTGTCTCTTGAATGAACGCATCTCTGTAATCCAGAGGATGTAATTGAGAGGTTTTAATAACTTAAAATGCCCCTTGGTTCTTATTAACGATAGTGTGCATGAGCGCGTGAGTGCGTGCGTATAGTGCTTGTGTGTGTGTTTATCCACACAGTGTAACTGCCCACTGTGGCTGTACTTTTGTATGTTTGAATCTATACCTGTGGGTGGATGTTTATGAGTGTGTTTATTGCTATAGTCATTTAGGTGAACATTAATCTATTTAACACCCCTACACTGTCCAAGTAAATGGGTAGTTAGGCTATAATAATGCAAGGCCAGAATGACGATGGAAGCACTTTAGAGGAATGGCTATCGACACCCCAAGGCTAAGCATTAATGCTTATATTGACTCATTCAGATCAGATGCACTGTGTGTGGTGTGTTTTAAATGCACGTGTTTGTTTGCATTATGTAGTTTATGAGCATTCATGCATCCATCTGCATGTGTATGCTTGTGAGATGTTCATTAAGACACAGTGTTCATTAGGCTGCTCTAATTAGCAAAGAAATCAAACAAGTTGAAGGTTGTTCCAAGAGCAACGTCACAGTTAGAACAATTCGCGTGACATCAGTGGCTTCCTCCAGGCATTAGGATATTAACATTTCTAAAAGAGATTAAAACAGAGCCTCATGCATTCAGAATGACTTCTGTGACCCTGACCTCTATTTGTTCTCCTTCCCTTTTCATAGTTTTCTTTTCTATTACACTTATTTTCCAATGCTACATGTCCTTGCTACATTGATACCACCTCTGTCTTTCTCTGCACCTTCTGCTTTTCAGGTGCTGCAGGGGGACAAAGAGGGTTTCTCGGCTGCATCCGAGCCTTACGGATGAACGGCATTACCCTTGACCTGGAAGAGAGAGCAAAGGTCACTCCTGGGGTCAAGCCCGGATGCCAAGGCCACTGTACCAGTTTTGGGATGTACTGCCGGAACGGAGGAAAGTGTGTGGAGAAGTACAATGGATACTCATGCGACTGCACTGACACAGCATACAATGGTCCATTCTGCACCAGAGGTAAGATGCATTCCAGGACCAACGGGATTCTTTCAAACTCCATGAAGTATCTCACAAGAACATATAACTGGATATTTAAATTTCATTTAAATATTTTCATTTCATTTTCTTTTTATTGCCTTCCTCAAAGTTAACAAAATGCTTTATGCTCAGAACTTCAGGATAACACACTGAGTCATAATCTCTCAGCTAACACCGTTCTAACAACTTTTACAGGCGTCTTTTGAAAGCACCTTATCAATGGTTCCATCCTTCTTTAGTTCACAATGCCAGAGTCAAATAGCGCCAGGATTACTGCTGAAGTAGTTAGGTTTCAAAAAGCTTCATTGCCTGACAACCTACTGTGATTTTGCCACACTCTGTGATTGTCCTCACTTCCTATTCAGTTTGTAGCTGTCGGTGCTCAAAGTGTTTGGGCTTATGATAAAAGGCATCGATTGAGAGCAATATTGTGCTTACCCACCAATTCTTCCTGACATGAGAGCTCTCACTGACTGCTAATACTGTGCAGATTCAGAGCTGATAGATCAAACTAAAAAACAAAGTGTCAGAGTCACGAGCAGAGGGTAGCTTTAAAATTTTGAAGTTCAGAGACGAGCAATGTCATACTGTAACTCTGCTTCTGCACTGTTGCATATTGCTAAAACATCATGTTTGTTTCATAGGGATTCATTAGATACACTATTAAAGTTCTACTTCCCAAAACAAGTTTTGATAAAATGCTCTAGGGAGAAGAGCAGCAGTGCTGTCAGAGGCTTTCTGCTAGCTCCCAGTCGGAGAGTTGATCCCCGACACGTGAATTAATTTGTTTCCTACAGCTGAATACTGTTTTTCCCCTGTGCTCTTAGTAGGGGGGGTGACAAGATGACAGAAAAGCAAAGGGTGTGTGTTTTGTGTACATGTGTGTGTTATGGTGTGGGAGAGGGTGACGGTGTGTGATGATAAGTTAGTGTAAGACATAAAAAGACCTCCTCTGAGTTCTGTCATAATCATTCAAGCATTTCAGGATTTAGAGAATAGAGATTACTGTGTGTGGAGGGTGGGATCTGTTTGTTTTTTGTGTATATCTTCCTCTTCTGTCTCATCTTTTCTTTCTTGTTCACTCATCTTTTCTTCCAGTCATCTTCTTCACTGTTCTTCTTTCTCTCCACCTTTTGTGTCCAATGAACTCTTCTTTTTTCCCCTCATCTTCTTTCTATTGGTCCTTTTATCTACAATTTGCCATATCTATTCTTGATTCTTTTTGTGCCCCTTTTTGGTCATCATCATGTTCTTCTCCCTTCCTTTCTCCTGCCTCTTTCCCTGATCTCCTTTACCTATTCCTCCCACATAACTCCCCTTCCTTGTTTCTTTTTCTACATGTTGTTTCCTTCTTGTTCTCTCCCTCCTCTCCTCCCTCTCATTGCTCATTTCCTCCAGTTACACCTACCGGTTCAGCATCTCCTCTTACCTCTCCTTTCTCCTTTTTTATTCATTCCCTTGCTCACCCATTGCTTCTTCCTCCCTCTCGTCTCTACCACTTGCCCCTCTGCTGTTTTCTTTTTCTCTTTTTCCAAATCTCTCCCTTTTTCTTCCTTTAATCCCCCCCTCCCCCCATACTTCCAGCAAGTGAAAAATGCATGAAACCACACATAATTGCATAGTGCATTTCCATTGTATACATATTTACACACTGCTCAGGGCACGCCACAGTATTATTATTATTATTATTACTATACACTCTCATTCTTTTGCTTTTCTGCCCTTGAGGGTCACACAAACTCACAAAAGCACACACATATGAAATACCTGCAGAGGTTTGCATGCATGCACAAATTCCCTTTTCAAAATGTCTTCATATGCTTACATAAAACACACACACATATAAAAGAAAAAAATAAACCTGCCCTGGAGTGGAGTTTTCTCATACAGTATGCATCCACTCAGTTGCATGTGTTACTGCTGAGACTCCGAGCAGCTAGTTGGGGTCTCTCATCTTGTTTTCAGAAGAAGACATGGACAGAGCAGAACAGAAAAGGGGCAACTCGTTATGTATAGGCCCCACATAATCTACAGATTAATCTACAAATTGTTTAGCTTGACAAGATGACACGACTAGTGATGTGTTTTTTGTAATATAGAAAAAATGCATAAAAAATAAGGCATTTATGAAAACACCTAATAAAAATTGCTTACCAACACACAAACCATTCATAATTGCTAAATTAGGCTAATATATAAGGCTCCGAGTGATACTATATGAAGAGCCAGCTCTTCTAAGGGAGCCGAGCCAAAAGAGCTGAAGCTTTGCAAAGAGCCGAACTACCCATCACTAGACACAACTGTGGCATCTTGTTCTTTTTATGTTAAGCCCCAACTTGACCTAGTTATATTGTTTCCTAAATTATGTACCACTAAATTAAAACAGATTACATCACACAAAGTAGATCTTACATAGAGATTAATTGTTACTGATTCATTTTACCTACTACCTGTCAGATTGAACTGATGCTAGCGATGACAGGTTAGTATAATCATCCATCCATCCATCCATTATCTTAACCACGTACTCGTAAGGGTTGCACATGTGCTGGAGCCTCTTCCAGCAGTCATCAGGCGAGAGGTGGGGTACCAGACACCAGTCTATCACAGGGCTGACATATAGAGACAACCATTCACAGTCACATTCACTCCTACGGACAATTTTAAGAGTTACCAATTAATCTAACATGCATGTCTTTGGATGGTGGGAGGAAGCCGGAGTACCTGGAGAAAACGCACGCAGACAAGGGGAGAACAGGCATAAAAAGGCAGTTAATAACCAGCAGCATGAACATTGACAGACAATGAATAGTCTATCCAGATCAGAAGATGAAATGAGAAACCAGCTATTTGAAAATGTCACAAGCTCTCTGCCCAGTTAACAAAGAACGGTTGGTAAAATGAGTCTCTCCAGACTTCAGAAGCCTTAAAGTATATCAGTGCACAGCAGAATAGAGGGTAAAATTGTTCTGTAGCTGAACAGAGACAAGGTTTTGCCTATACACTAATATCCGACAAAGAACGTGCCCATTTTCTAGTAATAATCCTTCTATTAAATTTAAATAATGTAGCTTGAGGTATTTATTTTACTGTGTCCATTGTGAGATGATGGTGAATATTTTAAAATAAGATTCATAAATACTGTACATTCTTTTATTTCTGAAGGGTGTACTCATAGATTTTCATTTCTGGGAAGGCAATTACGTCAAGGCATATTGCATGGCACTTACACAGACACACACACACACACACACACACACAGGCAACCCCGGGCAAAGCTCTGTGCTTTCCCTGTAACTGTTTCACGTGCAGTGCGCCTTTTTATCTCCTTTGTAATTGACACACGAGCATATACATGCACACAAAACACAGCATAACAGAAGTATAGAAAATAAGGTTCCTTCTTCTCATCTCAGCATTTGATTACGAGAATCAGTAAGCGTCATGTAATGGCTAGCATGTGCCATTAGGTCTGTTAATGTACTGGTAAACAATGTATTGTTTGGTTTCAGATGCTGGAGTACAGCAATTTAACACCCACTTTACTGCTGAACGCAGTCACATTTATATAACATATTTCCCTGTTGTATCTTGTGTGAGTTTATGAGCACTTCCATGTGGCTTTTTTTATGTAAGGTGTTTTCTTTTTCTGTTTTTCTTTCTGTTCTTTCTCTGTCTTTATTTTTTTTAGAAATCTTTCAGGCACATGTTATTTGAATTGCTTTAACAAATACAGCACACGTTATGTGTTGTTTATTGTGTATTCACCTACTTGCATTAAATATGTGTTTTTCATTTTTATCTTATTTCTTCTATCATCTCACCCAGATGTTGGGGGTTTCTTTGAGGCAGGAACTCTGGTCAAGTACAACTTCATGCCCGAAGCATTTGCAGGGGCCAGTAGAGACACAAAGGTCATAACGCACCAGCTGATGCCACATGAAGTGAATCTAACAAAGGAGGAAGTGGCCTTTAGTTTCAGCACATCCAGTGCACCAGCTATTCTGATGTATGTCAGCTCCAAGACACAAGACTATCTGGCTGTGGTGTTGAGGCACAATGGTAAGGTCCATACATATAATTTTCGGTTGCTCACTAGTGTAAAGTCTGCTTGGACTAATGCTTTGTACATTTGTACTGTATAATCTGCAAAAAGCATCCTCCAGTCAGCAGCCCCCTCGCTAAACCAGCGACAGTCAGCGAAGTGCTTTGATAAAATAGAAGTAATAAAACGCATACAGTGCCATCTAGTGTTTCAGCAGTTAATGTGCACAATTAGCAAAATAAAACTACAAAAAACTCACACTGCTCAAAGGTACTGCTAGAAATGCTTTGCTCTCTTGCTCCGTCGACAGGCTGAGGCTGACTTCTCTGAATCATTCAGGATTTCTCCCAGTATTCCTCACTCTTTCTTACTCCATCACCTTAAAATGAAAGCTACATTTTGGTCTTTAGTGTTTCATTAAGCCAGAATGCCTCTGAAAGAAAAACAATATAGTTATCATCAAGTATTAATACACTAACTACATATGGTAGAGATCATGTTTTTATAGCCACTGATAGAGAAATATCTATGTGTGAAAGTGAGGCTTTATACAATCAAACTAAACATCTCAACCAACAACTGTGTGTCTTCAGGTTCAGTGCAGGTGCGGTATAACCTGGGAGGTCTGAAAGAGCCATTTACCATAGATGTGGACCAGCGTAACCTGGCCAACGGACAGCCTCATAGCATTAATATGTCCCGTGTCAACAGAAGCATCACCATCCAGGTAAAGACCGCACACACATATACACATCTGAGCACACATACTATTCTACTACATACACACATAAAACACTCACAAGTACACAAACACATAAGCCCAGCCAGTGTTAGCATGATGGTTCACAATACATCAGAGGGGAGTGCAGAGTCCTGTTCTGTCTTCTGCTGTGATGAAACTGCATGTCCTCTGCCACTGTTAATCCACTTTCAGGAGACGGCGTAAGTGCAGCAACAGATCTGTGTGTGTTTGTATGAATGCACACTGTTGTGAGATTGTGCTTTCATGTATTTGTGCATGTATGTTGGTATTTAAGGGTGTGTATGTTTTATGTGCTTGTTCGTGCTATTGTTTTTTGTGCATTTATGTGTGTGTATGTGTGTGTTTGTTATGAGCTCTTGAGTTTTGTGCAACTGAACAGCTTAGTGCAGATCAATAGAGCCAAGGCTTAGTCAGTAGCTGTCAAGGATGGAGTGAGAATTCAGCTAAGCTATTACAGACTTTGTTCTGGGCCCAGATTCAGCTGTGTGCTGCAGTTTGAGGACAACTCTAAATTGATGACAACCACCTGTAAAACCCAGTGATTGATTATAGATTATAAATTAAAATTAGGGGTAGGCAAACCTGGTCCCAGAGATCCACAGACCTGTTTGTTGACCAACTATACCTGCACTTACAGCCTCTGATGGGCTTAACACACCTGATCCAGGTAATCAATGGCAGGAAGGGCAGAAATAGATGGAAAACAAGCTGGGCTATGGCTCTCTAGGACCAGGGTGGCCTACCCCTGGTCTAGATAAACTTTATTTAATTAGCATCAACATTTTATAGCTTCATAAAAACAAATTGCTGTCTTTTTTTTAGAAAAGGTTATTTTGTGGGGCATTTTAGCCTTTATTGACCAGATTAACAGTAGAGAGGTTGACAGGAAACATGGTGAGAGAGAGAGGGCGTAATATGCAACTCAAATCACCAGCCAGACTCTAACCGGGTTGTTGTGGTTATGTGGCATGTGCATGAACCATTAAGCTTGTGCGCTTCAAAAATGGATTGATTCGAGCATGTATTTTTATA
Source organism: Ctenopoma kingsleyae (assembly GCA_032353495.1). Lineage (NCBI taxonomy): Eukaryota > Metazoa > Chordata > Actinopteri > Anabantiformes > Anabantidae > Ctenopoma > Ctenopoma kingsleyae. The sequence goes on along the minus strand of JAUBNQ010000012.1, from coordinate 23,267,055 downwards.
TACAGTCCAAGGACATGTTATTCTCTTTGCTCACTTACAGTTCTGTGTGTGCCACACATTATAACATTTTATAGGATGTACATTTTACATTTTCATAGTTGTTCAGCCAGAGAGCATATTTATATTTCAGCCATGCAAACCAGAAAATGAGTCAATATTTGTCTTATTCATTTGGAGAGCCTAACTTACCCCCTAGTGGCCAGAAGGCTGCATGGCATTAACAAAAAACATTCTGTGCAGAACATAAGCATGTTCTGTTGTTACTAAAATCTTTCCTACATTACGTCGTGTTTACTCATATGGGATTCTGATGGTTATACTGACAAAACCCAATTTCCTATGTACAATATTGTCTTATATGTGGCATCTTCATGCATTGCATGAAGTCTGTATTTTTGGAATCACTATAAAGACATATGTATGCTTTAACACCATGGTCAATGTAAAAAAAGAATCTTTAACTGAGAACATAGATTGTTTTAGCAGCATGTAACAGTATAAAGCAAGTGGGAGAAATTGTAAATATAAAGCAACCAATCACTGTATTGTCACATTAGAATAAATCAGCATGAATGTGTAGATTGTAAGTGGTTGTATATCATGTCATGTTTGGAGGAGGCTTATATGAATACATTTAGAATATACGGAAAGAAAGGAAATTAATGACATTTGTAAGGTATAATTATGAACAATGTCCTAAAAAGTGGCTCAGTTGGGTGTATTCACATTTTTTTCCTATGTCTTAGAACGTATAATCTGTAATAGACTCACTATTATCGGTTGTGTTCTTTCTAATTCTGGATACAGTTGTCAAGATGTCACCCTCATTTGTAATAATTACAGGTCCAAATGCAGGCCCTTTTCTGGTTCTTTCATTAAGGTAAACAGTAGAGTGAATCATGGTACACCTGCAAACCTATAATCATTGCAAAAAAAAAAACCCTTTCTACCTCTCATTCTCTCTCTCGCTAAATGTACATGGAGCAATTAACCCATCCATCCTGGAATCTCATCAACCTCATTCGCACACTACGGTGACAAATTCTGACAGGAAGAAAATTAAACTGAAACATCCAATGGAAAGCGTCCTCATTTTCTCAGCAAATAACATCCGGCAGCAGCTGATCACTCCGGTGGGAGCACTTCAACATAATACATCTCTTTTTACTGGCACAGAAAGTGATTGGTTCAACTGTGAGATTCTTTGCCCAACACTCACTCATACACACACACACACACACACATACATGCATGCACTGCGTCTTTCGCAGGCTGATAGCAGCTTACTGGTGTGTCTAGATTGGCAATATCGATGTTCAGGCCAGTGTTCAGTGTGTGACTGAACTATTAACTATCTAGTGTGTATCCCTCATTGACCACTCCCCATGTACCCAGGCTGTAGTCTGAAGAACAGTTCTTATAATCTCTGAGTCCCTAAATGGTATGTTCAACACTTAAACTTTAAAGAGTGTTAAGAGCATTAAGAGGAACACTAGTGGGCATGATGTGGTAATTTGGATTTAAGAAGAAAAGAAATAAGCAAGAGAACTGTGGGGGAAGGATGGAGAGAGAAAATAGATGAAGCTTATAGATAAGGCATGAAAAGTATATCCTGAAGGTGTGTTAACGAAGATAGCTTTGATGAGTGAAACCTTTTCATGTTGCCTTACTGCCTGGGGGCTCTTTTCAAGGTACAAACATGTACTTAATGTCCACACGTAAACAGACGTGGACGTGCATACCAACAGACATGCATGAGTGAGAGCTTGTCAGGTCAACTTACTACAAAAGCTTCACACTGCTACACTGCATAATCAATATTTTTCAGTCTAATTCATCCATCCACTCCACTTTTCTCCTCATATCTCTTCATACCTCCCACTGTCTAACTTTTTGCATACCTCTAGAAGCTTTTAGGAATAGTTTATTTACTTCAGTCTAGGAACCATGACGGAAACACAGACTCACATTTGTGTAATACAAGGAACGGGACGTATTCTGCTTTAGAGGATGACAGCCACAAAAAAGAAAGCTCCGCAATACAAGGCAGTGGGTTGGTAGCACCAGCAGGATTTGTCAGTTTGCTTACTTAATTCTCAGCTATAGCACACACTGAAAATATGTTTAACATACAGTGTGGTTTGTTCACTTTGTTTCCTAAGCTAAACAGTCCCATCATTGTTCAGATGCACTTCAGTACATACTCCAGTAAGTGAATGCATCAGCAGCCATGTAGCATCAGTGTTCTCCACTGACTCTGGCTGTTTCCAGTTCTGCAGTGTGTTCAGTCTGTTGCAAGTCCAAGTCTATCAGATTGTGATTATTTCTGTGGCTTTTGTAGTCTTTTAATATGCTTTTAGCATCGAGTCTGCAGTTGCTCAGCTTCTCACCTCCATGGTGCTTTATCGTGTGTTTCACTGATTTGGATTTCTGGCCTTTAGCACTATTATTTGAGCTCACAGACATGGCTCTCATACTGTAGCTTTTGTGTGTTAATAAGCATTTGTGTTTCTGATTCCTGCCAAAACTGAGCGCAGATTTCTGTAGCCATTTCAATATATGCGAGTGGTATGGTTCATCAGATCTTTTTTATTATGTGAGCCATTAAATGCCATCAAACAAAAAACCTTTTCATAGTCAGACAAAATTTGCACAACTTTAACTGCCAAAATATTAGAATATTCGATAATTGGCTAACATGTACACTTGCTAATTCTGCGGTTTATTATATTCATTATACTCATTATGCATTAAAAACTAACATGCCTGTTTTGTTCAGCATACCTTCAAGATTTGTGACCTAGACATTATTTATTTATTATTTGCTCACAGTCTCATCAGAGCCCTTATTGCAGTTGCTTTCATCTGAGATGTAACAACATGAGTGAGAGGCAGAGATATGAGTCAGATGCAATAACATTGAGTTACGCTAGCGGGCCTACCGGTGGTTCAAATTCATTTTCCAGGGCACAAGAGAGAATTGAATGTTTACCTGATGCTGGGGAGGGCTCACTTCTAAGGGATGGAAACCTTAAAGACATTTAAACATGTATCTGTTTATACTGAGGACACAACAGAGAACAAGTGAGTAGACTTGTGGTAATTGAAATCTGAGAGAAACGGCAGCAGGACGGACGAGAGTAAAATAATGAAAGAATAAAAGTCAGAGTGAGGAGGGGCAGTCGAAATAAAACAATAATATCTTTACGTAAAATAAACAGACTCACAAAATATTACTTTGATATACTTGATGTATATTCAGATTGCAACGTATGAAGCAAGTGGTTTGGGTTTTTAAGCAGTCCATGAGGTGACATCAGGTTAGTAAAGTATCAAAGGCAGGTACCAGGGTGAGATCAGAGTTAAGTTCTCATCTCTCTATCTTTGGCTTTCCTTTTCTCTCAACCTCTCACACACTGTGAGGTTTTAGAGATGAAAGCGAGGAGTCCCTTCAGGCATTAGGCATCTCATCTCTGCTTCCTCCTCTCCTCAGCTCTCCACCAATATTTGTTGCTGTTAGTGGTGTGAGTGATTGCGTGTAGCTGTGATGGACAAGGAGAATTCAGCCCTTGACTTGATCAGAAACTGTTAAACTAATCTTTTTTGCACTTATCATCTCTTATGTTTAATCTGTGATGGGAGTGTTTTTTGTCGCTCAGAACCCATTAATAAAGCAGAACTGGCACAAAAGTAAAAAGTTTTCAGTGTACTGCAGTGTTTGAATATATATAGCGCATTGGCTAAATTAATCTAAATCTTTTTAAAGACAGCGCAGGAAATAGATTTCACCCACTGTAAATTTTCTCTTCATTTAACACCTGATTACTTTGCTTATGCAAGCTTTATGTAACCTAAGAGGTGCCATCAGGGAACCTTTAAGGAGAAAATTGTGTTGTCTAAATGGTGCAGTCTAAAAGGAAAGGATCCCAATAATTGTGGATGTAATTGACAAAGTTTGGTAAATTGAGGTTTCTCTCCTGGCTGTCTTCCTCTGTGGACCTTGTTGTGGGGTTTTGAGATTCAGACCAGCTTCACTGGCTGCACAGCCAATTTGTTTTCTCAGATAAAAGTAAATAAGCTGAGTGCAATTTAATTGTGCCCCATTATCCCACCCCCCAGTCACTGTGGAAAACAAAACCCTAACACAATGCTCCACCGAGACCAGGCTTTTGGATAGAATGAAATTAGAATATGCTGTGTGTGTGTGTGTGTGTGTGTGTGTGTGTGTGTGTGTGTGTGTGTGTGTGTGTGTGTGTGTGTGTGTGTGTGTGTGCATTGAGAGAAAGATGGAGAAAATGGTCTGGAGGGTAGGCGGCAAGGGGGGAATTTTCTGTATGGGAAGACTGATTCAAACCAGTAAACAAGAACAGCTACATACACACACAACCACATACACACATACACATACTCATACATTTCAACCCTTTGGTGACAGTCCCGCTCACCGCCCAGCTAACATGCCACAACAGCTATTCATCACATCAATGGAACAAATTTCCAGTAAAACACACAGTAACAAAAGTCTTTGTTTTCAGTCAATCTCCCCTCCTCTGGCCTGGGCTGTTGGTATATGCGTTTTGCAGACCAGTGTGCACAGAGACACAGTTCTCCTGTGGGCACAGAGAACGGAGGAAGGAAGGATCTTTTATTTCTGGAACGCACAGAAGCCAATTTGTGTGGTTGAAATGATCCTCGTCAATCGCGCTGGCTGCAGCCTTTAAGCTAATTAGAAACTTCAACGAAACAGCAATAACAAGTTAATTATGTTGCAGGGATATTAAAGTTGTGTATTCCCTCTCTCCATCAACCTCTCTGCTCTCACATCTCCACCACTCTCTTTTGTAAAGAAACCACTTTATGTTGTCGGGAAACACTTTGAGCTCACTGCAGGCTAGAGTTGAGCATATTGTTAGGTAATGTGCTTCCAGGTGAAGAACAGCTTTATAAAAACAGAGGTTTTCTTTCTTTTCTTCAGGGTACAGGGCTATAGCGTGGTAAACGTCACTCAATATGAGGAATCTTGTGCATTTTTCTAGTCATCCATAGAGAGTAGATTGTTAAAGAAATATAACATCACTCACATGTGAAATGATTCTTATGTTAATATTATTTGAAATCTCTGTATTACTGACTCATGGGAACAATTTATTTTGTAAGTTTTGTTAACAGTGATTTTCCTCCTTTGTGTTATTTAAGCATTGGCATTGTAAAGCCACAAGAGGGAGCCATTGAGCTTTTATTTTGTATTCAGCAGTTTTAGATCCAGATTCTCTTTAAAAATGTAGATTCTGACACAGTATGTCTGTTACAGTTTTCTCTCTGTCTCACTGTTTCAGTTGGATCATTACCCTCCCATCAGCTACACTCTCCCAGATGCTTCAGACACACAGTTCAACCTGATCAAGACGCTGTTCTTGGGCAAAGTCTATGGTAAGTGTGTAAGATCATCTTGACCTTTTCTGTACACACCACATTAGGCTTTGCAGTTTTCAGCCAGTTTTCACTGTGCAAAATGTTTTGTGCAAGATTTGTGGGCTTCCGTGGCCAAACTTAAACATTCAATTTATGAGGACAAGTGAGTTTTCTTCTCTGCCAGAGTTAATTGCCCTAAAAATAAAACTCTGACTTTTTTTTTCAGTTGTTGTCATTTTTATCAAGAGTAAATGTTATTAGAAATGGCTATTGATGATTTGGCTACTATTTGGGTTCTCTCTAATGCAATAAAAAAGAGAGTGTAATTCACATTAAGTCTACTAGTGAATGCCAGAGGACTGAAAAGTGTTGTTGCTGCAGTGTGTGGTCACTGATGCACTCATTTCCACTAATCTGAACGTGCATTTGTATCTTACAAGATTATAAAATAAGACAAATACTATGTTAATATGGAAGCTGTTTTTCTAATCGAAATCCCATTGCTATATCATCGACTATTATTAGAACCTGCAGGATTCCTACCAGCTTAGATATCCGTAATAACAAAGAAATCTTTCATCTCTATTTAAGGTGGATTTTTCAATTCATATGGCTATTTTAGGTTATTTTATTATGTTTCATATAGCAAACACCACCTTTAAGGAGCTGGAGCTTTTTCAAATGTGATTCGTGATCTTGTGCATCAGGGTTTTTTTCTCTAGACCTTTTAAGACTGTGTAACACAGCCCCACATCATTTGTCTCAGCACCTTAATAATTACCCTAATTACCCTAATCATCATTAGCCATTACCCTAACCTATTTAGGTTCTCCTAAGTGGTAGCTGTGGTTTGTGGCTTGATTTTTGTTAGATTTGTTAGCTTCCTTAATTACTCATAATGTACTTTTTGTATCTTATTAATTACACCTTTATTTGCACACTTTCCTGTTCTACAGTAGTTTTCTCCTCTCTTCCATTCTTCTGCTCTTGTCTTTTTTGTCCTCTACCTCAAGTGCCAAGAAAGTCGGTGGGGCTGAAATAATGGCTGACTTCACTTATCAGCTATGATTATCAACTGCTACACACACCACTAGAGCCCCAGGGAACACAACACTATGCATGTAGACACACAAGCATGTGAGCATGCACAAGCACATACAATGCACAGCCATTCATCACTGCCCATCTAACACTGCACGTGTGCTTCAAGGACACACAGGACAAAGTCACCTTTCTTGCCAAAACAGCCCTGCTTCACTTGTTATGCAGCCTTACATATTACAAAGCAACAGACTAGACTTTATTAAATATTAAATCTGCATTGTAGGAAGCATCACGGTGACACTTAAAGAGAAAAACAACAATGGCAGAAATATTGTGATCAAGGAGGAAAAAAAACAGTGAGAACAAAAGCAGGCGTTTGATTTTCTACATCTCATCAGATCTGTTCCACTTCTGTGGTCTCAGTAGAGACAGGAGAGGCTGGCACACAGCTGAGCTGTCACATCCTCTCTTTATGGGAGACAGAGACTCTGTGTTTGGTAAAGTACACACAAACACACACTCTGGCAGAAGGGCGGCCAGAGTGGCACAGGACAGCGAGCACAGGGATGCCAGATGACCACAAAGAGAGGCAAAAGAAGATTCAAAAGGGAACCGTAGCTGCTCCTGTACCTACATAACTTGTACCCATATGTAGAGTAATAAAACAATCAAAAGAAATATAATGGTTAAACAAACTAAACATTATATATTTATATATTTAATATGCAATCTGATGAATGTATCTTGCTATGCAGTGGGGGATATGTAATTTAAATATTTTTAAATGCCCAGTCACTGTCGCACTGTCTGTGTCTAGTCTTCTTGTATCATAATCTGTCCATGGCTTTGTGCTGGTTGGATTTGAATCAAATTAATGCTAGATTCATAGCTGAAGTTTTTAGGTTTTTTAATTGTTCTTTATTTTTTACACTGAATAAAAAGCAAATTATTGATAATGTACAAATCTTGTCTGCTATCACCTGGGGCCCCTACATCCAACAACAATACTGTATTCATCACTTCATTAGCTTATACTACATTGTAGAAAAGAATGCTGCAAAGTATATGAATGCAATAGGTGTGTAATGCAGTAATGGAATATTTTCATTATTTGGAGATTTGTCCAGTTCAAACTTCTGTCTTTTCCATTGCAATCATTTGTTACTTGATGCTTTTTAATATTGTTGTAAGTTAAATATTTTTGCACTATTGCAGCTCTAGCACGTGGATCTGCTGTGCACTTCCAATGCTGGTTCCGAAAATATTTTATTCATGTATAAACTGATAAATTCTAGTAACCCAAGGCTGAACATAAAATAGTGTCTGAATGTAATAGAGTACAAAATTGTGCAGTGCATGATTTGGTGAACAAAGCCAAACAGTTGTGTAGTGTTCAGTTTTCTGTCTTCCTTGTAGCTGTAACGTTGATATTGCAGGTTTAGGGTCCTGAGATTTGCTGTGTCTGCTGTTGGTGTTGACTGTCAAGGGTAATTGTGCTGAAGTGGTATTGATCATTAAGGGATGATTCAGCACATGCTCTATGCTAAGGAAAATGCTGTATCCTGGTGCTTCATGTGACTGTATGCAGTGTGTATCATCATATCAGTGCTGCTGCCAACTGCATATTTATTATTGTAGGGAAGCATGTTAAGTGTGCATATATATTCTTGCCTGCGTCAGATTGTGTGTGTGTGTGTGTGTGTGTGTGTGTGTGTGTGTGTGCGTGCGTGCGTGCGTGCGTGCGTGCGTGTGTGTGGGTGAGTGGGCTGATATCATAGATCTTTGCATCCCAGTGGAATAGATGGAGGGGATGAGTCATACATCAACCAGAGCAGCAGGCACACTCCCAACTCAGACCTCAGTGCTACAAATCTGTCTATGAATGTGTGTGTGTGTGTG
>JAUBNQ010000012.1:23238832-23249461 GCA_032353495.1 Ctenopoma kingsleyae | reverse complement strand
ACAATCTACTTGAGACATGTGCTTACACACACACATACACGCACACACAAACACATGCAAATAGCTCAGGACTCTGTCTAATGTTACATTCCACCTCAGTGCTTAGTATTTCAGATGTCATTATTCTGGGAGTAGTTGAATCTACTGATTCCCATTTTCACTTATTTCCAGTTCTCATCCTCTTCTCTTTCTTACTCGTGCTTGCCTTTTACTTTCCTGGAGAACTGTCCAGTCAGCAGCAGAATTAGCTGGCAGCTCATTTCTGGGTGAATCAGTTTGTGAGGGTTTGCACATAAATGCTCATCACATCTCACTCACTCATTTACCCTCCACTTTTGCCTCTTCAGAGAGAGTCAGCAGAAGCTGTTATTAACCTCTTAACCTGTCATTGATTTTTAATGAAATATATGTTAAAAACTAGAATTACCACCATAGCGGTTGTACGCCTCTGTTTACACGCATGTCTGTCCAGACTCATATTCTAATAAGTTTACGCCTGAGTCCAAGTGGATGTTTGTGAAGTAATGATATTCCTTCCAGGCGTTTCTGAGATATAACATTGACGAGAATGGGACATATACAGTATGAGGTCAGAGTCACATTGACCTATGGGGACCTGAGTTTAATCCTTGGCCACTAAAATCTAATCAGATCATCATTGAGTCCAAGTTGACATTTGTGCTAAATTTAAAGGAATTCCCTCCAAAACGTTTCCAAAGAATTGGGTAACCGGCCAGATGGCCAGACAACCAGAAAACATAATGACTCTGGATATTACCGTTGTGAAGGCATAACAATGCTCCACCAGTCAACACTATGTATTACCCTGATATGAATATTTGATTGACTGTTCCATTTTTATGCTGGAAAAAACACCACCATGATGTGTTGGTATGTCCTTGACCTATCAATATGTCTGGTGTTTTCTATTACCACCTGTGTCATTTGGTTGCTATTCTGATAAGATTGGTTGAATCTTTTAGTCAGTTTTTGTTTTTGCCTCTGCATCAGTGACAGCCAAGGCCAGAGGCATTATGTTTTGAGGTTGTCCTTGTGTTTGTCCATACAGCCCCCAGTTCTTGTGAACGTGTTATCTAAGGAAGGCTTAGTGGAAATTCCTTCAAATATGGCACAACTGGCTACTTGGACTCTTCAATGCACTGATTACATTTTGGTGGCCAAAAGTCATAGGTCAAAGATTTTTTAAGATCTTACCAGCATGAGAAGCCTCATCATCAAAATCCCAAATCCTCATCAAAGACCTACCTGAGACTTGTAGCTGTTACTATGCCAGCAGAGCTGTAGATCCCAATCAGATATGGGTGTATCACCTTAGAGAGATACCATATAACATAATGTTACTTTCAGTTTTAGTCAATTTTTTAATATACATCTGAAAATGGTCAAAGTCTAACTCAACTAAAAACTAAACCTCTCTCACATACGCTGATGAGTCTGTAGATTCCTCTAAACTCCATGATGTTTTGTTGCTGTATATCACAATCCAGAGCAAACGCAACGCTTTTCAAAACAACAACATATTAAGTGTTAAGATCAATAGACGATAGACCCATGAGTACTCAAACACAGTTGATTGTCCTGGCACAAATGAACAGAGTGAGTCTGGGTTGAAGCGTGTTTGAGGTCTGAGGTAGAATTCTGATTATTGAGTCACAACACACAACATTCTAGAAGTTATGTCACACATTCTGGTAGATCAACAAGGAATTCAATTCAGTTCAGTTCAGTTTGTTTATATAGCGCCAAAACACAACCGTTATCTGAAGGCACTTTACAGTGTAAGGTAAGGATATTTTTGCGAATGACTGACCCGATCCATTTATTAATGCGATACAAGGAGGTGGTTTAGGTGGATGGTGGGCGTACGAGCATGCAGGACTCTCAGGCCAGAGGCCTGAGTTTGAGACCAAAGTCCAGCATAAGTTTGGGATTAGGCAAAAAAAGTACTGAGGTTAGGGTTAGACAAACTATCTTGTTTTGGTTTATTTTTAATTCAGGGAATTTCAGTAGTCCAGTCTAGAAGTAACAAATGCAGGAGGTTCTAGATATTTTTTTTATGTAGGAGTCAAAGATTCCTCACAGTAGTACTTGAAGCTAATGCTATGTTATCTAGTGTAGCTAGATAACGTCCCCAAAATGTGGTAATATCAGTCTATAAATCGATGGTTTGACTATGTTTCTTTCTTTCTGTGTTTAGATGCAGAGTTCCCCTTTAACGAGGAGAGGGTGATTCCTGATGGAGTCAACAGGGACTCAGCCATCATTGGAGGTATAATCATCACTTCGTAATCACTTATGAAAGCAATTTTGGTCAGATTTACACATGATGTCAAGATGTAATTTTATACTACATGCTCAAAAATGCCATGGACCATCACACAACAATATCAGCCTGTGGGTGTTGTTTGAAAACTGTAAGGTCATTTGGGGCCTTTTGTAATCTCTCAATCAAATCTTCTCTCTGACTACTTTTTCTCTTTCTCTATAGTATTACACAAAAAGAATAGATTAAACAAAGGAAGCAGTGTTGTATTATAGATTTTCAATACTGCTGACTAAAATGTAAAGCTAAACATAGCTACCCACAAGCTTCATTGATTTTAAACTAGTAAATTATTCTTACTGCTTAAAATAGTAATAAAAATAAGTGTATTGTTCATGTGCCTGTTATTGTCTCGATTAATGGATTAATTGTATTTCCTATTAAATATGATAACTGGAAAATGCCCATTATGATTCCATTCCTCCATCATCCATCCATTCATCATCCTAACTGCTTCTCCTGGTAGGGGCCACTGGGATGCTGGAACCAATCCCAGCTGTCATTGGGTAAGAGGTGCTGTACACCCTGGACAGGTCGACAGTCATGACATATGGAGACAGGCAACCATTTGCAATGGCAATTTAGAGTCACCACTAATCTAACTGCATGTCTTTCTCTGGGAACTCCAGCTTCCTCCCACCACTCCAGAGACATGCATGTTACATTAATTGGTGACTCTAAAATTGTCCATAGGTGTGAATGTGAGTGTGAATGGTTGTTTGTCTCTATATGTCAGCCCTGTGATAGACTGGCGACCTGTCCAGGGTGTACCCTGGGTCCCTTACGAGGACAAGCGGTTAAGAAAATGGATGAATGGATGGATGAAAATAACAACTCACATGATTTTATGCCCTCTGCAGGTATCATTGCAGTAGTGATCTTCACCATCTTGTGTACTCTGGTGTTCCTGATCCGCTACATGTTCCGTCACAAAGGCACTTACCACACCAATGAGGCTAAGGGTAGTGGGCAGTCTGTTGGTGAATCAGCGGACACGGCTATCATTGGTACAGATAATCCAGAAACCATTGACGAATCAAAGAAGGAGTGGTTTATCTAACAGCTACTGACGGGACTTCGCCAGAGGCAATGATTTGTCAGACTACTCGTTCCAGAGATGGAGGAGGTTTTATTCAAAGACCAATTGCGGGAGAGGTGGAGAAACAGTCATTCATGAGGACAATAATCTCCCAGAACAGGCAGGGATGTAGGAAAGACATGTACAAAAATCTTTTTGTTTGTTTTGTTTTTTTATATAAATATATATCCAGAGTATAAGAAAGAGAAGGACAGTTATTCAGCAGAGCACGGCTAAAAGAGACTATATGTACTGTATATACTAACTGGTGTGTCCTCCTTTGTATTGTGCTTGGGAGTTTTCAGGAGTCCTTTGAATACTGTATATGACAAATAATTATACTTACTGGATCGTGTGATAGCACAGCTTTATTACAAGTCTATGTTGTGTTTTGATTTTGATTTTTTAACAAAACTCGTTTATCTGAAATGATCAAATCAACAAGCCAAACCCTTTTTTCATTTGTCAGGCTGCAGTTGCACCAGACTCTCAACATACATATCTGTCACGCTAATATTTTGGTAATAGAGAGATGAACACAGACACCAGAAGTCACTTTGTAAATACAATGTTTTGTTTTGTTTTTTTCCTTTTTTCAAAAGCTATATTCAGAGTTGGGTACATAAGAACTAATGAGAAATTTGAGATCTATATTACAATGATAAGTCTGTCCATAATATGCGTGTGAAATATAGAGTTTAATGTTTAAATCTTTTGACTTTATATTGTTTGGGACATTCCTCTCTGAAGAAGAGCAGAGAGGAGTTTCTCAGAGTGTGATGGGAAATCATGACACTCCACAGTTGGCTTAGCTCAGCACGGCAGCTTTCTTTTCATTTGGAACCGGTGAAACCGCAAGCCTTTACTCTCTTTTATCGAGAGGTAATTTGCCAAACACGGGTCTTTCACTACTCACAGATTGGCTCAGATTTTTGCATTAAATGTTTGACTTGGAGTTAAAGAATTTCTTTTCATATTTTTACATCACAGACTGACATTGTGGGCTGTGGGTTGACAATGCATGCATGCATCAGTGGGTATATATGTGGGTCAAATGAAAAGGTTATATTGAAGAAAATGAGTGCCAGAAAACACCGATCGAACATCTTGACTGACACTTAATGAGTTGTATTGATGAACTTAACTCTAGGCATTAAGAGGCTGAAGCAGCATAAAACAAAAAAATCACTTAACAATTAAAATTTGCTGAAGATCAGGGATAAGCTTAGGTTGATAATTGGCTTATTAATCCATTGTGCCTTCAAGGTGTTTTAAGCCATCTGGCCTTGCCCTGGACTACTTAACACTACAAAAACTTGACTGCTACTGCATGACTTCTCAATTTATGGAGTTTTCAGGTGTCCTGACTTGAATGGTGCTGTGTTCCCATGAGTCTCAGACAAGGCTTGATTTTGAATTCAGGCTGCTTATGTGAAGCAACCCAGCCAATTTTTAATTTTTAATCTCATAAAAGTTAGACTTGATGCATTTATTTGTGGGGTTTTATGCAGTCGCAGTTGAATTGATATACAGAAGTGCTGCACACAACACAAGACAAAAAGAAGTTTCCACTTACCCTCTGTTACACATATACATAAGTAAACATGCATGTTTCATAGAGCATGAGTCAAGGGTGTTTGTTCATTTACAACATGCTGAAAATGAGGAAAATTCTGCTTTGTCTACAATGAACTGAGCTTCACTCTAACAGTGCCACTGTTGTCTAACATGCAGATGTACAAGTTCTATTTTATATGTTTCCTGTCAATTGTGTTTGTCTGTTTTACTTACCGTAGCATTTACAATACAAAGTGTTACCGTTGAAACCAGCTGCCAACTTAGCTATTTTATTGTGAATTTGCTTTTTATATGTCTGTTTGGTCTAATTGCTTTCATGGGACCCTGTTATAGGAATAGTTTTGCCCCTCATCATTGACTGCAAACTGTGCATCACTTTATCACAGACATTAGGACAGCTGGTGAACTCAGCCTGCCTCGTGCTGCAGCCTCAAAGAAGACTTTCTCCAGCTACAACTTAATGCATAAACGTAAAGAGGTGACTGTACCTTCCTTTTTTACAAGGATTATATTAATTACTCAGACTATACGCACCCACACACACACACTTATCCTTGATAATAATGATACTGGATTATCACCTCTGACATACAAAACCATAACCAATACATTTTGCTTTCAGTTCTACTGAGTTCAATAAAGAGTGTTTGATCTTTAATATCTGTCTTTTTCTATCCATTGCTTTAATGTTAGCATGTACATAATCATCTTCAGACACACAAAGCATAAAAAAACCTGACAGACAATATTAATTGGATATTTGCTAATGCCATATCATCTTATTGGTACCAAGGGTGAATCTAAAACCCAGTAAATGACATGAAAGTGGAAGTGAAAAAAGGAATAAATGAATCTGAACCAGGAGAAATATAATTTTTCTATGTTATCAAATTTAGTTGTACTTTGTATTTGTAGTCTTTAATCTAAAGTTTCTTGTTGTTTTCATGGTGTTGTTGTTATTTGATGAATATTTGCTGTGAAGGTTTGTCTAAAAAAGGTCACATACTGTCCCCTTGTGGCCAGATACTGTAGCTTCATTCAGGCATAGTAAGAAAAATGGCATCAGTTTAGTGAAATTCTGGGCTGTCAGCACATTTGTATGTATAGAATGAAACTCAACATTTTTGGTTGCACTGATATAGTAGGAAGTGTGTGAAGTCCTTTGCCACTTCAGTCAGTTTCCCCTTCTCCCCTTGGTGTTGTCTTTAATAACTTGCCCTACAAATGATTGGGCAGGTATAACCACTCAACTTCACTTCTATAAATTATTGATTGTACCATCAGAACACTGACCCTATTTTTAGACCATTATCAAGCCTAATTAATTTCTGGGTGGCATCACACACTAAATACTGTGTAACATGATTGTATTATTATTCATAAAAGAACTCTGAATCCTTTTTATTGTAGAACAAAGACATTTTCAGATCATGGCTATTTTCCCATTTATTGCTTTGGTTATAGTTACCAGGAGACCCAAAAGCCATTTACAAAGGCATATTATGTGGTTATCTAATATTACAAACCGTTCATCAGTAATTATGCAGAAACTGCAAAGATGCCTTGGTCTTTTTTTACAGTATCTTTACTCATATATATTTATATAAATTTAATTTGTATCAAGATTGGTCTTTGGTATGCAGCAGGAATATGGGTAAAATGCTTCATTGCAGCAGGTGTAACTTAGTGATGCTGCAGACATCAGGACATGAAGGATAGCAGGCGTCTCCTCAGGCTTAGGGACATTCACCTGTAGCTGCAGACATAATGAAAACATTTACAGAAACATCCACCATGCATTTATACATAAAGTCTCTGTATGTTTTTCTATATAAATGACAAACTGTTTTTAGGCAGGATAACAATGTTGTCAGGGAGGATGCCAGTCTGCACACACACACAGACACGCACTGTATAGATGGTTGTAAATTTCCATATGGAGCATGATAATGGGATCACCACAGAATCTTGTCAATTTACTTGAAATTGAAATCAGTAACTTTTGAACACTTTGGTGGAGTCTTTCTTGATAATATATTTTTAGATAATACAATATTCAGATATTTGGGGGAGAACTACTGAACTTTACTTCTTCTTCAACAGGTGGAGACACTGTCTGTGAAACAAAGAGTGGTTTAACTACTGCTGTGCTGATTTTATTTTATTTTTCTTTGAGATTGGGTAACACATTATTGTTTAAATACTTTTACATGAGTTAAAGCCAACATGTCCAGCCTGCAGAAGCCACAAATAGCAGACATACACCAACTGAATACTTAAAAGTGAGTAGGTTCAATAGTAGGTTTGAAAAGAATTTAAGAATTGCATCACTTACGGTTCATAATATCAATAAAAGGACAAAATCAGTGTTGAATGGCTATCGTACTCAGGCACTGTATTAAAAAGAGACAAGTCTATACAGTAGTGGAAATGATTAGTTGGCCTCAGAGACACCCCTGAAAATCATTGTGGTTTGCTGCTGCATCCACAATCACAAAATAAAACTTTAACATATGTACACACACACGGCCTGAGCTGATTTAAGATGGGCAAAGGCAAAGTGGAAAACCTGTGGTTTGATGAGTCAATATTTACAATTCATGCCCTCTGGGCTAAAGAGGACAGGGACCATCCAGCTTGTTATCAGCACCCAGTTCAAAAGCCAGCTCCTGTGATAGTATATGGGTGCTTTGCTGCAAACAGCATGGGTACATCTGTGAAGGCACCATTAATACTGAATGAGACAGCATATTTTCAGGTGAGTTAAGTCAAACCACAATCTGTCACTCACTGAAGATACATGGCACAATATAAAGCAAAAATGAGTGCCAGAAAATACTGATCGAACAACTTGACTGACAGGTTAATTGAGTTCAATAAATTGTCTTTGATCTTTGATATAATTTTTTTTTTTAATACATCATTTTCATGTTGACCCATATGTTTGCATGCAGACTTCAGACACAAAAAGCAAAACAATCAATAATCCCAGTAATCCACCAGAAATAATCCAGAAGACCTGGCTGACTGATATCCACCAGGAGATGAGGAGGCAGAGGTGTGGAGCAGGGAAGAAGGGCTGAGAAAACTTGCTGCGATGGTGATGGATGATGATAAAACACAAAGCAGGGAACAAAGGAGTCCTGCAGGAAACATGGTCAGGCTTACACATAATTTACGATATGGATCAGGCAGAATTGTTAAGCAGGTGGGGTTCATAAACAAAATCTAAATCAAAGCAAGAGTAAACAGAAACCGGGCTGGGGTCCAAGAATCGAGCAGGGGATCAAATCAGCAAACAGATTTTAAGTTCAATATCCAAATAAACATATTCAGTGAACAGACACAGAGGTAAACTGGTAAATCAGGAAACAGGCAGTGGTGTAAAATAGACATCTACATTATACACATTTGAGATACTTGTGTTTTACTTGCGGATTTCCATTTTATATTACTTTTATTCCACAATGGTTCAGGTGGAAATTGGCGCAATTAAGTTCCTCCTCAGCTAATAGACATCAGTTTCTCCATCTGACATGCAAAGTCACGCGCTCATCTAGCCCCTCCTGTTCTGCAGTCCATTCACCTTTCATCGCCTGGTGCGCCCCTCTCCGCTCACATTCACCTGCTTCTCATCTATGCAATTATCCAGCTATGAATCAGCATTAACCACTCACCATTGATTATTCACCAAGATATCGCAGTGTTTCTGTTATTTTTGTTTCTTGATGTGTTCAGTTGATGCTTCTTTTTACCTTATTTCTGTCTGTTTGCTGTTTGTAACTATTTGTTCACCACGTGTATGGACCTTAGTTTGACCTGGATCTGTGTCAGCTCTTGCGTGGTTTGTCCATCTCATCCATGAACTCTGAATTTTGATTTGATCACCTCATGTTTACGTATTATCTGTGAACCTACTAATTAACACTTAACATGGGTTTACCTGAATTTCCTGTTCATATAAGATACCTGTTGTTGAGACTAAGTTGTCATTGAATTAGGCTAAATTACCAATACTCACCTGTGAACCTGCTGTCTACCAATTTTATCTTTGTATCTTTTGATGTTGTTTTCTTCCACTCTGTCCTGTTCAACTTCTGAAGCTGAACTTAAATCAGAGCTTTGAACACTGCTAATATGCTACAGATCATTTTGGATCATGAGTTCAACCTTTTGAATTGACAGGGGTGCAGAAATATTTTCCCAAACGTTGTTTTGCTGGTGTATAGCCCCAACCCTGCTAAAAAATAAAAAAGTGAAAACATAAATTCATAGGTAGGTTAAAAGCACACACAAAGAAGTCAGTTTCTGAATGCACATTCTTCATTATATTTTCCACCTCCTGAGTTCCCACCACTTCCCAGGGTTTCCAATTAAGCTATACTGGACTCATCAGTTTGTTTGCACTGATTTGTTAGCTAGGTGTGCTGGGGACAATATGGAAAATATGTTGGACAGTGTGGAACATAAAAAGGCAAACCCAATAATATTTTTGTTGACAAAGCATAAAATGTAATATTTAAGCTTTAATATTGGAATTGTTGCAGTGAGGCAATTTACGCCATGGAACATTAAAGCTTTACTTTCTATCTTAACTAAGAAATTGCTATTTTTAGCAAACTTGTATTAATAAATTTGTGTTTTGAAGTGTAACTGAGTTAATGTTTTATTTTCGATGTCCTGTGATGAACATTTCAATCATGAGAAGGTGTGTGAGGAAGAAAAAAAACAATTCAGTTTAATTTATAAAAATTTTATTTATGTCTGTTGAGACAAATGTTGAGTTTTTGACGGCGTGCATCCCTTTCCATCTTTGCTGTTGCCTGGAATTTGAGATACTTGTATTTTATTTGCAGATTTCCTCATCAAAATAGGTGCAAAGTGTAAGCAGTGATTTGCAATGTCTTTGGTATGCTGCACTTAGAGTAAAATTGAAAATTCTTTTATTGTAGTCTAACTGTTGCAGTTGTAGCTTTGTGGTGCTGCAGACATCAGAGTGGTGGGAAAATAAGACTTTTGAGATGAAAGGCTGGGACTTTAGGGAGAAACAGATGGATCGGGGGTGACAGCAATCACCTCTGGACACTCATCTGTAGCAGTAGAAATGACAAAAAACTGTTTACAACAACAGCCAGAATGCATACACATACATATAAAGTGCTGTGTGTTTTTTCTATATTAATGACATACTGTTTTTAGGCAGGATAACAATGTTTTCAGGAAGAATGCCAGTGTCCAGGGAGAACTGTCTGAACTTCTCCTGCTGGGCAACGCTGGCTTCTTGCGTACGACCTGCAATCACAGAATGAGTTGCTTTAATATCTGACACATCCTGAATTCAACATACAGAGTTTCCCCAAAATGCTGCTGTGCAATCCAGACTTACTGAGAAGCTCATTGACAATGTTGGAGACTCCATCTTTTGTCTTGATGGTGTGTACCAGAGCATAGTCATCATACACGATGTCAACAATGCGCATGTCATTGTCATTGTTCCAAACTGATTAAAGCACAAATACAATTGTGAGTCTGCTGAATTTACAGTATGTGTGTTTGTGTGTGTCTATACTCTACTCACCCTGGCTGTGGAAAGTGAAGCGTCCAGGAGTGTCCGTTTTATTTACAAGAT
>JAUBNQ010000012.1:23216426-23228008 GCA_032353495.1 Ctenopoma kingsleyae | reverse complement strand
AATTCAATAAATCCTATGACCCCTGCCATCCCCCATTACCCACCAGCACCCACCTCTCAGGACTACTTAACAAAAGTTACTTTACAAAGTATCTTGCAAGAGATTGAAATGCTCTAATGTCCAACATCTGTGAGGAAACTACAGCACTGTGTATTTGGAAATGTTTGCAGCTACAAGCTGGAATACTCAAAGAAGAGTAGTGAAATCTAACGTCCCCCCCCCCTCCCTCCCAGTACCTTGAGATGTGGACACAAGCCGGCTGAATAAAGGGATCCTTCTCGGGAACACCACGGATCTGGCTGCCGCGTGTTGAGAAATGACTACGAACAGACGAGCGACGAATCGAGACATGTTTGCTGTTGCTGTGTACAGCCTGTCTAAAGTCAAGAGCAGGATTCAGTGGAAACCTGGCTGTGCGCTTGTCGCCTCGGGATCGCTCACGCCTCGCTGGTCCTCCCCCGGCTCATCCCGGCGGTTGGCTTGGTGACCCGGTCAAAAATCACACTTCACGCTACGTGTGTTGGGTTAATCGTATTTTTATTGCTAGACAACGTGCAAAGAGCGTCGTAAGGTAAATATGGAGTTGAATTGTGGCAATAAAAATGCTGTCTGAAATCTGTCGGACGACTTAGCCTATGGTAAATCTTAGGATATGTTACAAAAAACAAAACAACAGTGAACAATGAAGTAACATTCAACACCACGTTTAGTCAGAGCTATAAAACTAGAATTTTTATTTAGTGCTAACATGCAGTATATCTTTATATAAAGCAAAAGAATTGATCAAAGAATTGACAAAAAGTATATTTACATTTGCATTATCTGAGTTCAGTAGAGTTGCCCCCACCTGACTTTTTCATGTTATGAGGAAGAAACAAAGGTTAAATCGCTGTTTATTAAAGAAGCCTTTTTCAGACAAGACAACCTGATTCTTGTTGGCCGTTGCATGCACCAATATAATTAACTGAATAACTGTGTGAATATATTTTATGTTAGCAAATACAATTTACATAACATGTCTGTTGACAGCATTATAGCATATAATTATACCTACACAGTAGTGTTGTTCTATATACTCTGGTATTGCACAGCTGCAGCAGTATCCACTGCCAGTAGGCTTCCAGGCTGATGCATAAGGTCCACAATGTAGCGGCAGGGCTGTGAAGAGCACCCATTCCTGGTGGGGTTCCCATCAAAGAGTAGTACCTCATTCCAAGCCCGGTTATATTCACCCCTAACAAGCGTGGAGCTGATTCCAATGCAGTCAGCCAGACACTAAAATGTTAAAGAGAGGACACAGGTTAGGATATGATTATTTGGAAACTTTGGAAATGGAGTGGAAAATAGAGGGGGCTTAAAATATGATGTTAAAACGTGCTGGTAAAACAAGGATGGTAAAGGAAGGAAAGATAGGAAATAAGATAAATATGTTGTGTGATAGGTAAGTTACCTTGAAGAGAAGTGCCCTGTGACAGTAGATTCCCTTGTTGATCAGTCCAATGGGAATAACATTAGACTGAAGCTGAAACTTGAGCTCACTGAGGTGCAGGACCCATGGGAAATCGTGCAGCTTCTCAATCTTCACTGCTCCACCCATGGCTTCACTCACCAGCCTGACACCCAGATCCATTCACAAACCGATTACAATGCAGAAATTTCAAAACAGGTTATGTGTTTGTTTTGCATCCTAAAATATCACAATGGCATTTTTCCATTGGTTCTAATATATGATTTTCTCCTCTATTCCTAGTGATATCTCTGTATGTTAGTTGAATGCTGATTGACTTAATCCATCACCTTGCTAATGCAGCATACTGCTCTTGTTCATGCAGTGGAAGGATGGATTCTTTGACTTCTTTAATAAGAACCTGCAATGAGATATCCATCATCTTCCACGGTTTCTCTGTTGGAGATTCGGGCTTGGTCTCATTTTTCTGTGTGTCATCCTCTGTCTTCTTCCTGTACACAGAGACAGTACAATTAAATTAAAAATAAATCTATGTTGTTGTTTCATATTTTTTGTAAATCACTTTCAATTGCCTTGTGACTGAAAAGTGCTTTATATAAAATTGTAGGTGCTATTTAGTGTAACATTTGGTGTTAAATTAATTCTAGTTAGACGCAAAGTTTTGAAACGTTTAACCTGGGTTATAATAAGCCATGGATAACACCTCAAACAGATTACATAACATGCTGCTTAAGAATGCATGAGATGCTCTGTGCATGCTAAAGGGGGACATAGTGAATAAGGGGTGGATGTGAGGTACCCTAAGAGGGCACTACTCTCTTTGGAAGTGTTAAATCATCGAAATGCTGAAAGGGTTAGTGTGAGGGTGCATGTAAAACCTTAATACATATAATGTATGTTGGTATTTTCAGCGGTATCTTCATGAGTATGCATGCATGTGCACATGCTGTTTTTGTGCATGTGATTTTAGGAATCCATTTATATAGGTACAAAGGCTCTTTTACTCTGAGTGTGTTGCAATCTTTTTTAAAAATGGGATCATTTATCCTGTGAGGCCCCACTAATGGGGCACAATGAAGGCAACAGGAGAGAGGGGAATAAAAGAGAAAGGAAGAAAAGTGGAGCACTGGATTGAAGCAGACAAGGGGAGTGTGATAATAGTCCAACAGTAACAATAACAATAAACTGTACCAACTGCTACATGGTAAAGCTGGTTCAACCGTACCAGGAACCTAAGGATCCACTATTTTTATAAACATTTGTTTTGAAGTAGAACTCATACTCTGTTGTTGTGTTGATGACAATGATGGGTCGGTGCTGGTTGACTGGCTGCTTAGACAGCTCCTCTAAAGTCAGAATCCTCTGACCTGCAGAAGCCTGAAAGTAAGAGACACATAAAGCTTACATTATCACTTGAAATATAAATATAAAAGACAAGAGGGGCAGAAAAAATGTTTTTTTTATCTGCAATAGTGAACACACCTTCCCAGCATCATAGAAGCCATCAATAATAACATCAGTGGAGGCCAAATGACCTGTCATGCTGTATTTAACAGACAAGTTGGAGTTAAGCAGGCTTGTCATGGCCAACTTGCTGTAACTGCTCTTACGATTCACTGACTGGTTGATTTCTTGAAGCATTTCCAAGGCTCTAAGGCACACATAAACACAATAAGCACACAAGCACATACAGATATTTAGATTCTGATGAAAAATATAAAAATGTACACATAAAAAACATACAGGCATATGGACAAAGTTATGCATACTTTCAGATTTAGCCACACATATTACTGCCATCTACTGGCTATGTAATAGATTACACTGAGTTGGTCCCATTGCTACTCTGTGCTTTGCATGGTTGAAAATTAGTACTTTATTTTAATTTTTACTTAATTAACAACTCAACAACATTCCTCTAGTTATACATTTCTCTAGTTCCTCTAGTTATACAGCATATGACTGATCAGTCATGTGCTAACGTCACTGTAATGTGTCATCTCTGTGTCTTACCCAAATTTGCACATCTCCACCGCAGTAGGCTCATCACTGGCACAAATATGCACTGCAAAGCATGTATTGCACAACACTTCCTTGTGATAGGACTGCAGCAAATTGACCAGTGGGTGAAGGCCTCCAGCCCTTTTTAACTATGTAGGACAGTGGTTGAGTTTTAGGAACTTAGGGAAAGCATATTTAATATTGTCAGATTTTTTTGTTGTTGTTGTGGGTTAAGAAAAAATGACAGTATCAATAAAATTAACTTATATTTCTTTTATCCAAGACACCTTTATAGTATTCCCTTATTCTGAGCATCAAGGAAACACCAACCTCTGCCCTTGCGTCGGTGTCACAAGCTAGCACTGTCAGACACATCGTGGTGTTGACCAGGACCTGTGTATCTGTGGACTTCAAGTGCTCCACCAAAGCCTTTATGGCTCCATGTGACAAGATGCTGCAGCGAATGACTTCCTGTTGTGCCATGTTGCCAAGTGTGGCAGCAGCATTGGCTACCGTCCTTGGACAGCTTGCATAGAGCTGCTGGACAAGGATCTCATGGCCTCCTGCCTCAAACACTGCACTAGAAGAAACCACAGGAATGGAAGGGAGATTTGGGTCTAAATAATGTCTCATGCATTACAGGAGGTATTTCTGTAATGAGTATGTGATGCAAATAAGTACAGTACAATACATACAACACTACATTGTGTGTAATGTGCATACAACATAATAAAAAGATATTCAGTAAGAAAGAACCATGAGAAAATGAAGCATTAAATAATTTCTGCAATAGTGGAGAGGACAGCATATGGCTCAACATTAAATTACTCATTCTAAATTTGAAAGAAGCTAAATTTATCATTATTTGTAGCATAAACCCTGAACACGTGCCTTTAAGTTATTAATTTAATAAACAATTATGTAGCTCTGTTTATATAAGTTACTGCAGGGGATGACCTTTGAAATGGTAGAACACAGAAAAGGATAGTGTGTATGTAAATGCATTCAGGTTGCCTGTCACTCACAATGCGCTGTGTTTGTTATTATATGTGAGGCTAGAGAGAGCCTGGGTTGCTGCCTCTCTCAGTGTCAAACTCTCACTGCTCAACCCCTGTACCACTGCAGGGATACCACCTGGAACACACATAAATTCAACTCATTTACAAGTCACTGTGGTCAGCATGGTGATGTGCTTATGTGAATATTTAATTACCCAGGTCTCTGATGCAATCTTTACTGGATAGATGGAAGCTCATGGCAGCCACAGCCTTACAGGTAGATGTTTTCACACTATTGTCTGTCACAGACAGAAGCTCTACCAGAACTTTCTCCACATTGTGCTCATGCAGTACTTTGCGATTTTCAGCTAAACACACAGGCGTGCACCATGAACATCCACATACATAGCAACAAAAATAAAAACACACATTGTTTAAATAAGTATTATACTTTTTACACCCATCAAATGTATAGTTGAAAAATTTTAAGAAAGTTATTATCTCTTGTCTCCATCTAGCTTACAGCTCTGAGCAACCCTTGTGATGCATTTAACAGCACTAGACTGGATTTCAGGCATATTGGGGGTGAGAAGAAAATCCATCAGTCTAGTCAGTCCTCCATTTTTGTGAATCAGCTGGACACTCTCACTATCACACAGACAATTAGCCACTACCTGTAAGGCTTCAGCATGAAGGTCACTAAAGTCCTGTAAGATATAAAAAAAAATATGTCGCTAGAAAAGGTAATGGGAGTTGAGAAGTTTAGAGTGGTTTATTCAAAACAATAATACTATTATAATATAATAAATAGCACAGAGTGCTTGATTTGGATTTAAAATCAGCTGAAACCATGAAGTAGTTGATTCTATTTGTGTTTAGCTCTCCATATTTTTCTTTCATTTTTATAAAAGGTAAGGAGCAAAACAAAGGCACACAAAGCTTGTATTCTCATACTCTCTCACACACACACACCTACCGTGTTATTAAGGATATTAATAAGCTTGTCAAATCCATGCTCTTCCCTGAAGGCATTTCGTGTATCTTCATCAGTGGTGATATTCTGCAGGGTCTTTAAAGTCAAATGCTGAATGACAGGAAAGTCTGAATTTAACAGTTCCAAAAGTGGAGGGATCCCACCCAACTCATGAAATGCCAGACGAGTCTTGTAGTCCTTCACATACATAGTACAACAGAGGGAACAAGAAAATAACAAGACCTTTGGAATCATGTGAATTTCACCAATTCCAAGACTATATTTTACAAATCTGCTATCTATTTAGTGGTCTTTGAGTAAATATATGTAATTTCTGCATTGAAAAACCATATAACAATATAACCTTGTAACCTCATCTAGACTGACAATGTTGAATCACCTGGACTAGGCTGAAGATTGTCTCTAACGAGTTCTTCTTAACATCTGGGTCTGGACTAGATAGAAGCTTGATTAGAGGCTGCAGGCCGTTGCTGTCAAAGATCTGGACCTTACAGACATAATCCACTGACAGAGAGGCCAGGCAGAGTGTTGCAAACTCATGGATAACCGTATCATCTTGAATAGCAGACAAAACAGAGTATATGGGAATTCATAATAGAAAGATGTATTTTCTTACTGCTGCTTGTGTAATATAAGTGACTCACCTTCAAGTGACATTTTCTCAATAATCATGGGAATGACATCTATTTTGTTCAGAGCACTCTTTACATCACCTTTCAATAAAAACAAGAGACAATGTTAGCCACTCAGTTATTTCATCACATGAGATCATTAGAAAAATAAATTTTAAATGTCAGTAAGCATAAGTTGCATCGTAAGTTATCAAATCTCCCAGTAGACAAGACTGCACTGATCATATTGTATGTTGTCTGACACACCGTTGGTGGCCATGGTGCCCAGGGCCATGAAGGCAGTGCGTCTAACCAGCTTGTTGTTGTGAGTGATGAGCTGACAGAGAGGTTCCAGTGCCCCAAGTCTCAGCAGAGAAACCTTGCTCTCATCTCCTAACAACAGGGGGAGATATTGAACAGGAAATCTCAGCATGGTGCTAGACAGAACCTGAGTGTCGGATATAAATAGAGAAATGGGAATGTACTGCATTGAAGGAATATAGTAAAGGAATACAGCTAAAATGGGGCTTAAGGCTAGAATGGAAAACAATTATAAAGTTGTGTCAATTTCACAGTAAATGTGAGGATATAAGATAAGACAAGTGGTCAGCCACTAGTAGCATTTTCAGTTGCAAGGTTGCCCACTATACCTTTCTCTGCAAATGTGTGGATTGCTTCACAGGCTTTGATTAGGATATCCTCCTCTGGAGAGCTTAACAGAAGCACTACTGTTGCTGGGGTTTTGCCCACAAAAGATAGTGCCTCAAACTGAGGAAAGAGAGAGAGAAAAAAACATATAATGGCTTAATAAACTCGTCTATTTGTGGAGTATGTTTTCAGACTGTGGGCGTCTGTTTCAGTGGAAACAAAGTATTTTCATAAAACGTTAGCTATGCTTTTTAAGGAGAGCCTTTCAATAGTCTACATTAATGACTTACCGTTTCCTTGCATGGAGTTTCGCTCTCCTTCTTCATTTTCTTTCCCATTCTGTAGACTAAGGAAATAAAAATTTCAACAAAATGTAAATTAACAGCCTTTTTTCAGGTTAGATCTGATAAGTGGCTGAAGTCAGCGATTCAGCAATTTGGATATACTTCAGCTAGACTACAAAGCTAGCTAACCCGATAGCTTAGCCGAGCAACTCAACTCAACTCGCCAAGGGCCATAAACAGTGTTCACAAATAACGGTTACACTATTGCAAGTATTTACCATGACTTACCTATTTTTCGCAAACAACTAAGGGACAAGTTCAATTTTTTTTATATAATGCCAGCAGACCAGAAGAGGAAGACAGGTTTAGTGTTTTGGAAAAGGAGGTTGACACCGCGTTGCTAGGCAACGGGTGCTACGTTAGGCTATATCAGAGCCTTGTAGATCTGAGTGGATTAGATTTAGATATATGCAGTGTTTGAAGTATAGTTTGGGGACGACTCCAGTGTCCATCATTAATAAAAAAGAATATTTTTTATAGACTCGGTGGAAATTTAGCTGATGTCGATCATTTATTGTAGGCTCATTATTCAAATGATCATTAACACAGTATTAGCAAATTGAAAACATCCATAAAAAGAATGGGGTGTGCTTGTAGGTCACCATATGAATGACTGTGGTGTGCGTGTGTGTGTTGAGGGATGGTGGTCTGCCCTGTGCAGTTCATTTAAACAGCACTGGGGTAAATGTTCTGCTGTGAAGACTCATAAAACAAATGCGCTCTATACAGGATCAGCACACAGAGACATCCTGCTCCTAGAGAGGCACTGACACAGCAATTTGCCAGTGGAAACAGCACAGTATGCAACAGCAATACATTACCTCTGGTGATGTGGGACATTATCTTTCTGCTGCCTCAAAAGAACCCCAGTTTGAGCTATAAAACAAGCCAATGGTGAGGGTGGAGTGTTGGTTGATTTTTTTAAATTATTTCTTTATTTATCGTTTGTTAATGCATCATTACATGAGCTGCGCAACGGAGATAAACAAATGTGCACACACGCTTTGGTAGGCCTGCCTAAAATTGTCATGCAGTTAATAAATGAAAAAGAGTTTCACAATCAGTGGAGACTTTCTGATTGATTTATAATATTTCAGTTATCTTTAGGAAACTAAAATATAAATTCAGCTTTAGCCTGACATAAAAAACACTCCTCGGTGAAAGATATAGAAAAGTGGTATAGACCCGGGGAAGGGAGGGAGGGTATTGTAGCGAATCAGCGCTGCAGAGATGAAACGCTGGCTGTCACCTCCCCTCCGCCAAGCTGTCATCTGACAGCAGCACACATGAACCTCAGTGCCGCAGACGGATTTAACCAGCTCTTGATTTTACGTCCAAAATGTGTTCATGACAGGAACATGACAGGATACACCCTTATGATCTCTGCGGACTGACCACAAACGCGTAGGAGGGGGCTGAGCCGTTTGCTACTAGCGCTCTGCTAGCTAATGGTAGTCTTTAGCTTGCAGGCTAATGGTAGCCAGCGGGTGAACTGAATCCAGTTCTGCTTTGTGCCGTCAGTTGGCTAACATTGCATAGCTGGTTCGCTAGCGAAGGTCGGAAGGACTAACGTTAGCTGGTAGTCAAGAGCGTTTAGTTAACCATTCAGCATTACTAGTGTGTCATTTTAATTAACTATTTAAGGGTGCATTATATATATTTTTTCATTTGTGACGTGGCTTCGTATGTTCCCCCTTTCCTCGGTTTTGTTGGTGAAATTTGTCGTTGATGTGTGCTAACTAGCGAGCTCCTCGGCTATGCTAACGCCAGCTCAGTGAGACCTCACATCTCAGGGGTGCGGAGAGCTCCAGACGAGTCAAGGAAGGAAGAGACTTATGATGTGGGCTGAGGGAAGCGGCGGACTGTTAGGTGAAGGAAAGCAGCAGTATTAATTTTAACACACCGTATTAAAACTCTTATCAGCCCTTGTCGAGGTAGGATCATTTCGTTAGCTAACTTGTGTGGGACGTTAGATGAAGAAAATAATTGGGACACTTTGATTTGCGAGCTGGATAAATGAGCAGTACTGGTATTGCTGAATCGTGAGCTGGTGGGCATCGTACCAGCTTCAAGCGAAGATAATCTGACAAGATTATTGTACGGACAGCAACAAAGAACTAGATTGCTTAAAGATGGCTTCAGCGAGCAGCATTGCCGCATCTATTGCGAGCAAAACGAAGACCAAGAAAAAACACTTCGTTGCTCAGAAAGTGAAGCTCTTCCGTGCCAGCGACCCTCTGCTCAGCGTACTTATGTGGGGAGTCAACCACTCGGTAAGTCAGACCACATAACGCTCATATCATAACCCACTGTTACGGTCGTGTTGACCTTTTCATGTGCCACATTTGATCTTAAGATGAGTTACTTGCTGTCAACTGTCAGGCTTTGTGCTGTTGCAGTTGACTGACAAGTATGGGGGGCACAGATGTCCAGCGATTGGCTATAGTGCTGTCAGTGAAAATGTGTGGCTGTAAGTAACTGCGAGACGCCTACGTCCAAGCACTAGTTATGTTTAGTAAACTTTGTGCAGTTACAACTTGTATGATATTTGTATTGCATGATTTTGGTGTTTGCACAAAGCTGTGTGTGCTTGCGTGTGTGTGTGTGTGTGTGTGTGTGCGCGTGTGTGTGCGTGTGTGCGTTTATGTATTTGAGGAGTAAACTCTTCTTTGGCTTCCTGTTGTGCACATGTAGGATAAGCTCCTAGGGCACTGTGTCATGAGAGAGCAGATCTTCCCATGCAAGACAGCTTATCTCTGCTGTCTGCTTTTTCTTCATTTGTTGAATATTTGCACTGGACCAATACTCATGTGCTGTATAGAATTTGGCAAGCAGAGTACGTGCACATATCTCTGGCACAAAAGCCCTTCTACCACACACACAGTTTCACACATATTATTATAAATCACAAAGAAATTGCTCTCAATCAGCAAAGTAAGGCATGTCATCCACAGTTCTCCCTGTCCTGTTTGTTCTTACATTTTTTCTTCATCTTTACTTACTTGTTTATAATAATTATAACATGGTTATTAGAGCACAGCCACTAAATGGTTCTTGAAATTTACATTTACTAAATGTCAAATCCTGTGTTTTAGATTAATGAGAACTGCTTTCCAATTTGTAAATAAAAGTTTTGAACAACTAGTGAATGGCAGCACTAATTTATGCATTCAGTACAGTTTATGCTGTATGTTGGTATGAAATTGTTCTCATGGGGCAGCTAATGTTGTAAATCATGACAACTATATATAAAATGGAAAGGATTTTTGGCCATTTGGTATAGTTGCTGCTCTGCTTTCTTGCCATTTATTCACGTCTTCTTGTAGTTTGATTTGGTTCCTTGTGGCAATGGTTAGCAGACAGTAACAGCACATGATTTCACAATTCCTCTTCTCAGTAGGAACATAAATATTTTTGATGAGTTTAATAACAGATGTCGGTTGCACTTGAGTTGAAATTGAATAAACCCTTTGTATGTTTATTGTGTGGGGTGTTTTCATGGACATTTGTGTGACATATGCACATTTCTGATCACTGATGATGGGATCAGTACCATTTGATTTTTGGCCTTTTATTAAGGGCCAATTGAGTATGGGTTACACAGGCTCTTGATAACCTCACATACATGTGAAGCTTAGCATGTTTCATTATCAGCCACACAATCCCCTTCAAAAGTACTGGAACTGCAAAATTGTTTTTGCTGTATACTGAAGACATTTGGGTTTAAGATCAAAAGATGAATATGAGATAAAAGTGCCCCCTCAGGCGCTATTGATTCTCCGGTCAGTTTCCTGCTGTATTCACTCATGGGCTCAGTCAGACAGGACACTAGAATGAATCAAAGCGGAGGACTGAGAATGCAACCAGACTGTAGAGGTGACATTAAACACTAGGGATTTGAAACCAAGATTGAAACCATGATGCAAACATGCAAACCCACCCACTTGGACCTTTCCCCTTTGCCTATGTGTTTTGGCTTTAGGTTAAGGAAGTTATACTGTATCTATGTAGAAAGCCTAGCGTGAGCTCTCTGTTAGCACTGAGTGCAAGGCATTCAAGGACAGTACACAGTGTAGATCATACTTGTTTTGACAGTGCTTAGATCCCTATAGCCATACAACCTGACTGACTGACCTGACACCTCCCTGGACTTTCCCCTGTGAGATCTCATTATGTTACTAACAAATTTGTTTTTCATTTCATAATCAACACTTCACAGAATTATTATTCAGTTACAAGCTAGGGCAAGCTATATATTTTGTAAAAACAAACAAACAAACAAAAAAGAGGTATGAACTGAACCGTGGTTCAAAAACTTTAGGTCTGAAGCAAGCTGTTAAACACATGTTAAAACACGTGCATGAGTTTGGCGCTGGCAGCAGCAGCCAGATTTCACATGGTTCATTAATATTTGTGATGAAATGTATAAAAAACGCTGCAATCGTCTACATTGCGCCACCTCTCCAACTCTAAAATAATGTTAACGTGCTAGTACTTGGCTCCTTCTCTCAGTCTTCT
>JAUBNQ010000012.1:23196068-23207516 GCA_032353495.1 Ctenopoma kingsleyae | reverse complement strand
ATAATAATAATAATCATTTATTTTGTATTTGCTCTGGTTATTTTTGTGTAATATTAACACTTTTTGACTGAATCATTAGTGTGACAAATACACAAAAAAATGTGTTTTATCAGAAATATTGCATTTGTTGATATTTGTGACTTTGGTGAAGATCAGATCACATTTCATGATCAATTTATGCAGAAATCAGGAAATTGACTTACTCTTTGTTGCAGCTCTGTTTGATCTTAACTAAAACTAAATCAGCAGAATTGCAATGTCACTACAGTGACACACTACACACTTTCTAGTTGTATCGTGAATTTCAGTAACTTACTCGTCAGAAACTTAAGAAAAGATGTCAAAGCCTTCCTGTTTATTGTCCAATGTCTCAATCTGGTGGTTTGCCTGATTAGTCTTCCTTCTTTCATTTCTACATTTGAGAGGTTTCTCTCAACTGTAGTATTGTCATTACTGTCCTGTATCTTTCACCTAAGAAACAGCTTTTTCCACATTCTTTTTTAACCAAGTGTGCAAGGTGTTAGAATCTCTGTGCTGTGAACAGTATTTGTGAACCGTCATCTCCTAAGACTGAGTCATCTTTCCGTCATTGTTCACAGCGATAACACTATGCCATCCTGACAGAGCACACTCTCTTCAACAACTTCCTGTCCAATGGAGCAACAGCACACACTTGCTTCACTCTAGGCCGGAAAACCAGTCCTCATCACCATGGAGACAAACAGGAAGTGGTAGTGTGAAATTTGTCTGCAAGATTGATAGTTGCAGGAAGATAAGTGGATTTGCTGCATGCATCTGATTAAACAAAACAGTAATGCTGCAATGTGCTTTAGATAGAAATTATGACAAGCATAGCAGATAAAAAAGGAGTACCGTATACAGTTAGTTCAGATAGTATTCTGACATCTTAACTTTTCTAAATGAAAATTTGCAATTTGCCCATTCATCTACAAACCCTATTTTTCGGAAATGTTGGCACATTTTCTAAAATTGACCCACTTAATGGTATTGTGTAAACATAAGCAAATTGAGAATTTCATTATAGTCAACTTAAAAAGTTGGGACAAAGACATGTTTATCACTGTTATATCACCTTTCTACTAATTTACTAATTACTAATTGTTGCAGTTTTGCAGTGGAACACTTGGCCATTCTTGCTTGATACAAGATTTCAGCTGCTCAACAGTCTGCCATTGTCTGATTCTCTTATTCATGAGGCAGACAGATCTGGACTTCATGCAGGCCTGCTAAGTACACACACTGTATGTCTACGAAGCCTCACTGTTGTAACATATGCAGAATGATCCTAACACCAATACATCAACACATGTCCCAACACAGCACACTTTCGCTAACTAATGTTAATTTCATGACTTAATGCCAAACTAAAACTTGCTGTTGTTGGGTTTATGAGCCAATAGGGAGACAGACTTCAGAGCAGCACTGCTGTTTGTAACCAAAGATTGTTTATGGGGTAAGAGACATTAGTCTGTAGCCACTAAACAAAGTGTCTCTGTAGTTCCAGAAACTCTAATAAAACCATCAACTAGTTTCACATCACATCCTGTTAAAATGTTATTCTTACCATGTCAATAAATCAAATTAGAATGTTAGTTAAGAATCAAGGCCATGGATGTTTGAAGCAAGTATCCATTGGAAAATACTGTCAGGTGTATAAAAGTCGGTAGGCCATTAATCTTCTGCTATATATAAAGTGTTTTTATTTTTACTGTTACCTGACTCAAGTAACTGTAAAGTATTTTTCAGGAACTGAATTGCTGATTGCAGGTCCTGATTAAAAAATATTAGGTTTATAAGTTTGAAGTATTGATAAAATTGATGGGAGAGTGTGACTTCTGTAACTCACATGTCAGCATCCTCTGGAGTCAAGATGTATCTCTGTGCTGGATTTTCTGGAGCTATAGAAACACTCTTGTGGTTATATAGTAGTGTCACAGAAGGACGTATCTTGTCTCACATACAGTCTTTGTTTGGCTCCATAAATGTTTTGCATTTTGCCAACATTGGCATCCAAACTCAAAATCACTCTCTGGTTTGTACAAAGAAGTTAACAGATTCACATGCTCTACTCTAATTTTTATTATGCCTTTGTGCCGGCAATAGCCGAGAACGGAGGCATCATGTTTTTAAGTTGTCTGTCTGTCTGTACGGCCACCCAGTTCTTGAGAACACAATATCTAAGGTACACTTGGGGTGTCAACCTGAACTTAAATATGAACTGGTTAGATTTTGGTGACCAAAGATCAAATGGCATGGTCTCCGTCATCTCATATTTATCCAATTCTTGTTGTGAATGTGATGTCTCAGGAACTCCTTGATGTTATTTCATTGTCTTTGGGCTTTAGATTTGATGACTCAGTAATGGATGTAGATTCAGCAAGAGGTGTTGGAGGAAGTGGAACCACAGTGTCTGGTGCTCTAGTAGGTTTTGGGTCTTTTTACCAGGTTTGGCTTTTTATTGTCATCATCCCTGGTCTGAACCACAATAATGGATGCAGGTTTAGCAGAAGATTTTTTTTAGTTTAAGAAGCTGCTGGCACCACAGCAGAGTTTCTCTCTGGGCAGGGTGTTGGCTTCTCCTCAGTCACAGGCAGACTGAAGTCATCCTAGACTGGTATGGTGGCAGGTGGCGTAATGCAGCTTAAACATCCCACAAATCTGTGCCACTGCAGCATCAACAGTTTTATACTGCAACATTGGTCCAAAGTCCTTGATCATGCTCTGTTCACCAGGATATCATGTGGGTACTAGAGCTTGATCCAAATGTCGAGATATCCATATATTTTTTAGGTAGGTATTTGGTTTTCTATTTAGATATTCCGATACTCTGTTATGTTATAATGTTACTCTAAGTTTTAGTCAGCTTTTTAAAACACATCTGATAATGGTAAAAGTCCAACTCAACTAAAAACTAATACAGAACACACACAGCAACAGCAAATTAAGTGTAAGTTTGAAAATGCACTGAAAGGTACTCAACCACAGTTGATCGTCCTGGCACAAATGAACACAGTGAAGAGTGTTTGAGATCTGAGGTAGAATTCTGATTATTGAATAACAACGTTCTAGAACTTATGTCACACATTCTGGTAGATCAACTAGGAAGTGCTTTGTAAATGTCCAGTATTTATATGTAAATGTTACCTGCTAAATTCTACTGGCTGTATCTTGGAGAGTACAAGTGTGTAAGGCCGGTGATGTTTTACATTTTCATTTTGGTGCTCAAAGGTCAAGATCACTCTATCATCAGGTATGTCCCATTCTCATCAATGCTATATCTCAGAAACACCTGGCAGGAATTTCATTACATTTGGCTCAAACACCTGCTTGGACTCATGCATAAACTTGTTAGAATATGAGTCTGGACAGATGTCCATGTAAACTGCAGTGTCACTGATTGGACATTGCAGTTTACACACATACAGCCACGATGTGGTAATGTTAGTTTGCCCATGCAGAAGAATGTTGGTTAGGCTGTTGTGAATGAGAGCTGCAGCTCTACATTACAAACATGTTGAGATGAACAAGTAAGAGTTCAGTGAGGAAAGGATAAGATCAGATTCTTAAAAAAGGTTGGATTGTGACTAGGATTGACTTTGAGTAATGCCTAATGTCCCTACAGATGTGTATGTGTGCTTGGTAACATAAGGCATTGTTTCTGCCCTTGTTTGAAACACAGCTTTGTTGATTAGGCGACATCTCCCCACTGAGTACTCAGAATGCATCTGTGCTATAACATCACTGTGACATTGGTGCCTGTCACACCAGGGAGCAGAAACATTTTGGATGTAGCATCTGTGGGCTTGGATCCTCTGCTTGTTATGTCCCTCCGATTCCTTCTTTTTCAGATCATTTTTTTAAAGCTTTTCTTGTACATTACTCTCTCTTCAGATACACTTCTATTTTTCATATATTTTTGTCTGTGTCTTTATCTCTAAGATTTCTGTCCAAAACCTTCTCTGTACACTAATTTTGTGATTTCATCCTCTTATTCTTTTTCTTCCTATGCTTATAAAATTTACAGTGATCCTAGAGGATATTTAAAGTGAAGACATATTCAGTATAAGTTATAAGTCTTACCTCTAGTAACATGACATCCAAGTGTTGTATCCAGAATAAAAGACCTTGTGTTATGACCCTAGGTCAAAATAAATGCTGCTGTGCTAAATTAGTGCTAAAGGCAAATTTGGATTTGTGTACAAAGGCAGATCTTTGGATCATTGGGGAAGCTTTTGCAGGGTTTGGCAGTAAGATTTGTTTTACAAGTGGTCAGTAGACAGAATCCTTTTTTTTAACACCTATTTAAAACTGGATTAAACAATTCTGTTATTCAAAGGATTTCATTTTTCAAATTACTGTATTTTCATGGCTTAGTCTACATAATTAGACATAAGCTTGTCCCCAAAAATGCTGTTCAGTGGGAACTGGACTTGCTTTACGTTTTTGGAAATGTTTTGCCTCTCACCCAAAAGGCTTCATCAGTCAATGAACTCAACTGTACATTTGGCATAAAGATGACATGGATGACACATCAGCCTATGTGAGTTAACTGTTCAGTTTGACTTCTGGGACTAATTCCTCCACTGCTTCTGGTCTTAGCTCTGTCCCAGTGGTCGAGTGTGTAATCTGTGCCTTTCTTCTTTGCCACTTGCCTATTCTTATGATTGATGTCTTATGGTTTTGTGTTGTGGAATTCAGGATATTGACAACAGCAATGAAGATAATAGCACACGTGCATAAATATTTATTACAGAAATAATTGTGTAGTTAGTGACATTTGTTGGTTTAGTTGGTTTGTTAACTAGTTGTGAGGTTGTTGGTGTCCTTGTGTTGAAAATAATATCAGTCCTGTACTGTAGGCACTGTTTGTTGGCAGTAAAGCAGACTGAGCTGGCTCACTTGTACAACAGTTTAACACTCACAGTAACCACTGATACAGACGGACACTTTTTGTCATTAATTTTATAGTCTATTTTTTAATAATTAGATTTTATTTGGTGGACTTAAAATACTGTTTGGTGGAATTAAAATGTATTAATAGATTGAACCAACCTGCCAGCACCCCTGCCTAGAGCCAACAACAAATACGCAAGTGCATGCACACGCGCACACACACACACACACACAATCTGTGCCTGAGTCATAACAAATGTCAGGTCTATGTATTACAGCAATGTGATGCATGGCCAGCTCCAAAGGGAAACTCCTGCAATGTACCTTATGTGTTTGGAGCCCCACTGTTTATTCAGTGTACACGGTTTAATGAAGCCTCTTGTAATTTTGCATTTTGCTGAATAATTATAATCACTGTAGATGTTCAGCAAGTCAAAACCATTTGAGGGTTAATAGTTTATCTCATCTGGTATTGCACAACATGTAGTTTAAATATTTCAAATGTCATTCTGAAAACATTACCACTTTTGAGACTACTACTGGATGTTAATAAGCAGATGAAGCAGAAAAGCAGATTTTCTTTGTTTTACATCAAATTGATCAGAGTCCAGTGTAAACATTATAAATGATAAATCTAGCTAGAAATGGAATACAGAGGTATACAGAGACCCATTATCAGCTAACTATCCCTCTCTCTTTCTGAGAAACAGATACTCACATACTGTATTCTGTTTGCCGTCGTCTTGAACTGCAACTTGAAAACACTTTGAAGTATCAGTGGTTCTGGCATCATTTCCACTCTGCCTTTCCCCTACAGTTCTCTTTCAATCCTGTATTGTATGCTATTCTGAAGATCTTGTATTGAATCAAGACCCCACCAGAACCCCTAGCCCGAATCATAAATTTAAAAGTTAGTTATTGTTCTGTTCTACAACCCATAACATATTTTACATGGTTATCTGAAATGGTTAACAAGGAAACGTTATGTTACGTTAATTATGTGAATGCAGTTTTCACATAGCTTCACCCTTTTGCCGATACCAAATCCAAACAGAAGGGACAGAAACAGAAAAAGGGACCAGTGTGTGCATGTGATATTCTGATTCCTATATAATTTCATACATATATTGTCATCTAAGCATATCTGTGAATGTGAAACTCTAAAAGTATATAGAAACATTCACTTTATTGGGTAATACTGCATTGTGGGGGGGAAGAAAGGTTACATGAATTGAAGAATATCTTGAATATCTTCAAACATTTAATATCAAATAAAAGAGAAACTAGAATTTTATATTTTGGAAATTCTTTGCAAAACTGCTAGAGATATTGTGAGTGAACAAATGTTCTGTGACTTGGAAATTTACTCAGAATGAAACATGACCATATTCCCAAGACTCTCTCTATGGACACCACTTGGAAAAAGGAGATATGGCCAGCCTAAAACAACCTGGCAGCATACACTGACAGCTCAGTTGAAGGAAATAGGCTAGACGTGGCATGAGAAACAACATGCTGCCCATGACAGGAATAAATTGAGGCAAATTGTTGATGCCTTATATCCTATTGGGGACAAAGAGGACTAATAAAAATATATTTACACTCTCACTTTTTTCTGTTTCATATTATATATTATTACTTTGCTAAAATCTTTTATTGCTTTAACATAAAGAGTATTTTTCTGTTAATCAGTGTAAAAAAACACCTAATTATATTGACAATGATTCAAAGACAGGTGAATATTTTTTGTAGACCCTGTGTGTTTTTCCATTTTGGCCTCTGCATTTGTAAGGATTTCTTTAGGTGCTGATATACTGATCTCTGCATCTTTGTCTACCATAATGATCAATCTTGGTCAAGTTTTTGTTTCCCTTGGTGAATCATCCTTTTTTTCCCCTCTGTATCCCAAGGCCTTTAGATTCTTAACTTCTAACATTTCTATTCTGACAAGATTGTCCCCGACATGTTTGTAACAGTTTCTTGCACAGGTAAATCACTAACCGCTCCTCGTCTCCTGTTTCTTTTTCTTCCCAGATAAATGAGTTAAGCCATGTTCAGATTCCCATCATGCTCATGCCAGATGACTTCAAGGCCTATTCTAAAATCAAAGTGGACAACCACCTCTTTAACAAGTAAGCTGTTTTGAGTACATTTTGTAATTATTGTATTTAACAGAAATATGACACTATAAAATCTATTATATTTTCATAATACCTTGAAATGTTTTAGGACTCACTGCATATAATAATGTGTCCTTTGTGTTGTCTGATGTTTTCTTTCATTGTATATGTGTGTGTGTGTACACAGGGAGAACATGCCCAGCCATTTCAAGTTCAAGGAGTACTGTCCACTAGTGTTTCGAAACCTCAGAGAGAGGTTTGCCATTGATGATCAGGACTTCTTGGTATGAAAACATACTGTACATTCACAAATAAAATACAAGCCTAGTAATGTGACTACCACTTTTGGTCAAATATAATACTAATCTTTTTTTAGCTTTGTATTTGATTGGTGTGAATTGACACATGAAAAAAGAGATTTTAAAGGCAATGCATTATCCTTTTATCCTTAATGTATCTGAATCTTGTGACTAATAAATGAAGTGAAATAAAACGTTAAAATAATTAAGTTAAATCAACACTTAACTATTCCAAAACAAATCTGATAACAGTCTTGACTACTTAACTGTTTCTGTATTGTGCTTTTATCTTTCCCATCTTTGTTTCAGCCCGTATCTTATCTTCCTTTAATTTCCACTCTTTCCTAGTTGATCCTCATTCCCACTGCAGGCAGTGAGCTGGCAGTATTTGGAGGTCATTGTGTCCCAGCTCAGTGCAGCTGTCCTTTTCACATGTTTACATTAGGGCCCGGCTGGCTGCAGTGAGTTGGCAGTAGGGGTGTTAAGGCAGACAGTCTAAAGGATTGTTGTGACATCATTTACACATTTAAACATTTGCACTTCTTTCCTACATGAATCACTAATTGCATTGTGGTAAAAAGGTTTTATTTATCTGTTTTTTTCTTTTTGACCTTGTTCTAAAACTAGCCTGCTGGCATTATTTCTAATTACATTTGTAATATACTGCATTACGACTAGCTGTAGGCCTGCTCTGCTGGAAACATGCAACACTAACAATTCATTTTAATGAGCAGTGCTGGTAGTATTGAATTAAGTTTTTAGAGTGTTATACAAACATATTAACCATTTTCCCTGCATTACAATAAGTAATGTTGGGAGATGACTAACCACAACAAAACTCAACCAAGGGCAGAGGATATCAGGAATTCTTGGACAATGAGGCATTGAGCCAGGGGTGTTGGATCATGTTACTTTTGTGCTCCAAAGTCTGGGCAGCAGCTGTCTGTGTCTGTGTGTAGCTTTAGACAGGCAACGGGCTCAGAGGTCAGAACTCCATATGGTTAAACTGGGGACAAGGATGTGGTTTGACACAAAAGAAGTTAGATCTAGGACATGCTGAATTAAGAGCTTCATCCAAATATATTAGAAGAGTGGCTCCAGATCAAATGAAAAAAATAAACTTTACTATTACTACTATTTTAAATGTAAAAGGTCAGTATGGAAGTTGAGCTGTTGATGTTTGTGTGCACATCCTGATTTCTTTTTTGTCTTTGCTCTGTATGTTTGCAGAACTCTCTGACACGTAGTGCTCCCTTGAACAGTGAAGCCCAGGGACGGAGTGGGGCCCGCTTCCACACTTCTTTTGACAAACGTTATGTCATCAAGACCATCAGCAGCGAGGATGTTGCAGAAATGCATAACATTCTAAAGAAATACCATCAGGTGATAACAGCCTGTAATAAAATGCAGTCCTTGACTCTTCCATATTATAGGCTTCCTAAAACTCTAAATCTCTTTATGGAAACAAACAGCAAATACCATGAAGCCCTCTCGACTTCAGAGGTTTTTGATTAAAAATAGGGATTATAAACACGTAATAATAATTTGTAACCTTTTTGTCATCCTGCAGTACAAACTGATAGCACAGTCAAGTCAAGCACATC
Organism: Ctenopoma kingsleyae; assembly: GCA_032353495.1. Lineage (NCBI taxonomy): Eukaryota > Metazoa > Chordata > Actinopteri > Anabantiformes > Anabantidae > Ctenopoma > Ctenopoma kingsleyae. The sequence goes on along the minus strand of JAUBNQ010000012.1, from coordinate 23,198,579 downwards.
TCTGAGTTTTGTGTCTGGTGGCATATTATCAACATTCATTTTACAAGCTCTACTGTACCTGTTAATTTTGGATTAGTCAGAACATTTCACGAAGTGTTAGGATCCTAATTAGCTTCCACGCAGAACACACAGACATTGAGTCTTTAAGGGAAAGTCTTGGGTTGTTATAAACCCTTTGTTCTCTATATCTCACAGTTTGTAATGTACATAGTAAGGACCTGTCTGTTCTCTTGTTATAGTTCATTGTGGAGTGCCATGGTAACACACTGTTGCCTCAGTTTCTGGGCATGTACCGGCTCACAGTGGATGGAGATGAGACCTATATGATTGTTACACGCAACGTCTTCTCCCATCGCCTTTCTGTCTACAAAAAATATGATCTCAAGGTATGAGGGGAGGGAATCACATTTTTATTTAAGTCAAAACATTTTCTCCTGAAAAATGAAAAAGAAAACTTTGAGAGTATTATTTGATCTTGACATTAAAGTAACTTTGTGTGCAAATGGTATGCTTATGCACTGCTTTTAACAAGCAAAATACTTTACAACTGCTTAAAATTTAATTACCTGAAAACATGTATGGATTTAGAATTTCATTGTTCCTACTGAGTTCTATGTATTGATGTTGTTTTGTGTTGCTATGATTCTTTTCTTTCCCATTGAACTGAGAGCACCTGTAACAAGGCAAAGCAATTTCCTTTTGGGATAGATAAAGTTTTTTAAATCTTAAATCTTGCATATCACTATGTGCTTCTTGTGGCAGTCTGCGCAAACCCAGATGTGTCTTCAAACCTTCACAGTTGTGTTATTGTGGCAGGTCCCATACCAACATATTTATAGAGACCACCAGAAAAACATTAAGCAAGTGGATTCCAGCACATTATATATAATATTCAGAATAAATAATATGCAGAAAATGTCATATTAACAGAACTATTACATAAGGCTTTGCCTGCTTTCTTGCTCTACAGCCGCCTTCCTGTGTGGTTGTCAGAGAGCAAAGACAGCCTCATGCGAGTATGAACATATTAATGGTTGTGGACAGTGCATACACATCTATGGAGTAACTTGGTTCGACATGTAGCACATTAGCCTTATTTGTTCTGGGTTTAGGCCGTCACACTCGCATATAACTTGTCTCAGAACAGAGAGAAGCTGTTTTAAGCTATTGCGTCTTATGTGTCTAATTAGATGAGCTTCTGTGTTTAGGCCTGCACAACGGTAATGAGAATCTGCAGAAAGGCATATAAAGGAAGTGCAATGTAAAGAAGTTTCAGTGCTTCTGGTAATAATTGGGTGATGAAGAGTAATTTTCTTTTTTTCTCGCTCTCTCTAGGGTTCCACTGTGGCAAGAGAGGCTAGTGACAAGGAGAAGGTACAGTTACCTGTCCTGAGCCTGGATCCACTGTTAAACATTTTCACAGATGTTAAAACCTCAGTCTTGTAACCTGTAATAATAATAGTAATATATAAACACTTTCAAAACAGAAATTAATTCAGTGTTAGATTTAAAAGTAATGAATGCCTCAAACTAACATAGTAACAGTTAAAAATATGTCATACATTTATAAACATATAAAAAAAACATTGAGAAGAAAATCGACACTGTCGGTACATTTTTGATGTGCTGCAAGTGTTAGTGTCATACATATACGACATTGTTGCACATCAATGTGAATAAAATGCTGACATCTGTATTTAGATGTACTTTTTGTGTGAGAAAAGTATTTAGGAACTGTAGAACATGGTTTTATAAATTCACTATTCACTAAATTCTCAAGTAATGTAATCACTGGTGTAATATACTAAAAATGAGTCTGTTATTTAGGTTCTCTGAAGCCATGTGGACACATAAGATAAGAGAATATGAGAGAAAATGAAATGTGTTTTCAGTGGTTTTAGTAACTGACACAAAAATTCCAGGCTTACTGTCATCTCCCAAATTGCCAACACAACTTTGGTGTTGTCTTTTGTTTCCCTTTGGGTGGGGATGACAGTAGCAAATATCCATCTTCTTCAGTTAGCACCTAATTCATCACCCCATTCCTTTCTAGCCCCTGCACGCTATTTGTTTTTTTTGATTTGCTTTATTCCCTTTAACCTTGTTTCTGCTGTTCCATCATCCCCCTGCTTGCTGTCTGTGTGTGAGAGGTTGAGAATTAGATGTGTGTGTGGGCGTGTGTGTGTGTGTGCGTGTGTGGGTGTGTGTGTGTGGGTGTTTCTGGGTATATGTTTTTTTTGTAAGATATTGTTTGACGAGTAATCTTATGTGTGATGTGTTGTCTTTGTATCTGTGTGTATGGATGTGTGTATGAACAGTATATATGAGGAAGAGTTCTTTGATTCATAGTGATGAAAAGGTTTCTGTTCTGTCCGAGTCACTGGTTGTTTCTGGCTGCATGGACAGTGTCACCTGTAAAAAATTAATTGTGTCTGTAATTGTGAAAGAAAATGAAGGTTCATTGTGCTTCACATTAGAATTCAATTTGTTAACAATTAGAATAGATATCTT
>JAUBNQ010000012.1:23184463-23194670 GCA_032353495.1 Ctenopoma kingsleyae | reverse complement strand
ATGATACTAGTTATTATACTTCATTTGTGTTAACAAAACCTCTGTTTAGGGCCCTGACCCCCAAGTTAGCAAACACTGATGTGGATGATTTATGGGACTGCAGTATTGTGGTTTGTATGCTATAAAAGAGCTAATAGGTATTTAGTTTGTGGAATACCCCCTGTGTTTCTACTAGTTGCCTGCTCAGAAGCACTCTGCTACAGTTGTTTTTGTTTACTCTGCCAGCTGCTATCACTGGCAGCACATAGCTTTAATATGTTGATGTGAGTGTGAATGGCCTTGATATTTAATTATAATTACTACCACTCCTGAATACAGGTTCATAGAGTGCACATTAGTTCACAGTGGTTTCCTGCTTGGTCCTGTAGCTCAGTAGCTCCTGCTATCCTTAGGCTAGTACAGAATACCAGTGTTTCTGTTCAGGGTCTAAAATCCAGTTGATAAGTGAAACTAATAGCATGTATTATTTACTTATTTACTTTGTAATTGGATGGACCTGTTGGATGTACACTTTCTTGTAAAGACATCAAAATTCTAAACATCTAGACTGCTGAGATGAACTTTCGCGTTGATGCCCTTTCAACCCTCTACCAAGCTGAAAAACTATGTTCTGTTACATTTTAAACACTTTGCCTTTACTTCCAACTTCCTTCCTCCCTTCCTCTCTCCTTTCTTCTTTCCTCTCCTCCACCCCTACCATCCCCCCCCTTACTCCCCCTGTTCTAGCAGCCGCCCCCACCAGAGGATGTGCCTCCACGGCCCAAATCTGGTAACGTTCAGCAAAGGCTGCAAACACTGCGGATTGCCACACGCTTTTACTGCGCCATGAAACACGTAAGAGATGTAAGAGAACCAGGGCTCATATACCAGGCATGATCTATTCAACGTATTGTTATTTTTTTTTTGTACGGCCAAGCATTTTTGTTCACTCGTCTACTCGAGGCTAATACACAGTTATTTCAAGACCATCATTTTGCACACTTTTCATCCATTTACAGTCACATTTTGCTCAACTTGTCAGCAAGTTCAACCTTAGTTGTCACTTTTTGTTCCACCATTCACTTAACGGCACCTATATGTATCTGAGACACTGGAGAGCAAGAAGTGGAAGAGTAAAGTGAAGGAATGAATGTGAAAGACATACTGCGTGGTCAAGTTGTTAAACTGCTGGAAAGATGATTGTCAGAGGGAGAATGTTCTTGCTTTGTCGGTATTTTTATTTCAATTTAAAAACCATAAGCAAAAAAAAACATACAAAATTGTTCTTCATTACACATTGTTAAGCAGGTGACATTAACAGATCAGTTCACGCTAATCACACTAAGGACAGTACAATGAGTACAATGTAAGATGTACTATAGTGTGAAAATTATTTCCTGGCCCTGTCCTGAGCCTTGTTGCACTTTGTTTTGTTAAATGAAGTGTATTTAACAGTGTATCAGCACAAGCCTTAGAACAGAAGTTAAAAGCTCCTCATAAGTTTTTTTGGTTTTTGTTTTTATAGCATAATGCTTATGCAATCACTTTTTTGAGTACTTTGTAGATATCTGTTTTCAGTTTCACATGAAATAATATGTTCTGTGTCAAAAAAGCCAAATTACATTGGCCGCGATTCAGTGTTAAAAATAAATAAATAAAAGGTGAAACCTACAATACTTTTTATAGGAAGTATAAATGTTATACACATTTACGACAGTGCTAAATAAACACAGTAACTGTTTTATGAATGATGAGAAAACAGTTCAGACAAAATGGGCTATTATTTATTACAGACAATATTTAGTATAGCATTTTATATAATTTATAAAATTATATTTATATAATTATTATTTATTAATGTATAAATTGCATATCACTGATAATATGCAACAGATCTTACAGAAAGACCTTGATTTGTCTCTTTGACAACAAAAAGACTTTGTTGTCAAAATCTTAAGATCGTTTTTCAACCATCTGACTAGAGATGAAGAAAATTTAGTTGGGGGATAATTTCACTTGTCATACAGCTTCGCTCATCAGCAAACCCACTCTTCTTACCCTTCTGTTACATCTTCAGAAGGATAAGAGGAGTGGTTCAATAGTCAGAAACAATTTATTGTAGTCATGGTAATAGGTGAAAATTAGCAGCAGGTCATTTGTGCATGACTAGGAAAAAATATAAGATGTAATGAACTGGTAAGAGACATTTCCGTTGAATGGAAAATAAAAGGCAGTTGAAAATGGATTTGTACTAACAGCTGAGGTATTGGTTGAGGTGACAGGCCTATGAAATGGTTTCCTCTTTGCAGTTAAATTCACAATGCAGCCACATTTACTTTTGTTTCGCATCTATATTCAGTCTAGCAAGTTGTTCATCCCATATTTATTACAAATTGGAGGTCTATGTCTGTGTTATACCTGTATACGCAGTATATGTGCTCAAAGTTCCTATTTTGTGAGACGTATTTCTGTGTTCATCTGTGTCAAGGTCTTTTCTGTATGCGTGTGTATGTGTGTCAGTGTGTGCAGTCCGAGCTCATTCAAGTGCTGTTATCTGTTGCTGCTCTTCTTCTGCTGCCATAGAAACACTGTAGTAGCTAAACCGCCGCTGCTGCCCCGTTACTTCATTTCCTGCTCTCTTTTCCCCCTCAGTGGCTCAGAATTAGGCCTTGTTCCTCCTCACATAACACCTCCTCCCCCTACAGGCTGCTGGCAGTTTTGCAGCAGCCTGGGTTAGGAGAATGTTAATCCCTGAAGACAGACATTTAAATAGGAAATTGCTTCATTCTGCTTATAGACTAAATAGTACTGTAATACTAGTATTGTCGCAAAACGATGTACTTGCTTTACTAGGTTTTACAACAGTTTATATTAACTGCAAGCCACAATCTGGTTTCCGAAAAGCATCGTACACAGACAATGTACTGTTTTGGTTTTTTTTGTCAGGGAAAATATAGTCTATTATCAAATGATAAGAATGTGTGCTTTTCGGAGTCCAGCTGAGTGCCAACGAGGATGAAACCTGACTTTGTATTTCATATCCTTGGTAGTGTATGGATCTAGCAGATGCACTCAAAAGAGGTGTTCAAACTTCACAGGATCACAAATGCAGTGTCCTGGAGCTGAAAAATAAATGCACTGTAAACAAAATGGAAAATAGGTGAATTTGTGCATCAGATAGATCTGTATTCTGTTTTGAGCATGCTGCATGTACTGTTTCACACAGTCAAATAGTTTACTTTGAAAAGAGATCATGCTTAATTAGTACACTCCTGTACATAGCCAAGGTATTGTACCAACTATAGGATACAACATATGTTGTATTTGACTGAATCTGTGGTTTGTTAAGTAAGACAGACCAATCTAACAAACCACAGACTCAAAGGCACATTTATGTAAGTTGGGTATTTCAACATGCAGGATTGTCTTGTCATGAAGGTGGTGACATGACTCATTCCTAGGATCAGAATTAATCTTTGTGATGATGCATTTTGAAATATCCCCTGATTGTTACAGTAATTTTCTATGGTCTTATGTTAACATTTACTGGATATTATTTTTTTGTACTCTGGGGAAAAAGGATGAAGAACACTGATACTGGTGTTACTGCAGAAAATATTTTCTTTCTATTCAATTGTTGACTTTTACAGTGGTGCTTCAAATGATTTTCTCTATTTCTGCATAAATATGATCCTTAACATTGTCCTTAAACTAGATGAAGGGAACACATTTTAACAAACAAGACAAAAAATAAATAAATGTAGTTATTCTGGATAAGCAAAAGCATGTGAACCTCTAGGATTATGAATTAATTTAAAGGGGACATTAGAATCAGGAGTCAAACAGTGGGTTGACAATCAGGTGTGAGTGTAGGAGGCTCTGAGTTATTTAAAGAAGGGAAATCTGGGTCGTCACTATTAGTCTGATCTTTACAAAGCAGCTTTATCGTATTTTAAAGAGTTTGGTCTCAGCCAGTCGACTATCAGTTCAATTACAAAGACTAACATGATCAGGAAGAATGTCAGCAGCTTCCTGCTGCAACCAACCAGTAGGACCTGGGCTACACTGAAATACTGGGCTTATTAATTCATATAGACTAAAACCAATCCCCCAACCAAGGACTGGCAACAGGTACAAATCCCTGACACTAATTGAAAGTTACGGCTTATAGCAGATTGTGTATAACTGGAAAAGGCGGTATGATAGCTCACTGAGTAGAGCAGTCGTCTTCCAACCCAAGGGTGAGTGGTTCGATTCTCAGTTCTGGCAAGCTACATGTCTTCTAGCAGCTGTCCAAACAGTTTCCCCAAGGGGATCAATAAAGTATCAATTATTATTAAGAGTTAGCATAATTGTTACCTTCCCCTGTAATAGTAGACCAACAAAGATCACACTAAGAATAAGGCTTACAATAGTTTCCTAGATGAATCCCATGGAGTTCCACATGGGATTCATCTAATTTCAAACTAAAGAACCATTGTTGATGTACAAATAAGTTCAGAGTTGGATTGTGCAGGAAAATCTGTGAACTGAAGCTCAACAGAAAGTAGATTATCAGGTGGATAATTTATTCTACCAGAAAATGATTAAAGCAGTAAGAACATTACGTTTTGTAATGGTCAAGTCAGAGTCCTAATTTTAATACTAATCCCTACACTAACACTAAATCCCTCCAAAACAAGGCTGATAAACAGTTAATGGAAATGTTTAGCTAGAGTTATTGTTACATTGAATGAATAAGTGTAATTTTTTGTCTTTTTGTGTTCCTTTTATCTAATTTTAGGATTTGCATGAACATTTGATCACGTTTAAGGTCACATTTTTGCAGAAATAGAGAAAATTCACCAACATTCAAGATCCACTGTAGTTTAGATATCTCAATCACTGTTCAAATATGTTGAAGGATTCAAAATTTCTGTTCTAAAACAAAAATGGACATTTGGTTTAAGCATCAGGATTCTGTCACAGTTTTTCCCAGGTTTGATAGTTGAGGTACTGTGTGCACAGTATTGTGTTTTTTACTGTTGTTTATTTGATTCCTAATCTCCAATACCAGGCCAAGGAGCTACCTACCTACAAGGACAATGATTTTATCAATGATGGGCAGAAGATCTACATTGATGGGGAGAATAAAAAAATGTTCCTGGAGAAGCTTAGGAAAGATGTGGAGGTATGTGCTGACTGGAAATGTGGTTGCATTTTAATGGTTTAAAGTTTTTCACTTGATGATATTTTGTCCATCAATCTACACTTGATGGAAAAAGTAAAATGTGTTTTAGAAACCGAAACCTCTTATTCACAAAAGTATTCAAACCCTTTGCTTGTTCACAATAAAGTGTGCAAAAAAATTGAGGGGCATAAATACTTTCTGAAGCCACGGTATGTAGCATATATGTAGTTACCTGTGTAGATAATTTGTTTTTCTCTGGCACTACTGCCTGCCTTCCACTCTTTCCAATCTTTCTCCTCCTTAAATCTCCACGATCTTCTAATCTCTACACACTACCTTCATAAATGGACCTCAGTTCCTGGCCCAGTTGAAGCTCATGGACTACAGTCTGCTGGTGGGTATTCATGACGTGGAGAGGGCCGAGCAAGAGGAGGTCGAGAGCGAGGACAATGAGGCAGAGGACGAGGGGGAAAGTGACGGAGGGGGCATTGGGACGCCCCCTGACAGCCCCAGCAACACTCTGGACAGCACTAAGCCTCTTTCACCTGGAGAGTTTGATCCTGCCATTGACGTCTACGCAATCAAAAGCAATGATAGTGAGTTGTCAGATACATATGCGCTTCAGACTTAAAGCACAATGTTAAATAATACTGTAAATACAGTGCTTAGAGCTCCCCCTACTGGGTATTGCAGCTTTCATTCCAGTTTCATTCTAGTTGTCAAACCTGCTGCTGTCAAAAATCTTTCAAGGATGTTGATTATAATGTTTAACAGTACCTGATTTATCCTAATGGTTCTATGCAAAGGCACTGTCTCTTATGCATTTGTGCATTTGTTTTAAACTTCAGGTGCTCCCAGGAAGGAGATTTACTTCATGGCCATCATAGATATCCTGCAGCATTATGATGCCAAGAAGAAAGCTGCCCATGCAGCTAAGACTGTCAAACACGGGGTATGTAGCTACATACAAGCACTATTTAGATTGTTCTGTTTGGAAAATAATTACTAACTACAGGCAAATTTACTATACATATATTTGTCTCTGTGTCCCCCTGCAGGCCGGAGCGGAGATCTCAACAGTGAACCCAGAGCAGTACTCCAAGAGGTTTTACGATTTCATCACCACTATCTTGTCATAGCCTCCAGGAGCAACAGGGGGCACAGAGGCACATGGGAAAGGGAGGGCATGTGGGGAGTAGGGTGGAAAACAGAAGTGACGGAGAGAAAAGCATCGAGAGGCTGAATTAATAAGGTGCTGTGATGTCTTTGTATCACTCTCCCTCATTCATTCTCCTCTTTCCTCCCTGTTTGTTTCTCTCTTTCAGTGGGGAGCCATGCTCTGCAGCTAAAAAAACAGAATTAGTTTACATTTAACCTCCTTTGTTGAATTTTGTTCATGTGTTACTTTGGATGATAAGGGTGTTGAAAGCAAGTGTCCAAGTTGTTACGTTATTTTTTTATATATATCTAATTTGTTTTGTCTGTCTGGTTGTATATGTGGGAATATGGCTTTTTTAAATTGCCTCTAACACAACATTAAGCACCCTGCATTTTTTATTTTGATGTTTGTATTTACCTTGATCTCCAGGAGGAGGTTGGGGAAGGGTATGTTGTGGTGTAGTGTGAGGTCAAGATGAGTGCAGAGGTCAGATTATAGCACATAATGAAGCCTGTCTTGCTATGAGAGGGCTTGACTGGGACGCAAAGAGTCGCAAAGTATATATTGAGCCTCACCTAATGCAAATGCTCCGCTTCAGGAAGTACAAAGCAGTCTTCCAAAAGGCCAACAGCCAGACCTCCACTGAAATGCTATACAAGTACGCAGCCAAACTGATTTTCCCGTTTGGGTTTCTCCTCCATCACTCACCCTTTAGATGCATCCCTTCCCCGTCCAGCTCCGTTGTGTACAGTTAATGAATTGAGCTTTTCGGTTATCCTCTTGCACACACTCAAACCCACACTTCTCATTAGCTGAGATGAGTTCACTTGTTGCGGTATATTATAATGCTGTGTCCAGCAGTAGTTGCACTTCAGTGTCTCAGTGCTTTGTTCCTTTCGCTTAGTTGTGATGCACGGTGATTCGAGATTGAGAGAAGGTTATGCACCTTTTGCCTTCACGCAGAAGAAGAAGGGTTTGAGTAGACAGCTTATCTTTAGTCTCATTTACTTACATTTGCAGTACTTTGAATATGTTGGGCATTGTTAGGTAGCCATGGTTTTTGCTTCTGTGGCTGGGAAAGACCCAGAAGTGTTGTGTGGCTGAAATGATTAATAGTAAGTCACTCCTTGTTTATTTAGGGTGTCAGGTTGAAACATCAATAGCCCTTATGTTTCTGTTGCCATCAGCACCTTATGAGTAAAATCAAAAAAATGTTGCACTTTTATGTGTTGTTAGAGATTAGGAGCTCTTATTCTGTTACATGAGCTGCAACAAAGAGGAAAATGAACTCACCTCTCTGAATCTTAGAATGCTGAACTCAAATCCTGTCTCCTCCACCGTGTATCACCTATGGGTACGACTTACAGGGATTGGCTGGGAGGAATTTACTGCAATATTAGATGGGGAACATAGACAAGTTCGGTTCAGAGGGCTTTTGTAATCCTTCCCAATCCTTGGTGCTCTTGGGTCTTATGGTGGTGGGTTTTGGGACCAGGTAACAGTGTGACTGTGCTTGTGCATTCAGGGCAGACAAAAGACGGTTTACCTCCAGCATCGTACCAGCACACACCCAGTGATGGAGAATGGTGTGTGTGTGTCAGTGTTTAAAAGTTGTAAAGGGGGGGAGAGAGAAGGGAGGGAGGGGGGAGTAGCTGCAGACCTAAAGTTATTTGTTAAGTTCTTAACACCAACAGCATTGTTCTCTCCTCTGCTGTGAGTTATTCGTTGTTGTTTGTGTTGTTATTGTTGACATTTTTAAAGGTGGTTCATCTGTGTTTGAATTTGGCAGTTTTATGAATTGATGTGGTAATACAATAGTTTTGTTCTGTTTGAGTATTTTTTCTGTATATTTTGCACATGAGGAAAGGAACCAAATGTTACAAACACAATCCCAATTAGTTGATATGGTCTTAACAAGGAAAATGCAATATACCTGTATGTAAGTGAGAATAGTTGTTAAGCGTGTGTTGTTGTGTATCACTTCTTGATAATCGATTAAAACAAGTAAAGTTGTACCCTTAACTATTCTAACCCAAGCAAAAAGCTTCCATCACAATATGTTTGTTTAGATATCATAGACTATATTCACATTTATATTTTTACATTGAATTTTTGTCATGATATATAGTCGTATTTAAAAAGGAGCCACCCCTGGAAGTGAATGACAGTGCTGTGTTAAATGAAGAATGATATTGCTTGAATTTATACAATGCTTAATATAGGTGTACTTAAAATGTTACACAGAATTGCATGTCACATGACTAAGTTTCCTTTCCCTTATACTGTATATTGTTGCTGTTCAGGTTCTGTGTGTGTCCCTCCACTTTAACCAGATGTGTGAGCTGTTCAGCGTAAAACAGTCCCTACCATGCTTTAAATTAACTGTTTTTTCATTATATACACTGTGCAAGATGTGTGCCTTTATACTTCGAAATTATTTAATTTTATATTCTGTAACCTTTTTTTAAAACCAAGGTAAAGGGTTATTTTAATAGGTGTTTACTTTGGCATGTATTCTTTCCAACTTTATTTTCAAACCCATGTTCAACCTTCCTCCACTCCATCACCACCTAACCTCCTTATGTAGATCTCTTCATGTTATTGAGTTTAACAAAACCATTCTAATATTGTGTTTTATCCGACAAAAAAAAAAAATCAAATAGCTGTCTTACATTTGAAGATGGTGGATCTATTCTTAAAATTCAGATCCACCATTCAGTGTGTACAGGCGTCCCCTTCCTGCTTTTATAAAGAATATTTGTGCGTGTAAGTGCATTGTGGAGTGTGTGTGTTGTGACTGTTTTGTCATGCTCGTCCAGCTTCTCCCACCTCAGCAGTCTGTCTGCATCTTCGTCACTAACTACAGGTGAAGTCGCATTTCAGGAATCTTTTTGTGTGTGTGTGTGTGTGTATGTTTGTCCAAAATTTCACTTACACGTCAATGAACAAATCCTCTTCATTTCACAACCGGTTAATGTTCTCCTGCTTCTCATTACTTCCATTGTTTTGTGTAAACCTTGATATCAGGGACGTTATCAGCTGATAGTTCATCCTGAATCAGTTGTTAGTTGATATTTCTGTGTTCTTTCTCTTTCTCTGTAATGAGCTGTTGTGGTTCTGTTGTCTTATAGTTCATAATGCACATAGGTTGTGTCTTAAAGAAAACTGGGAATGAGGGAACACAATCAGTTTCTAGTCTGCTTTGCTCTGTTTGGCCCTGGAGGCTTCCTTAAGTGAAACATTAGCAAGTGTAGAAAACAGAGCAGTGCATACTGGGAGAGTTTTTTTCTGTTCTGTGTTGGGGATATTAACTCTGACGCCAGACTTCGACAGATGCAAATTCAAGCCGATAATAACACACACACACACACCCTGCTGCTGTATCTTGAAATGAAACGCTTTTGTGACCTCTCATGAATGAGCTCCTTCACCCATTAACCCCACACACCAGTCAGCCTGCTGCCACCATTAATTTGCCAAAAGCCTCTTTCACAAGTCCACATGAGCTTGAAGAACATTGTGTATTGTATAATGTGTCTGTTTGTTGTTGTTTTGTTGTTGGTTTTTTTTTACTGGGAGATGGAGTGAGTCTTCATGTGGTTTAACAAGTGTTAAGGGAAAATTTGATCACAAATGACTGGAGGCCAGGCAGAATCTGCAGAGTTGGGGGGGAGGGGTTCATTTGGTTTTAAATTAAAAAAAAAAAAAAAAAAACCTACTGATATTTGTGGTCTAAGCTATTTTCTGAAAATGCTCAAAAAATTGTTTAATCTATTAAATTTGCTAATAGAAGTCAACACCCACCCCCCCCATGCAGAAAGAGCGTTGGCCTCTCAGAAGCCCCCAGTATACAGTATCTAAGAGACTAAGCATTGATAATGATTGTGTGTGTGTGTGTG
>JAUBNQ010000012.1:23170447-23180876 GCA_032353495.1 Ctenopoma kingsleyae | reverse complement strand
GTACTTATGTATAACTCCATTACAGTTGACAGGGAAATATAGTACGTTTTACTTCACTGCATTTATTTGAGACCTTTAGATCCTTTTTAAAAATTGGGATTTTTGCATATAAAGCAATACAAGAGCCTGTGAGAAGATTAGTAGATTAATCTGTTTAAAAACTATTTTAATAAATGTTATAGAATAGAATAAACCTTTATTATCCCATGAATGAGAAATTTAAGTGTTACAGAGCTCTTTTAACAAAAGGAATATAGGAGAAGAACAAGTAAGTAAGTACATATACATATACACAAAATAACCCTATACAAAAATCTTACAAGATGTACAGAGATATGTACACAAGTGTGAGGAGGTGTGAATGATCTAGATGAGATATACAGTACAAGCAAGCTGTATGAATAACGGCAATTAAAACACATGTCAATATGTCAGTCCAAAACAATACCAACTATTTCTACAGTGGTTGTTGTTATTGCACATATGTCCTTTGTGTTTACAGGCACAGTATAAATTTTTATTGTTAAGTGTTCATGCAAAAATATCAAATATGTCATTATTCCAGCTTCTGAAACATGAGGATTGGTTGCTTCTCCTTTTTGAATATCTTTGGACTGTTGGTTGGACAAAAATCGCTAGTTTCAGATTTTTTTAAATCTTTTTTTAAACATATAAAATCACACGACTAATCAAGAAATAAACCAGACAATTAAGTCCTAGCAAAAATTATTATTTATGGTCCTTTAGCGCAAAGTATGAATGTGTTTAAGTTCTGTTAACTGTAATGCAAAACGTTTACTTGCAATAGAGAAGTTTCGCAGTGCAATAATAATACTTCTAAAGATCTGAATACTTCACTACTGCTCGGTAAGAGTGCAATACGTTTGTTTCTGTTACTGATGCAGGTTCTTAAGCTGAATATTACCAAGCCGACATAAACTTTGTGTTACTGAAAAGTAAACACAAAGTAAAATATTTCACTTTGATTTCAGTTGTAATACTTGTTACGCTGCCTCCGTGCAGATGTGCCTGCAGAGCTGCGGCTCTTACTTTGGCCTGCAGGTCCTCTGAGCTGCCGGCGTCCATGTAGAGTTGCAGCAGTTTGGGCAGCAGGTTCGCTGTGGTCACAGCTTTCGCATGCTCCGGGGTGTGATGTCCTATCTGGCCGATGGACCAGGCTGTAGCAGCCTTGATGTGATGTTCGGGCTCCTCAGCCAGACACACGGACAGCTGGGGCACCCCCTGCAGGACAGGAGGACGCACAGCACGACCGTTCTGGTTGAGTTAATGTGACCTACATACTGGACCTGAAGGAATGCCTCCGGATTTATTGGAGGGTTTAGCTGTGACATGACGTGAGATCGAGCAAACACAGACCTTGGAGAGAATGACAGCCATGGCAAGGTTCTCACTGTGCGCTGCCACATATCCAAGCATCATGATACCTGGCAACCGCAGATTTCCATGGCAATTGCCCAGATAGTCGATCACTGCTGCCAATCCACCGCAGTTCACAATCACCTGGGACAACTGGAAACACACAGACACGTTACTCTGCGTCCTGCCGCAGATGATTATGCCGACAAGTCTGTGTGTGCGTGTGTTATGTTGTACCTCTGGTGTGTGCTTCACCACCTCCCTCATCAGAGTTGTGACGTTCTTCCTCACATACTCATCCGGATCCCTGAGGCAGGCCACTGCTGCAGGGAAGACTTCAGCCTCTATCACCATCTCTGCCAGGCTCACCGAGTGCTTACTGATCTGACTCAGAGCTGAGAACACCTGCCTCTGGATGGAGACAAAAACACCTTAAATCTCATTTCTGGAAATTAATTTGATTTGTTACTGCTTTATGTGGCAGAGCATCTATTTCACCGTTTTTCATTTGACAAAATGCATAATTTTCAGTAAATCTACTGTGTATATAACTTTTTCTACCTACAAGCTGATGAAGATCTGATGAAGATATTGGTTGCCAAAGAATTATTTTTGCTTTTCAGCGTTTTGCTTTTCAAAGGACAGGTACTATTTGCTTAAAAAAATCACCGCCTGACTGTTTAGTGTCTTGTAATAATAATAGTAATCTATAATGGTTACTCAAAAATGTTGAGCTACTATAATCTGTAATCTGTAATCAATATAACCCAGTATATCGACTATTTTAATTTCATTTCAATTAATTCACAAAACACAATGTATCACATGGAATTCAGACATGGCAGGTTTGTTAAAAAGTTGGGTGTAAGAGAAAGAGCAGAAGTAGATGGAGAAAGAATAATAAACTCAAAATCTATTTTGAGTATTTTTTATTATTCAAATAGTTTCACAAATTTCCTCTACAGAGTATGATCATATCATTCACTGATAAGATGCTATAATATAGCAGTAACGTAATCAGGGAAATAAAATGCCCTTTTAAAAAGCCTTAAGCTTTAATAATAAAAACAGCAGATGGCACTGAGGTGACATGAATATTCAGCATGCATGTCCTGGTTATCGATTAATTGAATCTAACTTTGCAAGAAGAAGTGAGCTAAACAGCTCTTAAAACGTTTCTCTCAGCTCACTTACTTTGAGTTTTGCATCTGGATTGAGGATCATCTGTGCCAGATGTGCAATGGCACCAGTGTCCACCACAGTCTGAGCCAGCTCTGGTGTGTGTTTGGCGATGTCGCTGAGGGTGGAGGCGGCAATGCGTTTAATGGCCATCTCAGGCTCCAGAAGGCACAACACCAGCAGGGGGACGGCGCCCGCATCCACAACGGACTGTGACAATGCTGCACGGCAATAGAAAAAGGTGGGGTACATGCAGGATGCGCGTGTGCTCTTTTGTGAGATGAGTGTGTATTCTCTGTAAATGTTTTATTGAAAATGCTGCCTTACAGTCACACTTAACATCCTCAAACCAGGAACCTGCGATGTAAAGAAATCACAGAAGCATGCCATCAGTGTGTCCTTCTTACGTGCATTGTGTCGCGCAATGAATCCCAGAGCCCAGGCGGCGGCCTCCTTCACCCCGGGGTCAAACTCCTCCAGGCAGAGAACTAGGGCGTCCACCCCGCCGCAGGCCACCACAGCTTGGGACAGCTCCGGGGAGTGTTTGGCTACTGCACGCAGCACAAACGCTGCTGCTTTCTTATAAAACCTCTGCACAAAGACACACACACATTTAAACACAGCAGTTGTAAAGAACCCTGTAGAAACAAAGTGAGGATTTAACCTAAACCAGACTGTAAGATTATTAGCAATGTCCCTCCATTCTGTGTCCCTGATCAGGCTGAGAGAGAGAAAACAAAGGCTTGGTTAGCCTGAAACACACTTTCACATTCAGGAGGCTGCTGCCCTGAGGTCCTGACGAGTCCCTCTTTTCCACAAGCTTCTTGAGGACAGAGACAACCTGTCAGTAGCTTCAGGTGTCAAGGAGCAATAATTATGAGTCTAAGTCCAGAGGAAAAAGGGTGAGATACTGACGTTCTGTGAGGCCAGAGAGTGGACGAGCTGGGGCAGGATATCCTCCTTCACTACAGCCTCAGCCAGGTCATCGCTGTGGTCTGCCAGGCGGCCCAGAGCCAAAGCTGCTGTCTGCTGGATGCTGGGAACCACATCCAACAACAGGGGACGCAGCATAGCCATCACACCTGCAGGAGTGGGGGGGGGAGATAACACTGGTTGAAATAGCAGCTAAAACCACATATCCGGAATACTTCTAATCGTGTTTCTTACCAGCATTTTGGAGGACTTCTATGTTTTGTGGTCTGGCTGCCAGATCAGCAACATTTTGGACAAACTGCATCCTTGATTTCTGATACTGCTCGAAAACTGCGAGGCACAAACAGACAGTAACAGTGTCACGTACCAGTGGTGTCTCCGCTTATGAATCAAAACAACTCTCGGATCTCACCTTGAATGATCTGTTTTTGACTCATTGTTGACTCTTGTGGGGAAAAAAATGGTTCTTTTTAAATCACTTTATCCGCTCAGAGAACACGTTGAATTTGTCATAGGATGAGCGCAGACTTTCTCCTGCTCAGGTCTATGTTAGGTGGTGTTGTTGTTAAGTGTTGCCGTGGCAACAGACAGGAAGCAGAACGTTCTGTTTATCCTACCGAAGATCGTATATTTACAGGTGCCTCGCTGCGCTATACTCGCTGATCCGCTCGCACCTCGCAAGCTCCCGACTGCAAATACGTTCAGAGTGAGAGGTCTGTAGGCGCACTCATCTCTGTCAGCGCCGTCTTTATGTTCCCACAGACAGACCTACAGCTCACATTTTCACGGTGTTATCACTGACCATGATTCAAAGATAACGAGAACAGCCGAAGGACTAGGCTACAGCTAAAGCTCATGAGGTGCTGAATCGTCAAAGTGATATTTTTTTCTTTTTAACTTTGACTTTTCCTGCCTGCTCGAGGAGTGTCCTCAAAGAAGCTGCACGGATGAGTCCTTCTGAAAAGAACATTTTCGTAAAAGCCGTTTAAATAAGTGACATGGCCTGAGCAGACTTTTGCATTTTTATTAGCTAGAAAATGTCTCTGAACTGAGACTGATTCGAACATTACTCTGTATCCTCACACTGAATATTTGTTACAGAACATTTGTGCTTCGACAACAAGTATGATATATGAAAAATAAATATAATAAAAATATGTGCGCATGCGACATTTCTTAATCAAGATTAGGTCCGTTTTTTTTAGCTTTGCATTTGTTATATTATCTGACAACTGAATGACTGAATTAAATCTAATATTATTAGACTATATAAATATTTTAGAGCCTATTCGAGCAGCAGACTACCGATTTGTTTTGGGTGTTGTTTTGTTGTTGTTGTTTGTTTTTTCACAGTCGAGCTTATTCCTTGATCTCCCAGCATTTGCCGAAAAAATATCGTATAGTTACGAGTAATTTTTTTTAAGTTTATGCATCCTGTAATAGATGTTTAAATGCGTGTTTTAAGCCTAATGTATTCACTTCAAAAGAAATATTAAACCTACCAACATCTTAGGCTTTTCTCGTGAAATCGGAACAGGTTTTGTGTTTAGTTTCTGTTTTATTTTACGTTGTTTTGTTTCTATTTTCTTTTCACACTGGGCTAAATTTAAATGCGACGTATTGTCGGTTTTGGCAATTATCACTAAATGAGTCTCACATTCTACAGTTGTATTTATTAAATCCCCAAAAAGTAAAGTTTTCGTTTCGTTTTGTTTTGTTTTTGAGATAATGAATCTGTTCTGTGACATGTTGGCTGCATAATAAAATGTAAACACCAAAATCTAAATATGGTTCATTCTTATTTGTACACTTGTATTTATAGACTACGATTCTTAAACCGCATTGTCCGACTAATTTAGTATCTCGCTATGTTTAATTAATAAATCTCTTTACGTCGCTGGATAAGAGGTTTAGTCTAAACATCATAACCGGGTGTATTTCTAGATTGTAAATTTTAAGAGTTCAATTTTCAAAGAAAGAAAGAAAGAGCTTATAAATGGTTAAAGATTGTTCCTTTAATAACCTACTTTTGACATTTAGTATAATCACAAAATATATCTTCATTAAAATATCACTTTATTTCATAATGAAAATACCGAAATAAAGACGGTAAAATAATAGTTGAGTGTTAGAAATATTATACTATTCTAGACTTATTAGACTGTTGTTTATTTTCTTTAAGCAGCTACTGTATGCTCATTGGTCATGTGATAATCATCAATAGAAAACCCTGGAGAAGGCTTCCATCTTAATTAAATGTATTGAGAAACAGAATGTGGTCGCTGGATCTCCTCCTGCTGACTGCTCAGAGCCTCCTTAACTGAGTTATCTAACCTACATCACTGCTGATTCAAACAGACATCTGGCGCTCTGCACCGTCTGTCCATTCCAGTCTTTCCATTATGTCTATTCATTTCACACAGGACAACAGACTGACCGATGATCTTCCATCACAAAAACAAAACAAAAAACAAAAAAAAAACTAAATCGAGCTGACATTTTCCATAAGTGTAAAATTTTTATTTAGATGTTTTATACTGTGCAACAGTAACAATACAATAAGTTGTCCATACAATCGAGCGATACAAATACGGAAAAACACGGGAGACATCAAAACATCTGTCACTGAGCATGAAATGGAGCTGAACAGGAGCCCAAGTCATTCCCTCAGAACAAAGGGAAATAAGAGAATAATATCGCTGATTAAATGTGCATTTTGTTTCTATTTACACGTGGATTCTCTAAAACTGCTTATAACGTGTTAAAGACGTGAAGGATAAGCAATCCGACTCCACTGCAGCTACAAGAAAGTTTGTTTTCCAGTAAAAGGCAAAGTAAAGTTGAGTTTTCCTCCATAGGCGTTTTCCCGTGAAGCCAACAGCGGTATGCAAACTTAGATTTTATTTTTTATTGGAGGGAGATCGAAAGAAAAACAAACAGACTGAGACTTCTGGGGTGAACACGCGGATCCTCTTTCAGAAAAGAAAAAGTGTAATCATGAGCATGCATGTTTAAACTGACAGCTTCAAAATAACACACATGAAATATTCATGAACACGTTTAATTTGAAAAATGTAAAAGAAAATAGAAAAGTCTGTCTTCAGTCGCTTCTGTAAAATAAAGATGTAGCTTTAAAAAGGGCATAAATGCTTGTCCATTTCCTTTTTTTCCCTCAACATCAACATCTTTCATATTAAAGTTCCCACGACTCCCCAACATCCTCATTCGCTTTTATTTTGAAATGTCTCCGATTCCACTACGTTTAAACTTACATGATGCCGTAATATTTAGAACAACAAAATGGAGAGAAAGAGCGATAACATAGTCTACACAGTAAAACTACATCGGCATGAAAACAGTATTAGCTGAGCGAGTGTCTGGCGTTGGCTGGTCGGGTCCGGTCCGGTCCGGGGCCCCCGCGTCATCCGGAGGAGGTCGACGAGCCGTTCAGAGAAACCTTCCGCGGCTTGTTGCCACTGCCGCACTGGGTGAAGGGCCGGCTGGGTGTCGGAGGCGCTGCCGTCGGGGTCCCGTTTACATTGCTGGGGCCGTGCGGGAGCTGCGGGTGAGGGGACTGAGCGGGCGTGCCGGGGCTCGGCAGCGACGAGGACGTGGACGGAGCCCCGGCGGGACTTCCGGCTTTGTCGCTGGCTGAGTCGCTCTCTGGACCGGATCTGCTCGCGCTGTTCTGGCCGTCCTGTTGCGCGTGGCTCACCTTCATCTTCTTACAGTTGGGTCGGACTCGGTACTTCAAGGGCAGCGGGCCGTTCTGCAGCGAAAGTAAAGGCAATATGGAACATTATATTAAATTATAATGAGGAAATATGTAAACAAACCAAACGCACGAGATTAGTTATTCGGCTCAGCCACATTTAAAGACGATTCAGACACGTCTATAATCAAATAAACCCCCAAATCCCACTGTCTAAACAACCTGCATTAATTAATAGAAAATATAAGCACGTATTTCTGTCAGTCATTACAACTGATGTGTTGAAATGTGTGTGTATTTTTGTGCAACATGACCAAATAAAAATGTTGCAACTATTGTAAATTTAAAATAGCATAGTGCAGGCAAATCATATTTAATATCTCACATTATATCCTCTCATAATATTAACTCAGTCTCATATCAGTGTGGATTTCACGTAAAAACACCTCGGTGTCTTCAACAAGGAGGTGGAAATTTTTTATTTAACCAAATGCAACATTATGTGTTTTATATAAATCAAAAAGGCTGCAATAGGTGCAGGAAATAAAAAATAAGACATAAAAAAATTAAATAAAAATACAATAATTAAATACATTTTCAGATTACTTGTATTATACACATACACACACACACGTGTGTAAAACATTTTCATCATATAAAAAATAATTATTGATACCAACGGCTAAAACAGTGTTTGCTAACAGTCTCACATCAGTCTGGATTTCATGTAAAAATCTCTCTTTTTTTGGCACATTATGTGCTTTTCTAGAAATTAAAAAGCTATAGATGGTGCAGGTTAAAAAAAAAAGCATAATTTTCAGCTTGCAATATTAACTGGTGAAGCCCAAATACAACCTAACTACATGATCTACACTGGAATGTTATTTCAGTGTGACTGTCAACAGTTGTATTTTAAAGTATAAATCACAAGATGTTACAATAGAAAAGGTCTTAAGAAAGAGGTCTTACTCTTCTCCAAGTGTAGATATACGCTATATCCATTAACGTGTAGTAATCTTTCAGAGGCTCATCTTCATACATGACTTCAACCTAGCAGAATAGAATAAAACGAGAACAATGTTGGCATTTAAGTGAGGCAATGAAATATTCATCATCATATCGATTTACATTCAAACAGTGTAAATGTCCAGTAAAAATTTAATAAATAAATAAATAGGTAAAAAAACCTGGTAGGTGTTTGGGATGTCCATTTTGCTGCGCAGAAACTTCCTCAGATGCATGACTGTCATGGCTGCTGGACACTGCAGGTACCTTTTGTTAGCCATCTGTGGATTACATGAATATTCAAAATTATAATTAAATCTAAAAATATTGATATCAAGTGGCTAAATGTTTGTATTACAACACAGTGTTGACACTCACTTTTTAAATCAGGAAAATACTTTTCTTTACAAAAACAATGTACAGACGCACTTTCTAGACAGAAAGCAACATTTTTAACTATTTGAATAGACTTTATCAGATGTGGTAAATTAAATAGTCATTAACTGCTGAATTTTAAAAAAAGTATACAGGAAGTTTATTCTTTGCCTCGTTACAAAATATTAACAAAAGAAAAATAAATAAATATATAAAATGTGACCAAAATTAGATCAGTACCTGGTCTTTAGACTGCTTGTCCTCCACTCCCAATCCCAGCCTGCACAGAATTAAAAAGAAAAATATTAAACGTTTTGTAAAAGTCTATAAAAAAATCTTTTTATGAGTTCATAAATGCTAAATCTAGAGGGAATCAGAAATGGTTATTGGAAAAAATATATATTTGTACTTTGAGGAAATGTTTTATATGCACTGAGTCATTCCTCTGTTCTTCAGCTGGACGATCACTGCTGATTTTAATTTTATTTCTCTGCTGTTGAGAGGAACCACCTTTACATAAATATGTAAATATGAAACAGTATTGCTGAAACTAATAATCACTTGCTCTAACATACACACATGCATCTGAAGTACCTGCTCTGGTCAAAGAATTCAATAGAGAGGCTGATGATCTCATCGTCTGTAATTATTCTCTTGTCTTCATCTGCCACCTCTCCACGATCCTCATTTGATCCATTAGAAGCTACAAAAAAAACACACAGAGAACAAACAGAAGTTAAAGAAAAACAATAAATAGCATTATTCTGCAGTAAAGCAGCTACTCATAAATTAACTGCATATTTTCATCCAAAAGGTATAAAACGTGATCATATGAGCTTTCTGACTCACCATCTACAGGGTGCTCCGCATAAAAGTCTCTCCTCCTCTTCATTTCATCTGAGGACATTCAGAAAAGTTACCATTACAAGTCTGCTCACTTTTACTTTTCACACAATTATCACATCACTGCTGAAAATACTGTACGGCAGCAGAATTAAGTGGTGCCGTTTACCCCTCCTCCAAGCAATCTGCAGCAAATTCTCTGCACACATCTGTCTGTTGAAACGTATTCTATTTAATACGTTTCATAAGATTAAATCCTCCTGTAAAAATATCCTGTGTCTCAAAACCTGCTACACATTCCCCTCACACTTTATCATCCCTTTCTGGAAATAAGATGGCAAACAAGCAAATAGAGTCTTGCTTAAGCAGTATATTTAGTGAAATGCAAACAAAGGAAGTGCTTTGCTGTGTTAATGTGATGGCAATAACAGCGGATATCAGATCAGCAACCATAACACCGCATTTATAACTGATTTTAAACAAACCACAAACTGAAAAATCACACGTTTCACTTTCCACAACACAACATTATATCAATATCTAATCATTTTATTACATATGTTTCAGTACTTTGGGGTTAATCTGATTCTGAATGTTTTTTTCATGCTTTTTATTTTTGCTAAGTGGTAACATGATTGCTTCCATTGTTACTGTGGTATGACTATGAATGACGGCTGAAAAGAAAGCTAGAGAATATGCAAATGCAGAGTCAGAATGAAAGTAAATAAAGCGTTTTAGGTGGAGAGATGATTCCACAGTAGTGCTCTTACTTTTGAAAAGGCCGGGGACCAGCTTGTACACGATGTCCTGCAGGGTTTTGTCAGACCTACAGAAAGGAAGAGAAAATTCAGCCAAGTCAGAGATACTGATCATCTCCACATTTACACACAACCACAAAAAGGAAATGCTAAATATATATATATATGTAACACACACACACAGACAGTTGGA
Organism: Ctenopoma kingsleyae; assembly: GCA_032353495.1. Taxonomy (NCBI): domain Eukaryota; kingdom Metazoa; phylum Chordata; class Actinopteri; order Anabantiformes; family Anabantidae; genus Ctenopoma; species Ctenopoma kingsleyae. The sequence continues at coordinate 23,170,501 of JAUBNQ010000012.1, read as the reverse complement.
TTTTTCTTTGTTAGTTGTACTTTGGCAGATGAAGACAAATGACAGTTTGTGAAT
>JAUBNQ010000012.1:23141806-23170347 GCA_032353495.1 Ctenopoma kingsleyae | reverse complement strand
ACACACACACACAGACAGTTGGATTTTTCTTTGTTAGTTGTACTTTGGCAGATGAAGACAAATGACAGTTTGTGAATGAAAGCGTGTTTTCTAGTTTATAACTGCTCATAACATGTACATTCCTAAACACTGACACTGTTTTGCAGCCTATATGTTACACAATATCTATTAATCTAAAAGAGACAAATGTAAAAGGTGCAGTATGGCACAAGTGTGGGAAACAACCCAGTAGCCACAGTTCTTACCTAATGTTTAGCAGAGGCTTGGTTTTATGTACTTGTACATCACAGATAGGACAGTATTTGCTGGTTTCCAAGTAGCGCACGATGCACATTTTGCAGACTGCAAACCACAGAAAAAGAATTTTAAAAGTTAATGTAAGATTTCATCTGAAAGGATCTGAACTAGTAGGTTATTGTGGTCTAAGGACTTGTTGCTGGGGAGAAATATCTTCTGCTGCATTGACACTGCTGCAATGAAACGTTCAAATAAAAACTATAAGCAGGGAAACATACAAGAAAGATCCATCTTGGCTTTAACTTGCTGCAACATATTCTGCTCTGTCGTATGTTAACATCTCCCCTCTACAACGAAAGGAGGATCATTATTTGTGCTTACATGAGTGCAGACATTCGATGATTGTGGTCGCGTCTATGAAATATCCTCCACACAGGACGCACATGAGGTGAGGGTTGAGCTCAGTAATCTTAATCCTGGTCGTCCGGTGCATGGTGAAAGAATGGAACAACAATCCTGCGTGGAAAAAAAAATAACAAGTCAAAACAATGCCGAGGAGGCAGAGGGCTGCAGGTTTCGTTTACAGCCCGTCAGACCATATGGAAAAGACCGCTGTTTGTTTGACTGTGTTAAAGCAACATCATCTTTTATGCTAATCTAATAATAACCAAAGGGGAAGGTTCTCTGTGGCAGATTGATAGGCAGCACCAGTCACTCGACCGAGGCGCAGTTAATAATCATAAATCAGTCTCTACCACTGAGAGACCGATGGAACTCCACCGTCCTCTCCTCCTCTTCTTCCCACATTAACATCGTTTAACACACGGCAACGTCAAAGAAACAGTGCAGCCCTGACAATCAGCCAGAAACCAGCTCAGTTCGAAAGGTTTCTCGATTCCAGAAATTAGTCAGTGCACAGAAAATTTCAAGGTTTCATAATAACTCCAGTTTTGGATGCAGTCTGCAAAATCGGATGGGTCCGATGTCCGTGTTTTGGTGCGTAATGCGTCAAATTAACTCGCAGAGTTGACTGAGTGAACTCAGGTTTGGCTTAAAAAAATAAAATAAAACGTAAACATAGACTCTGAATTGACAGAAACCTACAAGAGATAGTCTGAAAAATAAAGGATGAGACCGAAATCTGTGAGACAACAGGCATCTTCTTCGCGTGTCACTGATCAAAAACTGACAGGCTCCAATTTATAACCGCTATTAACTTAAACTGGGAGCTTGTGATGGAAAACAATATTAGGCACGGGGATTGTGGCGCCCCGGGGTGAGCGTGGGTGAAAGGGGGGAAAGATGGGAGACACAGCGTCAGGTGTGCCACACAAGCTACGGGGAAACCTGCGCGTTTCTATGGCAACTCCTTTTGCTTTTTAGCCCACATGGCTGGTCGCCAATGACCAGAACAAGGCAGGATGTCAAACCAAAACAACAGCCCGGCGAGCTGCCGGTGTGTGAGAGCGGGAATAAGGAGGGACTGGAGGCTACCCGTCCCTCTGCGCACACAGACAGCCGCTGGACTGCCAGGCTGCCGACAGCACGGCTGCCATTTTGTGGAGGAAAAAAAGCCCGTATCGGTTCAACGGGCTGCGGGGTTTCCCACGAAAGGGGCAAATAATGCCAATATGAGACACATTTACACGAGCTTCTCAAATCGTTTACGGACCACAGGGAGCAGCGTACGTGTCCAACTCGGACAATAATCACAGTTTTATTCTTGTTCGCTTTGCGCCGTGTTTTCATGGCGTGTGCGCGATAATCAGCACCACAGCACCAACATGGCCAGACAGCAGCGACTGCGCTCAAGTTGAAGCGCACACTGGATCTACTTGTTTATTTTGCGCCATTAAAAACAAAAGTCACATGCAGCTCATTTTCCTGCACTTTATTGCCGATGGGTTCTATAACTTTCGTCCACTAACCCGGTTCTGACAAACCACCGGAGCTCACACGGTGAATGTGTCAAAGTACCTTTGTGTTTTATCCAGTAGTCTGTTTATGAGCACCGAGGCTAATTTATCTTGGATGTCTGGAAAACAATAATCGGAGTGAGCGCAGATTAATAGAGGCTGGGCTATAACAACAGACTGCTGGATGAAGACATAAAAACGCCACTAAAAGTCGTAAGCGCAGCCTGTGGACCGGTCATGAGGAGGAGACCCTCTAAAAGACGCTGGATGACAGCCAGCCTGCCCACTTCAGAACCCACACTCTTCCTGGAGCCACAGCCGGCACCGTGCCCGAGTCCCGGTCGGTTTCAAAGCTTCAGCCGACCTCTCCTGGCCGCCTTTGAACAGACCACTGCAGACAAGTTTGGACAGCGTGCAAAGAATGCCTCACACATGGATAATGATGGATAATATCTCCATACATACTGCGCCTGTTGCGCCATTAATCGATTGACTGGTGTTTGGACAACTGCTCTCCCTCCTGTTCTGAGGGAGCTGCATGTTCACTTTATAAAACCAGTCACTCCATAAATGCACATTGCTTCTTTCATAACTGCCAAATGGCCTCAGCACCAAGCAGCAAACAGTGCACAGCTAAATCAGATATGCTCAAGACGTCCATGTAAACACACAGAGACGCTGACTGAACATCACATACGCTCACTGGCCACGTTATTAGGTACACCTGAGCAGCTCTGCCACGAATTCTACTTTTACAGGGTCATAATTCCTCATTATAACATTTTTGTTGAACCTGTCAGAAAGGTTCTACTATAATTCTAGTGCTACTATAATTCTACTATATCGTTATTACTGAGATCGACACGTTTTCATAGAACAGGGTGGCACATCTCCTCCTGTAATGATGACACTATGACCTCAATAATAAACATCTGGTAGAATTAAAATCTTTTTGGCTGTTTGAACAAAAACTGAGGAATTATAACCTTGTCAAAGTAGAATTCATGGCAAAGCTGCTATAAAGGCGAGGTGTAATTATGGACTAGATGTGTTGATGGTTAATTCAGAGCAGCTATTGAAACTTGAATTCGCTCAATAAATAGGCACATTTGGGTTAGACATTTCCCTGTTGTTGCAGTGACCCCCACACAGTCGTACCCACCTCAGTTATTCCCAAACGAGACCAGTTCCTCTTGTAGAGGTTCCCGTTACACGTAAATCAACAGCAGCTGGAAATAACCCAATTAAAACAGGCAAAGACCCGAGCTCATGGCTCAATATCCGCTGTCAGTCAACTCAGAAACCACTGAACGCAAAAGCTAAGTGGAGATTCCTGACTGAGACTTATTAAACACACTACTGATGAATAAGGTTTATGCTGTGTGTTGAATCGTTAGTCTGCACACTAGTATAAGTCCCATCTATCCACAGACCTGTGACGCTTTACACCTGAAAACCCGAAAGAAGGAAATTCATTCATTTTTAACCTATTAACCACACACAGTGTTTCCAGCAGCATTCATGATTCAAATGATTTTTTTTTTTTACCCCCAAGAGGGGAAAAAGCCCTGGCTCATGTCTGTCTGTGGTGTTATCACCAGACACACAATGTCCCAGCATTCAATATATCAAAGAAAATATGGAAATCCATAATCAGCGTTAATGTCAACAAACAAATAGTCTGTGCTGGACACAGATCGTGGGAAGTTCAGTGAAATGACGCCGATGCTCTGGCTGGTTGGTGAGACACTGTCACCTCTTTGTATCCTGGCCGACCAGTCGCCCGTATTTTGTAAAACTCTCCAAAACTCGATCATCAGTCTCAGTCAAGATAAGTACACATAAATACATAAACAGCAACAGTGCGTGTTTAACGGTGATCCAGCGTTTTCAAACAAGCAGTCAAGAAACATTTGTGCACAATTGAAATGGTCTGCCTCCTCCTCACGTTCATGGGAGCAATCCAAGTTAAGTTCATAAATCCAACACTGGATCATACACAGCAAAAAGCAACACAACAGCAGGTTGGTAACATCCCAGACATCCCAACTCTATCAAATAAAGACGCTGTGTGGAAATATGAGCACGGTAGGAGCGTTCGGAGCACTTGCTGCTGTTAACATCTCAGCCAACCCAGCCTGGTTCGCCCGAGATCTCCCAGTTTCCATAAATCTAAAGCACACAAGGCAAACCCCAGCCGTGAGCAGCTCTTATAGGCAGATAACTGAACGGTTGATAAAGCGACCCTGGCTGTTCGTGAAGCTTAATTCGTGTTTGTGCCCGAGCGGGGAACATCTTTTACAAAAAAAAAAAAAAAAGTGGTGCGCAGACACACACACACACACACACGGAGCTCCACGTCGGTGATCGCTGCAGCCACCGTTGAAAGCTCCACATCCACCGCTGGATTGGTAACGCAGAGAAACACAAAAGCACAAACCCCAAACCTCGCCTTCTGGCCCCGTTAGTTAGAGACGATATCGAATAAGACCTACCTGAAGGCTGGGCTGGAAATTGGTGGGTCTTGAGGCGAATAGACAATGAAAGTTGGGGAGGCGATCAGCAGAAAATGAATAGGAGGCGAGCCGCCATCTTGAAGCAGGCTGCAGACGCTATCAGTGGCGGAGAGCGCACGGCGGACCGGACCGCATTTCAGATGTGCGGTTAAAACTCCTCGTTTCTTCGCCGCTAGTGCGCGGTGTGCGTATCCGAGCGGCGGCTTCAAAACAGTCCAAACGTCCGCTTTCAGCTCGGGAAGACTCCCACTTCGGCACCGATAACTTTGCCTCCAAAATATCCGCTTCTCCTCCAGTAAAATGCAGCAGTGTGTGTGTGCTCCGTGGAAACTGACACCGTCCCCAAAATGGCTTGTAGTTCGACCGCCCCGCTTTGGTCACGTGGTCTAGTTGCTTAAGGGTGCCTAGGAATTACTGTCGGTGTATGCTGTTTGTCCTAATCTACTACGCATGATATAAAATAACACTCAAAACATACACATGTTCCAATGAGTATGTTGTTCACGAATAAATCCCACAAACAACGCAGCAGTTTGTGCTTCGCTTGAGCTAAAATGACACCAGGCAGCTGCTTAAGGGCGCCTAAAAAAAAAAAATACTGTCGGTGTATTCTCCTCTTTCTAATGTATGACGCATGATTTAAAATAACCCATGATAAAAAACAATCATACAGTTTGCAACACTTTTCATCAGCAAAAGTCACGCTTTACGCACTAATATGCTACGTAGGCTGTCATTATTTCGCTCTTGTGGCACTGTGATCAGGGGCGTCTAGAAAGTAGGCTATACTGATGTTGTGCATTCATCTCTCTGATGTTAAAAATAACTGCAGCACACTCACTCACACGCGTTCGAGTCTCTGTCACCGTCCAAACGCCTCAATCCACTCGCTATAACATAAGTCTATAAGTCTGTCGCAGGAGCGGGCAGCTGCCTTAGTAATCTCCACTGATCGTTGCTTTTAAGACCCACGCACTTGGTTAAAATACGTCCATGTGACAAATGGCTCTGGTGTCAAACCTTTGTCACTGGCTCTCCTGACATCTGCAAGAAAATGCGCCGCGACTTCCACTTGATGAATTGGATCCTTTATCCTTCAGCCAGCGCAGCACAAAATGAAGACATCTCGGATTTTTTTTTTTTTTTTTTAAATGGAATCTGAGGCACTGTGGTGCTTCAGCTCGAGAGTTTCACACTGTCAGTCGACGTGGACGCAGAAAGCAGGAGAAAGTCTTCAAAACTAACCAAATTTCACATGGATAAAAATGAGATGCTTCTGTTAATAGTCGTAAAAATAACTCCCGTCAGCCCGAGTCCTCCAGAAAAAGCTGAACTGAGCCTCTTGCTGCAACAAATGCTGTAGGAAACAAAATACACCGCTGTCATGCAACTATGGCAAAAATCCTATTCAGGCTGGTGAGTGTTGACAAAACACATGCCTCCCAGTTCTTTTACTGGCTCCACATTTAAACTAAATGTCACCTAGACAGACCTACAACATGATGTGGACTTCATGTCTATTACAATATTCTCCCACTAAAACGAACTTTGTTTATGTGTGATCAAGAATTATTCAAAGCACAAGATGGTTTTTTTTTTTCCTCTTTTAATTGAAACACTCGACAGAATGAGAATCATCTCAAAGTACAAAAGAAGTTAGATGAGCAGTGTCGCTGGAAGCCGGTGAAGTTCGGTGCGTTGTGGAGGAAAGTGGACACCGGCATCACATCTGACTGGCTTTCTCCACACTCTTGGCAGCGTCTTTCAACTTTCCCACCAAATCCTGAAAATAAGCAACCGTCGATCATTTTCAACAGAAAAAGAAACGCAGCAACATAACCTTAAATAATATAGCAAAAATATTTTGTGCCTGAGCAATGGGTTACACGCGTTATAAATAAGAATTTGATTAGATTAGTTTACGTTCAGCAGTTCTGATTCAGTCTGAACAGACTATGGGTCACGTAACATCATACAATTTTAATTATTCAAATATTTTTCCTTCGGGAATCTGTGTTTAATTCTCCAACCTGCATCAATGTGACTTCAACCAGAAAAGAACCACTCGCAGATGCAGGTACTGTGTCTCTTTATAAATGCAGCAGAGATCTCAAATAATGTCCACATTATAGGTCAACTTAATACATCATCATCCATCTAGCGGTTTGTTTTATATCAAGCTTGGCTGCTGCAACATAACAAAATCTAAAGAGAAGAAAATCCTTATGTGCAGAAAGCCCTACATTTACTATGAGGAACACACATGGATAATTACACGTTTTAACGTGCGTAAACTTTTTTCCTAAGATGCTGAGTGTGGTGCGTGATGGCTTGGTTGTGAAGCAACTGACCAAGACCGACTGTACAATAAAGCGCAGATGCAACTTGACACAAGCAGCAGATGATGTGCAGATGATGTGCAGATCATGTGCTCTAACCTGTAGCTGCTCCACTGTGCAGGTGAAGTTGATGTCTTCTGCGGACCCTTCACCCTAACAAAGAAATAAACACGCTCGTTCAGGAAAACGCACAACAGAGGAAAGACAGAAATTCAGCATGCGTTTGACTCTTACCTCGACGTTCAGTGAGATGGAGTAGAAAGGCTCGCTGACCTTGTCGACCTGTCCGTTCTGTAGGAGAAACAACATTTTTAGTTTGACGCAGACAAATGTGGAAGAAGAGTAAAACAAAAAAACACTGCGCTCCAAAACTTGTCTCATACCTTCATGTGGTATTTTAGACGCCACGAAACATCGTTGATATGAGGTGGACGCCTTCCTATGCTAGAAGTGTGAGAGAGAAAAAAAATATTGTTGCACCTGTATTCTGTAATCGTGATGCAGTAAGGTTTTTATAGAAAATGATCAAGCGTGCAGCAAAGTAAACTGATCTTTATTTCTAGTCATCTGCATCAATCTAAACAGCAAAGCGATGAAGAAAAAGCAGAAATGTGACTGCATGTCGTCAACATTTTAACAGACTTCAAAGTCTTTTATTGCTCAATAAATTTCAGATGATTTATCACACCATGAGCAAAGTTTTGTGATCAGACTGTTTTCTCTGTTTTATAGGATTTGACAATTTGTCTGTAACCGTTTTAAAACCCGTTTGCAGACGTTGTGGCTCTTTCACAGAGCATTTGTTTATGGGGCGTCACGGAGCAGCGTTCACACTCCAATGAATCACTGGTCCTTTTCGTCCTAACACGTAAACTTCAGAAAGACGTTTTCTGTTCCTAACTGAGCTGAACTAACAACTTGTTTGCTCTTCCTCTTTTCGGTAAACACTATTCTTTCAGAGCGACATTTGTTTGTGGTTTTCCGTGCGTTTTTCTTTTTTTTTTTTCCTCTCTCCACATGTTATGTCTTTAATAAAGATGAAGAGACGAAGAAAATAAAAATGGGAAAAACTGAGTTTGCGATCACGAATTTATCTCGTTACCTCCTCTGACAGATGCGCGCACACATTTCATGCTCACCTTGCTAATAGACGTTCCAGCTCTTTTTTATGTTCCTGTAAAGCAAAACAAGCATCACTGGGCGAGTCTGACACAATTACACGAAAAAGAAGATTTAACATAAGCACAACATTGTGTGAAATGTACCTGATATGCGCTACAGAATATTTCTATTCTCTCTGAACTGAATGTGAGTTCTTCAAGGCAGGAGCTGAAAGGACAAAAGCATCTTATTCAGCAGCTTATTTTTGAAACATTTGATCATTTACACTCTTAAAATTGTCACAGCTTCATATACATCAGGCTGACTTCCCTCTCTTTCCAAAAAGGAGATTTCATAGGTCATGAGGTTATGTTGATGTGAACATTTCCAATTCAGTTGCAGAATTTGGACAAATAAACGATTAAAAGCATTTTTTTTTATCTGTAGGCTAAAAAATAAAATAAAAAGGCGAAAACACTTGATGTCTAAGAAACTCTGCTACACCTGAAGGTTTGTCATATATACAACACATATGATTCATCCACTTACTGTTCCTCAACACAATTTTACTATGGCCTCTTTCCAAACTAATTAATAATGGTAACTCCCCCAAACTAACTATAACCAGACCAGACCCACTGTTTATAAACACCAATCTTTTATATGCTGCTTATTGCACAAGCATCCATCTGGGACACACATTCAGAACACAACAACACACCACATGCCTTATAATTTCAGCAATATGCCCTCATGGGAATTGGCAGTATTTTAAATGCAAGCTGTTTGTAATATTTTGCAGTTTTTCTTTTCTTCATGTAGTTTTACAATACACAAGACTCCACGTATTTAATTTACTGCTGCTGTCTTTGACAGATTCACAGTCTCTTGGGAGATACTGTGCAGATAGCCTATAGAAACCTGCAGACAGCATGATTTGGTGCAACATGTTTCCTGTCACATGCTGTGATGAGACAATTTTCACAGCTAGTTAGGCTTCTGACAACCGTAAGGACTATTTTTGGAAATTAACAACTAGCATGTGTCAGGCTTACAGGAAGCCATCCTCTGCCTGATGTCACCTACCTTACTGCTGACTTGTCTGCATTTTGTTTGACCGACTCCAGTATGAAAGTGGTCGCTGCAGTGTGACACTGTTTCAGCAGGATCTGGTCAACCTGCTTCAACTCAGACTGATCTGAAAACCACAAAAACACAGTGTGAGGACCATGTGAGTCTGCGTTTGTAGCACACAGCCTTTATTCTCTCTGGATAGACTATGGACCAACAGCCAAGTTTAATGTGATATAGTTTATATGTACAGTGCTGTGAAAACGTATTTGCCCCCACCACCTTGCTAAATCATGAATGAAATTTTTGGAAAGCTCAGTCTGGTTACGAAGCCATTTCTAAGGCTTTTGGACTTCAGCAAACCAAGGTGAGAGTCATTATCCACACATGGAGAAAACTTGGAACAGTGGTGAACCTTCCCATGAGTGACCCATACAAGAGCACAACAAGGACTCATCCAGAAGATTATAAAAGTGCCCAGAACAACATCTAAAGAACTGCAGGTCTCACTTGCCTCAGTTAAGGTCAGTGTTCATGACTCAACAATAAGAAAGAGACAGAACAAAAACGGCATCCACAAGAGAGTTCCGAGGTGAAAGCCACTGCTGACCAAAAAGAACATAAAGCCTCATCTCAAGACTTTTGAGCAAATATTCTGTGGACTGATGAAACAAAGGTTTACCCTTAGGAAGCTGTGTGTCCCATTACATCTGGAGAAAACTAACACAGCATTTCATAAAAAGAACATCACACCAACAGTCAAACATGGCGGTGGTGGTAGTAGTGTGATGGTCTGTGGCTGCTATGCAGCTTCAGGACTTGCATGATTTTCCCATAATTGATGGAACCATGAATCCAGTATTCTACCAGAAAATCCTGAAGGAGAATGTTCACCCATCAGTTTGTGACCTCAAGCTCAAGCGCACTTGGGTTCTGCAGCAGAACAGTGATCTGAAAAACACCAGCAAGTCCACCTCTGATTTTGAAGTGGTCTAGTCAACGTCCGGACTGAAATCTGATTGAGATGCTGTGGCACAACCTTAAACAGTCTGTTCAGCTCTAAAACCCTCCAATGTGGCTGAATTAAAACAATTCTACAAAAAAAAGAGTGGCACAAAATTTCTCCACATGCAGCGATGTGAAAGACTTGTTGCCACAGTTATCACAAACGCTTGATTGCAGTTGTTTCTGCCAACGTTGGCACAACCAGTTATTAGCTTTAGGGGGCAATTACCTTTTCACACAGGGCCACGTCGGTTTGGACAGCTTCGTTCCCTTAATGTCTGTGGTTTTTTTGTTTTGTTTTTTTAAAATCTGAATCATTTAAATGTGACAAATATGCAAAGAAGAAATCAGGAATATTTTTTTTCACAGCACTGCAGGTTTGCGATCTATACTCGGGTTGTCCAGATTGACGCGTAGAATGGAAATCAATGATGATTTGCATGTGAATGGGCTCCTCAGCTGCATCAGCCGGGGCTCCTTTGTTTGTTTGCATAGTGAACATTTCACTTTCTAAATAATTCTGCCATTAAAAAGAGCTGGAATGCCGCACAAGTTGGACAACACATGGTGTGTGCAAACAACCAAAGCAGCGACGACAGAGAAGGTGCCGTAACTTTTGCATTAAGTAGTCAGGTCCGCTGTCATTTTGCATAATTTATTCTTTCTGTATAAATTCAAAGCCGACGAGCAATTCACACTAATGGTTTCAAGTTGACGGCCATTAAAGCGAACAATCGGATGTGTATTCATTAGCAGTTCTGACGAATGGTGGTTGAAATAGTCTAACATAATCTTTCTAATGTGCTGAGTCGACCTGATGCCAGATTAAATGACAAAAGGCATCCAGAGTGTCCGTGCGATTGTGCGACTGCTGCTGAATGTTAAACAGGCAGCAGAGAGACTAAGACCGCTGCAGCCGCGCTTCTCTCCTCAACCACTTCGCCCCATTACAGACATTAATATAAACACATGAAATACGGTTCCAAGCAGCTCGCAGCAGAAACAGCGGCGTATAAATCCGCAAACATCGACGCAGCTCTTCATCTACACTGAGAAAAACCGGAAGCAGCAGCCGAGACAAAAGCCGCAGCGGCGCAGAGGCGGCAGCTCACCGAGGACTCCGGGGTCGGCGTGAGAGGAGAGCAGACTCCGGAAAGACGCGTCTACCAGCGCCTGGAAGCTGCTCTGATCGAAAGAGGACGGGTCCGCTAAGGACTGCAGCCCTCTCTGCACAGACTCAGACAACTCCATTTTGCAAATGGTGACCCACGACATCAGACCACGTGACGGATCAGCTGATGCAGCGCGTGGAGCGAGCGGAGCGGCGCAGGGACGAGCTGCCGGTTAGAGAGGCAGGATGGGGCTGGCAAATGTCGAGAAATCACCGGGGAACCCCACGACAGGAGACCGGAGCAGCTGCTGCGCTGCCGAGCTGCTCATGCTACGTGTTCCGATCGATCCCTTCTTGCTTTACCTTCAGTGCACATGCAGAAGCAAAGAGGCTGCAGACAAACTGGTCTAAAGGAGTCAGTGGTTTCCAGTGTGGATTCAGGGGCCAAAAAGAGGTCATTAAAAAGAAGGAGGTTAAATAGCTTCACGATCAGAACATGTTTCATGCATAAATAAATGATGAATAAACGCGTGAAGCGTTTTATTCACTTTTACATATTAAACTAAAATATTCTTAGGTGGACATTTGTAACCATGACGTGTTTTATAATTTTTAACAAGTGACAGACCCATAGTGTGCTTAGACGTATAATCTACACAAGTTTCATGTAACCTATAGTCTAGTAAATGTATCCACGGTTAAAGTGGATTGTGATGTGTTGGTGCGTTTGGATACAAACTTTTCAGGACAGATATCATGTTGTGTTTGAAACCTGGTAAAATGACAAAATGACATGATCCCTGTTAAAACATATAACCCACTCAGATAACATATAAACATTTAGATGGCAATAAAGGTTTGATTCCGTTAGTGTGCAGGTGAAGACAGCCCCAGACAATCTATCTGCCCAAAGTTTTTGTCTGTACTGTTTTTGCTGTACTAATCACTGAAACGTGTTAAAGTTTAACTCAGACATCACGATGACATTATTTTCAGGATCCTGGAGAGACAGTTGAAACCAGCATACACTATACTGTGCCTTAAGACAAATGAGATGTGTGATACAGAGTGATCCATTTCTGTACAGTGCTAACAACGAGTGTACCACAATGTGCAGTAAAACCTGTATCATGTTGATGTGATGATCATCTTTTCATACACTGACGAGTTGAACGACTCTTCGCCTGCTACACCCACATGCACATCACGAAAAGCAGTTGAGTTGAAATAATTGCTTTTTAAGACCGCCAGGATGCGTAATGTGAGATGCGCGACATCTTGAAATCTTGCGCATGTGTTGTATATTTGAAATTAAAGGCATTGTTGGTCTGTCCGTGGTGCAGTCTCAGAAGCTTTGCAGTTCTCTCACTGAAACCTGTAACAGCTGAACTCTGTCGTCATTATTTTCTACATGTGCCTCTGTTCTTGTTTTCATGTGCGGAACTCCCCACCTGGACTCTTGAGGCAGTCGTGAGGTGAAGTGAAGTGAGGTCACTTTGAATTTCCATGAAGTGAGACTAAAACAGGTTCAGTGAGTGTATGAAGCAAGCTCATCGGAACCCCGTTAGAACTAACTCTGCAAAGACGGGAAATTCCATTTGCATGAAAAAGCATAACGGCATTATTAACTTCTGATGTGTTTTAGTGCAAACCTCAGAATGTTTCAGAAACGAGTTTAACACTCTTCTTTTCGGCTTTTATTCTTGTTTACATGCATTTTTACAGCCTACTATTCCTCTTAGACATGGGATATCTATTGCTTTTAAATGCTGCATGGACAATTTTTGTAAAGTATAAAACTAATTTTAGGCTGCATCAGTCTGTCGTTCATTAGAAATGAGGAGTGCGATCTGTTGTGCGGCCACACACGCTGCAGCTATCGGAGTGACCTCTGACTCGGCGCTTTGTCCAAAGTCCATTGTGGCTCCAGGTCGGGTTGTGAAATAGATTAGCCTTCAGTCTCTCTGCGCTCTTTAGTTTTTAACTAGTGGGCCTGTATTTATCTTATCGCCATTACCAAATCGTTAAATTTCTTTTTTCTGTTGTGTCTTACATCATTATTATATTTTTGCGTAAACATGCGTCATAAGACTGATGTCACAACGGATTTGTATCAACCTGTCTCCCAGTCACACGTACTGTACGAATCCCGATGCCTCAATATTATTGGTCACATGTTACCAATAAATGTAATATATTATCTTATACACTATAGAACAACTTAACATATTTTGTAATCCTTTCAAAATAAGAGCTCTCGACGGTAAAATAATACCTAATAACTCACGACGCGAATAAAGTTGTATTAAAAGTAATATAATCACATTTATTAACACTTCCTACATACAGTAAGCCTCTTGTTTCGGTGTGATTTCAACTTTCATACACTCAGCTTAAAGCCAAACTGAACAGCTGGCTTCATGTTAACGTTTCCTTTTCATCATTATGTTTTTTCAATCGTCAGAATGAAAATAAGGCCCTGGATCATTTTCGCCACTGTTGGAGATCTATTTACTTTAAGTATATATTCTGGCACAGATGCAGTTTACTAAGCAATAACAAAATCTCTCAAGCTGTACGAGTTGCCCGGTCAGAACTGCATAAGGTGTCTTATTGAAACCAAAATCAGAGCTTTGTATAAGTTCCAATTAACATTTGCACTTACCAAAAGACAAAAATGTATTTTGCCAAATAAGCTGTTTTACGTTTTAATCATATGCTTTCAAGACGTGCAGCTTCCTGGTCTTTACGGGTAGAATAAAATTAAGAATTAAGAACAAGGTTTGCTGTATTAAAAGATGTTGTTTTATACACATTTTTCTCCATCTGCACCTCTACTGAATGTCTGAAGGTGAATACAGTTGACTAACCATCATGACTTCCCTCCACTAACTGTGTGTGACAAACTGGAAACATCCCCTTTAAGAAAACTCTGTAGAAATATGATCTTGGAAAAATGAATGCACTGTCAACAACCATAATTTCAAAACCAACTTAGGACGGAGAGGTATTCCAACGATCAGCTCTTGTTTAAACTGGGTAACCCAGGATGACTGTTCAGTGTACTGTAATAAGACTACAAGACACTGACAGATTGTTATACATGTTGTCTCTTCATGTTTTCATTTCCAAAATATTAATAGATACATATTTTAAAAGTGAACGCCATCTCTGGACCGAGTGAAAGTTTGAACCAGTCTAAGCCTGTTTCTGTGGAATCTGGTCTGGTGGATTATTTTTCTATTCATATCTGTGGATAACAGTAAAATACACTGTTTTATCCAAAGTGTCAGTCATTGCAGTGTGCGAGTGGATTCATGGGTAATATGGGGGACAGAAAAGGCTCATGAGTATCTGCAGAGGACGTCATAATTCTGTTTTTTCTTATATATATTTTTTAATGATTAACCACTGATGTGTGTCTGCAAGGCTGCAGTCTGTTGCATCTTTGCACCACCACGCAACATTTCTCTATCTTGAGAAGGGGTTACACATAAACAGACCTCTTTCCCAGGAGTGACCCACCTCAACCACGAGAGTTATATTCTCACGTACTTCACAGCAGCATCTACAGTGGAAATACAGTCAAGCACCACTGCAAGTTTCAGCGAGTTGAATTCGGCTGTGATCATGGCTACAGCTGAAGTCCAGAACAGGTTAAATGATCTCCAAGTTCACGCCTGACAGTTCAATGGAAATTCAGTTTATCTCATAAGTTCTGTTAATTTTCAGTTTGGTGAAGCGAGTAAAGCAAATGAGGCGATTTAATTGTTCTGATTTAAATATTTTTAAGTTAAGCTTAACACAGCAGCTCCACAGTACATCTGTCTGCTATTACCTGACGTGCAGTGATAGAAAATAAATATTCGTTGCTGATGGAAATTAATTCAGTGATGGTTTTATGGTGTGGAAATGTTGAACTTCCCCATATCCGTACACCCAAAGAAAAAACCCACCTAGTTAGTTACCATAGTTCTGCTTTTAGAACAAGATGCGTTCACGGACTTCTGGAAAGTGTTTTATGTAGTCACCAGTTCCTTGCAAATTTGCAAACAATTTGTAAACGTGTTTTAATCGTTGCACAGACAAACAAGCATCATATCTCCCTTAGTATAGACATTATAGACAGTGTAGGGAAAGTGCACCAGTAAAATGAAGCCTATACATCTTTTCTGATTCGTTCATTATAAAAGAACAGATGTTTTTTAAAATGAACTGCCTTTTGTGGCTGTTTACCTGAGCATCTGTATAACTGTGTTATTTCTGTACAGATTCTCATAGGTTCCATCACAACACTCAAAGCTGCTGTTCATTGATTGTTAGTAGAGCAAAAGAGACAAGCCAGAAAATATAGCCTAGCAAAATATAGGAAATCTGTGGTAAACACATTTTCCTTTGGACTGGAATGTTTGATTTTGATTATTTACAAGCTCCACACATCCAGATTTTGCTTTAATTAAAACTTCATTAGGCATAGAAGAGCATGAAACCACAGCTCCCAAGAAACAGGCAGGGTCAGGACCCTATAGTTTAACAACGAGGCCCCCACAAGGAAAAATAACACAATTTCACTGTGATTCATACGTGTTTATTATTTTTTAAACGTGAAATTAATCCTAAACAGTAACCCGAGAAGAAAGAGTAATTTCAGCTCTCGGGAGCACAGTAAAATCAGCACGTTTTAAATATGCACGTCCCTGCAACCGTCCGTCTTCATTTGCAATAGATTATAAAAGCAGGAACTAATCTACACTTCTCTGATCTGCCTCTAAAGTTGATTTGCTAAATAAACAAACAGCTCACACGCCGGGCTCAGATTTGTAAAGAGGCTATTTAAGGCAATTTTTAAAGCAGCTAGGTGGGAGGTGAAAATTGCTTGCAGAGAAAAACAACAGATCCTAAAGCGCTGCCTGCAGTGGGGATGAGTGTGTGTGCACATGGAAGGGGGAGAGAAGGAGAATCAGAAAGCGTCAAAGAGGTAGAGAGGGAGATTTTTTTTTTTTTTTTTGCAGTGATTCTGCCCCCTGTTGGAAAAAAAAACACCTCATCCCATCCTCCTCAACCCCTCATTTGAATGCGCTGACAAAAAAAAAGCCTCTGCATAAATCACAAATGATAGAATGAATAATCCTAAATAAATACAAGATCTGAGTATAATAAGAAACCCTGTTCGCGGGTGAATGTGCAAAAATATGATTGATGACTCCCACTAAGAGGCGCTGAGAAGAAAGGATGCCCTACAGAAATGGACAGGGCCATATAGATCCTGTAATTAACGTCTCCCTGTTAAGTACCTCATTAAGTATGTTATATAGAGAGCTAATTAAATTATTGTCCTGCAGAGCCTGTCTCCTTTTTATTGGATCATTTCGATGTGTGGCCTAATCCTTCAGTTATGGTGGCGAAAAATAAATCATGGCAAAAGAGAAGCGTGGACTGGTGATCATATGATAATCAGAGGAGGACAAAACCTCCCTCCTCGTCTCCAGAGGTCAGAATGGGGTCAGTGTCTTGCTCAAGGACACTTCAGCAGGGCGCGCTGGCGTGTTTGTGGCGCAGCAGCAGTCGACACCCTGCACACAAAATGGCAAAAAGAGTGCTTGTAATATGTCGTGTCGCGAAGTTGTAAAGGCGCTGACGGCTTTTTTTTTTTTTTTTTTTGTGAATACCGTGATGGGAATTCATGGAGGTTTGGGGCTAACAGAGAGCATGCGCACACTGTTACGCACACCTCCGCTGCCGCTGGGTGGCAGTGGTGTGGTTTCTCTCTCCCTCTCTCTGTCCTGCGGGGAGCTCATGGAGGGAATCATTGGAGGGGAACAAAGAGAAGAGTGAGACAGAGGGGTGTGTGTGCATGTGTTTGTGTGAGTGTGTGTGTGTGTTTTATTTTATTCATTTTTTTTCCGGGGGGTTCTCCCTTGTGACAAGACATATATGGAAATTTGAATGGCTCACATTTACCTCTACCACAACGCGCACGCTGGCTCTAATAATTCACCTTCATCTAGCCTGCACAATCACCATCATCATCTAGCAGACAGCGCCACCGGTTCAAGGCACACGCTCAAAAAGTGACAGATGTGACGGCGTTTAGAGCTCTGTGGTTATTTTCTGCCACATATGTATAGAAGTAGAAGCTACCAGCCATAGCCTAAAATAATAGACCGGTGGTGGTTAAACGTCTAGAGCCGGGTGTGTGTGTGTGTGTGTGTGTGGCCAACTCATACACTGACAATAGAAGCTGTCTTCTGTCTTTGAGGTTCCAAGTGATTGCAGTTACAGTCCTTTAAGCTTGTCTGTCACTGATACAATATAGACTCATTAAATGCAAATATCACATGATGTAAAATTCAATACCAGGACCCACAGCCTTTAACATGCTATTCACCGTCCCTTGTCATGTGTGTGCTGCATGTTAACTGCATGTTAAAAAGATGCACATATACAGCCTGATATTGTAATGAACTATAACAATCCAACAATATAATGAGCTAATCTGCTAATAGACATGCAGCACATGGGCTGTTTCAAATATAATTGTTCGACGCAATTACTCGCATGAAAAATGATTTAGTGCCACAGATAAATAAAACATGCAAAAATAAATCTCCTGACCAAAAGTATTATTATTATTTTTAATTTTATTTATTTATTTATTTTATCGTATAGCCTATATTTTTTAATCTCACGCAATGACCATTAAAAAAAAAAATCTGATGTCTATAACATTTAGCATGTTGTCAGGAAGACACAATTATGCTCACCTTGACATATGTTACATTTTATTTTTCTATCATAAATATAATTTTATTTAGTGAGCTGCATAATGGCGAGAGCCGGTGCTTCCCTGGGCTCGCAGGGGCAACTGTTCCTCCTCCTGCATGCCGGTGAAAAGCAGCTTCCTACCGGCTGCTGCCACTGTTGCAGCCGCTGTCAGGAGCTCGCTTTCCCCTCCCATCGTACTCGGCTTCACCGGGACGGCGCCTTCGAGCTGAGCACGACAGGAAAAGTTGCACACAGTAGTGTAGTCGTAGTCAAAGTAGTTCAGTGGTTACACCACTGGCTCAAAACTGCCTTACAATTTTAAAAAACTAATGAAACACGGAGGCTGTTGATTATTTTCATATTGTCACGGTGGAGTCGCCATATTCTGCCCTGCGCTGAGTGAGGACGACGACAGGCAGTTTTGGGTCTTTTAGAGTTTCACAGGCTGTTTGGTTTCGCATTGCTCTAAATTAAAAATCTCTCTAAACAAGGAATATCATGATATATAAAAAACATATGTTATCACTAAAACTTTAAATGTGTTATTATAAACATATTAAAGCGAATGTTGCGATATTTAAAAAAAATTAACTTAAAACAAACCTCAACTCTATTAATCACTGTCAAGCTTTTTAACATTATTGCTGCCGGTTTATTGTATATTTTCTTTAAGCTGCGCCCATCGGACAAGGATTTGCTATTAAAGATCCCCCAAAACTACACGCTGAAGGCTCATTTTACTCAGCTCACGTGTAAAAGCCTCCATCAGAGGCAGAAGTCTGGATCAAAGTGAGCTAAGTGAGTAACTGAACTTTGTGGTTAGAAAGGTTATAGTCTGGGGTGACATATTGCCAGATTCTGCGGGCGCACCCACCATCACGCTCCTCTTCAGATCCCGCAGGTTGAATGTTTGTTTTTCTGTGTGAATGTGTGTCTCAGCCAAGCTTGCAGAGCACGGATCGCTCAGGAGTAGTTCTGCAGTCTCTCCTTTCTCCCGTTTTTCCCTGCGTCCACAAGTCTGCAGCTCTCTCTCATGGTTGGCCATCTGTGTTGAGTCCAGGAGGAATGAAGGGTATCAGCCTTTGAAGCTCAAAGTACAGTTGTTACACAAGCAAATGTGATTGTTTCTCTTCCCAGCACAGTAGAGTTTGTGGGGAAATACTGAGATTTAAATTCAAGATTGAGCATGATAGCTGCATCCGAAGTCTAAACGATAACAGCCGAGCATGAACTGATGGTTGTGATAATGAAAAAGAAGCGCGTTTTCTTTTTAGATATTATGTGACAATATGTTTCTTATTCATGAAGCTACAAATCACTATGTTCTTCACAATGTCTGCATGTCCAAAAAAAACTACATTTCCCTTCAAGCTTGACCAAGTAAATACTGAAAAAACTGTGAATATCAGGAATAATGTAGGAAAATAAAGTTTAGAACAGGAGAAGAAAAACAGCACAGTCACCATTTTTGCTGCAGCTGTAACATTTTTGTTCATCTTGTTACACAAATGATCTGGATAGTTTAATATTTGTTTCATCAGCTTGGAGAACCTGTGTGTTCGTACTTTAAATGCTGTTTGGTAAACTCCATGCAGGCTGCGGCTTCTGTCTAACCTCACAACAGGTCTGATTGATGGGAGTGTTGCTGTGACACTGTCCTTCTGCCAGATTCTTCCATCTCTGCAGAGGACTTTTGAATCTCTGGAGTCTGGTGTCCAGGTCACCTCCTTTTGTTACTCAGTATGAACTTGTTCCTAGTTGTTCAACACTTTTTTCCATTTCACAATTATTGAGGCCACAGTGCTCCTGCAGGACAGCAATCAGAACTTTAGGAAGGATTTCATGTTGTCCCACAGCAACATGTTATCACAGAGGTCCATCAAAGTGATGGTCAGACATGCAGTGTGAACTGTGGGACCTTACACAGGTGTGTGTCTTTTTAAACTTACGTCCAATCAATTCAATTTGGCTACATATGGCTGTCGGTTCAGTTCTGGACAGATCTCGAGAAAAATGAAAGCAAATAGGATGCACCTGACCACAATTTGTGCCACAGCAAAGGAACTGAACAATTATGGGTTAAGGGGGGAGTGATAGGTAAATGGCAGTTTTATCCATTTAAAATTAATTCTACGTGAAAAAGTAAAAAGTGCAAAAAGTGAAGTGACCTGAAAACCTTCTGAAAACACTGTGGGTAGATAAATAAAAATACATTATGTAATATTCTGCAAACAGTTAATACATGGAAGATTACACATTAATAGCTACAGTGATTCATTATGCTAAATTAATCAATAATAACAAATGTGACATTTCTGAAGATTAAGGTTACTGACATAATGCACGTACACGTCTAAGGGGGAAGAACAGACTGCAGAGAGGCAGGCAGGTGTCCATTGCAGCCTCAATTAAAATGCTTTACAATCAGGCAGGGAGTAGGACGGGCCTGAGGCTTCTCAATTTCCTCGTACAAGGGGTCTTAGCCAAGGATCAACTTTCATGCAAGTGCTCCCAGAGAAGGATGTTTCTTTGTTCTATCCAGACCGGTGTGCACAGCTTCACTATCTCCCCTCTCATTATGTCAGATGTGCTAAACACATCATCATGTACTGCAGAGACAGAAGAGGCCTCTTAAACTGTGAAAGAAGAGACTGTTTTTGTTTTGGGTTTTTTTTGGTTTTTGTTGCAGTGTAGACGTCCAGTGGGCTACTGTCGTGAAAAAAATCAACAGAAAATATTTATTGTTTCTTCGGTTTCCTCCATTTTCTCTAAACGCACAGTTAATTAAGATGGAAATGCCCAGCGTAAGCACAAATTCATTGTTTGGTGATGCAAAATGTAGCTGATGTGCACAGAAATGTGCTCTCTGAGAGGCTGCTGTTGGTCTGTGCAGAATGAATACAATGTTGGACACAAAAGGCGCAGAGCAGAAAGAAAAGTGTCAATCTCCACCTGAATCAGAGCCCATTATAGGGTTAGAGAGGAGACAGAGATGTGTGTGCTCGTGCGTCTGTCTGCATGTGTGACTGTGGAGAGGTAGAGTGAAAGACACCCAAAGGTGTGTAAAGCGCAAGCATCCATTTACTGTCATGATTAGCAGCCATTATCAACAGCCAGAGCTGGTTGCCAATCAGGCTGAATTATTCTGCAGTGAATCGACTCACAGGCAGTTGACCAATGACTGTTTCCTTTACGCAGAAACAAACACTAACTCTCCTCCGTCTGATTTCATTTCCTTCCCTTTCTGTCACTCCTTTCATTGATTGGCTCCTGTGCTTTCAACTAGAACCTCTCTTTTATCAATCCCACTCTCCTTTATTTCTATTGCTGTTCTCCTTTTGTCCACAGCATCAAGCTCGTCTTTTTCTGTGTGCTCATAGCTGAGAAGTGATGAAATCCGGAGTCCCTGTGGCAACAGGCGATCTGTGTGCGCGTGTGTGTGCATGTATGTATGTGTGTGAGTGTGCGTGTGTGTAGTTTTTGGGGCAGGGCAGTGCAGGCAGCAGTCTGATCCATACTAATGTTCATTGATAGGAAAATCAATGGTGCATTGATCCAAGACTTGGCTCTGAGAGAGGGAGGGGAGTGGGATGCAAGTGTTAAGACTGGTGGAAGACCAACAAGAGGAAGAGATGGAGAACGGGAAGGAAACGATTAGGCAGAGGGGGTAAAGACAAACAGGGAGAAGAAACTGCAGGCATCTGTGTACCTGCAGATGACAAGACCTGGTGGCAACTGTTGGGGGGGTGGATAACTATATGTGTGAACAACCTGTCGTTGCCTAACTATTCTCTTTTCCTCCTCTGTCTCGTAGAAGTGCTCTTTAGAGTGGTTGAACAAGCCGCAAATGGAACCTGAGAAGAAAAAAATAAGAGGAGAAAGAGGAGGAGAGGAGGAGGAGGAGGAGGAAGACCGGGAGGGAGAAAATCAATTTTCCCAGACAGAGACAGGCTGGTCTAATGGAGGTCTAAAAGAAGAAGAGGAGGAGAGGACATATTTTCCTCTGATTACCTCCTGTAGCCTCCCTGGTAAACCTTCAAAGCTAGCATCACAACAATGACCTTTTTGGAGAAGGTATGGTGTCTAGTTGCTTCTTTGGATCAGCAGCAATTAGACTTTGAGGTGGACAAGATAAAAAAAAAATCCCATTCAAAATTACAGATTTCAAACACAAGGCAAGCAAACAAGGTGACCTGACCTAAAGAGAAACATGTCATTATGGCAAAAAATGCTAATTTTTCCTTTTACTTTAAATTTCATTTGAAGCCACATCTAAGGGACATAATTTCTTCCTTTTCAATCTTTATGCTGCCGTTTATAGAAGTTATGTAACCTGCTGTTACATCTCAGAGAGAAAATGAGCTGAATTAAATGGATAAAGGTTTCCATTTGGCTAGGATGAATCATTTATAAAGCATAAAAGAAGGAGATTTGTCATTAATGTTTCTGCCAAACGACGGGGGTATCTAGAGTACTTGCTTGTGATTCTTCGCTCAAACGGCCTGTATGATGTCATATGACCAGGACACTGTTCAATTTCCTGCAACAGGCTTGATTCTGATAAATGGGTGAGTGAAGTGGATATTCAGTGATATGCAGGAAGTGATTTGTTCCAGTTCTAGCTGAGTGGATTTTAAATTTTGTTTATGGCATCGTAAACACAAAATGCATGCTGCAGAGAAAAAGAACAGTAAATCCAAGAACTTTGGTTGAAACTTCTCAAACTGACGAAGCACAATTGTTGCAGTAAGTGCAAGTATGACCAGTGGCAACAAAAATGTTGCCAACAAGCCATCTAAACTAGAGCCCAAAGGCCGTGACCTGTGGTAGTACCAAAAAAGTAAGAAGGGGACCAAACCAGGGACAGATGTGTCTCCACAACCACAAAACCCCTCCAGTACTGCAAGTCTGCTTCTGTAGCTTTGTGATGTGCTCATTAAACTTGTGAATGTTCACCAAAACGACGTTCCAGTGAACTTTTCCTCTCCTGTGGAACGCTTACTGTACGAATAGTGTGTTGCAGGGCAATGAAAACGGTGAAAATCTCAGAAGGGTTTGAAAAGCTATTAAATGTTTCTGGAGGGATCCTGTAACACCCTGCCTGCCTGTCCGTCTGTGTCCCTCTCTGTCTGCCTGTTACTGTGTTTCTGTCACTCCCTCCCTGTCTGGTTGGCTCTTTGTGTTTTTCTGTCTCTCTCGGCCTGTGAGGTGAAAGTGGCTTCCATGGTAACGGCACACTCTGTTTATGCCACAACGTCTCACTTCATCACAAGCTGTTGATGGCTTTGATTTGCATGCTTGCCTGTGTCAGTGTGTGTGTTTCCTCCCCCCTTTTTCTGCAACACACACACACACACACGTACTTCATACAGATGTTTATGAGACTGGTAGAGCAGGTTATAACTACAATCCAGAGACATTTTATGGATCACATTCCTTCATAAAATAAATACAATTATGGGAAAACAGAAGCGATTCTCTGGTTGTTTTATTCTGACTGTCTTTAAAGGTGCATTTCTCTTTACTTATCGCACAAGATCATAACATGCTTTTTGAAAAATCACTGCTTTTAAGTCCGTTTACTTACAACAACAAACAATATGATAAACCCAATAAAAAGAAAGCAAAACACTCAGAGATGCTGCAACATCTGTACATTTATACCATCCAAACTGGACCATAACTTCCAAAAACCACCAACAAAACCATAAAAGGAAACACTTTAGCTGTTAAGACTAAAAAAATGTATATTTAATCATACTAATTTCCTCATTCTACAAGCTGATCGTGTACACTTAACCACTTAAATTAACAGCAGAAACAATGATTATGACTTCTTTTCACCAAAACCAGTCTCCCCCAATTAGTGAAGTAGGGGAGAGAGTGGAGGGTAGGGGATATGGGAGGGAAGGGGGGGGTGAGAGCAGAGGAGGGAGGGAGGTAGCGGAGGGCCTGGCTAGCTGGACCCCCTGCAGGGCAGAAAGGGTGGGGGGAATGGATTCCATACCAGGAAATCCATTAGGGCAGGCAACAGCGTGGAGCTGGCAACACAGAGTGGCCGTCGTGTTTTTAAAAATTCCTCATTAGGTGTAATTTCTAAATTACAATCAGCACGGGCGGAATGAGAAGGCGAGGATCTGACCAACTCATCAGGATAATCAGGGTAATAGCATGAGTCGGAGTGAGCGTGTGTTGAGGCAGACAGAGACTGAGATGAAAACCAAAGAGAGCACAGGAGGATGGAGGGTGAATTTTAATGCCGGACACTGACTTTAGGATGTTTTTCTGCTTTGTTTTTCAATCTTTCTTTCTTTTTTAGAACTGAACTATGACGAAGATTACTATGGGGGGTCGGGTGGTGACAGCAACAAGCTAACAGGAAGCGGGAGTTTTTATCTCTATCAATACCTCACTTCTCTTTTTTATCATCTTTCCCTCCACCTCTGCATGTGACAGAGATGGAGAAATTGGCAAAAGTGAAGCGTGCGGCGAGAGGAGCTGTAGAAAAAGGAGGAAGAAGAAGGGGGACAGAAAAGAGGGTGGAGAGGAGAGCAAGGGAGGAGAGAGGGAGTTGTGGGGCCTCTGTAAGGGAGAGGAAGAGAGGAGGGGAAACGGCAGGAGGGAAGGAGGGAGGGAGGAGAAGAGGTTAATTTGCACATATTAGAGAGGGCAGGATTTTTCATTAAAAAGAGATTGAAGTTGATATATGCCTGTACGCTCCTGACACACTGTACACTCTGATTGTGTTAAGTCCTTGACAGAACAAAGGATTGCCCCCCTCACTCTCTCTCTCTCTCTATCTCTCTCCATCTCTAACAGCCATTACAGAGGCTGCAGATCTAGCAGCATTTTACAGATTTTTGGAGCTGTTTCATTGTGAATAGAAGCACCTCAGGAGCCCCTTCTTTAATGCATATGCATACACTTACTTTGTTCCCAATGTTAATTCATGTCCTTGCTTGCTTCTTACTCCTATGTGTGTTTTGCATCTGGTGGTCAAAGACTTCTGCTTAACATTTGACTCTCTTCTCTCAACGTGAACACAAAGAACAAAAAGTCAACACTTTATAATATTTGTTCCTATTCCCTGTTACTGAAGAAGGATTTAATAAAAAAGCTACTTCCATGTGATCATATTTGCTTGTTTAGCTGGTGGCAGTTGGACACAAAGCTTCCACACCACCATTCAAGGCCCATGTTCACTCAGGTAAGTCAATCCAATGTCTGCACGCTGCCTGAAGCAAAATTATACTTGATACAGAAACAACAGTAGCGATGGTAACAACAGTTCTTATTTTTTATGATCTGTTGTTTAAGACGCACGCAGCTGGTATAAATCTCTCCCTTTTTGCTTTTTTCCTCCCTTTGTTTTATCTTGCTTTCCTCGGGCCACATCTGTCAATCCACGCTGGAGGGTTATACCTGATCTTTGACCTTGGTTAGCACAGCCCTTGAGAGCCATTTCTCACAAACACACAGACACACACACACAAACATACCTACAGGTCCTGCACACACAGAATCTGAGATATTGATTAGTGATAGATAGATAGAGCAGGGCTGGCCTGATAAGGAGGCCATATTTGATGTTTGTTCTAGCAGTAGAGACAGAGGCATCAAGATTAAATCACAATGAGCAGCCTCCTCCGTCCTTGGCTTCGTCCCCTCTTGAGGCTTTACAGGAGTTTGGGGGTTGAGCTCAAAGAATGAAGACTGAGAGATTGCGGACAAGGGGCACCCTTTCTGACTAAGTCCACTGTGGCAACAGCCATTGATTAACATAGGCTGTAGTGTCATTCAAAGGTGTGTTTTTGCACAATCCAAGGTTTTCAACGTTTGTGACATTGTTGGTCGTTTGGATGCATGACCACAGCTTTTTGTCTATCAACAGATCCTTGTTGTCCCTCTCTTGTGCTCCCTGTACAATGTTGTTGAGTGATTGACAGCCATCAGTAAATGTCTCTAGGCTCACAATGGGTGAGCTCAGGTCGTGCTCTTTTCAACACACACACACACACACACACACACACACACACACACACACACACTAAGAATTAGCTTTTATCTTCTTTGTCTTCTCCATCTGCAAACACCCCTTAAAAATAGTTGTGTACTTTCGGGTAAGAATATTTTACTACACTTACTACTAGAAGTATTTAACCATTTAATACTCTGTCCCTGTTTTTAGTAAATTACAGGACATTTTATAGTGAGACTCTATTTTTTTTTTCAGAAGAACGTGCACCTAGACAATAACAACATGATTAACACATGTTGAGAAGAGAAGAGTTATGAAATCAGGAATCAAACTCAATGAATGTCAGTTACAGAGTAAATTTATTTAATTGCAAGAGAATATCATTTTATCAATAATTGCTTCAAGTGTTTATGTATTTGTCTACAATTGCAACTCAAGTGCGAATAAAGTTAAAGAATGCTAGATAACATATTTAATTATGTGTGATAATGCATAATTATGTATAATTGTTTATTATAAGAAATAATAATGTGGGAAATATATTAATTAATTACATGGATGTATAATAATTACTTACAGCTAGTCAGAAGTTTTTATTAAATGTGTTAGAAATTATTGTAACTCTGTTACTTTATCATATTCATGTTTAATATCAACTGTTGTCTAAGTGTCATTAATAGAGACTTAGAACTATATTGTGCATAGTGTTAAAAATGTAAATAAAGTTGGTGCTCCTTGTTCATATACTCCTTTGCAAAACATGGGTTATATAAATAATTAATTAGGTGTTTCAAAATTAAAGTTTGCATGAGCAACAATATGATGCTGAAAACAGCTTTTTTTTATTATAAGAAGAAACATTTGACGTTAGAATACAATGAGAAAAGTGGTTCACACATGAGAACACTTGTGTCCAAGTAGCACATGTGCTCTAAATTCACATGTGGGTTTTTTACATGTGACAGCACTTCCCCTCGTGACATCTGATTCCTGTTAATCTGCAGGTAGCCTTTTTACTTTCATTTTGTTCCCTCTGCTAACTTGTGACAACTCCGTATCATTGCTGCAATGCAAAGTTACAGGTTTTGTCCTGTTGATTATTACCTATGTGTGGTTAAATCACAATGGACCAAATCCCATTCTGGCAGCACAGTGACCTGAGAGTCCCTTTTACATATGACCAGAACCAAAGCAGAAGCCAAATTTCTCGGTCGAAAAAGCAGCATGTGTACGTATAAAAAGGCTGTATATGTTGTTGGCCAGTGTGTGCACAGTCTTGAGGGTTGGGAGATTATGTCCACAAAGGGTGCACCTGGTGCTTTAGATTGAGTTTCTCTCCTCCCCTTCCTCCCATTATCCCTCTTCCATCCCCCTCTCTCCTTCTCCTCTGGCCATTTCCAACATTACCCTGGGACTTTTAAAAGATTAGACCACAGCTTTTATAATTGTGCCACTAATGCGGGTCAGCAGCCCAAAATGAGGGAGACTAATGGAGAATACTACTTTTTAACATAAAAAAAATACCTCCCAGTTACATGAATACACGTTCTAGTTATTTCATACTCTTATACAATCATGTATAGTGTGTCAGGGCAGATTACTGAGCTCTATCCATGTCCCTACTGAGATCTTAGGGGGTTTCTGTGCAGCCAGTGATAAACAGATATGCATGTGTTGAGTTACGTAGTGTTAAAGTCTGAGTCTGTCAGCAAACAAGTTTTTTTCTGATTTGTGTTCTTCATAAGTGAGACATTTTCAGTGTTTAGCTCCAAAAAGTACAATTCAACTGTGTATGTAAAAATCCTGCATTTAAATTTCAACTTAAGTAAAAGTAAAGTATCAGCAACATGTGCGGGTCAAAAGTAAATGTACCATTAGATTGTTAACATTACTGCAACAATGTGCAAATAATAACTTACTGTTCAGTTTATTTGGCATTTTTTACTTTTTAGTACTTCATATGCATATTTACTTATACTGTATGAAACAATCTGGGAAGCTTTGAAGGTAAATGTCTACCAGGTGAACCTTTTAAAAGCTCATCTGAAACATAACAAATGTCCCAAACAGACACTATATTTGTAAGGAGACACGTGCCAAAAAAGATGGAAACCACTGCTTTAATTTTTAAGAATCATATCTTATACACATGATCTATGGGCAACTTTATTTTGAAAAGAAACAGTGACATTAATGCAGTGGAGAAACTAAGTAAGTATAAAATTTCCCTGTGAAATGTAATTGTAAAGCGTCTCAAAGTTGTACTTGCACGATTGACTATTGTAGTACATGTTCTTTCACCACTGTACAATTAAATGGATTTACATGCTCAGTTCTGCACAAGCTGTTTTTCCTCCAATAGAAATGTGGTGAACTACACTAGAACATTTGGATTTAGCTTCCATCTGCATTAAAGTGCAAATCTCCCATTAGAAAAATCTAATTTTCTGTTGACTGGTGGATCACGCTCCACCTCTCTAGTGATGAAAACGTTTGTTCGCT
>JAUBNQ010000012.1:23126896-23139534 GCA_032353495.1 Ctenopoma kingsleyae | reverse complement strand
TTGGAGTTTCTGAAAATCTTATCGCGCTGAAATAAAGTCAGCCTGACAGAGTCATGTGAGCTGCAGAGCTGCAGAGCTGCTGGAGACTCTCTCCTCACACAGGCTCAGCTGCAGAGCTGCATTTCCCCTTTTCAAAGGGGAAAAGCAGACAACAGAAAATCACTTATTCAGATCACCTCCCTTTTACCGCTGAATTAATATGCTCATTAGCGCACACTGAAGTTGTCCTCCCCGCTTGTTTGCCGTTTACGAGGCGCCTTTCTTCTCGCGGGTGGTGGGAACAGCAAGCAGCGCTGCGGGGACGACTCGCCTCCCGAGCAGCGCTTCACTCGGCGCGGCAGGCGAACCGAGCAGGAGCCGCTGATTCCCGGGAACGCGCTGCTGCACGCCCCGATGAAGGAACTGCTCTCAAAAAGCACAATAGCTACTACAATGCACTAATACATGTATATAAAATATATTATAATTGTAATATTTTTGTCATATTTTGTTTTGTATTTTTATTCAGTTTTTAACAATTTCATATTTTTTAAGTAATTGTTTCTGTGCTGCTTTAATTCATCTCTGCTGTTGATATCAGCCAGCTGGTTCCTCATTGTGTTCTATATGTTTTTAAATGTTTTAAAATAGTTTAATTTGAATGATCTAAACTGAAGTATAACTCAAACATGGTTGTTTTATGGAGGTTTTCCTTTTGGATATTGAAGGAGGGTCTAAGGATAGAGGACGGTGCACAGATTGTAAATCCCCCTGAGACACATTTTGAATTTTTTTAAAAAAATAAACAAATTTGTCTTGGTTTTTAAAGTAAAGAATAAACAGCTGCCGACTTATTTTACATTCACTGTTCACACATGTCCACTCAGTCAGTGACTGAGTGCTGTTGTGTTACTATGAAGCTTCAAGCTTCAGCTCTGCCAGGGGTTGTTCAGCTGGGAGGCAGAGAGAAAAAGAGTGTGCTGGGAAGGACGTGTAGGTCTGTATGCATGTGAGTGTGTCAGGGGGTGACAGAGGAGTGTCACTTAGCAGAAGAATATGAGCTGTCTGAGAATGAAGAGGGATGAGGCCAAATCCTGCTGCCACCCTTATCCTACAGGAGGGAGACCTGTAGGGGGGGTGCGCACACACGTACCCTGGGAATCTCCTCAGCTGTTCCCCCTGCATTCTCCTTACACCCTTCCTCCTCCCCCTCCTCTTCCTCATGCTCTGGTGCTAAACACCTCTGTTTGCCGGATCTGGTTCCACTCAGCACCAGATCAGGGCCCCTGGCAGCTGACTGCGGGCCAGTATAAGCCTCCTAATGGCAGCCACTCTGTGATGATTTACACTGCATTACTGTACACACCAGCGGCTACGTCCTCCTGATAATGGTTTATTACACCAGAGCTTGTTTTAGCTTTATTGCTCTTTGCGCTCTCTCTTTGAGGCTGAGGTATAATTAAATAATTTAACTGAATTACCAAACATATGCAGAAACCCATGTAGGAATTACTCATGGCACCTGGGTAACTTGTTTTATGGTTTTACTTTCATTTCTGCTAGTTGGGAGTGTGACGTCTGAGCTGCGCTTGCAAGATGGAAAAGTTGATGGCAATGAACCCTGTGAGTATATGTGGAAAATGAATGTGAAGAAGAATGTGTTTCCAAACCGTCAGATTTTATTTGTGCTGTGAATTAAATTTTCCATATTTATCTAACAAAAATGTTAATATTTCAACATACATTTACATTGGATAGTGATAAATCAGAGGTATCCTGACCCTGCAGTTGTGTCACCTGCTGCTTTAACCATGGCTCATCTTTTCACTTGTGTCAGCCTTTCACAGCAACTTCTTTTCCAGTATTTTATTCAGGAAAAATCATATTTTTTTCTGACAAATTAAGCTGTCGTTGCAAAAGGACGCAAAATACCAATTCCGTCTCTTAGTGAAGTTAAACTAAACATTTTTATTTCTGGAAAACTCCACATAATTTAAATTGTTTAACCCAATGTTAATTTAGTAACTGTACAGTTGTAAAGTTTCTACAGCCAAATCATTTCAAGATGTGTTATTGTGTTTTATGGATGCAATCAGGACAAAACAAATAAAATCAGTCAAATCAAGCTCTACTCTTTTCCACTTTGTTTCCCCCTGCTTCAAGCTTTCTTGATTGCAGTTTTTCTCTCCAGCTTTGTTGCTTTGCCTGAGGTGTCGGAGCAGCTTGAAAGATGCAAAACAATTAAGAAACTCCCCAGATTAAACACTATAAAGCAGAATCTGAAAGTTACCATGAGTGTCATGTATCCGTCCTGCTTTCTTCAGCATTCTTCAGTGACAGCGGCTCAACTTGCCTCTCGAGCCACAGATATCTGCCCTACATTTGTCTAATCATCTGGGGCTTAACCCTCCTGCTGGCCTGTTATCTGCTATGTGTGTGAGAGAGAGCGAGAGGGACTGAGAGGGACTGAGAGGGAGAGATGTCTCATCTTCTAACACTAGGCTTAGTAATGTTTTGACTTTGTGATCAGGCACCTGGTTGGGCAGCACACAGGGGTCCTCCATCAGCTGGTAAGCCCTCCCACCCCCAGGGAGGGCTTCTAGGGGGAGTGTGATCGATGATGGACACAGCGGCTCTGCACTCTGTGTGTGTGTGTGTGTGTGTGGCAGGGTTGAACTGCTATTATGGGGAGCGGAGGGGAAGCAGCTCTGATGTTGGAGGCTTATAAAAGAGAAGGTGGAGGGGTGTATGCTGTTTAAACAGCCTGGCTTTGATTGACAGGGCTGATAGTGGGTGGGTGGGGGTAGTAGGGGAGAGCAAGCAAGTGCGTGGGTAAAGTGAGGAGAAAAGAGGGGCTGTTTGAATGAAGTTAGATCGTGTGTACATGTCTTTCTACGGTTGTCAGTTCAGAACCACCATCACTGTGAGGACATTTTAGCTGGTCCTCACAACAGGGGTGGTAGAGGGTTAAGACTTGTTTTTAGGGTTGTGGTTAAAATTCAGTTAAAAGGGTTAGAGATGGAGTTGAGCATTTAGTTGTGATGGGTGAGTTTAGGGTAAGGGGGCAGGGAACACACTATGTCAGTGAGTCAATGAGTGTCCTCAGAAAGTTAGAAGTACAAACGTGTGTGTGTGTGCGTGCGTGCAGGGAAAGGGGTGAGGGAGGAAAGTGAGCTTTTAATTACCAGGGCAGAAGCAGATGTAGCAGAAAGGTTCCCCCACCTTTAAACAGACACACACACACACACACACACACTGGTGTTTCTTGGCAGCTGGAAGACATCAGTTGGGGGGCGGGGGGGGTGGGTGGGTTGTGTATTTGTGTGCATTTTTGTTAGTACAGGAACACATTGTTTAAATTTAAAGACATTCGGCTTCTATTGGCGCTTCTTAGTTTTATCATTATTCATTTTCCTCTTCCTCCTCGTTACTGAATGAACCACATCCTTCTGCTGCCACCTCCAATATTCAGAGTAATTAATGCAATTAATGCAGTAATTAATGTATAATACTGTACACACCAGGTACGCCACTTCACACATTTCACCATACAATTCAATATTATCTCTTGTATCAAGCTCTATATTCATGTTAATATCTGCAGACGCCTAATGAATGTCCTTTTTACTTACTTATGTTGTACTTACAATGGCATCATTTATTGGGGGGGTATGTATTTTGTGGATATTATATATATTGTGTACATGGATTTTTAAAATCATATTATATTTAATCATCTGACCAGATGACATTATCCTTCGAGGCTAAATCTGGCTCATTTATTGTAGTTTTTCAGTTGATCAGCAAACACTGTCCTTGTCAGTAAAATATAAAAACAATTTAAAATTATTTTCATTATATTGCCATTTTCAAAAACCTATTTTTCTGTTGTACAATAAATAAATTATTCAGTTTTCAGGTACAAATAAATGAAGTGTACAATAAAGAGAACACATGCACCGTCTATTTTAACCAGCTCCTCTATACACAAATATTAAATGCTCCTGTTACTGTATCCAGAGTGTTTCTTTATTTTGGTGCTTTCAAATACAATGTCAGATTCTTTCCCCCAATATTTTACACTTGTACAAAACTGATCTAAGCAAATGTGTGCACAAAACATGGTGCCAAGAGTATAAAATGACTTTCTCATCAAGAAAATGGTGCAAAACTTAAAAAAAGAAACACAATGTCCCTGCACATATAAAAATAAATTAATACTTTTGTGTGTCCAGTCACTGTCAACCTTTTTGTCTGGTCCTAAAGATTCACACACACAAACTGAGGCTTCATTGGCTTTCCTTCACACCAGCATGGCCAATCACAACCACTTATGTACACCAACTGCCAATGAGAAATGTCTATGTACACTTAACGAGGTAAAAACTGTGCCACTGAACCCTGACACACTTCCTCCCCTCTACAAACAGCTATATACAGCCACGCCCCCTCCCCAATGAGCCAACTATCAAGTAGCTTCTAGCTTTCAAACACATGACACAGAATAGAAGTCATTAAAAGAGCTTACAGCACGATTTGACTGTACGGAGGAAAATTAAAAAACAAAAACAAAAGACGAACAAAATTTTACACAGTAGTACAAAATGATGTTACACTGCAACACCAGCGGGCTTATAAAATATATCATCTTATGCCCATTACACAAACAAACTCCAAATAAATAAAAAGCACAATACAAAGTTGGCTTTGATTTTAGAGAATGCAGCAGAATATTTCCTGGTTTTATTAAAGAGACGGCACGTCCAGCCTAATGTGAGTAAGTGTTTTTAATCATCTGTTGCCTTAGCAACGCAGCTTAATTACCAGTAGCGTTGTGTAGAAATAGGCTGAGTGACAGGGACACAGGTTCCCTCCTTGGCCTCAGGCACTTGGGTTTGGGCCCTGATTGGCCAGTCCTGACTGTTGTGGGTTTTTAAGTGGCCACTGGTGTTGGCCTTTTAGGTCCTAATAGGCTAGTCCTGCTCAAGAGGTAGGTACACAGGGGGCTCAATCACAGATACAAAATGTAATGACTTGGATGCACCGACAAAACAACTGCATAATTTCTCTTAAGTCTGTGCCGCATGGATTAATGAATCCCTCTGAATATTCAATTTGCCATTTGATTTTTGTACATACATTTCACTTCCCTGAGTGAGACCCCTGTTTGTGGCCCAGAGAAGAGACGGTGAAAAGCAAGGCTTTCGTGGTGACCGTAAGAGGCTTGACTCACTGACATTTACAGATCTACACAAACTGTGTGAAAGAGACACAGGGAGAGAAGAAACAATGAGAACATGTGGGATATTTTCACAGACCTCTCACCCAATACTCCTAGGGACCGTGAGACAGATGTCAAACATACATCTGCTACTGTTAAGTCTTGTGGTGGGGACTTATGTTTTTTTTTTTTAACATTCATGTACTTCTGCTATTTAAATTTTTTTATGTTTATAGTTCTGTGTGTGCTAGCTTGTGTGTGGTGCACAACTCTGGTTAGCTGAGGCCCCTGAGAGAGTGAAACAGCAAAGAGAGCAGAATAAGAGTGTGGAGGATGGGACATACAGGGGAGACTAGACATACCAAAAAGAAAAATAAGAGAGAGAAAAGTAGGAGGCGAAGAAGCAGAAGGTTTAGATTAGAGAAGAAAATATTGTGAGACGATGGTTAAAAGAAAGGTATGAAGAAAACATCTGTTCGGCAACTCGTCTGTTGAGAGAAGAGAGCAGATAAACCATGTGCTCTGTTACTACAAACTGACACCAACATACACTAAGTTACGACCAGTGATATTAAAATAAAATCATTATTCCAACAGTGACAAAATTAGAACCTGAAGCAGCACTAAAGCCAAAATGTAAGAAATCTAAAATCGGATGGTAATAAATAGTACAAAGTTACACAAAACGGGTAAAAACTGTAATCTGAAAAAGCTGCAAAGATAAACCTGGCTAGGTCAACTACACTGAGTTAGAGACTGCAAAAGACAAAACAAAGTAAAATTCTTGCTTTTCTCTTCTGCTATCACTTGCCACAGGAAGTGTGTGCTAATGTATTAGCAGAGACGTTATTCTACCAGGACACAGATTTTTCTGCTGCCAGTGTTCTCATCACTGAGCAATAAAGTTGACCAACAGGCTGATCTCCAAATAACTCTGCATATTTATTTAAAAAACAAAAAGAAGAAAAAAAAAGAGCATCTGCCGTCATGTCTTCTCCTGCCCTGCAACGCCCACAGCCTTCTCAGCTAGCCGCGGCTTCTGTGCCCCCGAGGCGTGTGTGTCAGTGTGTGCATGCTGCAGCACCAGGAAGGGGTTGGCGGTGATGGTGCCTTGGCCTTGGCTCTGGGCACCAGGCAGCAGGTTGTTGATGGACAGCTGAGCGGAGGAGAGTGGTATGGAGGGAATCTGGGCAGAGGAGGAGAGGGACTGCAGCTGTTGGAGATCCTGCTGCTGCATCAGTTGGTAGAGCAACACCTGCTGCTGCTCCTGGGAGGAGAGTGAGAGAGGAGGAAGCGAAAAAGGGTAAAAAAAGAAAAAAAGGTAAGGATGCAAGGAAGAAGGAAAAAGGAAGAGAATGCAGGTGTAAAAATAAGGACAGAGTGAAATTTTTAAAAAAAAGAAACAAGGGAAAAGAGAGATTGAGAGGTAAAAATGGAATAATGAAGGATAGAAACAAAAAGAGACATCATAGAAAAACATAAATAAATATATTATGAACATATAAACATTGGTGATTTATGCCATTATCTAAAGGAAATGTTAATCCTAATTTCTTTGTGTGTGTTTAACAATGTGTGATAGTGATATTAACAGTGAACACATCTGCCAGTGTGTGTGTCGTACCGCTGAAGGCTGTGAGGACAGCAGCTGCTGGAGCTGATGCTGCTGCAGGAGGAGTCTTTGCTGCTCAGACAGGAGGCCGAGCCGCGCAGCGCTGGCAAGATGAAACACAGTCACAATCAGACAAACAAAAACTCTGCACTGCACATTATCAGATCCTTTATACACTCATCTCAAACCAGACACTGAGGGCACTGCAAAAATACAACACACACAAAACAAATAGAACAAATCATGTTGACCGTGATGAATAAGCATTTTACATTTGCTAAAAATCTCTGACATATGAGGAAAACAGAGCTGCGATGGTGGACATATGTCTCACCTGTTCTTACTAGTTGCTGAGCTGCTAGAATCCAACACGCAAGCAAAAGAAACACAAAGTAAAGTTTATATTCAAACAGAGAAGAAGTTCACGGATAAATATCTTCTATGTTTTCTTAAATGACAAAGACACCAGACATACCTAGCATTGACAGGCAACGTGACGCCTGTAGCTGCTCCTGTCGTGTGTGTGTGAGGACTGGCTGTGCCCGCTGGTGTCTGGATCACCCCGTTCAGTGCCCCAACAATTCCCCCCATGCCCAGTGCGCTCCCTGCACCGAGCGCACCCATCAGCCCCGCCACCCCACCCAGACCGGCTGCAGTCGTCGCCACACTGGCGACCCCGTTGAGCTGCGGCTGAGGTGGGCTCTGGGAGACGGAGGGAGGGGTGGAGAGAGAAGAAGTGGAGCCGCTACTGCTGTGGCCACCACATGATGCATTGTCCTGAGAGAGACACACCCATTCATCCATCCATTTTTAACATGCTTATGTTGCCACATTATGTTGTTTATAGTTGTAATTTTGCTGTATTCAGACAAAAATCAGTACGTCATTAATTGATATCCAATTTGATAGTTGACTGACCCTCGGCTATTTACATATATTTACTTATAAACGATGATGAGGTGTTACAGAGTTCAAACCGAGTCCATCATGTGTTGTGTCATTACCTGAGCTACAGCAGGTAAAGACGAGTCAGTGGCTCCTTTCACATCTGCAACACAAATGCACAGAGGAGCATTAGGGCTGCAATGATTATTTTCATTGATTGCTTTCAACTATTGTACTGCAGATTCCCTTTTCGGTTAATCAATAACTGTTTAGTCTTTAAAATGTCAAAGCTCTGGAAGTCAAAATTTGAACATGTTAACATATTAATTTTAATGTAAAACACAAACAAGCAACAAATCTTCAAATTAGAAAAGCATGAACCAGAAAATGAGCCTGATTAAATGACTGCATTGATTAATCATCTGTCAAACAGAACTGTATTCTCTCCATTGACTGTTTCAGCTCTAGCATGCAGATGCTGTGAATACCAAAGCTCATCTGCAGTGAAGACAAGGTGAAGTGTATGTATGCACACATTCATCTCACATAACCTTACTTTAGTTAGCTATTCTTCTTATCAAATCAAAACGTCATTACAACTGCAAATTACCTTACCAGCTGTCTTTATTAGACTATAAATCATTTACCTTGAGTTGTGAGAGACTGTGTGTGTGTGTGTTCGTACCAGAGGAGGCCGTGGTGGGGGTGAAAGGCACTGATAGCTGAGCGCTGAGAAGCTGCAGTCTCTCTTTCTTCATGGTCAGAGTTTTAATCTGCTCCTCCAGCCTCCTGTTCTCCTCCTGAAGCTGGTGGAGGGACTTCAACATCCCCACCACTGAGGGAAAAAAAAAGATAAACGAGAACAAGAAATCTGAGTGACTGAGTTTAATGTAGTGGCAGCAATTTCTGTTTCCAACTTAAAATCATCCCTAACAGAGGCTGAAGTCAACAACGGTATTTCAAATGTGAACAGCTTTACCTACATTACAAATGTAAAGTGCTACACTTCAGTGATCAATGATCTTTTCACAAGTGCAAAGACTGAAGCAGACTTAAAGGCCATTTATTCCTTAAGGCAAATGTGCACAGTCTCCATTCAGATCTGTGCAAATACCCAGTGACTAATTAGACAGATATACTCCACTGGGAAGTCAAAGGTCAAGATCAGATACAGAACAGTGACCCTGGTGTCTGTACAGAGCACTGAAGGACAACTCAGTAAGGAGGAGGATTTGCCAACATGGGAAATAAACCTGACGTGTCCAGCTGAAGGACGACGTTTCTAACAACTAGGCTGCCATCCCCCTTTTCCATTTTCAGTTTATTGATCCCTGAAAGGATGTTCAGATAGGCACACAACTGACTGACATCAACAGACACAACAATGAAAAAAATGGAGAGACGGAACAACAGCAACAACTGGAAGCAAAAAGGTGACAGATCAACTGGTAGGAAGAGAGAAATGGAAGAAAGTGATAAAGGTGGAAACAATAATCAGCTTGTTTGTGTTTGTGAGTTTCAGTATCAAATTGTTATACTTGTATAGTATCAACAGAAATGTGTTAAACAAGGACAGATGAAGACATTAGTAATGTTGTATTCTGTTATCAGATTCAATTATTTTATATTATATATTCTGTTTGGCTTTGGTTCAGGATTCTGAAAGTGTTGGCTTTTTTTTTGTTAAATGAAAAAGTTAGTTATACGTTGCTTATAGCTTAAGGGGTCAAAATAATATTAATCATATCAACATATGAGAAATCATTTTAAATGACACCAAGGCTCGTGTGTTCTCTCACCGTCACTCTGTGCTCCCTGCTGCAGCAGGAAGTTCTGCCCTTCGTTCCACTGCCTCTCCAGGAGCTGCTCTATGCTGGTGGCCACCGGGGGCAGCGTGTCCACGGAGCCTCCCCCTGCCCCTAGCAACCCCATCCCCGGCAACGACCCCGAGGAGTCATAGCGGATCTGCAGGCCACCAATGGGAGAGCTGAATAGAGGGAGAGAGAGCACAGATAGAAAAGGAGAGATAGAGAGGTCAATAGGGAGATTAACGACCCAACATAAACGTCAGACAAACATAGACACTGCTGGCTATAAAACTACATCAATTTGTTGTTACAGTGGCCTCTAATGAAAAGGGGCCAGGCTTTCTGTGTGTGTGTGTGTGTGTGTGTGTGAGAGCAAGAGAGAAAAAGACAAGGAGAGAAAGGAAGAAAGAGGATATGCAAGACGAAAGGGGAACGAGGGAAGTGGACAGTCACGATAAATCTTGTGATGAGACAGTCTGTAGAGTGTGAATGAGGGAAAATGAGGGACAGTAGCAGAAAGGACATAGAGTGGTGTGTAATGTGGAGAAAAAGTAACAGTGATTGACAGAAGATTTTTTCCTGTTTTGATTCACAGTGCAAATGTAAACACACTGAGTGTCAAAGCATTGTCCACAAGAATGTGACACTGAATGCAAAAAAGTCAAATGTACTAATTTACTTTGGGACATTATCATTTTAAAGTAAGTTTTAAGTTCTCAGAGTATCCAAAATCACATTATATGTGGTACTTACAAAGAAAAGTTAACATTTTCTGTTAACCACATTTTTTTAATGGAATTTTCTATTTTCTGAAACTGTCCTAAACACAAGAGATAAATAATGTAGATGTAGTGTTCATTATAAAAAATGTCACCAACCTCATCAACTGAAATTAGACATCCCGTATACTTAGTAAAACAAAAATCACCAATATTCCCATCCTGGAAGTCCCATGCAAACATTCCCAAATGGAGAAGATACAGAAAGCAACCACACTGTCCGTCCATGTGTGATTCAAGCACGGAAAAAAAAAAATCTAACTGGAGTTGAAGGATGGTTACGACCTTCAAAAACACAAGTTATCGTTGGCTGAGAGAACGAGATTTGCCTGTAGGGGTAAGAGTGAAAGGGAGAGTGTGCGTGTGTGAGGAGTGAGAGGAAGAGAGAGGAAACGAGAGGCCAGCGGAGGGAAAAGCAGAGAGGGGGATGGGTGAAGGAGGGGGGCCAGTGAGGAATGTAAAAATGGGGAGGGATGGATGGGGGGCATCCGTGTGTGTGTGTACTCACCGCGGGGTGGTCTTGGGAGAAACTCTTATGGAAAAGCCCTGAGCACCGACGCTGCTGCTGCCGTCTCCCACCTCCTGATCTGCACACACACACAAACATACACAGAAAATCAATCGGACATCTGAGAACACGTCCACACCAAGCCAGCTAAAGTTGAAAGAAGTACTCATACATTTATTTGTTCACACAGCACTTAGAGGAACATATTAGTTGACTTTGCAGTTATTATCATTTATATAATTTCACATATAAAGCACTGGGATAGATGGGATCTGTTTAACCTGTTGATGTTTTCAGATTTAACCACTTTGAGTGGCCAGCCAAGTTTGGATAAAGGGTCAATACAAAGAGAAATTAGCCTGTGTAGGGTGGACGCACTGTGACACATGCAGCTCTGCAACCTACAAAACTCTGCCTCTCTCTTCCTTTGTATCTCTTTCACACACACACACACACACACCCTCATTCAAACTGCATGTGTGTTTCTCTCTCTCTCCACCTTCTGTGAGAGTCTCTCTACCTTGTCCCTCTGGGCCCCTAGCCAGACACTTCTTTTCATTTTCCTCAGTGAGTAATGAATCACACATGCGCGCGCGCGCACACACACACACACACACGCTTTTGCATTTAAACACTCACACAAACTCCCCTCTACTTAAGACAGTCAATCCCAGCTTTTACCCCACCAGGTCACCACTCTAGTCCTTCACTCGCCGCCTTCTTCAAGTCCTTTTTCTCTCATAACCCGTTCTGTCCTGGTACCTCCCTCTAGACACTCAAAACCAAAGAGAAGCAGCTGCCAAAGTAAACAGGGAACATGCATACAAACACATGCACACCTTGTATGTTTGTGCTCACATGACCTTTACAGGTCCTCAAACAGAACTCTACACTTGTGTAGCCATAGACATGTGCTGTACACGACAGTGTGCACGACTTTCCTGCAAAGAAATACTGGGGAAAAAAAATCATCACAATCAATTAGAGATGAACCAATTCAATTTAAGTTTAGAGTTTAAGTTTCTGACATTTTTACGCAAAAAGTTTCTGGTTTTCAATATTTTACAAAACACAAATCTGATTAATAACCAGCAATTTAATCTGATTAATAACCCCACCCCCACAACCCCCAACAAATATCCCTGTGGCCCTGTCATTCAACCTGATTACGCACAGTGCTTGCTTTTGACGATCATTAGCCCAAGTCTGCGAGGGTCCATGCGGGTCCTGTGCAGACATATGTGTGTAGTATAACATTTGAGCCCATCCTTGATCCCAGTCTTTTTAAGGATCTATACACATTTTTTGTGGACAGCTTTTCTTCTTGCTGTGAGGAGGTCACCATGTTTTCTACCACGCATGCGTGGAATGTGTCTGCGTAGGCATACCCCCGATGATGGTATCAATAGAAGCATGTCTGTCCGAGGGTGAGCAGACACTATGCACCGGCCTTAACTGAGCTGGCCTGCAGGTCAAACTGGATCTGTCTGTCGACTACTGACCAGCAGCAGGAACTATTTATCTTCCTCTTCCTCCTATTTACTTCATCTCTTCTTTTCAGGAAGTGCTTACTCTAATTAGTAGAGCCATCTCTTACCTCCACTATGAGCTCTCTTGCATCTGACAGACAACAAACCATCTCTTTTCTACTACAGAAGAAGGACACAACTGCAGCCTGATCCGCTCTTTTTTTCACACCCACATGTCAACACTGGACACAGCTTAGGGAAGAGTAGTTTAACATATTAATTACATGTATATGAGCAGTTTACTGTAGCTTTTACTGTATTTATATTTATTTACATGTGCACATGTAACAGAGAGATAATAATAATAATAATAATAA
>JAUBNQ010000012.1:23095339-23113645 GCA_032353495.1 Ctenopoma kingsleyae | reverse complement strand
TGTGTGTGTGTGTGTGTGTGTGTGTGTGTGTGTGTGTGTGTGTGTGTGTGTGTGTGTGTGTGTGTGTGTGTGTGATTCAGAGAAATAGAGGGAGAAAAGGGAGCATTGCATTTCAAAGGCTGAGATGAAAGCTTAGAGATCCACAAACACAAAAGAGAGTGACGGAAGAGAGATAAAAAATGGGGCAGGACAGGAATTCAGCTGCAGTTTAGAGCTGAGTGCTTCTAAGTGCTTTGTGCTGAAGCGTATAAGGTCTCATCGTTTCATCCAATCATATCCTCCCGCTTGGACCATCACAGCTCAATTTACACCCTTGCTAACACACACGTGCTGCCATTCTACTCTCGCACCCCTGAGGTGGCGACTGGGTGCCAGCGCATTTACACCTCGCATGCACGCCCTGCACCCTGACACCTCTCTGCACGTGCGTATAAGCAGACAGGTGTACATTACTTTTACACGGACACTCACATGCATGCAGACACACTCTAGGATATAGGTGGTGAAAATATGCAGCGATCCTGAGAGACGACCTGGGATTTAACATGATTGTGATGCTTACTGTCATTGCGACTCTTGATACATCCCCCTTCTCCCCCCTGCCTCCCTCACTGTCTCACTGAGGAGCAACCGCAAGGAGGCTGGTGACAGTTTAGCCAGACTTCCTCTGTAAGTGGCAGTTAACAGACATCACCAGCACCAAATCAGCAGATAGCAGCTCCACTGTAACCCCCCTACATCATGGCTTCCGCTAATGCTATCATTCTGGGGTTACGGGATATGTTGCACAGTTCTGATGATGTGTATTTGTGGGTCTGCAAGTAGTGATCGCAGGAACTCTCTCAGTTTCCTGTTCATATTTCCACTTTGGTGCTAAAAGCTGGTAAAATTATCTCATTCTAAAAAGTCAGTATCACATTTATCATTAAAACAGAAAGGTTAAAATATTCAATCCCAGAGCTTTATTATTACCATTTTAGACATTTCCTCCACAGTGCTGACACATTTAGTATCTTTAGAAACACTGGGGACTTAACAACAACTGAAAATAGACAGATCATGATTAAACCGGCACCAATTGTCTGTTGGACAAATATACAACTAATCTTTTAGACAACAGAGTCTATAAATGCAGAGATGCCAAGACAAACAGGATAGGGTGAGTGACTTCATAAAGTGAGATAATTAATTCAAACAGCAGTGTGAGTGGCAAGAAGGGGAAAGAGAAGTAAATTCTTTGGGAATCCCTTCTTGTTTTTCATTAACATTCCAGAGGTAAGTGTTGATGGACAGAGACGGAGCAGAGAGGGTCGGATAACACACACACACACACACACACACAGCACTGGCCGTGGGAAACATAACGCACACACAATATAATCCTGACACTTTCTTATCAATCAGGTCAATTGATTATACAGGCAGAGACAATGCCTTTCAGCGTGTCCTCTTCCCTCTTTCTCTGAAGCTGACTATTAGCAACCTGATCATTTGACATGCCTGAGTGGTCTTTAGGACTGTGTGGGGTAAATATGAGTGGTGGCAGAGGATGGGAGTGAGACATCTATATATCTATAAGTCCCAAAGAATGATCAACACAACAGCTGAAATCCCCTCTTTCTATGTAAACTCTTGACAATGGGCCTCTGAACTGAGGAATTTATGTTAGTCGTCTTAATTTTTGTATTTTGTCACTAAATCTAAATACAATAAAATGGAGTTTAAAAAAACATTTTAATTATCAATTAATCTGCAAATAAGTTTCAATTCTAAAAATAATTCGGCTTATTAAATGACACCGCGCAATGAACAATATCAATGAATAACTCCTGGACCCTAAAGAGGTGCTTTCAAATTGCTTGTTTTGTCAAACTAATAGTTCAAAATCCCAAAATACTGTGCAATAAACAAATAAAACATGGAAAAGAAGCTAATACTAGCTAATAGCTAAGACTTAATTATTAATGAATGATCCAAAACTGTAGTTGAATAAAGTTCTGTTGGTCGGTTGACTATTTGATTATGTCCTTACTACATTAAATAAAATTTTAAAAACTGTATTTTAAATGCACAGCGTGTAGGTCTGCTGGAGCGATCCGAGACAAGAAATCACAATTCATCAAACTTAACCATTTTTCATGACAAAAAATGCGTAGCAAAGACAATGTATTGCCTTTTAATCTGATACAGCATGTATTTTTTTAAATGTTCCACAATTCTACAAAATGGCCTGAGGAGTAAAACGAGAGGCTGCAGACACAGAGGGCAGCGGGTGTGTGCAGAGGCAAGGGAAGACAGGGAGGAACAGGAAGTAAGGGGGAAAATAATCCACCCTGGCCTGGCAGGAATTCCCCTGTGCAGTTTCCTGCAGGATTTCTGACCAGCCATTGTGTGTGTATGCAGTAGATGTGAGCATGTGTGGGTTTCCTGCGGGCCTTTCCTAAGCAGCCAGTGAGGGGGCTCTTTCCGTCCCTGCTGTAGTTTGACTGCGGGGTCTAACATGAGGTTGGTATAAATCTGAGCCTCCAAAACACATAACAACTGCACGCACGG
The DNA here is from genome assembly GCA_032353495.1 of Ctenopoma kingsleyae. Taxonomy (NCBI): domain Eukaryota; kingdom Metazoa; phylum Chordata; class Actinopteri; order Anabantiformes; family Anabantidae; genus Ctenopoma; species Ctenopoma kingsleyae. The sequence continues at coordinate 23,111,092 of JAUBNQ010000012.1, read as the reverse complement.
ACACACACATCTGAGCTGGTTGATCTCTGACCCTGGAATGTGGATGGAGAATGTGTGTGTGTGTGTGTGTGTGTGCGCGCATGTTTGTGTGCATGTTTGTGTGCATGCGTGAAGAGCAGGATAATGCAAATCATGCAGTATTAACAAAAGCCAGAGCAGAGGGACTGAATTGTATGTGGAGACACATGCACACACACACACACACACACACACACACACTAATCCTGAAGCTGGCATTGTCAGACACAATAGCCAAGTAGACAGATAAAACATCATGTGGCAAATTAAATGTGCAACGTGGATTCTACTAATTACTTTATGAAGAGATCAAATTAGAAATCTACTGTTTATTTTCATACTTCTCTACCAAAAACAAAGACTGAACAAAAACAGAGGGGAAAAGGAAGTGAAAGCATCAGAAGCAGTTTGGCACAGCATCATTAACAAAATACTGAGCTGTCTGTACAAACAAGTTTAAAAATTCCATGTCATCAGAACATGAGCGTTTGATTCAGTGGAGTAATTACACCATTCTGGTGATGACAAAAAAAGCTGACTTCCTCTTAGTTCATAATTTTGAGGCTAACTGCAGGGCTGTAACACACTTTCACAATGCAACAGTGCCGTTTTCCTAACTTCTTTTAAAGCCCTAAACTAAATTATTATGGTTAAATCTGTGTGTATGTTTTTGAAAATGTAGAAGTTTAATAATAATAACAACAATAAATATATAAATAAAATACAATTTTACAATTTTCTGGTCAATGTCTTGACCAGGCACCACCAATTCTGCTGGACAACTGCACTACCAACTCATCCACCTCCATTTGTATCAACTAAATAATCCAACAGGGAAATTTTTACAAATAATTGTTACAAGAAATCATGGAGCAAACTGTGACAATTTAAAATCATTTTACCACACATCAGTATAACACTTAATGTATAATAATGATTATTGAATTGATGAGTTGACCAGAGAGATGAACATCTCTAATATGCATTTTGTCAAATTTCCATCTTTGGGTCAATTTATCTAACAGCTTATAGTGTAGATTTTTTAATAAGTAAGTTAGTAACACTATTGTAAGAGACAGTTCTAACATTTGATGTAACATTTGTAATAGAAAACTAAGAATTTGTTTATTTAGTTGATACATTCTAATGTGAATTTGAAGCATCCCTTTTCTAAACTGAACTGGATTTACCAACTTTACTGAGATGTCAATCAAATAGAGTTTCTATTGAGATTCATTTATGGTAAACACACAGCACAGAAGGTGACTGTTTAGTTTCGATGCAGTGACGACCAAAATTCCCTTTGGTAAAATAATTTCACCCATATAAACATGCACAACATTTCCTTACATCTGTGTCCTTCATATACTCCGGTGCACTTTCTGATAATCTTCACACACACACCAATTCCGATACTCCTGAACTTTATGCTCCTTCCAAAACAGCTCACCTATAAAGGGAAAGCCATGTATTGGATTGAGCACATTATATTGGACACTATGGTATCTCTGAGTATTTCCATTGAACCGTTATACTGGATATAAGCCTTTACAGATTTGATTCAACTATGGGCAAAGATGAAAAGTGGAACAGATGACTTGACACCTCCTGTAAATTCAGATTTTACACAGCCTGTGATTACATGTTCTACTAACAGGCGTGACTGATTAAGTCACACTAATGTAGCATTCATTACCGGGTGCGATCACTGGTGTGTGTAGGTGGGCTGCAGTCGTACTAGCATCCTAAAGACAATCCAAATGCAGCTGCTGCTGGGTTTATAAAATACAATTTCAGCACTCACTTGGATATCAAACTGAAGGACACGTGTTTTTAGAGGTCATGTGAAGCGAAGCTGAAAGACACATGAGATGGGGCAAATGTTTGTACTCTGATAGTCTCAGATAGATAGATACCTTCCAATTAAAAATACCTAACAGCACAGGTATTTTCCTCAGGAAAACCTTGATAAAGAAAGGTCCAAAACAGACATTTGCTGGGGTTTGGTTACTTAAGGACATATTATGATAGTATAACCTGCAATACAACAGTAACGTGAACACGTCTTAAATAATTCATCAAAATCAAACACAGTCTTGATTCACCATAAATAACTTCCTGCCTATATTTTCAAACACAGTGTCCATAATTGGCCATTGTGGAACCACTATAAGTAATACTGACTGATCAATGGTGTCACTGGCATCTGTCCCTCCACAGTGTGAGCATCTACCACTGAAGGTATATGTTGGCAGTCGTGGGTACGAGGCATAGAGGGGGTAAGATCTGAGGGCTGTCTTACCTTCTTGTCCGTGTCTGGGGGTCTATCCATACATTGAGAGGAAGAGTCACTTAAGCTTTGAGACCTACTACCACGGCCCCTGCTCCTTCGCTAAAAGGTAGAGAGGAACTCCACGTTACTGGATGAAGTCCACAGAAAAAAGGCTAAAAAAAGAAATCTATGATATAAAAAGGAAATAAAACTTAAACTAAGAAATTCTGACTCAACTCAACAATAACTCATAATTCAAAAACACTCAAAAAACATTGTCATGAGCATTGCTTGCAAAAGTGGTGTGTACGCATTGTAGCAGTAGGTATTAAAGCAAAAATACATTGTAGAAAAAACTATTCCTTTTTACCTTTCACTGGCCAAATAGAACCATAAGATAAAATCATTCAAGTGTAATTACCATTCCTAGACCTAAAAAAACATGGATCTGAAGAGGTGCTCTTGAACACTTCTGATTGGCCTTGCTTACTGACCTCTGCACAAGCCTTAATGTTCTTACTCACAGCATCTGTTGTCATGGTGATAAAGAACTACAACCTCACATTATACCCATATTACCTCAATGCACAGATAAAGGCAGTGTTTCTTTTGGCATTTTATGTAATACTCAGAGGCAAACCGGGTACACCAGTGATTTAATCCAACTCAGTCAACTGTCTGAATCATAAGACAGACTCTTACCCTTACTCTTACCCCCAAAGCCTATATTTCCACACTAATCTACAGAGTTCATAATTTAATACTCCTACTGAATGGAACAAGGTTTTCCAATCACTGTTACAAAAGAAAAACACTGAGACCAGATAATTGGAAATATTGAGCAGATACATCTATGGGTGAATTACACTGTAGTCCAGACAAAACCAGGATAATCTAAGTTTGAAATTAGATTGGCTGCTAACTGAGTCCAGTCAAATGCCATGTGTTGCTAACACTGCGTAAACATCAATCAAGTGTTTTTTTATGAAACCCACTCTGCTAACAACATTGCTTTCTCTATCATTGATTATCTCTCGTACATCCCTGTCATCCATACAATCCCAATTTAACGACAATATGCCCCAGCATCCAAAGCCATTCATACACAATCAATATAACAGCATGAGTCTTTCCATCAGCATTTGTTAACATTGCAAAATGTCATTTGAGGGTGCATGTGTTGATTTCTGTTTTATCTGACTGCGTTGTGCTTAGCAAGTAATGTATCATTTACCAGTGAACGTCGACTGCAGGTAAAAGGAAATCTTAAAAAACGAACAAAACAGTAGAAAATTCTCTAAGCTACTGAAGTGCAACTGTTTTTTTAATTAAAACCATGTTTAATTTAAGCAAAACTAAAAAAAACTAACTCCACTGCTGTATCTGTTGATCAAATAACGGCAAAAACGACAGAACAAGTCACAGAAATCAATCACTAAAATGGAATAAAACTAAAACATCAGGTATACAAAGGTAACTATTAGGCTCTCATTAGCCCTGTTTGAGTGTACAGTAAAAACTGACTCAAGGACCCAATCCAGTATCTGCACACCCAACCCAGTACACCCAGCAGTCCTAGGACAAATACATAAAGAAGCACTGTGGGAAGTGGACAAGATATTACAGGGATCATAGAGAAGGAATAAGAGTTGATGGAGGATAGAGGACAAGTGAAGAAGACAAGCACTGGGGGGGGGGGTGGCTGGATCAGTCCAGTCAAAAAGGAAGCAGATGGGGGAGAGAGAGAAGGAAGGAGAAAGGGCAGAGGGTGAGCAGAGGCAGGAAGCTGGCTGGAGGAGGGAGAGGGAAGAGCAGGAAAGAGAAACTGACAAGAGAGGAAAGGTTGCAAAAAAGATGGAGAGGGGAAGAAATGCGGTAGTACGGAGGAGCGGGACAGGGTTGAGAGTGGCAAAGAGGAGAACAGACAACGGAAAGAGATGAGACAAGATGTAATGACAGCATCTCTGTGCCAAGTTGTTCACAAGATGAAAGATATGTCTCACTGTGTTAAAATGATGTGTGTGTGTGTGTGTGTGTGTGTTACGTCAACATAGTCATCTCTGCTTGTAGTTAGTGGAGGGGAAAAAGGCACACGTATATCCTTATCCAATCAATTGTTAAAAGACACACAACCTTCAAGACACTCATAATACTGTATATACAGTATACAATGGAACTGAGTAAACTCCTGGGCAATATCAGCAAAACATCAATGAGCCTAATTAAACAATAAAAGGTGCCCCATTTAAAAACACAGGCAACAAAACTCAATACAACCTTTCTTTAGTGAGATTATGTTCTTCTACTTTATAAACTACCTGTATGTCCAAATCTACAAATGTGTGGAGAGATACTCTGTTGCTCTAACTCCTGTGTGGAAAAACATCCCAGAGGTTTATTAGAGATTAGTCAGGAGACATTTCTTTTCACTTTTTTCTTTTTCTTCTTTTTTTAAAAACTCTTGTGTGATTTTTGAAGTGTGTTTGGGATCATTGTCATGTTGGAATTTTCCTCTCCTGCTGAGCAACTTGACACTAGGAGTAATCTTTTCATTTTGTATTTGGGTAAACAAACGTCTTTCATGCCATCAATAAATGTCATCTCCCCTACACACATTTCATAGTTACTATGTTGTCCATAGTGACTGCTCCACGCTAAACAAGCTGAACCCAAAACGAATTTATTTTAGTTTTATTTTACCACAGAATGGGCTGCCAATATTCATCAGGCTTCTTTTTTCATGTTTGGTAATGTTTAATTTTGCAGTTTTGTGTCATTTTGTGAACATCTCCTCAAATATTTATGAAGTCTCACAATATGTTTTCTTCTTAATTTCCAACCATTTGAAGCCATACATCATTACAGACAAGGCAGGATAAAACTGTGAATGCTCAGGTTCTTTCATAACCTTGTTAATGCAATTAGCCTTGATTGAAAATTACAAATGTTATCACTTTACCACAGTGATCACAGATAAACAACTTTTTGTTGCAGTGATTACAGACATTCTTTCAATACACTTTGAGGCTGTGTATTGTGAATGTAGTAGATCTAATCAGTTGGCTTTTAATTATAAATAAGACCAAATACCCCACACTTCAACAACAAAAAAAAAATTATATATAATGTGTATGCATTTTGAATTGTACTGATATTACGCAGGGGTGTACTCAGTGCTCAGTTGAGATTCAAAAGACATGCTTTCAGTAGGATACAAGATGATACTTACCAGTTTGCTGTGGTGGTACTTGCAATATCCACAGTATTTGACATTGTCTGCATCTGATCCCTGTTCCTCACATAGCAGCCCTGCAAACTGGGCACTGTGGCAGAAAGGAGTGTGAATAAAGTTATAGAGATGTGAAAAAATTAAAGGGAAAACATATTTGTTTCCTTGCACAGCAAGTTTTGTTATACCAACAGTGGCAGAAACAATATGTCTTGATGTTTTGTTCACAGAAAGAAGCATCAGAAATGGCATGAGAAAAATGCAGGTTTTCCTGCTACACTACTGCATGACATTCACCTAATGTGACAGCTCACTATTTTCACATTTTAAAATAGTTCATATTTCTATAAATTTAGACATCCTATTGTATGGTTTAAGTAAAACGCATTTATAATGCATAAGAATTTTAATATTCACTGTATTTCTGAATTTTATCCCTACAGCACTGTACAGCATATGAAATATACAAGTCTTTACGTCAGCCTATGTCAGTGAGAAACTGAAGAAACAATCTCTGTCTTTGTGTAATGAGGTTAATGTGATGTGAAGGAGTCTTACCATGTGACATGGAAAGCCTGCCTGCAGCCATGTTTGTTGCAGGTCATACAGGCTCCAGTGGCTGCTTTACTCTCTCTGCCCTGGTCCTCACAGATATAACACGTCTACACACATGGATACACACGATTAAGAGACAACATTTTATTTTAATTCCAGATAGAATCGGTTCTTAATGATGATTACGTAGTACATGTATTTTTCTGTAATGTCAAAATGCACAGACACAGCTGTTACCTTATTGTAGCGCTCATGTGGCACAGACTGAAGTACTATGGGCTCCATAGTTGATACATTGGCAAATTCCACCTCAGGTATGTAAAGAGCACAAACCACATGTGCCCAGCCTGTAATGACACAGAAGAACAATCACTCTCTGCATACACACAAAACAGAGATCACTCCCCACATATATGACATTCAACTGGCGTTTATGGAGACACATCGCAATAAAAAAAATCTGCCACATTTATTATCCACTGTATTTGTTAGTGACCAATTTTACCAGTGCTACAGTAAAATTGTTTTATGGGAATGTACGATGACATAGTAAGTTCAGACGACTGATGAACACAATATGACTCCATACATGGCCAATAGGATTTTATCAGCTGGGTTAAAAAAAACAAACCAAAACCATACTTTTCTGCATATTCTTTACAGCTGTAACTCATCACATCACAGACTCAAAATGTAAAGCTGCAACACAGACTTTGCTAAGCTTCAGTGTTTGGTGCAATTTAAGTTGACAGTAACAGAGCCTTTTGAATTCTGCTGTGGAATAACCAAACCAAGACCAGTACACCACTTCTTCACTATCATGTTGCAGTACACCATACATCTTTTCTTGTGATTCTATCTGCATGATGTTTATAAGGATGAAATCTAGTGCAAGTTTTGATGAATGCTCACATCTAGATATTACCTTGTAAGCTTTATGTTCTCTTTGTGAAAGCTGAAAAAAGATAAGTCTTCAGATGTGGTGAAGCACAGACAAATTGAAAATCCCTTGTATGTGTTCCCCGGCATTTGACTAATTGCCAACAAACCAAAACGTTGCACTGTGCAGCTGATATGGACTACACTTATCATGTATAATTCTTCTTTAGTACAACATAAAAACAACATACAAATGCTCTGGGAGCATCATTAATGTACCAAATAGCAGTTTCAGTCACACTGACATATCAATAAAAAGAGTAACACCCTCCATGCTACATAACAAACATAAATAACAACAATTTGCATAACAAAAACATAAATTGAGTTCATTGTTTATTGAGTTGACAGTTAATCTATCTAGAGTGCTGTGAAAAAATATTTGCCCACTTCCATTTTTTTTTTTTACATATTTGTCACACTACAAAATGCACTTTTTAAATGATAATTTTATTTATTAAAACAAAAAAGCTGTCCTAACCTGCCTGGTCCTGTGTGAAAAAATAATGAACTGTGATTAACCACATTTTTTGGAAAGCTTCAGTTTTCACTTGCCACACCCAGGACTGATTACTGCAGGACCTGTTGAATCACGAAATCACAAATAGAAGCTGTCTGACAAAGTGAAGCATGCTAATAAATATCCAAAAGCAACACATCATACCCTAATCTGAAGAAATTCAAGAACAGATGAGTAAGTATTTAACATGTATCAGTCTGGAAAGGGTTATAAAGCAAATTTCTAAGGATTTGGGACTCTAGTGAACCACGATGAGAGTCATTATCCACACATGGAGAAAACTTGAAACTGTGTTCAATCTTTCCAGGAGCAGCCAGCCTACAAAAATTACTCCAAGACCACAATAACAACCCATCCAGGAGGTCATAAAAGAATCCAGAACAACATCTAAACAACTGCAGGTCTCACTTGCCTAATTTAAGGTTAGTGTTCATGACTCAACAACAGGAAAGACACTGGGCAAAAATGGCATCCATGGGAGAGTTCCATGGTGAAAGTCACTGCTCACCACAAAGAACACATGGTTTTGTCTCATGTTTGCCAAAAAAACATCTTGACTGTCCCCAAGACATTTGGGCAAATATTCTGGGGACATCTGGTGGAAAACTGACACAGCATTTCACATAAGAATATCATACCAGCAGTCAAAGATGGTGATGGTAGTGTGAGGGCCGGGTGCTGGTTTTCAGCTTCAGGACCTGGACGGCTTGACATAATTAATGGAGCCATGAATTCTGTGCTCTACCAGAAAGTCCTGAAGGAGAATATCCGGCCTCAGATCATGACCTCAAGCTCAAGCACACTTAGGTTATGCAGCAGAACAATGATCCAAAACACACTAGCAAGTCCACCTCTGAATGGTTAAAGAAAATAAAAATAAGGTTTTGGAGTGGTTTAGTCAAAGTCCAAACTTAAATCCAATTTAGATGCTGTGGCATAACCTTAAACAATCCGTTCATGCTTGAAAATCCTCCAACCTGGCTGGAATAACAATAACAATTCTACAAAGAAGAGTGGGACACAATTCCTCCACAACGATGTGAAAGACTCTTTGCCAGTTATCACAAATGTTTGACTGCAGTTGTTGCTGCCACAGGTGGCACAACCAGTTATCAGATTTAGGGGGCAATTACTTTGGATGGTTGGTTGGTTTGGACGTTTTTTTTCTCTCAAAAGATTAAATCACTATTTAAAAACTGCATTTTGTATTTACTCAGGTTGTGTTCATGTAATATTAAAATTTGTTTGATGATCTGAATAATTTAAGTCATGCAAAAGAACAAAAAACAGAAAGGGGCAAATACTTTTTCACAGCACTGTAAGTAGCGGTTTATTGGGCACTAACAAACACACAGCTGCCTGTCAGTGAAGACAAACTGGGGGCAGTAGAATGACAGCGGGATATGGTGGAGTGGCAGCAGAATTGACGACGGGCTGAGGAAGAGCTGGAGGAGGTGAAAGGAAGGTCAAATGGAGGTGGGAGTCTCCTACCACACTGGAGGTGTCTGTTTTTCCCCATAGCGGAAACAAAAACAGGCTTAAACTTACAGTTGAACCCCTGACCTGCCTTTGACCTGGTGAGCAGGACAGGGGGAGGAGGGCAGAGGGTGGGGAAAAGGGAGGGAGCGGGTATTAAATGAGGGCATGTTGTTGTTTTGAAGTCCTTAACAACAATCTGGAAGGGGCCTATAAAACAGGACTATAAAAGTGGCACAGCCTTCCTTCTCAAACTAAGCATTCACACTTTAACGCCACAAAACCTAACAAAGCATCCCTCTATGGACAGCCTTTATGCCAAGAAGTTGGAACAAAATGCTTCTATTTAGCTCATAACTAATTTGAAGTGTGCTATGTTTTCTGGAAGAAAAAAAACTGTGAAGTGTTGTCAATTACTGATAATGGTTTTATGATCTCCTGTGTCAAAACCATGATCGCAACATCAGGCAAGAAGAAAAGAAATACTAGAAAAATTTACTTTTTACTTCCTGCTTATGGTTATTAACCTTGGTAATGAATTAAATGTACAGGGAAACACATCAGTCTATCACATTACTCTTTCTGCTGCCACATATTTAATATTTCTTATTCCCCTTACATATACCACTATGAATTCAGTGTGAATATCCTTTTAACTTTGTACGCTTGTTGTTATGTTGTAGCTTTAAACTCCAGCTATAATAAACTAAAGAAGACAAAAAAAAACAACAGTAAACTTTTGCACAGTCTTTTCTTTCTTCGTCTGCCTGCTATATATTAAGATGCTGGCTCAAATACCTATTTCACACTAATCCCTTTGCTTTGCTTAATCACCATCCCACCTGAAATAACAGCAACTATCACACAGATCAACAAGTGAAGAGGAACTGACAGGAGCAGAAAAATGGACTGTAGTAGCAAGAGATGGGGAAAGAAAAATGGAGGAGAAAAAAAGAGAGAGGAGAGGGGGAAAGAGGGGTCATGGGAAGGGTAAAATAAAAGAGAAAGTAGTAAAACAGTGTGTGTTAGTGTTGTCCTGATGTCTTCCTACAGGCCTGGACACAATCCCACAGCTGTGCCTCTTTCTGACTCTCACACACACACACACACACACACACACACAGAATATTTACAGTCTCCACCGAGCTGACCTCCCAGTGAACCCAGCGAGTAGACTCCTCACAGGCCATGCACTATACCCATCCTGGCCCGCCCCCTCATAAACACACACACACCCACTCACACTCATAAAATATGGACTGGCAAGGACGGTACAGAGAGGCAGCACATACAGAAAACAGCAACATAACTCTCCCAGCACGCTCACACCCCTTAAACTTGCCGGTGACATACAATTAGTGACAAAATACACAATGGGCTAACAGGTGTGTGTGTGTGTGTGTATGTAGCTTAAGAGGGATTCTACCTCCGTTGTCTGTCCTCTTGAGGGCTCCATCTTTGTGGGGACACAGCTCACATCTCTGTGGGTAAAGAGGAAACATCAGGTCAGAAATATCAGGTCAATCTCATCTACTTAGGCTGAGGTAAACACTGAAACATGGACAATTTGTTAGCGTGGGAGATAAGGTAGCAAGTTTCACAGGCTTGGGCGCAAAGCCAGAAGAGTTCAGGGAAAACACCCTCACAGCTAAGGCTGTGTCTCTCTTCATGTAAGTTTGCATGTATGTATGAGCTAATTCATGTCCTCAGGCACGTATTTGTGCTGCTCTCTTGCACACCTGACAATTCAGCTCTTGCTCACCTCACAAATAAACTTGTGTGGCTCAAATCAAGGCCATGTTCTGCCAGAAGTACAGTGTATGTCATTTACTGTATAACAGAACAGAAAGACTTTCATGTCCCTTCTATCTATCTTTTTCACAATTATATTTTTATCATGCATGTCGTGGCTGCCAACTCAGAAATAAGATGATCAAGGTGATTCTGCTCCACATTCCTATCTTCAAATTCATCTTCCTGAGCAGGTATTCAAATAGCTTTCTTTAATTACTGTAATTATTCTATTTGCTGTAATGTTCTGCTCAAAGGTGCTTTACAAGTTAAAAATTCTCCCTTTAGTGTGTCAACATTCCTAGGTTATAGTGATAATGACCTTTCATTTCTTTCTTTATCTCATAAAATTCATCAAATATTTTAGTCAGTTTATTGCAATGGTTCCCAACCCTGGCCCTCAAGGCAGTATGACTTGTTTTCCAACTATCCCTACAGTTACAGCTTGATCATAGGTCATCATTTAGCTTCCATTACAATCATATTCGGCAGAATATTAAGTACTTCCTTCCAATTATATTAAATTTTTGAAGTAGTATACTAATAAAAAAAACTAACTAACTAAAGAATTACCAACTAAAAATGCACAAAATATAATTTTATGTGAACACACCACACAGTCCATATTTTTAAATGTGAAGTGTTCCTTTATTTAAAACAATACCTCATACATATTTTTGGATTAGTCTGCTCCACGACCTGGAACACTGGACAAACATTTCTGCACACATTCCTCCATGAACAATGACACCTGTTTTAACATTTTGTGCATCTACTTCAGTTGTGTTTACACTTGGATGCTGATATAGAATTTATATGTACTTCATCAAGTTAAAAGGTTAGAGGAAAAGCTAGGTATCCTGCTAACTTTTGCCTTGTCCCATGAATGATCTTGTGTTGTGTTGAATTTGTGTGTTCACATGAGTACACATGAATACATCAAGTAGGCAGATTATTCCTAGCACCTGTATCAACAGCTATTTTTCTAAATCTTGCCCTGACAAAATCCCAACAGGTCCTCAGACGTTTGCCAAGGTCATATTAAGTTGAAACTCATAAAGCTATACCAGTTTGGGTTCCACAAAGAGAACACATAAAATATGGAAAGCTCTTTAGCCAGCTCAAAATGGTGGGAGTAGGCAGGTCTTTGCAGACCTTCAATATCATTTCTAGTTACAACAGCTTTGATGCTGCAACTTCTAGCAAGCTGCACAGAGATTTAAGATAAAATAATGGTGAACTACATAACCAAGCTGCCAAGTCTCATTCATAAGTTAAACAACCATGCTAGTGCTCTGTCATAAACAGTGTATTACAGTAAAATACAATATTTTCTTTGTTTCAAGAAATTAAAGATAGACTCTACACTTAAATGCATGTACTGTAGCTAGCCATGTCCAAGTTATCAGAGCTGTTACAATCAGACTGTTTACATGCATTCAAGTAACCAGGTTTCTCAGGTAATCAGAGAATGAGTTTACATGAACCCTGGTAGAAACCATGTAAATATGCAGCAGATGCGTAATCTGATTTCACCTCTACTTTTGACTTATTATGGAAGCATGGTTCACAGATTTTAATTAAAGAACTACATGATGAAAATGACTTATTTAGTATTCTATGGGGCGCTTTGTGTTGGTTTCAGTTGCAGTCGGATTCTGGGCAGACTTGATTTAAAAACAAGGCATCATTGCTCCGTGTAATGATCACCCCTTTCATCTAGCCGCACTTTTCTTCTGAAAGTAGTAGAGTGGTGAGTATCTGCAGCCTTTGTCATGCACATGGGCTCTCGTAGAAAGCTGATTAGAAACCTGGTTACGCATATACATGAAAGCGTAATTGGAGTTCTCCAGGAGAAATCTACCTGGGGAAATCAGGTTTCTCAAATCCCCTGCCCCGATTATGAACACCGCTATGAAATCAGCTTACTCGAGAAAGCCAGGTGTAACCCGGTTACTTGAGTGCATGTAAACATGAAGAATGTTATAAACAAAATACAGATGTTTCTGAATGTATATATATATATATATTCTTTCACCTTTCTTTAGATGTAGCTTTAAATTTACATGAATTAAACTGCCATTTGAGAGAGTATGTAATGCATGCATAATAAAGTCTTGCCATTTTCCCATCAAGCTAAACTCAAAAATACATGAAAACATGAAAAGTTATGCTTAGATAGTTCTACAAACATATTAAAACTTAACTGAAATCCATAATTTACAAAATATTTGTTTACAACCACCCAGATTGTGGTGAAGAGCATCCCCTTTGCTTTAATGAATGTGTCTACACCATGACTGGCATCCACAGGCACAGACCGGTGTATTTTAGGTGACAAAATTCACACTGCCTGTCAGGACAAAATCCAAACCATTAAGTCCAAAGAACTCTCTGTGGACCTGTGGTGAGGCATAGATCAGAACAAAGGTATAAAGAAAAATTCTAATACTTAAGAGTGTTACCAAAAGCAGAGTGGCCTCAACAACTGTGAAATGGACACAGTCTGTAGCTACCAGGACTCTTCCTGGAGTTGGCCATCCAGGCAAACACAGAAGGTTGGTAAAAAGGGAGATGACCAACCCAAAAGCAGCATTAACAGAGCTTCAAAAGTCCTCTGCAGAGATGGGAAAACCTTACAGAAGAGCGACTATTTCAGCAGTAATCCAGCAATCAATCCTTTTTCCACCTAGTGGATAGATGTAAGCCACTTTGAGAAAAAGGCATGTGACAGCCCGCCTGCAGTTTGCCAACTCCAAGCACAACGTTGGGCAAACATAAGACACTATTCGTCAGGGGTGGCTAAAATCATCCCTGGTGGTGGCAGTAAACCACCAGTGACCAAATAAAGGCTGACTAAGCCTTCCACTCACCCTCCACCCGTTTTCTGAAATGTGCAAGAAAAACTAAGCGGTCCGTTAACACAGCATAGGCAGTGTTTAATGTAGCGGTGGCTGTTTGGCTTCCACTAAGCAAGTGGGACAGAGTGGACTTTTTTTAATTTCTCTCAAATTCTGCTCTATTTGCCTACCAGCATGGTAGGCAAGTGTTAAGTGGCATATTTAGCACCCAGCCTTTGTCTCATCATGGTTTGAAGTGGAAGTCAGGCTCCCAAGTTGAGAAATAGATGTAATACGTATTTCCACATTTTAACAGCACAATTACTACTAATTATTACTTATTTCTAACATTTAGTCAAAAGAAAAGGAATATCCAAATAAAATTCAGATACCTATCTAACAAAAGAATATTCGGATTCATATGAATTGAATATTTGGGTTCAGCCCTAAACAAACAAAACTTGACCCACAACACTAGTGTTGGATGCACATTATTCTAACATGTAAATGGAATTTAACATATTAGGTTTTCTTTTTATGTAGCCCATTGTAATGATCTTTACCTGGACAATATGACACATATTTTCCACAGCTAAACTGTTTCTGTAATACAAATCAATGTTAGAAGTTCTTATAGTTATATTTTTTCCGTTATCATCCGTTATCATCCCTTTTGTAGATACTGCAAAGAAGTATTTGGAATTGTGCCGACAGGTTTGTTCCAAACCTCTTGTAGAGATATGTGGATGATATGTTACATACAGATTTTCTTGGTGCATTCATAAATGATAGCACTGTTCAAAACCATTAGATCCACCATCTTTCATAGACAGTCCCGTTCTTCCAGGAGTTCACTCATAAATGATAAAAGAATAGATGTATTATGTGACTCACCACACGGGCTGCTCTCTCCTGAGATTCACACTTTCTGCAGAACCATGGACCAGTGGGCACCTGCACGATGCCATAGCAGGCTGAAGAGAGACGAATGGCAGCATTAAAAGCCGTAGATAAAGCACTCACTCATAACAACCACAAAAAAACTACATCTTACATCACAGAATACATTTACACAATGATAATAAAACTATGATTACACCAGCAGATAGCATTTGATGAAATGCTATCTGCTCCTAAAAATTTGTACGTGTGCCAGAAGGCAAATTTATAACAGATATGATGTTTTGAGTACTGTTCAACATTTCGTCAGATCAAACAGCTGAACACAGTGTTGTTACTGTGACTGTTTTTATATGTATCTGAAAGCTGACATGCACTACAAAACATTTAGTCCCCCCCCAGGGACAATGGCAGAATCACTGGTAATGCATTGTTAATGACAACACAGATTTAGCCACAGTAACTGTTTCCTTTCTTATGTTGTCACATTTGTTACACCATACATAAAGAGAATGCAGTGAAATAGTTCATAATCTTTAGACCTTCCCCTATATTTCTTTGAAAATGTCGTTGAAAGGTTGTCAGCTGTTGAAACGTTATTTCAGGGTGGAAATAAGTCACTGCTAAAAGTTACATTTTTACTCAGTGCCAGAGCAGGGTCAGAGAAGAGGTGCTACTTATGTCATTTGACTTACACTCTCTCAAGTTTGTCAATTCCTAATATTTGGAACACTGAATTTGAAAACAAGATCATTTATAAGATGATGATGATAATTTATAAAATGAAGATTATAAAAACACCCTTTATTTTGTTACTTGCACCTTGTGTACTATATAAAGCTACACCACTATAGCCTACATTTACACAGTACAGCATACACATTTTCAGATTATATCTGATCTGATAAGAGCCCACAATCCAATAAAATAAGCAGCTATAATACATTTCTGAGAACAAAACATTCTGATTCAAATGAGAAACTGGTGACAAAACATCAAGTACCAGTGAGTCTGGATATTCTGTACAGGCTGTATACCATACCATAACCATACCATGTATGATGCACATTAATTCAGTCATTTAGAATCTTGAAATTTGTATTTGTATATGTAAATGTTTTCTGAATGTTTACATTATTACTAATGCTTTATTACTATTACTACTACTACTACTACTACTACTACTACTACTAATAATAATAATAATAATAAT
>JAUBNQ010000012.1:23070976-23095239 GCA_032353495.1 Ctenopoma kingsleyae | reverse complement strand
CATACTTAAACTTTAAACATTATCTGTGCAAAATATGACAACTACTTCAATTTAAGTTAGGCAATGGAAAAAATTGCAATATTTATTTTGTCTCCAACAGCAGCTGATTCACAAAATGTAAACATTACGCCTATACAACTGTGAGGTAAAGTGCAAGCAACTGAAACAAGTAAAAATCAAAAACCTCCAGCACACATTTAAGCAGGGCCAGTACATAACCCTAACCCTAACCCCTAACCCTAACCCTAACCTACTTGGAGTAACACAATCTTAAAATAAACTGGGCTCAAGCCCTGCTCTAATTTAGCTCTACATGTAACTGGCCAGTGGCCATAATTGGTTTAACACAACCACTAAAGTAAGTTTAGTTGCGTGTAGCTCTGGATGATTCTTCCGGAGGTGGGCGATTAAATTTGACGTATTAAAGGAGGATGTCTTGGTTCCTCCCCACATAACCTCCGCTTTACAGTTGTTACAAATGACAATTTTAATGTCCGGAGACACTTTGAAATAATTCCAAATCTCTTACGAGCTTGTTATGCTGCAAGTGATGACGCGGTTTGATGATGTAGTCAAGTGCGCGCCGATAGACGTCTAGTTCAAAGTTGGCTCGGAAATGCAGAAGCCACAGGATATATTGCAAGGTGTGCCAAACAAACAAAAATATCTCAAAACCTATACCTCGGATTTGTCATATTTTGATATTTTGAGAGAGAGGAGAAGTAACTGAAGAGTTTGATGTACAATATGTGCATGGTAAGTAAAAGTTGTGTCATTAAAAGAGTAAAAACTGATATAGATAATTTCCGATATTACATTTTAATGCCAATATCGGCCGACATTATCGGTAGGCCGATAATATCGGACATCCCTAAATAATAATAATAATAATAATAATAATAATAATAACAACAACAACAACTGACCATGCAAAACTGAGGATACTTTACACACATAAGTCGAGCCTCATGCATTGTTGCTATACAATGGTACAATTTATCTTCTACAATGTTCTTTCAACAATAGTATGTAGTTTATATTATTTAGTCTTCATATAAAAATGTAAAATGTGGACACATTCCTATTACAGAAATGAGATTTAGACATTTCACATTCTCTTTTGATTCAAATTTCTAACATGTTCTGTTTTTGTAGAATTGGACATTGTAAAACATCGCTAGTATATTTTGAAAAACACACTGAATAAAACAGAGTGGCATTGCTTATCTGGATACAAACAATCTTTGTTTTCCACTAATACAGGACAGTATCTGTGCTACCAACAATTCACTAAAGGATGAAGAAGTGGTAGCCTGGGTGTTTTTCCAATCCCACCCAATGTGGCTCTGCAAAGCATAACTTGACATAAATTATGAAATGTGACTTTTAGATCTAAAAATAAACTAGTCACATGACTGCTCTCGGTCAGAGTACACTGTTATTTACAGATATGCTTATGTCTATTTAACAACTCAAAACTAACAAACTGTAACAAACAGATTTGTGTAAATACACAGACGTGCATCAGTACGGGTTCACAGTTGCTGACATTTCAAACAGTCTTCAGTCTCCCACTGTGTGCCAAATGGACACATGGCCAGCTGTTACATTTGTAAACACTGGACGTCATCATGTTAGTCATCTTGGGTTAGCAGTGGCTTGGCAGCACTGCAGCACAGTTGTCATACTATAAGCTGATACGAAAGCATTAGAAGTCGTTGTAGTTTGTTGCTATAACTGAACCACATTTTGGACTTAAATCGTTGATACATCGTTAATGTATTTTGGAGTATTGTGATGTGACTATTAACACAGTTTTATCACACATTTTAAAATCTTCACTGCGAACTTTCCGCGCTTAGCTTGCACTTTTTTTGACTGGAGTATCCCTCTTTCGCTAACTTCTGTCCCACAGGACCGCTCGCTTTTGACATGGATGATTATCACGACTTGTAGCCAGAAATGTGTTCATAGAGCAGCTGCCAACTATCGCCCTAAGCAGATTAGCTGCAGAGTCAGAGCAGTGCAGTGTCCTGCTGTATGAGCTGAGCCTGACCCCAGCCTGGCCTTGCTGAGGGCAGGCGAAAAAGGCTCCATAACCTTGTTATCAGACAACGCCAACTAGCCTGTAAGCTAAATGCTACCTGCTAGCCGACCTAACAGCACAGCTTACCTTGATGCACGGCAACGTTGCAGCCGTGTCCGTCGCAGTAAACCAGCGGGTTTTCTGCCCAGCCTCTCTCGTCTGAGCACACACAGCAACCTCCGATCATCTCCTTCATGTTATGCGTCGACAACTCGTCGTCTGCCGCCAGACAACGCTCGCCGGAGACCATCTACGAAGAAAGCGGACATGCGGAGGAATACGTCACGATAAACCGAAACCTTAGCTGAAGACGTCCCTCTTTCCCCTGCTACGCCGTTTTAGGTCCCACTCGGTCGAAATGTCATGTTTTAAACGTGTTTACGTCCCTTTTCGACACCGTATTTTTTCACCAAAACATCCACTCTACGGCGCGACGACGAGGAGAGGGGGGATTTCGTAGAGAACAGGAAATGCGTCATGACGCCGACGCAAGGCGCGTGAGTGTGCGTGGCCTCCGACAAGACGAAAAAGACGGATGTGATTGGACCAGAGCTACGTTCGTTTCGGACTCACATGGCGGAGGTGGCTTGAACTTTTGCAGCCAAGACTCTTCCCATGACTCACTGTAAACACTGCTATAACATGGTAGGTATGAGTAAAGATGAACTGCATTAGTGACAGAAAACCATCAAGTTCAGCTGCTGTTAAATGCAAGCTATTTAAAGAACACATTCACCTACATGTTTAATAATAATAATTGATACTTTATTAATACCCATGGGGAAATTCTTGTGGACAGGTGCCAAGGGTTCAGTGTCTTGTCTAGGCACACTTTGAAATGTAGTCAGAAATCAGGGAACAGGGAGTCCAACTCCAACCCTGGGATGCGTAGATAATAGCTGATTAATCAGATATGTCATGCTGAGCAAAAACACAGTTATCTGGTTCAAACTTTACAAAGAATGGTACATCTGCTTCATCTATATTAATATATATCTCTGCTTCCATCTGAGAAACTCATTCAGTTTTCAGTTGAAATTATAGAGGTTGTAGACTTGGTTCTTGTGTAGTCATGTTACTCCAAACCTTTGCTATTTTTGTATTTTATATAATATTTTGTTAGTAGAAATATGTTCTAAACATATCTATATGTAGGAGGGTTCTGATAAAGGCTTCTGTGACACAGACGCTTTGAACAGGCTTCCAGCTTCCATTTCTAACCAGTCAGAGAATTTTAAGTTCTTTAGCATCTTCATTCATTTTAATATATTGACAAATGCCTGGAGGGCTGGGCAGAGTGTAGAGGATTAGAGCAGAGGCTGGTGAAGCAGGGAGAAAAAGGGCTGGTTGGAGCAGAATGAATTGATTTTCAGTTTCACGTTGCTGTTAAGGTTGCTGCACCTTAAGTTTGCATATTGTAGCTTTAAAGGCAAAGCCTTCCTGGCACAGAAGTGAGAACAGAGTCGAATGCCTTAAGAAGTGTGAGGCACACTGGATCCTTAAACACACCTGTTACCCTGGCATAAATGAAAAACTTGACCATTGCCCCTTCCTGTAGCAGCTAGAGTACTAGGGTATTTTGTATTAATTATTGTTGTAATGTATTTCATGCTGTTAAATTGTGTTTTCATGTAGAGTCAAAGCATGAACTGTTTGGTATTTTGTCTTTAGCGGTCAAAGTGTTAGTTTCCCTTGGATCCACTACCCCTAGTGGCTTAATAGGTTCTTACATGTATGTTGTGGGTTCACCTAACACAGGTGTCTGGAATTATTGGGTTCAGCTCACTGAGGAAGGTTTCCTGATACACGTTGGTGTATCTTTTAATGTGTTAGTCCATATTTTAAACATACACTTTAGTGCATAGAATTTGATGTTTTTTATTCCACATCCCACTGATATGGGCTTTTTGTAAAATTTCATCATAACTGGTTGTGAGAGATACCAGAAGCATTCAGGTTTTTAATTATTTAACTTATTGTTGCGTCTGGTTTCACCCAGGTTGTGTGTGTGAACTTGTTTCAGTGATAACACCCTTGTCCTGATCCTATCCAGTGGGATAGTGTTTTCTGATCTGATCTTGTCAGGTTTCTGATCTACCTTCCCTCATCATATCTGCCATGTCAGATGACTTTCTTATCAAACAATCATATATTGTGCCAGCCTGTCCTTGAAGCATTGGTGTAATTGCTACAAGGACAGACTATGGGATTTAAAGTTGTTTTAACTTTTCTCTTTGTGAGCACTCCTGGCTCCTTTCACTTCAGTGACTGGACCTACTGAAAAAAGACCTGTAGCACCTCTTATGCTGATATGAAATGGTTAAATACATTTACACAACATCTCAAGGAGGCCTGCAGGAAACTAGAATGTAAGTGTTGAACATCAAAACTGGAAGCACTCTACCTCTAATGGCACAACTGTGCTCTGAATTACAAGCTTTCTCTGCAGCTAGGGCAGTATACTGTATGTGTATAATCTATCATTTTGTTAGTTTGATTATTCGTTAGGGTCATATCATATGTATCATCATAACTCTTCCCTGTGACAAAAAAATGTCATATCACAATATAGTCAATATATTGATTATATTGTCTATTGACTAAAACAGTTAATTGTCAAAGGATCTTTCTCTGGTATTTGAAAATTGTTCCACAGCTTGTGCAGATATGAATCAAACATCACAGTGATATAACATTAACAGAAAATTATTGTAAAAGGTTGTGATATACTTTTAAGTCTGTATTGCAAAGACCTTTTGTCCATAATGTAAATTTACTACAGTTTGTTAATCTATTCTTTATAGAAAAATTTCTGGAAGATGGACAGAAAATCTCTTGTTCTTCCTAGGTTTTCCCATTTTGTTCCTATTAAAGGGTCTTGTTTGACGGGTCCTTATCCATTTTGGAAATCTAAGTTCAGAGGATGTTGTATGTAGACAAGAGATTTTAAAGCCCTATGAAGCAAATCAAAATCTGACTTCCCAATTCCGTCTGCAGTTTTGTTGTTGTTGTTTTAAATAAATTTGAAGCATGTTATTTTTTCCACTTCAGTTTTGGGTGGAATTTAAGTACCTGTTATACTTTTGTCACCATGAAATGTCAATATGATTAATTTTCTTCTATTTTTAAAGGTATAGGCCTAATTAGTGTTCAGCAAGTAGACTCGAGGAAGCTTTCCATTGCAAGGATGAATACCTTTATCTTTCAACAGATATTAAATGAAGCTTTGAGAAGCCTGTATCATACCTGCCCATATACATTTCTGTTTTGACAGCATCCCCATGCTGTTGCCGGAACACACACGCTATTCCAAGCACTCAGCTACTGCTTGCATCACCGATTCCTCTGAGCGAGCTTCTGCTCTCGGTTTCCAGAGAAACGTAATGACTTGCCAATAATGCACAAGAGCACACGAGCGTCCTCCGTGTAATATGGTGAGCGAGAGGTCCCTGGGAGTGCCTGCCCATTGTTTGCTTTAATTTCAAATTGCTCAAATGCTCCAGTCGACACTGGGCACTGCACTAAAAGGGGGGTGAGGGGGGATGGGGAGCTGGGGAAAAGGAAAAAAAGTGAATTGTGTGTGGCAGGGGAAAACCTATTAGAGCTGGAGAGAACAAAGGGAGGCGAAGGAGGGGGCAGCGGTTATGGAGGGGCCCATATAGCTACTGAAACACTGAAAATGGCAAATGATTTTTACAAGTTGCACTTGATTAAGTCAAAGTCTGCGCGAATCATGTATAATGTTCCTCAGGTTGTCAGAGAAGGGCTTTCTCTGAGACAGAAAATTGCAGAGACGCTGTTGGCGCTCTATGACTATTGGTGACCTCAAAGTACATATAGCACTCAGAGCCTAGTATTTAAAATATCTTATGATTATAACCACTGTTCTCTCTATGTGTTAGGCCTTTATTGTTCATACTGTACATCTATCAAGTTGGTGTGTGAATATAGATCTATAAATCCACTGCAGCAGTATTTCTGCTATAGGCCCGAGTCTATAGCTGTCTTGTCTTGTATAATATTCTTGCAGAATTCTTTTGCCATATAAAAACATTTCTCCAGCTACTCTTTGTTTTTGTTTTTTTTTTGTTTTTTTTTTGGAAATATGTAGTTCTGCACAGTTCAATATGTAAGGTGTTTCAGTTACTGGTGTCATATCTACTGATGTACAATTCCAAAATTAGAATTGTGTGAGGAGACAAAAATAAAAGATTGAAACAACATCAATAACAGAAGTATTTTATCGTGGTAATTTCATTGATTTTCAGTGCTGAAAGGCATTTTGAAGAACTATGTGAGAACTGTGTCAAATAAAAGGTTTTAATTTGCTTTTCGCTGTGCATTTTCAGTGAAGTGTTCTCATTCAGGTTCCTTCATGTTCTTGTCTTCTTTGGTCTATATTTAATTGTCTCTCTGAAGGTGCTTTAAAAGTCAAAGGACCCAGTTCTGAGCACGTTTGTATAGACTGGGTGATGTTTTGTGGTCTCTCTGTGCAGAATAAAAGCAACAAAAGCAGTCCCACAGCCTCAGACCTATTAACGTATTGCAGACTATATTGTGTGGTAGATTTAAATTTAAGTAGATAAAATAAATTTACCCTCAATACCCTGAAAGGCAGTAAAAAATGTGTTTTTAAAACATTTTTGCTGATTTATTTAACTCTGCAGGCTTTGCACACCTTGATTTAGGCAGTTCATCCCATCCCTCCTGGTATCCTCTCAGGCTTTGCAGATTGGATGGAAAGTGTATTCCCATCTTCCTGTCTTTGTTTTATGGGGTTTAAGTCTGGGCTTTAGTTGGACCACTCAAGGACAGTCAGATACTTGTCCTGAAGCCACACCTGCCTTGTCTCGGCTGCATGCTTCAGGTCATTATTGTGCTGAAAGATAACCAAGTTGCGTACACTCAGGATAATGTTTTCTTCAAGGACTTGTCTGTATTTGTTCTGCCAAAAGAGTCTGATCAGACCAGAGAATATTTTTCCTCATACTATGAGTTCTTTAACCCTTTTTTTGCAAGTTCCAATCAGGCTGCCTTTTACTTAAAGTGTCATCTGTCTAGCCATGCTATCACCATCTCTGCAAAGGAATTCTGACACACTGCTGGAGTAGCTATTGGGTTCTTGGTCACCTCTCTGACCAAGGCCCTTCTTGACTGGTTTCTCAGTTTCTCAGTTTGGCAGGAAGAGTTCCAGTGGTTCCAGGCTTCTTCTATTTCACAATTATTGAGGTCACTGTGCTCCTATAAAACTTTTGCCCTGATCTATGCCTTACCACAATTATATTGTGGAGGTCAACAGAGAATTCCTTGGGTTGGTCTCAGTTGATTCTGTGATCTTTATATGCACAGGTGTGTGCCTTTCTAAACTATGTCCAGTCAATTCGGTTTGTCACGGGTGGATTCCAGTCATGTTGTAGATGGGTTGTAGATGTTGCATCAGGATGCACCTGACCACAGGTTGGACTGCCACGGCACTTGAGAGATTTCAAAAATAATTTTAAAAACATGTTCACTTTTTTCATTCTATTCTATTGAGTCTAAATTGATTGACAGTACAACACAAGAAAGTGTGCAAAAAATGAAAGGGGTCTGAAAACTTTCTGAAGCTATTGCATATATGCTGGCTCTGACATGGCATTGTGTTAAGGCATAGAATACACATGTTGCTCGCATGGTTATTTGTTTTGTAGATATTTATAAATGACTAGAAAAACACAGGAGCTAAGAATGCACATTGTAAACATTGCACTGGTTAGAAATACAGAATTTGGCCGTAGACATCGGGCCCCAAATGTGTGCATGTACGCGTGTGTTGCAGGGAACAGAAAACTAAAGCAGTCTGGGAGGATTTTTTTCATGCATTGAGCTCATAAGCTTCAACAAATGACTACTGACAGCTAAGTATAGGACTTTTATTTTGAAGCAGTTGTGTTCAAGAAATAGATGCCATATGCTTGTTGTCAGATCAATTTGTTAGTAATGAATAATGAATGTTTTTTTCATGTGTGTTAGATAAAATGTAAACCATGTATAGCTTATAGAGCTTGCTAAACAAAATAAACAACCTATAATTGTTTGATAAATTTAAAAAATGCATGTGTTGTGTGACATGTTTGATCAGTTTCACAATCTAGCATATGAATTCAGCCTAACTTATTGTATTGAGTGTTTCTCAGCAGTAACACACACTAACATAGCTGTTCTTCAACCCCTCAAATGTGTTAAAATCAAACACCCCTAAATTTACATCTAAATTGGGAGTAATTAGCAATCAGTCCATCTCCCTATTGCATGAATGCAGTTACAGTTTTAGTTAAGATTTTCAGATCATTAAATATAAGTGAGCCTGATATTCATTTACACAGTAAGTATAGGCTATGAGAATTTATAAATACCATTTTTATCTCTGACATTATGCATGTCTTTTTTTTGTTTATGGCAGAGCTAGGTAATAGCTGTGGTGGACCCTGTACAATCTCATCTGTATCTTATGGTTTTTATTTATATCCTCAAAAGATTGCATTAAATGTAGGAGACAACTGAGCAGAAAAGAGAACCCTTCCGCTCACTATGAGTTTCAACTATCATTAGCAACTCATACTTTTTTTTTATTTGCTGTTGATTTAGTTTATACTCTCCATATACTGTGTAGGCTCGAAATGAACCACACGCTCTAAAGCTATAATGTTCCTTTCCTGGCTTAGCTACATTCAGCGTTATCAGTATTTACCCCGGGTCGCCTCTCTGGTTGGCGACTAGCACAGGGGCCCAGGAAAAAATACAAACAGTCCCAACATGGCGGGGTGAAAGGTGAAGAGAGCCCTCCCCCTACCACTGTCGGCACACACTTCAGGCTCGGATTGCATGTAAAATCACATTCCCCCCCTGGGTGGTGGGGGGTGGAGAGGAATTCATTGTTTTGGCATGGGGCAGTGGGTTTGTGTCATAAAAAGTCTCTGCTCTTACAAGTGACTGCGCCTCCTTGACCAAGTGTCTCCATAAAGCTCAGTGCAAAACAAACGACTTGGAGCTGGAGGAGCAACACGTTTGGCTTGTGTTGGAAGGCATGTCTGCATGCAGAAAGATTTTTACGGCTTATAAAATGTATGAAATTCACCAGATGAAACTGGTTTCCACATGCGCACTATATGGACTGTGTGGACTTTCTGTATATTTTGTAAGCATGTTATAGAAATCCACTGCGTCCATTATATGTAGGCCATATATTACATAAACAATGCTGGGGACTGGGACTCTGAAGTTTCAAACAACTCCACTCCTGCTGAAATGTAACATAGCACAAAAGTGTGGAGCAGTGGTCATGCGCGTTCATTAGTCATGTGTGAGTGTAGGCTGTGTCCTTACCTAATCCGTTCATCTCCACTATTAAGCCTCGGTCTTCCACAGTGAAACAGTGGAAAATAAAAATGTAGGTAAAACCTTCAGGAGGAAGCCGCCATGAGGCAAACATCTGCCATGATAACATTTGTATTTGTATATTTGTTTCACTTTTTTGTTATTCTTATTATGTCGGCCGCACTGAGCATTATCGTATTATTTAAAATAATGAACCTAAATTACAGTGGTACTAACTTCCAGGACACAGGCAGAGATAAACATTCATATCATGCAGATGAATGTTTTGGCGTTTCCCCTGCACTGTAAGTCCTCTTACAACAAATCAAACCTAAACATGAGCGGACTGATGTCCACCACTGGCAATGAGCAAAGTTTGAGATTTTCCCCCTGCTTCACTAGCACACAGCGGTCTGTTTTAGGAAACCTCTGCCGTGATTGAGGTCTCTCTCTCGGTCACTATGTCCGCACCCTCCCCTCCAGGCCGGTCGACATCCATGCAGACACGAGAGGCGGAAATAAGCGCCCAGTGCATCTGGTGTATCATAGATAACAAAGAGTCTCTGGTCTTAATGGAAAATACTTATTATTGTTACTAATAATACTTAGTATTAGTTTTTTTAATCAATAATTGTGATATTGTTGTTTTAGGGTGTTTAGATGCCCTTCAAATCCTAGGATAACCTGAAGTGAAAAACAATGATCACAGAGTCAGAATAAGACAATTATGATGTTTATAGGACGAAATTAAAATACATATTTATAGATGGTAAATGCATTTTGGTTTTAGCGAATATGACTGTTCTGAATTGTGCTCTCTCTTAATAAAAATAATGTTTTACAGTTATGTCTGTGCAATCATATTTTGTGATACATAATATATTTATAGCATGGAGCGTTAGGTCAGCAGGAGACAATAGTTTAGCACCTTTAAATCTTCTGAATTCAAGTGAGGATCCTGCATGCAATCAGCGAGAAACAATAAGCACGTGTTATGTCAAAGAGAAAAAAACAGGTTCCCGGAGGAATAACAGGCAGTGGTCAGGTCGGGATGAAACAAGCGTTGACTGTTTCTCCCTGTATCACCCAGGCCGGCCACAGCACTACGGGAGTTATTTCCCCGGGGATCCGGACTTCAAAAAGCTGCCCCTCCTCCCACCTCACTCTGCAGCGTTCGTGAAACTCCACATGCTCCATGTATTAATGCTGCCATATAGAATCAGCACGTGAAAAGCGAGTTGTGCTGCAAACTTAGCGAGACTAGCTCGACGTGCAGGTCCTGGGGAGAATGCAGGTCAGATGAGGTGTATTGGAGAAGATACTGGAAGGAGTTCTAAGTGATCTGGCAGTGTATGAGACGTACATACACAGTAGATACGCGACTGGGCCAAACTCGAGACTGTGACTTCAGTGGCGCACGAACACAAACAAACACACACACACACACCTCTCATATGGTGTGTTTTATTTACAATACTCAGCCGAATCTCTGTGTTTCTGTGTGTTTTGTGGCTGTAGTTTCCTCGAACCTTCTTTGACTTATCGAGTGAACTATAAAAACAGACTTTTCTTTTCACACCAGAAACTACTATAATTAAACCCTTTGATTATCTCTATAATTCTGCTTAAGCATTACGCACAGTCACTGCAATGTAAGCTATTAAATCAGAGGCAACACATGTTGCAGCAAAAAGAGAAATATAATGTAGACACAGTTCCCGTATAGTCATAAAGGCAAGACTATGACCCTAACCATCCAAATACGCATACTGACATATCGCTTTGGTTTGTACGAGCTTGTCTGTAGGTCCATTCCATATGGTGATTCTGGTCTACAGCCTACTGTTGCTTGTAGTTTTTGGTCGTGATCTAATTTTCTGTTTTTTATAAATAACGCCTTCATATACACGGTGTTGGATGTACCACTAATCTGACATCGATGCTTTTCGACGCATAGTGAACGGTCTGTAAATAAGTAAATAGGCTTAACGTTGTGGAGATGAGCATGCTCAGTCTGGAGTTTGGCCGCACAGTATCACCCGTGAGGAACGGGCCACAAGGGATTCACGTGTTTTATAGATAACAAAGACAGAGCATAACGCTGAGTGTATTGAGGAAATGTGCCTCAGGGGCGAAACACAATAGACAGTCAAAACAGCCTTGTGTAGGGCTACCGGTAATTCAAACAATTAGCCTACATAATGTACAACACAATCACATTATTCCTCTGGTTCCTATGTATTTGTCTGTGGGAACACGTGCACGCATGCATTTGTGCATGCACTGCGAAGCGCGCGCACGCACCTTAATAATGACACAACGAGTGTGTTTTCGGTGTGCACCGTGTGCAAGTGCGCATAAACAAAATCTGAAAATGTGTGCACAGTGTGACATCAGACACAAAATAAATCCTAACAGAAATAAAATCGCGCACAGGATGACTACGTGTGTTAAATAATCCTACAATAGCCCGTGTTCCCGTTCCCCCTGTTTTGTTGATCGTAATGTATTTCTACTATTGACATAATTCATCAACATAAATGTTTTTGAAAGATATTCAATACTATATTTCAGAATTGTTGCTACAATATGTTTTATTCATTAATTAAATGCTGCGGGCTGTCGATTGGATGCTTTAAGAAGCTGCGGCGTTAACCTGCACTATTGTGGGAAAAGCAACCCTGACTCTGCACTTTCAGCCTGTCCAATCACTGCTTGCTTTGTTTTACTAGGGTAAAAAGTATATTGCAGTTTAACTGGGATTTTTCCGGTTTAGCATTACACCACTAAATTCACATTCAATGCATTTTTAGAGTGTGATGGTACTAGCATTTTTTTTTTATTTTCAATTGTAATTATTGCACGCAAAAATACATAATATAGCCTATAAGAGGGCTGCAGCTTGCGTTACAACACATTCCAAAATATTTGGCGCACACACGTACACATTTTGTAAAGTATATAAAGTGTATTAAATGCCCATAAATTTATTATGGTTTATTTAGACAAATGAATATGGGTCTGTATATTCAGAACAAATAATGTAGGATAAGTAGGTCATTCTATAGGCAACCAGAGAGGAAAAGTCATATGGAGCAAAAGCCTGAGCCAACAAAAGCAGATGAGTCGAGCCCTGGTCAGGGGCAGCAGCCTAAACTCTGCAAGCGGAAATGTTTTCGTTTACACCAAACCGTCTAAATAACCGGGGTGTGGAGTCATTTTAACAATATGTAATCGATTGCACTTCCACTGACGCATGCGTTTTGGTGTGGACCGAACGAGAACAGCACAATACATTCCAGTCTTATCATGACATTTCACAGTCTCAGACTACCTCAGCTTGCACACGCACTGTGAACTGGGTGGATTTTCAGCCGCTCTTCGTCCACCTATTTAAACATGAACTTGTCATAACTACGTTATTTACTCCAACAGCCTCGAGTGTGGGCACTATTCTAAACTATTGTAATGATTGGGTGAGGGAGGGGTGGAGACGGAATATCCATTTTTATTGCATCACCTGTCAACGGCGTCCAATGGGCGTCGACTCCGAGGGCATTAATTGATGAAGGTGTCTCCAGACTGGCGCACCTCCCTCTCTGTCATTTTATTTGTGGCTGAACCGGCAGCCAGATTAGCAGCTGCATTTTAGCTCTTATTCTGTTTCTTTCTGTCTCTGACTCTCTCTCTCTCTTTCTCCCTCCCCTCCACCCTCACAACTCACTCTCCCTCCCTCTCTCTCTCTCTCTCTCTCTGTGTCTGTCTCTCTCTCTCTCTCTCTTATATTTTATCCCTCTGGCTGAGGCAGTGGTGTACACCTTCTCTTCGTCCTGCTGCCGACCAGAGGGGAGTGGAGCCGGCAGAGGCAGGTAGCAGCAGCCCAGGCTTGGTGGGCGCATTCGTCGCATTCCTCCACCATGCCCGGCCGGGGCAAGAGGCGACGAGTGGATGCTGTCGGTTCGTTCAACCTATTAGACACCGACAGCTCCATTTAACTCCGCATGTCAAAGTTTTAATTTTCATCACGCAGCAGTGGGGATGGATTAAAGGTATGAGCAGGATGCCTTGAGCTCACGACCCCCTGAAAAAATCCATAATATACTGAGAGTTATTGCACGGATTAATACCTTGGAGCGGATATATAAAACATGGAAGACCCGGAGTGTGGCTTTGAGGAAATGCAAGGAGTGAGACTTGGATACCTGCTCATCAAAGGCAAGCAAATGTTTGCTTTGTCTCAGGTCTTCACCGACCTGCTGAAGAACATCCCTCGGACCACGGTGCACAAGCGCATGGACCACCTGAAGGTGAAGAAGCACCACTGCGACCTGGAGGAGCTGCGGAAGCTTAAAGCAATAAACTCTATAGCTTTCCATGCCGCTAAATGCACTCTCATCTCTCGGGAGGACGTGGAGGCTCTGTATTTCTCCTGCAAAACGGAGCGGGTGTTGAAGTCCAACAAAAGGAAAGCGAAAGCGGCGTGTTCCCCCGGGGATGGAGATGAGTCCACGGGGCTCATATGTGCGGACGCCGAGCTGTGGAAGGAAAAAGTTTGGTTTAGTTTGCACGGTGTCCCGGAGACTGTGACACTTCACAACAAAACGGGCAGGAGGAGAGAGCTGACTCCTTGCATAACCGACTCCAAACTACCTCAATTTTACCACGAAACCCACGGACGGGATTACCGTTCGGCCACTAAATCCAGTCACAAACACTTTAAAAACTATGAAACAGCGAAAATAACAGGGAACTGTGTTACTTTGAGCCAAAGGCATTCCTTTTTCAGGAGCGCGGTAAGCCGGCAGTCGGTCGTGCTCCAGTCCGCCATAGCTGCTCAGTCCAGGCTCTCTCGCCCAGCCGGCGACCTACTTCACAAAAGGAAGAGGAGGCGAGAGGGGGGCGGCGGCAGGAGCAGACACGCGCACCACCATGCACCGCCGGTGCTGCTCGTACAACCCAAATCATCCGGCAGTCACGGGACGTCGTTTGGTGCTTTTCAACTCGGTGCAGATTTCTATCTTGACCCCAGACCTTACCATCATCACCACCACCACCACCAGCATCACCATCATCATCATCATCACCACCTCGAACCGAGTTTCCCCGAGGGTTACAGCAGCGACACCGAGTCCAGCACCAACTCTGACCGGGCTTACCCGGACTCGGACTTCGGCTCTGGCTTCTCCACCACCAGCAACTCCGGGAGCTCAGATGAGGAGGAAGAGGAGGGCAAGGATGAAGATGACACGCAATCGGAGAGTTCAGAGGTGAGCTCAGACGAGGAGGAAAGCTCCTCTCAGTCTGACTCAAGCTCTGTTTCGAGCCGCGTTTCGGTCCAGAGCATCCGGTTCAGACGGGCCCGGGTTGGTTCTCTCGCCAAAAGTCTCAGTACGAGTAAAGCACCTTTGGTCCTGCAGCCGACGTTTCACTACAACAACCAGCAGCAGCAAGAGAAACAACACAGGACACTGTGCCATGTTGATACTTTAGAGACAGGAGACATTAGACAGGACACACGCCAAAAATGTGAATTTATATGCAGTGAAACTAGAAAGGACTTGGGGCCCCCACAAGCACCGCAATTTAACTCATCTGGTGTGGGGGGGAGCATTTTCACTGAGTCCAAAAGGGAAAAGACGTCTGAGAGTGCTCTAAACAGGGCTGATCCTGTGGATGAACCAGGACTCAACCGGAGTAAGGCCTTTCACCCCTCACGCAAAATACCGGGTCATCCCACCAAATGCTCCCCTGGACTGAGCACACCGTGTGACCAGGACAAAGACGCCAAGCTCCCCAAATGCGCCGAGAAAAGAGAGGCGAAAACCACCAGCCTCAAACTGCCTACACCACTGAAAAAAATAAAAACAGAGGCGGAGGAGCCCTCTATGACCGCTGCCCCCCACTCGGACAGCGGCAGGACAGCCAGGACACCACCCTTCAACCTCCACACTGTGAAAGTTAAAGTGGAGGAAACCGGTGATGAATATGAATACCACAGCCAGACCACTGTAGTCAAATGTAAAGGAGATAAATCAGAGATCAGCAATAGCCTATACCCCAGTGGAACCATTAAACAAGGGGACTTTTTAAACTGCATCAAAGCCACAGAGAAGAGCCCTGATTTGTCCACCAATTCCCCCTGCGGTCCTCAGGAATGCAGGAGCACCCAGGACACATCAAGTATTGAGGAGGGGGAGCACAGAAACAAAAACTGTAAGGCTTCTGTGCTGGGGAACAAGAAACCACGAGTTTCCAGAACGCAAACAAAACAAAATGTGCCCAGGGTCAACAAGACTGCCTCATCCTCTTCTTCTTCTCGTCCCATAAGCTGCGAGGATGCGTTCACTGAGGATTTACCGAGCAGACGTAAACGCAGCAACGCGAGTACTGTAGCATCGCCTGCAAAAATTACTTTCAGCTTAATGGCAAATTTCCCATCCTCGCCGTCCCTGATTGTTGGCAGCGACGGGGATTTGTGCCCTGCTTACTCCCTGAACTCGCTGAGGGGCCCCGGACCTCCCCCTCCGTCCCACCCCGTGTGGAGGTGGCAGCCAGGCGGCCAGATTCTCCCTCCCCCACACGCTCAGAGAACTAGGAAATACTGAGCTGCTTTTTTAAAGTGCAAAAACAAAAGCCCTCACCGTGTCCACCTCCAATCTAATCGCAGCCAGAGCGCTACTGTGAGCGCACCAATATGCTCCCAACTTCATCGGTGTATTCTTTTTTTTTTCCATCCTTTTTCAATGGATTTACATTGCTCTTTGTTTTGAAGTTTGATCGAGGAAACCCTACAAGATCCCCATCTGGAGCCTCATAAAACACCCACATGGCTGTGAGACACCGCTGGTGGATTTATGCTTTAAAACACTGGTGTTTTAAATCTTAGGCAACATGTTAAGTTTTCATTTTTGTGTTTACTTGAGTTTTTTTTTTTTTTCCTCTTGAACTCCATTGTCTCTTCTTTACTTTTCTATGCTGGACCTGTTGGATTGTATGTTGCCAGGGTTTCAGTGGTTTGTGCTTTGTCTGAAAGAGGAAAGAGGTTAAAATATCACAGCATTCCTCGCTGTTTAATGTAGCTGGAAGAGTAAGTTTGACTTGGTAACAAAAAAAAAAAAAAATCAGGGTTTCCCATTCTGTGCCACTTGGTATAGTTTATATATCAACGCTGTAATTTCTTTTATGACCGTCATGGTGGCCAGCTTGGCCACAATGGTCCACGTGTCAAAATGTTCAGTTTCAGAGAAATATTAAAAAAAATGAGTTTATTAATGTCTGTCTACATACTCACAGTTAAGCCTTTATTAGATCTGACAGGAATTTATTCCTGGTGGTTGTGGGATTTTTTTTTTGAGTGCTTGTGATCTGGTTTTCAGTCTTGTTTTTTTTTTTTCTGTTAGTTTGCAAATGTGTGACAAACGTGCACAAACGCAAAGTGAGACACAACACAGGCCTTATGTACAGACAATCAAAAAGAATAAAGCTCAGCCCTTCATAGCACGTTAGGTACCACGACTGACTCAGTTCATGTCCACTTGGCGACACAGGTTTACTCTGCATCGTATTTGTGCCAGACTGAGTCTGTGTTTGAGTCAGGAAAATGTAAAATGCACAGATAGTGTCCATGAAAGGGTAGCCTACCAGTGGGCTGTGAATCAGGAGTCATGTTGGGGGAAACAGCACCAAAAACGACGTGAAACACCTTCTAGCTATATCCTCAGAAACAATGCGACAAAGCACATGAGATAGGCTTAAATGCATTGCACTTTTATACTGTTGGGGGTCTTGTTTCAGCTTTAGGTTTTCTGTCTTGCCTGTGAAATGATGTCACGAGAGATGCTGATTTAAACACACACACACACACACACACACACACACACACACGCACACTAAAGACGAGGCTGTGTAATTTGTGGACAAAATAAGACCAAACTGCATTCACTTTATTGCTATTTGAATAATTAGAATTCACCCATATGTGAGTTTCAAACCATGCCATGATGGTTTTCTGGTTTCCTATAATTTAATAATATGCTAATTTCCGTGAAACCACTGCTGTTCATTATTCTATTTTTAGTTGAAGTCAACTGTCTCGATCTCAGCTGGAAAAATTCAATTATTTCCTTTTATTAGCTGTGACAGCCACAATACAATCAACTTTTTTTTTTTTTTTTTTTTTAGAAATATTGCTTTCCTTATTTGCCAAACGCATCACTATGTTAATGTAGCCTTTTGAATATGGCCGCTCAGTGAATACCCAGGTCTGTCCATTCAGTGGTAGCTCCACCGACTTCAATGTACACATCTTTAAACAGCAGTAAATGAAGTGGCTGAAGATGCACCTACATGTAGGTATTCTAAGCAAATGCGTGGATGTTTTAATGGCAGTGCAGGACGCGCTCTGCTAATTGGCAGGCTTTTCTGCCTGCGACAAAGAGAGGCCCAGCTTATGGCGAGCCAGATCACAACAAACCCAAAGCCCGTGAATGATGTCAGCCTCCCCAGAAGCACAGCAAAGGGCGCATTCATTCAGGGGATTGTAGAAACTATTTAATGGCTGATTGTAAAAAGAGGAAAAAATCACAAAAAGCTGTCTAAATCAGTGTGGATACATATGGTATATGTTTAGCAATGTGATAAAAGCACCACTCTGCAGCCATGAAGCCCCAACCCACCACGGGCCTTATTTCTGGGGCTTGGAGCGACTATTCAAACTTGAACTTATATTCTCAGCCTGTAGACCGGCTATTTTTTTGTTTTTGAAGCGATGACACAAGCTGGTATATGAGCTGGCTAGCAGTAAAACTGAGGGGGTCGCACAGGGTTGAGAGGGGGAGTCGCTGTGTTGCAAGAGCGAAGCTTTCAACCTTTAATCCGCATGTCAAAAGCATAGGCTGCATAGGAAGAAGAGGAATAGCCTGCGCCCAAAGCTGTGCGGGTTTGCCCCCCTGACGAACCAGCCTATTCTCACGCAGTGCTCACAATGCGCGGCTGAGGGACGGGGATGGTGGTAATGGCCTGTTGGGAGGGCCTTTCCACCGTTAAGACAAATAGCTCTCTGACAGTGACGCTATCAATGTAAACAATTGCATCGTGCAGCAGCTCGATGCAGCTCTCTCCCCCTTCCTCCTCCTCCTCCTCCTCCTCCTCTTGCCTCCTCATTCACTTCGCTTTTTTGATACTATACTTGAGGTCAGGTTTTTGACATGGAATTTGAAGTCACTGGTTGTTTATATGAAACTGAATATTTATTTTTGTGAATTTTCTGGGGTTTCTTGTATACTGAATTTTTTTCTGTTGTGAATAAATATATATAGGGCAGCTGCACTCGAAATGAAAACTTGAATGGTGGATTTCTGAAGCACTTTCCCTTTCTTTTTATAAACTATGAAGCATTCATTAAAAGCGACTGAGTGTAATTATCAGACTCTTTTCTCTTTCTTTTGAGTTGGATGGTTATTTGCTGTTTTGGATAAAGGGGTAAACAGATTTAATGATGGGGAAGCAGGTCTGGGATTTGCGTGAGTGGAGGGTTATGAAAACAAAAAAGTGGGGTGATTTTTAATCTTATCTCGAATACAGCTGCTTTTCATCTTTGATTTGTGTTGCAGTAGCTTGTCATCAAATCTCCTCATCCTTTCTGTTTACTCTGTAAAACAAGGTCCAAGTCCAAAAATGTTTAAGGTGTTTAGGGGGAAATTGGATATATCCAGTTTTCTATTAAAACACACACACGTGTTTTATCCTGAACACATTTCAGATTTATTATCTAAATTGGTCCTCTCCACACTGAGGGCAGTTTAAACTAAAGATTGAAGCTATGATTAATGGTAAATATCTCTAAACGTGGCTTCATACTGTATCACCAGCTTGCAGTAGACAGGGATTCCCTTCCCTGGTGTATTTGAGGGGTGTGGGACGGAAGAAGTATTGGCCTGCGGAGCCTGCAATAATAACAAGAGGCAAACCACAGACATTTACGCATGCAACATTTCCAACCACTGCTCATGAGGCGGTGCGAACCTACTCGGTTTAAAACATGAAGCAAGAGAAACCTCAATAATTTGGTTTAAACAACACTCCTGCAGGGACACTGAACCTTTGAGCAACCATAAAACAAACAGTGCTGTGTCCGGCGTGCCTGTGTGCAGGAAGCATGTGTGAAGAGACGTGTCGAAAAAGGCGTCATTAGTCTCTTTGATAAACAACTCGACGAGTAAGTTACTAAACCTGCAGCAAGGCCATTATATAGAAAACGACAGTCTGACGTATAATGTTACCAAAGGGCATAAAAGACAATAAAATAAACTGACATGTCATCGCCATACCGTACCTGTGGTGTATGTTTGCCCAAAGGATATTCGACTTTCAGAATATCTACTGCAGCGCAGAACTATGCAGCTTTTCTAAGAAGCTTTGACCAGACCTGTCGCTCAATCTGCCATCTATGTCGTGATGTCTCCCTGATTAATGATACTCTGCGGTATACAGTGCAGGCCAAAGCCCCGAGGTTGATAAGAAGAGTCGGGGGGCTGGCAGGCTGTTTGGCCCCAGTACGAGCCTCTGCTGCTGCTGCTGCTGCTGGAGCCTGGAGGGGCCATACTGGGAGCAGAGACAAGCCATTATACTCTTGCTGGCGTTTCAGGGTTAAATTCCAGTGCGGATTGGGAACCAGTAGACTGTAACTTCTATAGAATAACAATAGAAAGAATAAATGAAAAAACAAGACTTCACATAATTAGGTTTAAAAAAAACTTCTCTGAAGAGCTCGTCTTATTGCACTCAAATGTATATTTGTCGCTGACTGCATGTTTTGGAAACAACGTTATGGGTAATGCTGACAGACAGGTCAGCACTTTGCATTGATCTTTGAGACAATTAAATACATGGAGGCCAATAAAAGCTGTCAGGACGTTTTTATGTTTAATCTCTCAACTGTAAAGTATTTGCCTGTCACTCGCCTGTTCACACAGGGTCACTCACAAGCTCACAATATTTTGGTATAAAATATTAATAAGCAAAACAAATCTTTTGACGTTTTGGAGCCACTTGGGGTGAATTTGTAAAAGATTTCTGAGTGTTATTGCATCAACAATTTCTGAGCCTTACTCCTTTCTCTCTCGCTCTCTCTCTCTCTCTCTTTCTGTGAATGGATTTGTGAACTTCGGTTTTCTGAAAGCAGCAGGGTCTCAGGGAGCAAAAGAGCCCATGAAAGGGTTCTGCATGACGAGGCGCCGCCCGAGACTCTCACTCGCAGCAGATTTTTTATTTTTGTGTGTAGTCACCTTATGGCATCCAGCCTGTGCCGGAAAGGTGCCGCTGATGCTGCTGCACGACAGTGACTTACTGTGGATCTACACGTGAAACAACTGTTTGCAGGGTTAAGCTCCAAAGAAAATAAACAATAAATTCCCTAAAGCCTGGATAAATTGGTGGGAAAAGAAAGTTTAAACAGAATTAATCCCAATAATTAAAACAAATAATTATAGAATATTTGACTTACAAGACGTCTTATAGTTCAGGCCGACAGTGTGCATGTGCAACATCCGACCCTGTCTAAACACACATCGCTAACTAAACAGCACCGATGTTCACTGTTTGTGAAATTATAATACAACCAAACCTGCTGCGGACCCTTCGTGCACGTATGTTGTGCAGTGTGCACTGGTGGGGTCATTTAAAAAAAATATTTTCTTGGTATTAACATTTTTAATTTTTACGAGCCATGTGCTTAGTTGTGTAGTTGGAGTGACTTTAAATGGACAAAGAAACTACTAAGAGTTTTGTTATATTCCATTTTAAGAGTTGCGCTTCTTATAACCCTAATTTCATAAAAAATGTAAATGTAATATTTTATCAAAAGACCCTGAACTTTCCTTTTTAGAAACAATGGGCGCCCCTCTTTTAGTGTAGTGAGGGTTAATCAGTCATTACACCTGAGTCTGAGACCTCCATTAATGAGAAATAGGTGGTGAAGAACTCACAACATTATAATAAAAAGCCTGTTTATATGATCACGGAGCAGTTAGACTGCAGCGATACTTCAGCACAAATATTAATAGATATTTATCCAGCTTTAAAAGCTTCAGCTTCTCTGTGACTGGACCTTAAATGACGTTGTCACATCCACTCATTTTTACTGTGGTTTCCATCACCACGATCGTATTTACCTCGACAGCGGGGAAACAGCGCTGCCTCTGCTCGATTCTATCCGGCGCCCTCCTGCACAAACCCGGGGTCAGAGGGAGAGATGGCGGCTTGTGTGGAGAAGAGCTGGGAGCAACACTGCTGCTGAAACTTTCCTGTTCAAATTCCAAATTACGGATTGAATGAGATAACAGTCAGCTTAATCAATTAAACAACTATTTTAAAATTTTATTTTTGAACTATTTCGCATACAACTTACACAGTTAAAGCATAAACTTTAACCTATGGTCCATTTCTTTTCAAACACACCACTGAAGTTTACTTGATGCAAAGAGTGCGACTGTGTTTGGGCTTATGACAACACTGTAGCCCTTCACAAAAAAGATTTTTTTAATAACTCATAGCTAAAGTGCATTATTATTATTATTGTTGTTGTTCGTGCTGTTGTTGTCCACCTTGTCTTAGAACAGCATCCTGACTAAAATGTCTGACTACCATTAGTGAGGATATCTTTGCTGACATGACTCAGCCCTCCTGTTTTTGTTTTTTTTTCTACCCTCCACTTGTAAATTAAATTTAAATGCCCCGGAGTTAATAACTGAGCCCAAAGCGCTGAAAACGCGTTTAGAAAAGACACATGGAGCCAAAGAGCTGAAGTCTGGTGGATTTCCATGGCCAGAGGGACTGCATGGGGGGAGGAAAGGGGAAAACCAGCACCAGAGGGCTTCTGCTCCGTCATGGGGCTCAACTCCATTTGTAAAAGCTTTTCTGCGGACAGGAGAGAGCCAGATGTAGCCTAATGTTGAATGGAGCATGGAGACTGAAGAAACCTTCCAACATACAATTCAATCAATTATCAACAATGACGTGTAGCTGTGTTTAAAGTCATCAGTGATCAGAATCACCAAATTAAGTCTCTTCTCGTTTAGGCTCTAATCCCGCCATTTGTCGACATACCAGCATATTTTAATAGGGTTTATTCCTAAAACCTAATAAATACTCGCCATCCATTTGTTTTTATGTCGCCCCATTTTTGTGGCCCACGACTTCTATTAGAGGTTTAAACAAGGGAGAGTTTCAATTTTATATTCATAATAATACAAAACTGGTGTGTATGTGAAGAAGATGATATTATAAAAAATGCACGTCACCTTAAAATTATATAAACTGCAGGTTTATGTAGATGTCAAACATGACCAAAATCCATGCTGCCAGTCAATGTGACATAAAAAAATGTTTCTTTTAGTTGCACATAGGAATGTGGGTTAAGACATGCAGCTTAACTAAAACTCAGTCAGCTACATGGACAAGATTTAGCCAGGTCTACTTTTTATTTTAAGTTATTTTCTAGTGACCCGCTGTTATTATTGTGTTTCTACTACTTTACAATACTTTTATAAAAATGCATTTTCATATTTTATAATTGCCCACAAAATTTTTTAAATGGTCTAATAAATAATCTGCTTTTCTAAAAGCTTGTGTGTGAAATAAAGAAAAAAAAAGGTCAAACTGGATTGCTCCCATACACACACACACACACACACACACAAATCTCATAATGTGTTCTTTCCTTGCTTTACTAAACACCTTATTTGATATAATTTGCATTAAAATAAACAATCCTATATTATCTAAACCCTTAAGCTTTCACAGTGTATTTGCACTAAAATGTCCAATTTCACCAGTTTTACAGGAATCGCTTTTTACAGGATGACCTAGTAGACATTGTAAAACTTTCCATCACAAGTTATTTTGTATTTTAGAAAAAATATCCTAGATCCACACTATAGTTGACTATAATAAACATAATGTTAAATGTACATGTTGCAGCAAATTCTGATTTATTTGAATTAAACAGCTAAAAATCTCTACCCTAAATCACATAGGAAAGAAAGAATCCAAACAAGAAAGGACAATTTAAATTAAAATGCTCAGTAGCCTGAGAACTAATATCTGGATACTGGTTCCTTTTATAAAATGACAGGTCAGTGGAGAACACTATCGGGGGATTTGAACACAGCCACCAGCAGCAGTGACCTTTGACCCCCCTCATACCAGAGAGTTGGGACAAGGGACAAGGAGCCCAGGCAGGATCAAGAATAAAAGTGACCAACACACACACAACAGAAAACCTCCACCAATGCTGTGAACATACTGATACAGGGGCACATGAAAAATGTATCTAACGTATACACTGTTAACATATCAAATAAGAAAAAGCTTCTAAAATGACTAAAATGCTGACACGAAAGTTGCTGAATTTCATTCAGGGGCCTACCCACATTCATGCTGCAGCTTAGTGATTATTGATTACTATTGCCCCTTACATAAGTGGACAGATATGTGCACCTTGAAACCTGCATGTCAAACGTCAGACTGATGAAAAGCACAGCCTCTTGTTTTGCTGCAGGGCACACAGGCAGGAGACGTGATGTGTCAAAAGC
Organism: Ctenopoma kingsleyae; assembly: GCA_032353495.1. Taxonomy (NCBI): domain Eukaryota; kingdom Metazoa; phylum Chordata; class Actinopteri; order Anabantiformes; family Anabantidae; genus Ctenopoma; species Ctenopoma kingsleyae. The sequence continues at coordinate 23,071,206 of JAUBNQ010000012.1, read as the reverse complement.
AGATTTGAGCTTCCTTTCTTCTGCTCTTCAAGTAAAGTTTCTTAAATTAGGTGAGTGAGAAATTTAATAGGACATTTTTTTTTGGATGGCTGTCTGGACCTGAGCCAGATAAGGTTTCAGCCAACATTTTTCACACACTATTTTACACTGAGTATCAGGATGTGGGACAAAGGGGAGAGCTAGGGATTCAACACTCATTATAACTGACTCCTAATTTAGGCATAATTGCA
>JAUBNQ010000012.1:23017066-23027135 GCA_032353495.1 Ctenopoma kingsleyae | reverse complement strand
AAAAAAAAAAAGAGTTTGTCAGACGACCCCCAAACTCTGGATTCAAGCCACAGTGTGTTGGCACTTTGTGTTGGGCCTATTTATCAGATACCAGGGACAAACTGGTCATGGATCTGTTTGAATACATCAAAATAAGTGAAGAGGTCATGCTGATTTATGCTGAAGAGGAAATGGGTGTTTCAACAAAACAACAACAACCCCAAACACACCAGTAAATGAGTAACATATTGGTTCCAGACCAACAAGATTGACGTTATGTGTGAGTGAGTGGCCAGCCCAAAATAAAAGCTATTATAAGGGTTTTGAGCTTTATTCACTTTTTCAAACACACTTCTACTATTCTGAACACATCTGTATACCCTTTTCTAACCATGAGGCCATTATTTGTCCCTGACCTGCTGCCTAAGCGTTGTTAAAGTCAAATGTATAAAAACACCTGTAAATACAGTGCAAGTTCAATATAATGTTTCAAGTCATAATGTCCAGATTTATTAAATTAGATCACTTACTTAAAAAATAAATAAAAACAAAAATCATTTGTGAAAATGTAACATTTTTATGTTTTGTTTTTCTAAACAGTGCTCAGTAGAAATCACTAACAAAACAGAAATGCAATACGGAAACTAGAGTGCATTGATAGTACATCAGGGTGGAGTGCAGGTCTGAACATTTAATCCCACTGCTCACCTAATTTACATGTGGGACGCTGTGCAAGCGCTGCAAACCTATGTATAGCAAATCTGCCACCTAAAGAAGGCACAAACCATTAATAAATTATATGACAAGATTACCGTTTGACAACAAAACTATATTATCATCTCCTCATTTCTTCTATTATCACAAAAATATCTTGCCCTCACACTTCTCCTCTTTACAGAATTATAGCTGTCTTTAAAAAAATGTACAATAACCATATTTAGTATCACATAAGAATCAGAATAAATTATGTGACTCTATTCAATTTAGAAAAAACAGCAATAGAGAGAGAAACAATTTACAAATTGCACCATTACATGTTAAAGATTTGTGCACTGGAAAGGTAACAAGAGAAAACTATTCACTACATTTTCAGTGCAAAACAAATCAAGCAGGAAAACTCTCCTTGTTTTGTATAAATGTAAAATCAGAGAAGCTACAGTAAACTATACTGAAACTATCATGACCAATCGATCTCCCAACTACAAAAACACATCTTGCTTATAGTGTAAATGTATTCAAATATAGATCATGTACCTTTCATAGCGCTCACTCAGTAAAGAAAAGAGAACTTCAATTTCATCCACTTAATTTATAATTAATCACTTAAGCTATAACTCAGCTTTATATTGATAATTCAACTTTCACATGATTGTAAGGCTTTTCAATTAATCTACTTCAGTAGTTCAGCAAGAGATGAGTAAAGTATTGACTAATGATTGAGTAAAGCAGATCTTTGCTGCTGGAACTCAGATCATGCAGCCTCTAACTGAGAGGGGAAACAGAGACTGCAGAAAGACAAGCAAAAAGATTGCACTTTATTTATCTTAAATTCAGTGTAGATCAAACTCTCATTGGCATGTGGCCTTAACTTGCAGCCCTCAACAATTAATTTCAAGCATGTCTGTTTTGAAATATTTTTGCCACTAGGGAGCGTAACACCCAGCTTCTCTAATCTTCAGGCAGTATGTTTGTGCAAGTCTGACTGTGCAACTGTCTACATCAGCCCACAACAAGGCTCCTTGTTGTTAGACTGCTCCTCCTCTGGGGCTCTGAGTTTCAGCAGTGGAGGATCTCCACTGGCCGGGGTGAAGTACACCTGCTCTATGGAGGCCACTGGCTCTGTACTGGGTGTCGCCTGGACCTCTGGCTGGGCCTGAGTACTTGTGACATCTGCTGCTGCAACAGAAGGCTCCTCTTCTAAAGGAGGCGGCAGGGGTGGTGGAGGTGCGGGGTATTTATTGAGCTTGGCAGCGGCCCGCTGGCGTTTCAGGTCAGCCAGCGTATGATGAGATTTCTCTCGAGTCATACCGTCTGCCTCCTCGCCGTCTGCTCCAGGTGCAGGGTTGAGCTGGTAGGAAGCGCTGCGCTCCATGCGACCTCCACCACTCCACAGCTCTCCAGGCACAGAGGAGACCAGCGAAACAGATGTCTCTCCATTACCTAGGCTGGACATAATTTTCCTGTCTGCAGTCTCCATTTCCTCTAAGGGTGATGTTGCTGCACCACCAGCATTCTGACACAAAAGAACATTCAACAGAATGTGAAAATAATTATACGTAATAAGACACATCGTGTAAAGGAAAACAAACAAACAAAAGAGATTCAAAGCTTTAAACTGAGCTTACTCACCAAGGTGGCATGTTGGTGCAGCTCATTGTCAGTTTGTCTGTCCTCATCATCGTCCTGTGGCTCAGGCTGTCGGCCACGCTCCTGCCACACCATGGCCTCTTTGTGGTGCTCCCGTCGGTACAGACTGGAGCGCTCGTTCACACTGACACGACGCACCACCTTACTGTATTGACAAACAAAAGTACTATATTTAATTTCTCCACTGTTACCTGTGTGTTTTCCTACTATAGCTTCATTAGGCTCTTTTTTATCCTGGACTGAGGTCTCCTCTCACCCTCTGCTTCCAGTACTAGACGCTCGTCTTTGCAACGTGCCCTTTTGCCGGTCTTGGCTCTTCATAATGGCATCGTGTTTGTGCTTCAAGTCCATCATTTTGGCTCTGACCTCATCATCCATACACACATCTGAAACAGCAGCAACACCAACAGCATTGGAAGGTGTGAAAGGCAGAAAGCTGACAGTACAGTTATAACTGAGTCAAATGTAAGAAGCATTATTAGATTTCTCTTAACATAGAGAATTATTACACTTTAGGCACAGATCAAGCACTCTAATAAGGTAAGATAAACTCAGGTAGTCACATTATTTAGCTGTGAGGAATGAATAAAGTATCTATCTATCCATCTATGACGCACTACAGAAGTAAAAAGGCTTCTTGGTCTTACCCAGAGGTGTTTCCTCTAGGACAGATTTTGTGTTTAGACTGGCACCATTGGCCACTAACAGTTCTACCATTTGGATCTATGGAACAAATAAAAACAACACTATTACTGGGTCAGTCAGGAAAAGTGTCAGGTATTTATTTTTTTGGCATGACTGCTGTACTAACTTGTCCCCAGCAGGAGGCAGCATGTAGTGGGGTCCAGCCATCAGAATCTTTTACCTCCACTTGAGCCCTGTTCTCAAGCAACAGCTCTGCAACAGATATATATCCATTGGCAGCTGCTATATGAAGCTAGGGGAGAAATTCAACATAAAAAACACTGTTATTAACACATATATTTATTAAAGTAGTACATTGATTAAAATTCTAAGCAAATGAAAAAGCAAACCAAAATACAAGGTCTCTGCTATCTCCGATTTCAAGATTTTGTATATTCTTCTAACTTGAGTATTTTTGGCTGAATGTTGCAGTATTAGTAGAATATTTGCAGAGAAGTGGTTGCACTGTTTTGATGCTAGCAGAAAAAAGATTTTGTACAACCTGTTAATTGCTACGTAACTTTTCCATATTGTTCAATATGTCCTAGAACTGTGAATGGACCCTGAGAGCTGCTACATCTTCATTATACAATAACATTCCTGAATTGCCTTTATCTGCACACGCCCTCTGTCTCACCAGTGTTGCTCCGTTACCATCCTGAGCATTTAAGTCTGCACCATTCTGAACCTGAGCTTGAATGTCAGCCAGCATGGCCTTCTCTTTAGCCCCTCTACATTCATCTATACGGTCCTGAGTTATCCCTACACACACAAACAAGGAGAAAATCAAACATACCTGTTAGTAAACAGACAATAACATACTGTACATCTAGCAAAACAATTTCCATGTTTTCACTTTGGTATGGGACTGATCATTAGTGTGTGCAACCTGGCTTCAAATGTGTCAGTGAAATGAGTGAGGTGTGTTAAGCTTAAAGGAATAATGGGGATTTTTACCTACAGCACACACCTCTTTTTTCTTTCTTAAAATAATGCTCTGTCCTCTGAGAGGACTAAATAATGTGCTATTATAAAAAAGACAGCTATTTCTGGAACATCAGTAATAGATTTTATTTGACTTTATTTACTGACCCTGTTCAGCCATAACCATCTCCAGCAGCTCGAGAGTGGCCTCATCCTCACAGAGGTCATACGGCATGTTGCCATCTGCATTGACAGCCAGCAGGTCAGCCCCACTAGAAACATACATACGTGCACAAACACACACATGCACAAGTGTGCATGCAGCATATGCAAAAACACACAGACATATCATAGTTTTATATTGTGACATACCCTGTTGTACTACACCAACCAAGACTATTCATACACTTGCAGAGTGCAGAGTCAAGCTGCAGCTTAATTTGCATTGTTTATGTAAACTAGATACTCTTGTCAAGAAGGCTCTCATTCTGTGTATGTTACAGTACAGAAAATAATATCAATTCAGCCTAAATGGAAGGATAAGGCAACATGTCCATCGTGTTATGATAACACTGTAGAGACACAAGTCCACAATATGTGAACTTATGGTATATGTATACATTTTATTATAGTGCTGTACTCACTCTTATAACAAAAAAATTATGTGCTGGGAAACATGCATAAAACAGAGAACCTGAAACAGAATAAGGTTATGAAAAACCATGCCCAAACTCACGCCTGAATCAGAAGCTGCACCAGACCAGTGTGTCCACAGGTGGCAGCAGCATGCAGCGGTGTCCATAGCTCACTGTCACAGGCATTCACACAGGCACCAGCGTCCAGCAGGCACTGCACTATCTCCACAAAGTCATCGATGCAGCACTGAGAAGAGAGTGCATATGTAGATAGGAATGACAAAATATATGCATAGAAATGCAGAGGGACGTACAGACAGAACACAAAACTGGTACAGGCAAGCATAAAAAACATATAGTAGGCAAGCACAAAAAGCAAATCAATAATACTATACATTATTATTTGGGGCAACTAAGGCACTGGCTTGTGTAACAGAAAAAAAATTTGCATGCATGGCTCAGCCCTCTGCTATGTAAAGTTTTCCTAGGTGAAGAGCAGAGTCAACTGCTTTCATAAATAGGTCTCTGTACTCACAAAAAACCCTTTCACAAGTTTATAGTAGCATATGCATGTGTTAACTTACAAAGAGAAACAACACAGACAGGAAAATATTAACAGAGAGAAAGCGCTTATCTAAATTAGTGGAGTTCGAATACTTAGTGTATTCTTAGATTTGTGTTTTTCGTGGTCCTAAACACAGGTATTTTATGATGAAAGTTGAAGTAACTTGCTCTCACTCTTCAAATCACTGGCCGTGGAACTAAACTGGTGGGAATGAATCAGTGTGTTTGTGTAAACTACTTTAGATATGTTAACAGCCAGACAAAATAAAGTCAAACAGTACTTAGTGAAGTCAAAGCTGTGACTGCAAACAATGTAAGCACACATGCTGTACTAAAGGTGACCTCTGTTGTTGGGAGCAAATTGTTAGTGTAAAATGTGTACACAGGTAGTATCATGCGGGTTATAACAAAGCTGTGCTTGTGTGAGCTGATCAACACATGGCAGCGGGAATCTTTGCATTTATAACAGGCTGTCACTTTTTACGACAAGTGTCAACAGCTGAAAGTGTGGAATGCTTGTAGTTCTAAGAGTTACACCCATTGCTCGTCCATTACCAGATCAACTCCACATAGAGTGTGGATCTATAGGCAACTGTGCTTTGCAATATGATGTCAAAACATCATATGATATGTTTATATGTTTTTTCACTGTGAATATCAGGCAGGAGATGGATGTTCAAGATAAGCTATACAGGGTGCATGAATGGTGGACTCCCAAGTTCACTTGATTCAATTAGCAGTGTTTGCAGGCTGAAGGATGGTGAAGGAGCATGTCCTCACACAACCTGTGGCGTGTGCGTACCTGATGCAAGGCCGTCAGTCCATCCTCATTGACCAGATCTGGGCTGATGCCACTGTTCAATAGCTCCCTCACTAGAAGAAGCACACACACCATTATGACAGACCAACCAGGCACAGACCTTTCCACATAAATGTATGTCCTAAATAGTTATGATATTATTATAAGTTAGCATGTGTGCGTGCCAAGTAACAAACACCTCAAAAATCTACAATTACAATCATTCCTGCAGGTGACAATATATCCATCAATTATGCATCAATCGAATCACTTCTTTTCAAATGTGGGTTTTACAAAGCACCACGCCACTAGGGAGTAAGTGCTTATCATGGGGAAAAAGGCCAGTAGCAAGTCAGTTCAATACAAAGAAGACAAACACAGATGTCACAGCAACCCATTACTTTAGAAGTCAGACTACTTTCTAAAGTGATGGGATTTTAATTGAGAAGGTGTCTTTAAATACTGGTGCTTGGCTGACTTATTTCTGATTTAATAAAGCTGTTCAGCTCTTAAAACCTGCAGCTCTCTAAAATGACATTTCTACATTTATGCGTGTGTGTTTCTACCTACCCTCCTCCAGGTCATTGCGTGCAGCTGCATCTAGCAGGGTGACTGCACTGTTGAATGTCACTTTGGTGGTACGTGTCTTCTTCTTATCTGCTTTGGCCCTTGAACCCCGTGCTGCATCTTTCTCCATCTGTGCCCAAGCCTTCAGTTGCTGTGCGCGTCGTTTCTGGGCATGCTTCAGGCGCTCTGTGGCACTCAAGTGCCCAACCGTGGCCATCTCAGCCAGCAGCTCACCGTGATCTGCTGCCATGCCACCACAACACTATGAACTGTCACTGTGGCTTTGCTTCTGTTTGTTGCTCAAATTCAAATTTGAGGATTCAAAATTTATCTTAGGCTGCCCTTGTGTCCTTTAAAGGGGCCCTTCTGTCAGGCCTAAAGGCCTACTCTAGGGCCTTTGGGAGGGAACAAAACATTGCTGGTCTTTATTTGTAAAGAAAAAATGTAAAAAAAAAAAAATTCATAAAAAATATTCACGCAAGAAGCAAAAAATGTCCAAATAAATCAAGCAACTATGTTGTACGATCAGGTGACAGATATCTCCATGGTTTTACACATAAAATCTATTATTTTGTCAGAGAGAAAAAATGAGAGAACAGCGCCCAAAATATGAGCATCCAAGTTGTGGGTTGTAACCAACTCTCAGTCTTCCCATCCATGTCAACTGTGGGTAACTGTGGGTAACTTTTCCAATGAAGTAAAAGAGAAACACAAATGGTTAAGACGGTGCTGCAAAGGCACAGTCAAACTACTCTCCAGGTGAGATGCTCCATTTTAGCTTGTAATCCACAGTCCAGACATGAGTCCAAAACAGTAGTAAGTTTATGACAATCCATTGTGTGTGTATGGTGGCAATTAATGATAAATCCACAAAGTAGGAAGAATTGGGGGAATTCCCACAAGGTCTATTGGAGTTAATAGTGAGCTTTCAAATATCCCATGCTGGGGAGTGCAGATAATTCCAAAGTCAAGTACTTTTTGGCAGGTCCTCAAAATCTGAAAGTTATGTGTGAAGACATCAAGAACTTGTTCCTCCTGTGACACCGTCTACAACTGTGGGCAGAAAGAGAGAAGTATAAAAAAGCAGGGAGAAAAAACATGAGTGCTGTGTTACGGTATAATGTACTCATACTGCTCTTCTAATCCTGTTATCTTTAACCCCTGAGCTTCTGCCCCTACTCCCTCCTCTCCCACTCCTCTCCTGAAGGAAACCTGAAACGCTGTGACGCTTTTCATTAATGATTGACACACCCTACAGGCCGACACACACTTCAGCAGCCGTAAGCATTCACACAGGGCAACACTAAGAGAATGATGTTGTGGAAAAGAGTTTAAATAGCTAATGTGTGATATGTTTCAGTGCCTATAGCAGCAAGATCGCTCTCATTACCTTTTCTCAACTTCCCAGTCAAGTTGCATGGCTTACATACACTCAGGTCTTTCCAGGCTACTCATTTATTATTTAGGCCTGGGTCTGTGAGTGCTGAGAGGAATGTCAACTACAGGCACTCGGTTACATAGAGAGAGTGACTGACAAGATACTAGTTCTGGGCCACTGCTCCAACTACCTGAAAATATAGGTAATGGGCAGGGTGTGGGGCACCATAAATCAGCTGAATCATCAGAAAACAGACGTATTGTTAAAAAAAAAGATTAAACTCCTGTTCGGATTATATCTCAGTAGCAGTTTTAAGACTCTGAAAGTGTTTTGGAAGAGAGGATTTCACCCTCTGTGTCTGCAGCCATCAGTGTGTATGTAGGGGCACTTCTATTATTGCACAAGTAGCAACTACTCTCAGAAACTGCAGCGCAGTCACAACTTCTGCAAGAGAGGGTGGTGTTGAGTTGGTTGACGTGGGAATAACCACTCATGTATTTTACTCCATTTAAAAAAATTGCACTTCAGACCATGACTGTCAACATTTCAAATGGAGGACGGTGCCATAACTGCTGTAGAGCCTGGATGAAGTAGATTTCATTAAAAGTGCAGATCCAATAACGTGTAATGTTTGAAGGTGAAACTTTAGAACTAAGAGATGTGGCACTCTATTGTTACTTCAGTCCTGTGAATAAGAATAAGGACTATGTGTAATCATCACAAATTAAAGCTTGCCTCAGTTAAGCTCAGAGTACAGCTATACATTGCACTATTTATATGCACTATGAGGACAAACAGACCTCTGTCATTTGTTCCTTTGTTACTTCTATTTTCAGAATACCTAACCTTTCACCCTTTGTCACTAACTACAATGTAAGGACTTCCTTACATTGAGGTAATAACCTAAACTCCCCCAAGAATGGTAGCCCATTAAATGCATCATTTATTCAAACAATACAAGCATGAACTTGTGAACAACTTGAAAGGATGACAATAGATACTTGAATGATGAATGTTGGGTTCATTTATAAACATGCCAATGATCCATGAGGCAACTTTCTATAATCTGTCTTCCTCCCACAGGAAAGACTCAAAATGTATGTTAATATTAAAAAGGTAACAGGAAACACACTTGTTGAAAGCCAAAGTCTTAAGGAACAATTAAGGCTGAGCTACACAGAGTTAGTAGCCTAACCTGTTTTGGAAAATGGGAGTTTGTTTATACAGTAGTAGGGAGAAGTGAGGAGAAATGGGGAAGATCGCTGCAGGAATGTAACTGGTGTACAGGTAAGACAATTTCAGACACACCTTAAAATATCAGTGGAGTAAAAATCTCAATGCATAGGTAGAACGTGCTTTGACATGTGGTTCTGGTTTACACTGCTTCATTAGCTCGCTGTGCTATAATACAAACTCCTGACGTTTCAATCAACTTCAGTGAAATTTACCATGTCTGGGAGTGAGAATGATGCACAAAGAGAGACTGTCACATGTGATGAATTCATGGAACTGTACCACTGTATGAGCTGGAATATTAAGAAGAGAAAATACAACAAATACGTGCAGAGAATGAGGGACACAGCTGATACTAACATTTAGTGGCTGACTGAACAGTCAGAATGAGCAGTCTTCTGATCTTCCGATCTTTGACATTTCCAATCAAGCAGCATAGACCAATGTCTGTGCTCGTCAGACAATTAGTAAAAACTGTCTGCAGACACATCTTCACCCTAGACAAGGAGCATTTCCTTCTCATATGCGACTGAAATGTACGATGTATTAATGTGAAAAATGACCTGGGTGCACCAGTGTGAGTGACTCACGGGGATATATTTTATTAGCACTTGAAAAGAGCAGTGGGTGAGATTACCTGATCTCATGGTCTCATTTGTAGTTATTAAACTGTTGTATTTTATCTGATATAAAAGAGAAAAATAACAACATATCAGCCATCCCTGCTCTCTAAAGATCGGCATCAGCAATCTTCACCTAAGAACTACCACCAAGTGACTACAGCATTTTAATGCTCCATTACTGACACAGGTGTGTTTTAATAGTTTTAACAGGGGAGGTACAGGAAAATGAGCTAAAACAGGTGCTGGTTCACAGTGGGTAGATGCAATTCATTGCTGATTTTAGTCTCTTTATATGCTTTGCTGACAGTAAAAAAAA
>JAUBNQ010000012.1:22998973-23009121 GCA_032353495.1 Ctenopoma kingsleyae | reverse complement strand
GACAGTGCAGTGAAAACTTTCTCCCACATCATCTTTCTCTGTCACAGAAGACCTAATCTTCATTCCTCCTCTCCACCTCAGTATCAGGATGCATCCCAGGACAAGCTTAGGGGGGATTTGTCCAGACACAATCAGCCTATGTGAACAGCCTTGTCTTGGATGGTATTCTATTCATATGGTTTTCTATTCTTCTGGTGTGTGGCTCACTAATCCAGAAAAACCCTATTAACAGGCACTCCAGCAGACAGGAAGGGATTGATTGACAGTGTGTATTTAAATCAGTGTTTGGCACTGAGCATGTTGCTATGAGAAGACATTTAAATCAGGATCCAAACAGTGTGTATGGTGGTTCGGGGGTTTTGCCTGTACATGTTTAATTACCCTGCCATAACTATCACATTTATTTCTGAGCAGAGAGCGTTCTTTAAGTGGCTGCTGTCTGTAGAACTTTTGCTTTAATGAATTGGGCGAGTGAAGCTTTTTATTGATTTTTGACTGAAACCACTAGAGGGGGGTCAAGCTTTCAGGCTGTGCAACAGTGGAGCAACCAGAGAAGAAAATCACTGGTGCAAATTGGAGCAGGTGGAAGTTTGTTGCTCACCATTTGACCTGGAAAACAACCTCATACCTTTTGCGTATTACTGATAAAATTACAAAAGCTGCAAATCCGCGTGGTAAGTTTTCCGCACAGGAGCTTTGCTTATGAATATGACACCAGGGCATCTGAGCGGAACAACGAAACAGAATTAGTTCTCTTTAGTTTTTACTATCACCTGATCAGCCTGGCAGGATGTGCTATTTGAACCTTTATGGAGTGAAGTCAGATGCTATTTGGTGTCATCAAAATGAGCGTAAAAGCTGAATGTAGGCCACGCACGGCCATGACCATTGTAACAGAAACGCCGCGCTAAATGCTCCGTTGTGGATTAGGTGACATCAAAATGTGATGTCTGCACAATTGTGTGGTGTCGATTAGAAGAGACGAGCTGCTTCCAGTTTCTAAGTTTGTCTTTCTGGTGATACATTTTAGTGACGCAATTGCTCGATTGAAGTTGAGTTTCATTAACTTATCAGATGAAGTGACCATCACTGAAATAAAACGCTGCGTAAATAAACTCGGGACACGATATCAAAAGGTGCTGTAGGTCTAACTGTTGGGTTGTGTGTGAGCGTGTGTGTGTGTGTGTGTGGTTGGGGGGGGGTATGATTGCTCATGTATAAGGTGTGAATGCCCTGCCCCGCTACGACACTTTGCAGCTTGTAAGCGCCAGAAAACCCACAAATGGTGTTGAATAGCCCCCGTATTTCCTCACATGCTAAGTAGCTTCTTTGGGAAGAACCAGTCTCCAGCTTGCCAATGGGGTTTCTTCTAATCCAACTTGTTTTCACTGTCTTGCTGGGAAGCGAGAGTTTGCACATTAGCACTGCGTTAACTTGAACAAAAGACATGCATTCCCGAAACTTAGTCTTTCAGCGCTGAATGACGTCCTGCGAAGAACCAGAGAGACCCAACTGCGCGCACAACACCCCCGACTGCTGTGCGCTCTGAGCTCTACAATAATTCTTCCAAATTACTTGCTGACCAATTACAATTTGTAAATTGTCCTCAAAATACTGTTGCATTTTTGAGGAGCTTATATACACGGGTTGCTCCCTGGAATATAACTGACCTGCAGTAGTAATAGGCCGCGTAACTGAACGAATTTATTTCTCACAATCTAAAAAAAGATTCAGTGACTGATTTATTTGATGTAGCATGTTAAGCAATGATTATCAGTTTATTGTAGCTGGCACCTTCTTAATCTTCCAGTGTTTGTATATTAGCCGTTCCTTATGTATATTGCTTTCCAAAAATTGTTGATTGCATGTAAGCTTCAATCGAAATTACTTCTTTCTTGCACCCCACCCCCCACGAGTTTTACTTTTCGCCTCTGTCACTTTCGAGAAGAAAAACTTTAGACTTAATAGACTCTTAGAGATTTTAAAGGTGTAGATCTGGGCTTTTTCATAAATAACTATTTTGCGCTTATTTAACATTTATTACCAACTCCAAATATGCACTTTAGGCATTTGTGCGTAAATCTTCTAAGCAATGCATGTTTCCAAACCCCCCACCACCACCACCCCCCGCGGCGATCACTCATTCTGCTCTCAGATAACGCGTCATTCTCTCCTCGATTACGCAGCGGGATTTACATTAAACTGTTAATTGTTTGCTCTTCAAATAGAGTCAGCCTGGAGCCAACAGTCTGCCAGAAGTTAAGAACCGACCCCTTGACTTCCCTCCCCCTCTTCGTGCTCCTGTCCGAACGTGTGGGCCGATCTTCCCCCCTGGATGATCAACATGACAAAGCACTGGCCGGAGCAGAGCATCTTGGCACCACCCGCTCTATCCCACCTTGGAGACCATCACGACCATCACCTTGACTTCCACAGAAATGCGCACAGTTTTCCACCCAGCTGTCTAACGCGGAGCTCTCCAGTCCAACATTGGCCTCGTCATCCAGCTCAGATGGTTCCACAGCAGCCGCCGCGCTTGGAGAAACCAGCAGCGCGCCCCGAACTCCACAGTGCCACGGCCTTTATGGATAAAACCGCAACACCGGGATCATCTGGGCCGAATGTTGAAGACGGAAACTTCAAAAGGGAAACTGTTAACAGGGACAGGGACTCGTGGAACGATGAACGAGAGAAAAGCAGCAGTGGGAAGAAAAAGAACTATCAGCGATATCCAAAACCACCGTACTCATATCTTGCTATGATTGCAATGGTCATCCAAAGGTCCCCAGAGAAGAAACTGACTTTATCTGAGGTAATTATGAAAATAAACCGTTCGGAATATCCTGGGCATAAGGCGCAGAGATACTTGATGATGAGGCTCACTTTATTTCACCAGCATTTTATAGAGTTTATTGTAATTTCATTTTAATGGTATTGCCAATACATAGAAAGGGGGATATTTACAGTTTACAAAGTGACACTAACCAGCTACCCCTGGGTGACACTTGAGTGACTAACATCCCTGCCATTCTTGGTTTGCTTTGATAAGATTTAACTGTGGTGAAACCAGACACTGATCTGTATCAAGAAAGTGATAAGTTATACAGTACATAGTAAAATAACGTTTCAGTGAATAGCTATAGTGTGTTTTGATTTACATATACAGCAATTCTGTATATCTAATCCAAACTTTAAAAAAAGGTCTGTGCACACAAATCTTCTTGTGGATTAATGCTTGCTCAGACAGCCATACTGATTTTTTCATTTTGTTCCCAGATCCTCAAGGAGATCAGTACTCTATTTCCATTCTTCAAAGGAAACTACAAGGGCTGGCGGGATTCAGTGAGACACAACCTCTCATCTTACGACTGCTTTGTCAAGGTTTGTATGTTAAAACTATATAATTTAATGGACACAACCCTGGACTGGTGTCAGGTCAGTGATTTGGAAGGAAATACGTCTAGAGGTTTATTTATTGTAATTGTTAAGATTTATTTTTAATTTCTCTCTCTAATTGTGTTGATTAAGTGTTAAACTATGCTGTCAGATCAAATTCTCATCTCACTGAACATCTTCCATCCACCTGTAGGTGCTGAAGGACCCTGGTAAACCCCAGGGAAAAGGTAATTTCTGGGCAGTGGAGCTGAGCCGTGTTCCTCTGGAACTTCTCAAGAGGCAGAACACAGCTGTGTCGCGCCAGGATGAGACAATCTTTGCCCAGGATCTTGCTCCATACATCCTACAGGGACACAAGCCAGAATCTAAGCTGCCCTCTGACCCTGTGACCTCCCTCCCTCCCATGAGCTCTGGAAACCCCTCTCCACCACAGGAGGACTTGTTCCAACCCAAGCTGGACTCATCCTTCGCCATCGATTCTCTACTACACAGCCTACAACCAACTAGCGCATCTGGGGATGTGGATGTGACGACCAGAGATTGCTGGGGCGAGGTGATGCACTCTCGGCCCTCACCTCCTTCACGATCACGCTACACATCATCTGCCCGTAGTGTCTCTGCCAGCTCTGCTAGCCCAGCCTCCACCTCCTCCTCCTCTGATGAAGAATGGAAAGGTTTTTCCCTCTCTGGGAAGCGTGTTCCTCCTGACGGTGAAGTAGGATCAGATGGTTACGATGACTACAGGCCACCTCTGCACAAATCAGCCAGACGAGAAACTGTGGCACCTCCATGGGAACTCCCTACATCCTACGCCAAATATGCTCCCCCCAATGCTGTTGCCCCACCAAGCATGCGGTTCAACGGAGGTCCTCTAATGCCTCTTCATGGTGGACTTCCCATTTACGGCTATGGTAGCTCTCCTGTGGCACCTGGTCACTTCTTAGGTCATACATATTGGCCCATCCTCCCCAGCGGACGAGTTTCAGTCCCAGCCCCTCCTTTAATCATGGATCTGGACAATATGCTGCAGTCTGTACCTCCAAATAAGAGTGTGTTTGATGTGCTAGTACCAGCTAATCAGAACTCTCACACACATCATCACTCAGCCAGTCAGTACACCCTGCAGAATGGGCCTCCCCTAAATAGGTATCCACAGTACTGACTGACAGACTATGAATTACTGTCACTCAAACATGCAAGGATAATAAACCACTATGATGGAAGAAAGGAGGTTTAATCGAGATCCACAAAGGAAGCATTTGTCTTGCAACTCCTCGTCAAGTCTTAATACTTCTGGCTGAAGTAACGTGTGACTCTCTAATATGCAAAAGGTGCTAAACTCCAGACAACACTATGATGGATTCATGTTTGGTTAGAAGAGATCATCGATTTTTGGAGTGCTACATGATTACACTGGAGCAGAACTACCTCAAATAACTACAGCAAACAGGTGTCTACCTCAGCCTCACAATAGTGTATATTACTACAAGCTCTTTGCACTGCCAGTCTTATTTGCACTGAATTTTCTTTCTTGCATGAATTAATTTTAATTAGTCTGCAATGTCATTGCATGTTTTGATTGATTTAACCTGGGATTGTGTGTGTTGTGAAATACCACGAAGAGCTGGACTAAAGAGAAATCTGAGCTGCAAAGTATCAAATGCAATATATATTTTTTACATTTTTATCTCCCATCATTTTAAACAGTATATAGGATTGTTAGGTAAATAATGGCATCATTTCAGAAATATTCCTTTGTCAGCATTAGGGCACACAGGGCACATCCTATTCAGCAGCATCATCATATTCATCTGATAAATAGTGATGCCCTCTAGGATTGTTTTTTTTTTTTCATGTCAATGTTGATGTTTTCTGTTGTAGTTTGAGAATTTGACAGTCTAACATAGACAACATTTACATATATTTTTTATATTTTAATCAATCTGTAAGGATGTGCATTCTGGCACATGTCAACCTACCACTGTACAACTACCTCTGACTGGGACATGTTTCCTGTGGACTTTGCACTGCTGGTTATTTGCACTATTTTATGTCATTGTGATCATCTTCCAAAGGAAATTGCTTATAAATGTCTGCTTATGTTGACAGGTGAATGTTTTGTTAGTTTTGTGCCATTTTCCTGTGGTCTTGTTAAAGGTCTGTACCGTACTGAGCTAAAGTGAAAACTCAGTTCAAAGTATCAAAAGAAGGTCATGGAGTTGAAAATGGTATTTAATAAAATGCTGTGTATTTTTAAGTGTGCTGCTCAGTGTTGTACAGTAAGAAAGAATTTGCACTCTTGCACCTTTATACAAAGTAAATGTTATTTTTCAGTGAATTTTAATTTAAGCATATAAAAATTCATTTTTGCTCATAAATCCACAGTCAGTAAGCCAAAATGAAATCACAGATTTACTAAGTATTTAGACTCTGCATGTGTCTTGAACTCAGTGCACCTGTGGACATCTGTGTTACTTAGTTTCATCATATTTGTTCATTTGGTTGTTATGTCCTGACTGGTTTACTTATTTTATCTTCTGTCTCTTTAAAGCTACTCTGTAGTGGTTATGTACAATTCAACTAACAGGCCTAACAAGATGTGACCATTTTCACATCAGACCAAATTCTACATTGATCTAACCTGCGAGTTACATATAATATTTATTTATCTGTTCCCTCTGTAAATACAGATCCTTTAAATTCTCTTGGCAGATAGAGGGAGATTTGAAGCAGCAACAGGGTAAGAGCTGTAAGAGGGTGGTTGTATTTCAAAAGTTTTAACACAAGGAATGAAAAAAAATTGTAACGTATAAACTCCTAAATAACCCCCATTTCATTTAGAAAAATGTAAAGAAATGATTGTAAAACACAAAAAATCTCCATCTTAAGTTAAGTCCCAAATGTAAAAGAAGTGTGTTGTTAGTATTACAGATCACATTATAACTAAAGAATTCACGTATGTCTGTGAAGATTCTCAGTTGTCCAAGTCATGTTTATCCCAAAAAAATTCTGTTCAGTGGCAAACTGCCTTGTTTTAAGTTCTTTAAGACGTTTCACCTTCCATCCAGAAGACATGAGTTCTTCATCAGTTCAGGAACTGATGGATTGTTTGGGTAGTTAACAATATGTCATGTTGTATCAGATAATCTTATATTTTTAGGTAAAGATGTATGTTTTCTGTTTCTGTTTAGGTAGGTATTATACAGTATATAAGGTATCATACTTCGCCTCACGATTGGCAGCTGATAAAGTGAAGAGGCAGCGCAGCGGTTGAGTCTCAAACCCTCTTAGTAAGACAGATTGTTTAACTACAGGAATTGTGATTCATAAACCGGGAAACTCTTTGTTCTGTCCACGGCATCTGCGTTAGTTTCTAGCACGCACACACACAGCCGATTTACATCACCAGTCCAGGAGCTGTCAGCCTCCTGCTGCTCCCACTGCTGTGGCCACTATCTCTTTATCAGCTACCTACGCATGCCTGCACTCCCTCGCCATCCTTCCTCCTCTGCTCCCTGATTATTCCTGACCCAGAGATGGGAGGAGGGGACACTACTTTGTCCCCTTCCCCCAAATACAAACACAACCACCCATTCTGGGTTGTATCTCAACATTCCCTCATGAATTTACATGTGACTGGAACTGGGTGGGTTTTGTGTGTCCTAATTGTTTCAAGTCATATGTGCACTGTATGTTTTTATAAAAACTTTAAGGTACTGCTTGCTCTACTGCAAAATGTAAGATGGAAAAAAGAGAGCAATTCCATTAGTAGAAATTAGGCTTATTTATTTGTCTTGTTAAAAATAGTAAAGAAAAAGTATATCATTGTGCTGTTAGAGGCTTTATCTTATACAGTTCAACCGGAACTGACAAAACTAAAACATTTCAGTAGGATAAAAATATACACACACTAAAATGGCAAATGTGGGATGTTCATAATATATTGGTTCTTGAAATTAACCCTGTTATATATGTTGTCAAAATGTGACTAAAACATTTCAGGGTTATTAAGAAAATTATTCCAAATAACAAGTGGGGTGTTAACTAATCTGCATTAATCAGACAAATCTGACTGAAACTGTGTTTTCAGATGGAATTTAAAAAAAATAACCTATGCCTTTCTAAGTTTGTGCCTTCTTTTCTCCTTGCAGTATAATGATGCTACTGTTATCACCGTTTACTAACTTTCCTTCCATCTTTTACAAAAAGCCTGTCTGCTTCTTCTGTCTTTCACTCTGCTCCAGTTCTTCTATAACCCACAACTTTTTTTCCCCTTTCTCATTTCTTCTCACACTCCTTCTTGTGCCATTCTGTAGTCAAAGACGCTTCCTCTCTCTGAGAAAGTCTCATTTAAGCGCCTGCGCTTGGTCTCAGGTCTTCTGTTTACTTCTTCTTTACCACAGCCTCCACCTCCAGGGGTGTAGAGGCAGAACATGTCCTGTCCGGGGAGACACACAAAAAGAGGATTTAGCTGATAACAACAGTGACATCATTAATGTGATTAACTATATATTATGTAAATAATTGGATTAACCAATGTGTATTTAATTACTTTCACACTGCTTGGCCTTATCCAATAATAAAGTATAAACTAAAATTAACACATCAGTTGTATGTTTTAGATCACCAAAATTTAACCACTTGATCCTCAAGTCCAAGTGGACACATGCGCCAAATTTGAAGAAATTCCCTCAAGGTGTACTTGAGATTGAGATTGTATTCACAACACGTGCAGTGAATTGTATTGTATCTGTATTGCTGTCTTACCCCAGGTTGAAGGCTGACACTGGTTTTGGCTCCCAGGTTGAGAAGTCTGCCGTCTGCTCTGTGGAGCAGGTTCAGCCCAGCAGCACCATCCTCACCCCCTGACCAACAGCAAGAGGACAGAGGACTCAGTATAGACAGCAAAAGAAAGAGGTAAAAACCCATAAATAATTTGGTGATGAAAAGGAACCTTCGAATGCAGTTTACCCTGGAGGCCATAGGGGCGGGTGGATCGTCTCTCAGTTAGTACAGACAGAACCACCTTCTTCCTGAACAAAAGTTTCCGAATCACACCATCTCCACCATAGTATTTTCCCGCACCTCCTGAGCCAGGCCGCAGAGAGAACTGCTCCAAAATCACTGGATACCTGAATACCAGGACAGCAACAACATTAAAAAACTGCTTGATATTAAAAATTTTGACCTCGACTTCTTTAACTAAAACTTGAACTCCTATCTTCCTAACCCCCCTAAGTCTGAGCTACCTTTGCACTATCTTGAAATTAATTTATGTTCCCTCTGATCCATGATGGAAGGCTGACGTCTATTCAGACAGGAGCCTGTGTCATGCAGTAGACTGCTGCTGTCTGTAGTCACAGAGCAAATGGGTTCACCCTCAGCTGTGCCTGCTCAGCAGCAAGTAGCACTGTAACTAGATGGATACAGTACACATTAGTTCATGACATGATATAAGTGGCAGAGCACCTGCAGCTACAGTGAATGCATCCTGTTGGTTGCAGGATTGCAGGAACCAATCTCAGCTGTCACTGAGTGAACAGACACAGCTGAGGGTGAACCCACTCGATTCTCTACTCTCTCAGTTGTCTAATTCATGATACAGGGCACTATCAAAATACAGGTCAACCATTCACCATGGATCAGACAGAATGCAAAAGTAACTCTGGAAAAAAACTCCCCACCGTGACCCTTAGGGGACTCATACATACATATCTCACCTCTTTTCCAGAATCTCTGGGTCAGTGATGCGGGTGTTGGTCATGTGACTGTGGACTCCACTCCTCCCATTCCATCCTGGCCCTGCCCCAGCTCCACCAGCTACTGTTTCATAGTAACCAATCTTCTCATTTCCAAATGATATGTTGTTCATGCAGCCCTGATCGCAACAGAGATTACAATACCTTAGATTAAGATGGGTAATAAGAAAATCTCTCAAGTATTGTTGTGTTCCTTCAGATATCTAAATAAACATACACAGTAAAAGAAAAAACGTTATTTTTAAATTGTCCAATCCAGTTGTTCACACCTGTGAAGCGGCGCACACTTCAAACGCCCTGAAGATGACATCAACCACTCTCTGGGATGTGAGCACATTTCCTCCAACCACAGCTGCATTTGGGGAAGGTTGAAGAATTGAACCAGGGGGGATGATGACCTGGATCGGTGTGAGACAACCCTAAAGACGAAGGAAGGACTGATTGATTATATGTAGACAGACTATATGAACTGTGTTGATTTCCTGTGCAGGTTTTAAAAGCATGTTCTGATTATTGACCCTCAGTGTCTCAAAGGAGCCTGACAGTGCACCCCTGCTTAGAAGTTCTTAGAGCAAAACATTTTTACGTTTGTAATATTAATGAGTCTTAATTTTGAAATATTTTTACCTGATTGAGGGGGATGTCCTGTCCAACCATACACCGCAGGCAATAGATAAGAGCAGAGAGTGTGATGGCCCGCGGAGCATTGCAGTTCCCCCAAACCTCTGTTCCCGTTCCTGTGAAGTCAAACACCGCACTGCCCTGTGGTGACGGAGGTGGTTTTCACATTTTATTGCAAATTCACATTTTTTATTCAAGCTTTGAATAAAAAGCTGCTGTGTTTCTATCCCGTCTTTTCAAGCTGTGCAAGACAAAAAGTTTGGATTATTAAGAGCCGCTCACCTCTTTCTCATTGATCTGGACCCGCAGTCTGATTGGCGTGCCGTCATCCATGAAATCCTCCGACTCCACCTCCAAGGAGCCGGTCTGTTG
>JAUBNQ010000012.1:22964092-22989214 GCA_032353495.1 Ctenopoma kingsleyae | reverse complement strand
TTTTCACCTATATTTATTCCAGCAATAGGAAGACATGCGGCCATGATGATTTTAGCAGTTTTCAGATTTAGATCCAACCATACATCAAAACACACACAAAGAATCAGTCAGTCTAAAGGCTGTTTATTGATAATTAAGGCACAGTGGTTTAGCAACACAGTGCTGATAACAGTGAAGACTTATTTATGGCTTGTCAGTAAGGGGCAGTAGTGTTGTTGAGGGCATTGTGTGTTTTTTTTTCTTTCTGATAAACACAACATGCTGTTGGTGAAGGTAACTCTTATTGTCTTTGAATAACAAATGTGTACATATATGAATTAAACTATATTCTAAACATTACTACAGATACAAAGCTTTCACATGAAGTTAAAAAATATCAGAGGTTTACACCAATATCACCTAGTGAACCCCATCATATTTGAGTTACGTAACAGGAACATGTTAAGTGAACAACTCAGTGACACTGTGCCATTTATTGATGATGTCACCATCTAATACTCAGCTGGACAGCAGTGCAGCAGAGATACTGACTCAGTGACCTATGCACCCTTGGAGAGCTGTACTGCTTGTCTAATACAGAATGGAGTCTGATTAAACAACAAACCAGAATCACACTACAAATCACAAACATACTTATTTCAAATCTCTTTGGTAACAAGACACATGCATTATCACCCAGACACAAAAATAGAGCAACTATATAACCCCAGATACTTTCTTAATCTATGTATATGCAGAAAATTGCATCTCAACAATACAATGATTTCATTGCTTTTTCCCAGAAAATGTCATCATAACTGTGTTGCAACTTTTGTGCACAAAAATAAGGTCACTTGAGTTTAACGTAATGCATCCTGCACACTATCAAAACAGAAAACAACACATCTATATTGCTACATTCGCAGTGCAATAATTTTAAAAAGGCACCACACAAAAAAGTGAATACTCTTTCCCTGCTACTTCTAACCAAACTTACCATACTCAGATGAACTAAATTAATGCTGAACACTGAATTAGCTAAAATCACACAGTTTTCATTTCCATGTCTTTGACAGGACAGACTAAATGTTAACGTGTTATTCTTGTCATTCTGATTATACTGAAGCCAAAGGCAGAGATTATTTTGACAGTAAGTGATGGTTAGAATATTGCTGAGAATGTTTCCAGTTGTAACATCCTGCACAGTCAGTTTTAACTTAAATACCTGTTCAAACACCTTACTCTGTGTAAGAGAAACATTTTTTCCAGGCTCAGTCTCTCTTTCCTTTCTACAACCTGACCATTCTTCAGATGCTTAGTGGCAGTTTTGACATTTAGGATGGCATTTCTGATTGTTGACATTGCACCGACAACCCCCACTGGTGTCTCCAGGACCCTTGGAAAGCAAAAAGGAAAGGACAGTCTTTTTGAGAAGCAGTATTGTTGAGGTTAACTCACCAAGTTTAATGAATGATTAATAATTATTAAATGAACAGTAGGTTCCTAAATCACTGTTTACAAGTCCAGAAGGTACATTAATATAGGAAAACATATGCAATGAGCAAACATAAAAAGATTCCTTACCCGTGGGCCCCAGCGGGGCCCTCTGGTTACCCAACAGATCTCAGTGTGACAGACAGTGCAACGCAGCCAATCACATCCATCCCTCTTCTGCACAATGATGCTGCACTGGGGGCAGTGCATTGCCTCTCCTGACTGCACTAGAGTCTGTTTGTGAGACACAAAGAGATAAAAATCAGCAGTGTGGGAATACTTTGAATATCCTAAAAACAAATGTGAGACTGTCCTCCAGTAATATATATCTAGTTTGTAAGTGAGTGAAGCATACAGACAGGATCAGTCTGTGCTGTTAGACTAAATTGGCAGCTGTTTTAGTAGAGATGGTTTGATCATTTAGAGAACTTGTGTGGGATGTGATTACTGTAAGAAAAAAAACAACTGAGAAGAGATCTTCCTCTTTCGCAGCATATACACATACACAGTTACAGCTCACCTTGAGCAGATGTGTTGTCCTCCTTGCTGCAAAGTCATTTATAGCACGGGCTGCAAGATCATCCTGGTATTGCTTACAGTTCATTCCCTCGTGGATAGACTTTGGAAAAAAGAAAAATGGGAACAAGAACAGAAAAACACGTAAAACATAGAAACATTTCTTCCTTTAAACAGCAGTTAACTTGTAGTCAAGACACAGATAAGAAACATGTGACTTATTTTGTGTGGTTTCACTTGCTTCTTTCAAAGAACTTATCTTTGACCAAATTATTAGTCCACGTTTTAAGTGATTTATGCTGACTATAATTTAAGCATAAACCACTGGATTAAATTATCAGTGATTGTTTTATTCATTAATGTACCATACCTTGCAAATCAGGCAGTTGTGTTTCCCACAGACAGGACAGTGGAAGACATTGACTGTGTCTTCATACACACACCAGCCTGCACAGTCTGGAGTAGCACAGTGATAGCTGCCCTCACATCGAGACTCTGCCACTGACAGACCTCTCTGCAGCCAGCGCTCATACTCATCTGCTGGCACCAACTGTGAAGCAGAAAGAGAAAGAAAAAGATACAGGAATAGTTAATGGTAGTAATGCAAGTTTTGCATATATTATATTATATTATCCGAGTTACAAAGACAATAAAACCAGTATGACACAACAGCAATTACTGTAAACATGAATTCTGATTGGAGGGAGTATATACTTAGTATACAGACTCTAGCTGTACTTTTTTAGGGCAAATACTTTATGTCCAGTAGCTTGACTGACTGTCGTTTCAATCTTCAGTTGCAGCTGTGGCCGTATGGAGAGTCCAGCTAACATGTTCACCATGGCTGGAGCAGCTAAAGGCAGTGCACATGGGAACCAACCAAATACTGGACTGAAAACAAGAAGCAGCAGCTCTGGCTTCTCAGCTGGTTTGTGCTTTTCTTCTTTTTGCTAATATAAACTTCTAATATACATGTTAGAAAACAATGTTTGTTGGTGAAACTCACAGCTCTGATCTCCCTTTCCTGCAGGAAGCAGGTACAGGAGTATGTCTCATCTCTGAAGGGACAGGATACCTCGGGCTCCTCACTCAGCATGATGACTGAGCGCAAGCACTCTCTGGAAAAGTCAGAATGACGAGAAACACCCGGGATATTAAATCAGCTAAAAAAAACACTCACCTTTCTATGAGCAGAAGCAGTGAGTGACTTTATATGAACTACACACCTGCTTCATTCTCAAACCATGTCTTGCCTTTGACATAACACAATATTCCCACCAGCTCTGAATCTTACCTGCAGAAACAGTGGAGACACTCCCTCAGCAGGACACCCTCTCCAGGCTGCAGGTCCACATAGCATATCCTACAGTCCACAGGCTCTGGGTTAGGCACCAGGTCTTGGCCATCCAACATCACCAGACGAGCAAAATTCTCCTTGCGCTCCTCTTCCTTTGCCTGAGAGGAGGGGTGGTGTTTTTGGGAGGGTTAAACATATTACCCAAACTACTTCTGTTCAGTTTATGTTTACAAAAGGTACAATAAAATTAGTATAGTATAACTATCAAGGGATAAATTTACTATCTCTCTCTCTGTCCCACACACACACGCTTACACATGCAAAAACACATTGTCAATAAACATTTTATTTTTCTGTTTCACAGGGTATATACAAGTGCAAAATTAACAAATATGGTAATACATTCAATTTAGTGGCAACCTCTGCCCATTATGAGTTCATTAAAAAGTCACTCAATGTTAAAGGTCAACAGTGATTATAAGTCAATACAAAGAGTAGAAGTAATTTGTAGTCTTATTATTACAGCATGATTGATAATTATAGTTCATAGCAGTGAGTTTATAAAACAAAAAACCCCATCTTTGTCAGAAGTACATGATTGGTCAGCTCTACTTTTCACCATAGCATTATTTGCACAATTTCATAAAATGTAAAATCCACTTTTCTCCTACAGTGTCTCTACTGTGGGTTATCATGCAAAACACGATGCACCTGTACCACCATCTATTTTGATTATTTTGCCAATACTAGGCAAAATTAAGGCTTAAAAGTTTTCACTTGTATCAGATAATTTCAAATGGGCTTGTTAACCTACATTCAATTCAAGGCAGAAATAATAAAATCATATGCTTACAATTCAAGCATATTTGTAGATGTGCATACTAAAACTTGGGCTTGTGCTTCCTTATACAATTTAAAAAATGAGTGTCTTTTGGAGTGCATCAAAACTGGTGCTACAAGTTCAAACTGTGAATGAAACATATATAAACACAGAGTGTGTGAATCTGTCTGTCTGTGTTCAGTTGTCCTGGTCCAGGTTAAACAGGAGTGAGTTGTTTTGAGCCCCAGCACTCCTCAGCACCTCTCTTCTCCCTTTCTCCTTCAAAGAAACAGAGACAGAAGAGAAGAGAGTCAACCTGAGAGAGCCTGTGAGTTTAAATTCAAATGTCAGATTTGAATCAATTTTATACTTCCCTCTCCTAATTCATTTCATGAATGTTATGTCCAATTTAGAGTCCAATATTATTTCTATGTATTGGTCACTAAATGGCAAAGAGTTTCAGCAGGTGACCTCTCTACCCCTTGAGGCAAACTCTTGCATGCATACAGGTGTATGATTGTACATGCACAGAGCTGTGAAAAAGTATTTTCTCCGGTTATCTTTGTGTAACAATAACATATGTTTGATTATCTGAATCTTTTGAGTGTGACAAATATGCAAAATATTAATAAAAAAAATCAGGAAGGGAGCAAATACTTTTTCACAGAAATGTAAGCCTGTGGTTGCACGGTATGCTCAGCGAGTGCATGTTCCTACCTGCTGGTATTGTCTGATAGCCTCCTTCTCCTGTTGAATCCGTCTAAGCTCCAGTGCATCGGGTCGGTATCCATCAGGAATGATGTAGTTGTCAGGGCGATTTGTGCTGCAAATCTCACAACCCGGCCGAGTCGGTTTGTTAATGTAAGTGCAAGAGGGGCATGACCAACCCTGTAGCACAAATTAGCACTTTTAGTCTTTGCTTTGAATCACATTTTTATGGTCAGTTTTAGTTTTATGTTAAAGTTATTGTTTATCAATGTGTTGAACATACTGCAATAACTGTTGCTATAAATGTTGCTGTGTGTTACCTGGGTGGAGGCTGTGTTGGGGCTCAGTGCTTTGTTGAGTTGTGGTATCTCTAGGTTGATGAGATCTTTTAATTCACTGATGCTTGCTCGCTCTGACCCATCTGAAATATTTTAGGGGGAAAACATAAGCAAATAAGCAAGGAGTAACATCTTGCTCCTCACTCAACCCACAAGTTGTTCTCGTCCTCCATGTTGAGAGACGCCTCAAGTCTCTTTTATCAAGAGGTGAGGATCGAGGGGCAGTAATGTCTGGGAAGAGACAACTGCTCATGCGTATAGGAAGTGAACAACCTTTACACACCGTGGCCTAAAAATATTTGTCAGTTAAGCAATCAATATTTGAACTATATTCAAGCATACAGAAGGACAGAATGAAAATAAAAACAACCTGAGCCAAACTGAGCCACCATTATCAGAAATAGATGTCACTGCAGATGACGGTTCAAAGGAAAGGACATCTTATGTCTCTAATTACAAATTGTCATGTTTCTCTGACCTCGCAAGTGAGGGAAACGACTGCACTTATAAGAAACGTGAGATGCACCTTTGCCAAAAGCAATACTTCACGTGAGTTTTTAACATGAGTTGAATACATTGCCAGGCACATCTAAACTGGCCTATTCTTACATTTTCCATTACTGTTATGTTTTAACTGTGTCGACACCAGCAACATATGGTCCAGCTACAGCAAGAAACAACATCTTGCAGGGGGCAGTTATCTCTACATTCACTTGTGGTTGGATTAAGTTGGTTGTGATACTACTGACAGACAGAACTACTGACAGAACTAGAGTGTATATAATATATATAGTTTCTGTGATTAGATCAGGCAAATTTCCACTACCTCAATCCCAAATAACAATCATCAAGATTTAAAAAATTTGAACTAACAATGGAAACATTTTCAGAAATGTTTTATTACATCTTTCTGCTTAATTAAAATGGCAATTATGAAATCAGAACTATGTATGAGATGAAACTGTGGTTCCTTAACTTTAAAACTGTTTGTTGTTTGAAGCATTAAATAAACAGGTCTTGTCTCATATGTGCTCTTTGAAATTGAAAAATTAAAACAGTCCTCTGTGACAAACCCACCTATTAATCCCATCACTCACCAGTGTTGCTGCTGGTGTGAAGTCTAGGAGGCAGAGTGGTGTAAGGTCTCCGGTCCTGAGATGTGGAGCTGTTTGCAGAGGTAGCAGGGAGTTGAGGGGTGAGGAGCGACAGTGATGTAGGACTGAGGAGAAGGGCACTCTCCTGGTCCTGCTGGAGGACTTGGAGCGTCAATCGAGCATGACGTGCTGACAGGAGGTACAAGAAAGCTGTGTCGCCATCCTGCCGAACACCATATGAGGCCAGAGTGCGCTGGTCAGTGCACAGACACTGTCCAATCACCCAGCGCTGAACCCGGGGGTGAAAGCCATATTCTAGAAACATCTGAGAAGGTAGAAAAGGAATGAAAACTGCGAATGAGAACGGAATTGACAGACAGAAATATTATCTGCAAAATAATGAAACTGTTTAGAGACTAACCTGCTGTTTCAGTGCTGCAGTAGTCATATGCTGGAAAACTTTCACAGTGACACAACAGGATGAGAAAGAATCTTCAACTACAACAGCCAAACTGTAACATAAAATTAAACACAAGCAATCAGACTAAATCTACAACTATGTTTTAAAATGTTAAAAATAACTTATAAACCATGTTCCTACTTGATTTCAGTGTGTTCGTAGTCTCTGGCAGAGGGCTGAATCTTGAGCGTAGCACATTGTCTGGCAAGTGAGGCAGCAAATACAGAAGCAGCCTGCATGTCACCTGCTTCTATGGCATGGGTCAACTCTATGCAGGTGTCCTCTACAGATGCAGACATGAGATGTAAATGAGGAAACACTGGCAAGAAACAGTGCCAACAGCAAGCAAGTTAAGCATCAACCGAGGTTGTCTCCATACCTCAAATCAGCCAATAGGGGGCAAATGATGATTCAGCAAATAAATGGCATATAATGGGTGAATTAAAAAAGATAAGGTGATAATCAAAAGGAACATGTTCAGTGTACACACCTGTTCGTTGCAAGGCCAATGTGTTCTGAAGGTGGAGACCATCATGCTGAGGGGTGGCTGCCAATGAGAAATGTTGAAAAGTTGAACAAAGAAAGACACCAAAATAAACATTCAAGATTTCTCCATTCTTCAATAGACATTTTCTGTTGTTAAACTGTGTGTATCTATTTGCTTACACAAGAGTGACACATTTGTTAAATGTAATAGCCCTATAGACTGTTTTTACTAGGACAGACAGCAGTTGGTGTTTTAACTATCTGAAAGAGCTATAAGGTGTTATTGCTGACTTTTGCTCATCTACTGTATTTAGTAATGGGGCAGTCTACAAACCCCAGGGTTGGTGGTTCGACTCCTGGTTCCTCACATTTCCAGACCACATGAGCGGTGTCCCTGGACAATACACTGAATGCCTGAACCTTGGTGCCTTAAGGGGGCTGACTGTCCACCAGAATTCCCTCAAGGGTATTAATGAAGTATCAATTATTTTAATACAGTGGAACCTTGGATTGCAAGTAACTTGGTCTACGAGTGTTTTGCAAGACATTTTAATAAATTTTAACTTGATGAACGAGCGATGTCTTGCAATACGAGCAGTATGTATACGCTTTGTCTGCCGAGCCTCATGTGATCACAACTTCTCTCTGCAGCGTAATAGATGAATGTGACTCACTTATATTGTCTCCTCATTCCAGCATAATCTGAGTTGTTTCAGAACATTAATTAACATTAATAAGTCACTAAAGTTTGGTTTGTGGCTTCGTGTGATTTGTAGACCTCGCTCAGTAAAAGGATCCATATGAAACATCTCCATGGTGAGAACTTGAGAACATTTCTGTAGGTGTCACAGTAACAGTGTCACTTAATTAATTATTCATGATTAGTCATAATCGGTCAGAACAGCAAATGATATTGTTCGCTGTCCTCGTGCTGCGTGTGGGATGTCTGCATGTTTACATTTGCACAATAACCGCGGCAAATGTACAGAAACAGGTTTCATTAATAAGAGAACTAGTGAAAGGGCGCTGGTCGGAGCGTTTCAGTCCAGAAAGTAAACGTTGGTTTGACTAGTTTTATTTTATATTTTGTATTTTTTATACAAATATTTTGGGTTGTGAAACGAATCATTGGTGTTTCCATTATTTGTTATGGGGAAATTCGCCTTGATATACAAGCATTTTGGACTAAGAACATGTTTGCAGAACAAATTATGCTCGCAATCCAAGGTTCCACTGTAATTCATTATTTTGCTACTTATCTATTTTGCTTTTTTGTGTGTTATTATGCTACTTGTTGCTATCAGTTTGACTATCAGCCATATTAAAAAAAGAAACACTCCACTTCTCAGACAGAAAATAATCTCCCATCACAATCCTTTAGATTTTCCTAGAGTATCGAGTACCTACGTCTCTTCCTAAAGGTCCCAGCTGGTTAGGCCTGATTGGCTTACAAAGGGAGATTCCCAGGAACATCAGCACTTTCAGCTATATTAAGATCACTGAAAAATATGGGCCCGGGCTTGTGTTACAACTATAGCTGTTGACTTTCACAGTCAGGGCTGTAAAGTGCACAGTTGTGTATAAAAACAGATGGGTGAAAGCATAATGAAAAACCCTGAATGCTTGACTCCTACAGTGAGGGGATCCAATGGCTTTGTTATGCTTTCGGGGACATTTTGGTGGAGTGGTTTGCGTCCACTTGTCCCCATACAGGGAAAGGTCATTGCAAATCAAACTCATTCCATGCCAGCAAAATAATGAACTGCGTAACAGAGCCACCAGATCATCTCACTGTAGATGTCAAACATTTAGAGTTTTTCCTTTAATTTGTCAGTCATCTGTGTTATGATGTCAGCCCAGTCTGGTTACATAATCTGGTTTATTGTCAGTTTTATCATTTTATCATTCTATAATTACACTCACAGGCTACTTTATTAGGTAAGCCAATAATCCAACACAGAAGCTCTCAAACAAGTCCAGTTGCCACTGAAAAAAACCTTTTTGGGATAACCATGACCTGGATGACTGAGAATCTTCACAGACATCAAGCTCTGCCATAAATTCTACTTTTACAAGGTTATATATTTTTTTCTTTTTGGTTGAAACTATTTGAAAGGTGATAATTCATGTATATGTTTTATTATTGAGGTCATAGTGGGTGGTGGAAAGCATTATATTATGCTGTTCTAAGGTTTGCCCTCCTCATTTAGAATTCATGGCAGAGCTGATGTATTGGATTACATTAGATTGTACAAGTGTAAGTAATAAAGTGGCCAGTAAGCGTATGTCTC
The DNA here is from genome assembly GCA_032353495.1 of Ctenopoma kingsleyae. Classification (NCBI taxonomy): domain Eukaryota; kingdom Metazoa; phylum Chordata; class Actinopteri; order Anabantiformes; family Anabantidae; genus Ctenopoma; species Ctenopoma kingsleyae. The sequence goes on along the minus strand of JAUBNQ010000012.1, from coordinate 22,979,731 downwards.
CATTATATTTTTAGTAGTTTTCACTTTATTTTATGTCTTTTCTTTAACTTTACTTACATGTACATATACAAAAGGGTGTACAATGGCATATTTATTGAAATTTTGTCTCAAGTCATGAGTCGAAGCTTGGTTACAGTGGTTGAGATTGTTGGTAGCTATATTTACGGGCATCAATCAGGCCAGTGAAAAGCTCCTTTGTTCAAATAAACAGTCTGATATGCTCACATGAACCTGATGCAAGGCCAAACATCACTCTCTTTCCAGCCAAGCCACCATCTAACGTGAAACGTTTTTTTTGATAAGATGGGTGACTGACCTCTGCGTGCTTCTCTCAATGACGACATCACAACAGTAGCCCACTCATGAGCCTCCTTCTCAGAGCGGAAGTTGAAGCTGATGCAGTCACGCGGCGGAGCTACCAAGCTCAGCTCATGACACGTTGGTGACTTCACTTCATAGTTTACAGTCCTCAAATCAAACTCAGCGATAGTCTGGAATAAAGGTTGGAGAAAACAAGAATGAGAGGAGATGAGGTAGGAAGAAATGGATAAGATAAATCATAGGTTGCATTATACCAAAAAGGCAACAATATGTGTCACTACAAGTGTGCACTTTGGCAAAAATATTATTTTAATATTCCATTATACCCTAATAAACTTGACGTGACTAAAATGTAGTCACGTCAAGTGGCAAGTAAATCTCAAACATCAAAACAAATACAAAATGTCAAATAAACGTTCAATTAGCCTATATTATATGGAGAGGTGTTTAAAGTGTTTAAGATGAAAGTGGACTAAGACTGCATAGGTTTACACTTGATGTACCTAATAAATGTAGCTGAAATAACCAACATGTGTTTAAAAGAAAACAATAAATGTAATTTTGAAGTGACCAGTGTTCAAAAACCAGTTGATTCCGTCCTGATGGTATATTTATTTTTGGACTTTCTCATAGGCTAGATATGAGCACTATGGGGCACCATAGGGATAACTTTAGGTTAGAGAGTCCTTCAGGGGGTCAGAATGCTAAATCTTAGGGATCCATACATAATTGGAATGAAATAACTATTTTGCCACATTAAATTATATAATTTGCTGGTGCAAAATTGTGTAACATTCTTATTATACAATTTGTCCGACTTTGTCTCACCATTGCTATTTTCTTGTGAAATACTGATCAGTTTTACTTGTTCACGACTGTACAAAATATTCATATTCAATATGTAATAAGGAAAACACTCTTAACCAATTTTGGCTCTGTGTTGAACTTGTAATAACGTCATTCTTTCATTCATATCTTCACATTCCCAAAATAAATGTCTTAGTCAAATTCTAATAAACTAAACACAGAAAACCAGGGAGTCAGGCAAGATAGACTGACACAGCCTGGTGACCTGAAGAGTGCCTAAACAGGCAATATCCATGCAGATCAATAAGAGCCCACAATCAGTTTTTCCTTAGGAGCCCCCTAATCACAAGCCAGCCACCATATTACACCCAAAAACCTTTGATCAAACAGGACACTCCAGATACAGACCATAACAACACCATTACTACTGTCTTGCTGCTGTCGACCCACCATACTCCGGCCAGTCCCGCTGCTGTCCTGCAGCGACAGGCGGAATTCCCCGGATTTCCCCGGGTCCATGCTGAGCTGCAGGCGGAGTGACTCATCAACTGATCCCGGAAGACACAGCGGCCGAATCCCAGAATGGCACACAGACACCCGGACAGACATAAGGACGGTCTGGGAGCCGAGTTGTGAATGCGAGGCTCCATAATGAGCAGGGAGGGCGGCGGACTGGTCCGGCGTGCAGCCCGGGGTGTGAGTCCAACCGCCTGAACTCAGCGACATCCTGCCAGCAGACTCATGTAGAAAACAAACACACCGGGTCCGCTGGGTTGTTTACCTGCTGTCCCACGATGTTGCCTGCCCCCGGCTCGAGTATTTTTTTAACGATATTTCTTCATTTTATCTCGCTAATGATACATATCCGCGGGTTAGGTATTTAATAGTCTCCCTGACAACAGGAAGCAAGCGCATGAAGTCTGTCAACAGTTTGAAGCCACTTTCAAAAACTAGTCCGAGCTGGAGGTTTCACTTCTCTTTTCCGTTGTCACCAAAGCTGCAGTCTCGGAGAGATTTAGTGTTTCTTTTTCAAGCAGCGAAGCAGTAACTATGTCATCTTGGCGGTGTTAAATAATCCCTGGAATCGAGGTTATTGTGGTAGTTTGATTGTAGTAACGCTGATGTGTTGTTAGTGCGTATTCTTTCCCTACGTACCGCGCATGCGTCACTTGTAGGGTGACGTAAGCTATTAAAATATTTATGAAGGTTGTTGCTTTTATTAGAAGCGCGATAGACGAGCTTGGTTAGCTTCTCCCTTATCTGACTTTTGGTTAATATTTATATCATTTATTTAAGATGCACTGCTCCTCCACAGATTAATGTTATGTAATGTCTGTGGTTTCAGTCCGGTGCAGTAGAAACTGTTTAAGTTTATGTATAATATTTGTTGTGCACATCATGTGCACGTATTTCACCACAAAGGGGCAGCAAAACATCCCATACAAAAAAAAAATTACTCTTCACTGTTTACAAAGTCATCTCTGACACAGATTAAAGGCATATTATAAAGGTTTTTCATTTTTAAACGGTCTGCTCGTCATTGTTGGAAAATACTGGTGATACCAATAACATTAGCAAAGGCTCCACTTCATTCAGGTGAACCATGATATGTGAGCCTGCTCATATAAAATCAGTTAAACTAAAGTTAGCTATTATTTTTCTTCTCTGAAAAAAGGCATTGCATCATATATTAATATGAGATACATACACCGATAGATACTACACGTAAAAGAATAATGTAGTACGCATAAACTTTGACTTGAGGTTTCCTTTTACAGACAATAGGTGAGACTCACATTGAACTTGGAAACACCATCCAGAGTTTGATGATTTATCTTAAAGGTTACCAATACATTTTCTTAGTTTTCTTTGTTTTGTTGAATTACTAAATTATTTTCCATTTTGATGTTTAACAAAAAAGCTAAACAGTTTCTGTTCTTATAACCACTTAGAAGTGTTTTGTATAGTGAAATATACATCTTTGAGGACCTAATAAAAGTGCAGTCTAGATGCCTTTTGTTCTGAATGAAGCAGGAAACTCATTCAGTGACATTTCTACTTTGACTTCTTAATTTAAGCTTTTTTGTTAAAGAAAGACAGCAAACCAAACACGGTCAATGAATGTCCTGGGCTACACACTCTATAGGTCACGTACTGTGAGGCAATTAACAAAATATACTGTAGCACGTAAGGACAGTGATTTAGACAACAAAGCTTACGTGGGTCAGGCTGTTAATCATTATACATGCAGGACGTCCTCAGTCACTCACCATTATTCCTCTCCGTTTGAATCTAATATTAAGATTTAATTTGTTTTTTTTATTGGTGATGACCTTAGGATCTAAGCTTCAGGGATTCTGTGTTTGCATGTTCTCCCCATGTATGCATTGGTTCTCTCTGGATACTCCAGCTTCCTCCCACCATCCAACATGCATTTTTAGGTTAAATGGTTATTCTAAATTGTCTATAAGTGTTAATGGAAGGGTGAACGGTTGTTTGTCTCTATATGTCAGCCTGTGGTAGACTGGTGACCTGTCCATGGTGTACACCCTATTGTTTCTAAAATGCATTCATTCATTCATTGCCAAATATTCATTCATTCATTCAAATATCTTTCCAGCTGAACACTGACTACTGACTACTAATCTGAACTTTAAATAGAAAAAAGCAACAACAAGTGCTTCCAAGAGTGAGATGTTTGTATTTATAATTTTTGTATTTGAAGCTGATTATTATCCAGAAAGTTCCTAAAGATTAGTTTCTGGTGATAAAACAGTCCATTCAAGAATATGTGTAAGCTTTTGCAGTAGCTGATTGGGTCCTGCTTTGTAACTTGTAATCAAGCTGGTTGATGAATGGTTCATCAGAAACACCCACCACAGTTCTCTGTCACTGTCCGACAGACCTACTTGAGTTCGTGGGTCTCCCCGTGTTCATTAATTTAAAGTTGCCCACATGTCATTGACTGCCTGATGGACTGCTCTGCTACGTGACAGACATCAAGAAAATTCCAAAAGCAGACCTGATTTCTCAAAGAGATGAGGGGGTTTAAAGGTTGGGGGGAGGAGGAGAGGGAGGAGAGGGGGAGTGATGCATCCCATGCATCCCATAGTCTAAGATCACTGTGTGTGACTGACGTTCCTGATTCATCATCCTTCAACCTCACGAGCAGCATGGATATATAAGCTGGAGCACACCTGCTAAACAATAACGACTTCAGACCTCATCCAACTGACCTCAGCCTGTCACCAAAGTCCAGGGTAAGAAGATGTTGTTTTGGATTTACATTACATAGATTACTATTAAAGAGAAGGAGAGTACCACAAGTTACATATTTATTATTATTTTATGACTTTTAGATACTTCAGCTAGATTAGTGTTAACTTTAACACTTAAAATGATTCCATTATGACTCCGTATTCCCATTATGAATGGGAATAACTACAATATCATATAATATCCCATTATATTTCTATAGGTAATGACAAATATGACTTATAAATATACATTTTCTATAGTATTGAATTTTGAGTTTGAAATAATATTATCTGACTGAGAAACATTTTTACCTCTAACTGCGACCCGTCGTCCTCCTCTTTAGTGCCTTGAGCGACTCCACACAGCATGCTACCCGGGAGAGCGGCTGATGTCCGGCACTGCGTCCTGACGAGCCGCTGGCTGCCCGCAGCTCTGGCGCTGCTCCTCCTCCTCTCCTCCAGCTTCAGCAGCGCTCACAGCACCACGGTGGAGCACGACTTCCACATTGTTCACAATGTCGACAACAGAAGTAAGACTTGACTTTGTTATTCTGATTTTTTTTTGTTATAACCTACTGGATTTTGAAGTTGATTAGGTAAACGTGACGAGTAAATAAATGCGGAGCCCGAGCAGGGAGAGATCAGTATAGGTCAGACATCTACTGTACAAATGACTGAGACTCTCAGCATTGAATTTACAGCGACATTCTCTGGCTCATCTGTTATTTCCAGTCTTTATTGTTCATACACATCATCAGACATTTACTATTTATTTACTTACACTTACTAGAAACTACTTCTAGATTGAAAAATTTTGTCAATAAGTAAAAAAAAAAACCCTCATACACATTTAGTGCATGTTAATGTTACTTAACTCTAAGTCAAATTAAGGGCATATGTCCAATTTGAGGTACAGCCAACGATTCATCAATAATATATCTTCTCTTTTAATCTCTTGTATATCTTATCACAACTGACAAAATTCTATGGATATTAATTGGCAATATTAATTTGCCAAAATAATCTTAACTGTATTAAATATTAATGTGTGTATGATTTGAATGGCTTAGATTACACATTACTATGCCCATTTCTTTATACTTCATCGTGGTGCTTATAATTTCTCCCTTTATGTAAATATGAATGAAGTGATGAATGAATAAAGATATAATGTAAAGGACAAAAATGGTTTTATTAGCACTGTTTCAGCATCTCTCACTTAAATGAATGAATGGATGAAAGACAAACAAATAATTTCTTCCATATAAAGTTCTTTAAAGCATCAAACCAACTGAGAAAATAATCCATGTTCACATAAAAAAGATGATGTGTAAAATCTGTATAGTCAAACTGGAGATGGTGATATTGGCATTGGAGTTTCAATGTTTTTTAAGTATCATATTAAAATATGTTTTTTGTCATTTTAGAACTACAAAATGTCAACCTAAATCACCATAAAATCATTCCATTTTGGTCTTTTAATCATGAGCACTACTTTTTCGGTTTTCTCATTTTCACCATTCAATGTGCACCAAGATTATTCTAGCTGAAAAAAAAAATGCTTTTGATACATTATCCTGATGTTATTGTGTGGTGACCAGGTCCAGAGATAGACCCATTCTGGTATGTGGGGCGCGGGGTGAGACCCATCGGGCGCTTTGGGAAGAGGCACAGCAGCGTTGGCGCTCTGGGCAGCAGGGGTATGCAGCCTGTCGTCAGGATGGTGGAGCTGCTCCTCAGCAGCCTCAGAAACAAGGAAAACCTCGGAAAAGTGCTGGACGGGGAGGACAGGGATTGGTTACCATGACGCTGTTTGTATGTCTTCATTTTTTATCTTGAGGTTATTTACTCTTTCACTCTAGCTCTTAACTGTATTTCTCTCTGGTGTCCGTTATGAGGCCTTGGCTGATAGGATCCTCAATAAAATCCATCTCCAACTGTATCTGTACATATCAAAACATCTTCTATATTGTTTAATAAACAAGGATGTTGTGATTATATGTGTGCTGATTCCCTATCTCTATTTACAGACGTACAACAAAAATTCATTTCAAAAGAGAACATTTTAGGTTTGCAAAGTTTATTCATTTCATAATACATTTTTTTTTCTTAGAGTACTGTGGCACATAGAGAATCTGTATTTTTTGCTTGATAATATTTTCCCCAACATGTCATATGGATTGCAACAAACAATTGCACATAAAAGTGAAAGGCCCACCTGTAGACCTGTGCAGAGTTTTCATAGTCATCCACACTGGATTTCAAGAGGAACAAAAGTTATATTGTTTTTTTGTTGTTTTTTTTTTTGCTGTGCAAGTCTTATAATTTCTAGAGTATCTGGGACACAGTAGCAAGTTAGACTTATTGTGTGAATCCAGCCTTAAAACTCATGACAATTATACACAGTCTCTTGCATACAACACTGAAAGATTGATCAACTATGATTGGGCAATACACACATTATTTTATATCATATCCATCTTTTCACACACATATACATATATTAACAAATCCTGTCATGGGATACTATATATCTTTACATTAGAAAAATACAGGATACTGATGATTGGACCCTTGTAGCTGTGCTTCTCATGAGAAAGTTTACATCAAATTGATAAAACCGGAAACATGCTTTTATACATCGACACCTGTAGAACTAGGTGGAAAAAAGTACAGGGTCACTGTGCAAAATCAGACATGTGAAATGCTGGGATGGAAAGGTCACTAAGAGAAGTGGCAGAGCACAACACAAGATCATCACACCTTTCACTTCAAGCAGTCCAACATAAAATCCGACCCTGCTCTTAAGCTGCAGCCAAAGCAAGCAACTGTGTGCATGGCTAACTGATATTCTAACTAATGAAAGTGGTGACAGTAAAAGTAAAAGAACCCATAAAATGAAAGGCAGTATTCTCAAATCTAGTGTTTAAGGAGGACAAACACAATATGAATCGTACTAGTCGCTCCAGAAATGCCTGTTGTCACTTGTGTTTTTGTAGCATTAACCATCATCATCATTACTGGCAGAATATCAGATGGTAAATGCAGGCATACACTAAAAGCACTTTGAGTTACCACACATGAGTGAGTCTGATAGGACTGACTGAGTAGGGCTCCTTTGAGGAGAGAATAAAGCCTTTAATTTGCAATAGTACTCATTTCAGTGGTATTGCATAAAAATGTTCATTAAGTACAAAAATAAATTGCTTGTAACAAAATCATGGTTTCATGGCATTTGTTATATAGCCCATCAGACTTCATTATGTAAAAATCTTTACAAGATTTTCTGAAAGCAACACAAAAGTTCAGACATGACCCAGCGAAGGGAAACATGAAAATACCTTTTTGTTGAAATAAAAGGCCACAATGTTTGAACATAAATGAAAGAGAGAAGAAGAAAATTACTTTTGGCTGAAGAATACTGCATGAGATAACACAGTTTTTTTTTTTAGAAAAAGAAAAAAGACATGTCAAAAAATATCCAGACCACAGCTGAATGTCAGACCTATGGAGGTTTATGTTGAGCTCAATCTGAGTTTGGCATTCAGTCTTATTCAAAACGTGTTTTTCTTTTGTCAATGTGAAATCAAACTGCTTCCACATTAAGGCTGCAGTGTATGTGTGTGTGTGTGTGTGTCTAATGATCAGTTTGTACTGCATTTTTTCTGCTAAGTAAATGGAAGAGTGCTTTCCAAGTAATGCATCATTACAGTTGTCTTTATGTTATGTCTTTATCTTATGTCTGTAATGCAGTTTTTTTATATTTGACGTACAGACATAGATTTTCTCCTTTACCCCTTAGCAAGACGGCAAATTTCTAAAAGTTCGCAGTTTGTTTTCTTCTGTTCAGCAAGAATGACTTAATTCTGTTCACTTAATGCCATCTGACAATTTTAGCACAAGAAAAAGAACAAAAACTTTACTTTGAATACTATTTCCTGATAAGTGCATTAATTCTTAAAATGTCAAAGGTGTTACAATCATCCTCCAATGAGGATTACCATCTGATAGCTGTGTGAGTGAAAACTGACATTCATTCAAAAAAGCTCTGAAGGGGCTTACAGTATGAAAAAATTCATCATGCCATTTCACTTGGTGAGAAAGAAGATGCAGTATAAAACATGGCTTAGCCTCTTTTCGGGACACTGAATCACAGAAAATTTCACCAATGATTTTTTCACATCTCCATTGTACATTAAATCACTATACTCAAACAGATAGAAAAATGAAATGAGAGTTTTTATTTGTCTGTACAGATATTTATGAGTAGGGTTATGAGGATTGTTTGCAGATTTTAAGGCAGATACACTGACTGTTGAATGACCCTTGCTTAAAGTATTATGTGCACGGTGAGGAGGAGAATACAGTGGATAGAGGGGGCAAAAGAGAAAGAGCCAGTCATTTGAGGTGTCTGACTGACATGGTACCATGCCTGGCTGAGAGTCTGAGTTCTTGGTAGGTCACAAAGGGCAGGTGTTAGCCCCTGCTTGTCCTGGAGGTGGAGACGGACGCTAGGTCAAGGCACTGGATAAGACGGGCCCCCGTCCCTGGGGCTCTAATGTGGCCCTGAGGGACTTATTGTGCTGCTGTCACTATGGCCGATTCGCTTTCATCTGCTCTGGATCCAACTTTTCTGAAATGCAAAAAAACCCAAACCATTACATAGAGTAGCATGCTCAAGAGAAATCACACGCAAAAAGCTTGGGCTGTCCAGAAAAAGAGAAACTATCAATAACATATAATTTAAATGAACACAGCTGACTGATCTAAATGCCTTCCTGGCTGTAAATTTGGAGCATACTCTATAATGGGAGTGATAAAAAGGACACTCTTGAGCTGGAATCAATGATATGATTACATGTCTTGGTCACTGATTTGGCCCCATTGTCTGGCGTGCTGTCTGTCTTTGAAGCCATGCTGAAAAAGCCACCCTGAATCAGAGCTATTGTGTGGATGCTGGTGAAGAAAAAAAAATGAGACAAAAAGAAAATAAAGAAAGCCCCACAGAAAAAGGCCTTTCACTACCATGAAAAGGAATAGACTTCTTGTTGATTGATAAAACAGCCTTATCCTCCTGTACTGTGTTTCCATTTGGCTGCTTTACGTCTAATGGAGCTTTTCAGTTACTTAGTCCCTTTCTAGCAGATGTATTCACTTTTACATCCATTCAGTGGCCAACCTCTTCTTTTAGGACACAGCTCGAAGTGTGTGGTGTTAACTGAAGGTAAATAAAAGTGTTGTTTCTGTCCCATCGTCCATCTCTAGCTTTCTCTGTTTCTCTCACACACAATATCGGTGTATACAAGGCTGTTAAGCAGTGTTTGTGGTTGTAAAAGTGGACTGATGCAGTTCACTGTAAGTCAGCACTGGACATTTCACTTTTGTTTAACTTCTTGACTGATGTATAGTTTGCGGGTAGAACATCACAGCTGTAAAACCATTTCACATCTTTGATCATCTTTTTTTTACTTATGAATATCTAAAGATATCATTATCAAATCGAAAATGATTGAAAGTGTGAAATGATTCTGGTAAATGTTTAACATTATATTACTCAAGACTGAGTTGTTAATTTACATTGACAGAAGCCACCTCTTAAAACAGCTGATATAAAACTAATTGTTTATATCAGACACTTTAATCCAACTTGAGCAACTTTATTGGGTTTTAATTAGCTTCAGTTTAATAATCAATGCTAAACAAATGGTGCTCGGGGGTACAATTTAATGGATGAATATTAAAAATAAATAAATAAATCTATTTTGAAATGCAGTCAATTTTTACAAGACAGTGTTCCCTTACATCAAAACATGGAAGCGGATTTGTCATAGTTTTGAAGGTATCTTTCCTCGTCAATGACAGGAATGGTATTTATTTCTGTAGTGTATACTATACTTTATTATAGCTCCTTTGATGTAAGCAAATAAACTTTTTTGGTACCTTTCAGAGGAGGCGCTGGAAGCTTCCTCCTTTGATGGCGTGACGAGTCCAAGGTTTGAGGCTGTAATCAGAGAATTTGGTTACGACCCCTACAACTGTGTGTGAGAGTTGCTAGAGAACTTGAAAGACAGTGACATACCTTAGCCTTTGGCTTGTACTTGGAGAAGCGATTGCAGGCAGCCACGTTCAACCCAGCTGTTTTCAGAGCTGATATCCTGGTCTCAATGTTTGATATCTTAAAGAAGAAAAGGGCTTAATTTGATACTCACAGTCCAGTACAACAATATTCATACACTAATACATCTTTGTTCAGCTTTAATCAGTAGATACAATAAAAAGTTGTGTGACACTAGTTGTGTCTTACATAAAAATTCAGATCATGACCCCAGTACTGTTGGGGTGCAACAAAATCTTTTTTGCAAAAAACTCTCCTCCTGTACCTGTAGCTCAGACTGTTGGACCTGAGCGGCTGCTGTGGCCACCTGGTCTTCCAGAAAGGCCAGTTCTGTGTCTGCGGTACCACTACTAATACTGCGAGCACACTGCTCCAGGTCCCCAAGCGCCCCCTCAAGACCATACACAGCACCAGCAGCCAGGTACACCTGCATGGAGAGAAGATCATTCATGTTTTCAGTTTCTATTAGAATTAATTCACCATGTTCTTGTAGCATTAAGAGGAAATCCTTAGAGAAGTTTAAATATTGGACTGCCGTCTAGCTTACATTCTCCTCGATCTTTGTCAGCCTCTCATCCAGCCTGCGGGTCTCAGAGCTGCTGGAGATGGGAGAAGCACTCATGGACTCAGACAGAGTATAGTTCTCACCTCCTGCCTCCCCAATCAGCTCCTCTGTAGCATTCAAAACCTTCAGCACCTCTGTAGTGATGCTGCAGAGTGAGGCCGCTGAGTACTTCTGCTTCATTAAAATACATAAACACACAAAAACAGTGCAGCTGTCAGTAATTAACATCATACATGCTAAAAGACTTGATGTGCAAACAGCTTAAAAAAAGCAAGGATTCTTAATTTTCATGAAAAAAGGCAAAATCAATAGGTAGTGAACTGAAAAACCTCTTGAAAGATTATGGGAGAAAAAAGACTTAATACAACAGGAAAAATAAAACCTTGTCTACAAAATCTAACATCTAAGATTACATTAAGGACAAAAAAAGGCTGTATAGTAAATCAGTGTAAGTACATAAATGAATAATGTGACTTTAACATTAATGTTTGCATTTCCATCAGCACCTCAGTCCCATGTGCTGCAAGGTTGTGTGTGACTACACACACTGAACACTGAACGGGTGACGCATACACATGTATTTGTCACACTTTCTCTGATGCCTAATCATTTGTTTTGTGAACACGCAGAACTGCACATGCTTGACCTTTAAGGTGCAGAACAAAGAGCTGGAGGTAAAAATGGAGTAGAAGGAGGAAGGAGAGAAAAGTAAAGTTGGAAGAGTAACTGAGCTTTTGTTTTTAGTCTCTGAACAGAGAGAAAGATGATGCTATTGAAATTATTATTCTTATTGTGCAACCAACTGCAAAAAGTCATGTATGGTTATTTTTACCACTTATTGAGTTACTTATTACCACACTACGCCCATTGCATAAATATACAGTATGCTGATAAAAATGTGGACTTTTTGCTTTCAAAATGTAATAAAAAATTAAAGTAAACAAAGTAACTAAAAGGTGTTATTAAATATCACAGACTCAATTCACTAATTTTGGAATGGAAAGAAATGTAATTCAGTAATGACTGAATCACTGGATGAAGCTTTGATCAGCCTGGTCAGAGGCGTATCGATCCATCTCAGCTCCACAGACAGTGTGACAGTGTGACAGATAGAGGAATAAAATAAAGATGAAGGGAAGTGCTTTGGTAAATATAAGGCACTGGGTGAGAGATGAGAGGCAGAAATAAGACCTCTTATCTTGTTTTTAATCACCATTTAGTGATCTTAAAAAGCCTGAGTTGCACGTTCTGAAATATCGACTTGGCCTGATCAATGGAGATATGGATGTTTGTTAAGAGTCTGTTAAGAGTTCTCATCAACAAAGAACCAGGCCATTACCGTAGATCAAATAGACACACCTACACATGCAACTTATTAGTAGCACTGAAAGACAAACTTATTCATTAAAGACTATAATAAAAAAAGTTTAGTTTAAAAAAACTTTTGAATGTACAAAGACATCACAGATTTGAACAAGCGGGGCTTATTTGTAAAACAAAAATATTTTGATGTGAAATAACATTCATAAATAATTGTAATTCCAAATAGGGCGCAGTCATGGGCCCCTGGGTTCTTGATAATTTTTTATCAAAGTAAATATTTAAGATTTGATATCTAGAGACGAAGGTCAGTCACTTGGTTCAGACTGAATTATTTTAGCAAGTGTTTAGTGCTAATTGCTGCTATATGTTAGCACGCTAAGAAGCTAAACAGAGACGGAGAATAAAAAAACAGTACAGCTGCTTAACATCAGCATGTTGGCACAGTATGTTAGTATTTAGCTCATAGCAGTGATGTACCAAAGTACAGCGTCTACTAATGCTTGATGTATGACGTGTCTGAAGGAAGCAAAACAAAACAAAAAACACTTAAAAAGTGGAAAAACAAAACTATTCAGTTTGAGGCATCCACCTTATACTGCATATATCAGAAATGTAGTGATGTTTGGTCATATATCTGATGAAGCTCATAATCTGAAATACTGTAAATGAAAAAACAAGTAGTTAACAGCTTTCAGGTGTTTCTGTTAATAATTTATTTTAAATTACAGTTAATATGAGCATAAATAAATAAACTATATGGTGTAAATCATAAGTAAACACCAAATAAAGAAAGCCACAAACATCCCTGACGTTGTCACATGTCCTCTAATGATATCAAACAGATCTGTCCTTTGGGGATTCAAAGGGAGCTGTGAAAACCAACAGAAATAGATCACATTAATATGTGTCATACACCTTGTAAGAGATGAGCATTACTCATAGCTTCCCTTATAATGAGTCTGCTTAATGACCCAGCATCGACCCACACACCTCCAATGTACGATCAGTAAACGAGGTGAGCTCATTTGTGTGTGTGTTTTATGTGTCAGGTGACTTTATGTGGGTTTAGTCTCACAGCCCATACGTTCATGAATGTTATGGATTTATTATGTGAAAATACAAACACTGCTATAACATCTACATATAAGGGATCATAGGTTTTATACAGAAAATAATGTAATATGTTCACCAACAGACATCAATTAAATGCCAATTTCAATTAAAACTTAAACAGAAAGAAACATCTAAAGCCTAAAGTGCACTGAAGTAAGGATGGGTTGAATTAAGGTTGTACGTCCTCCAGTTTGTTTTCACAGGATGACTTTGCTTCCTAGACAATATCTCACCTGCTGTAAGAGAGACGAGAGCAACTGAAGCCTCTGCTGTTGCTCCAAGTCATTTTGTCCGTCCTGACACACACACACACACACACACACACACACACACACACACACACACACACACACACACACACACACACACACACGACATAGAAACACACAGAAGAAAAAAAAGGGAAACAGAGAAAGAAGGGAAAACAAGAATGAGGGACGGAGAAGGACAACAGTTATTGTCACGCAAACACATGGATAAGAAAGGAAAGCGAGAAGATGAAGAGGATAAAAAAAGAAAGAAAGAAAAAGAAATGCATCAAAAAAAAGCAGACAGACATTACAGCCCTAGTAGGGTAAACACAAAAGCAAAGCGTGAGCTATGGATACAAATAACGGGTTGTATTCACAAAAGGTCTTAACTTACCACTTGGAGTGCTCCTAAACGGCACAAAAAGTACCTAGCTAAGAGTTTCCTCTTAAGATCTTTTCACAAAACTGCTGAGAGCAACTTTTAGTGAGTAGTATCTGAGAGAGCTCCTAAACTAAAAGAAGGGATGATATCATGGTTCATGAATAAACTTACTTTATAGGCAGTAGATCAGTCTTTCTTAGTAAAATAAAACATCCATTAATGAACAGGAGCATGAAGCACACATTCAGTTAAATCAGACAAATCTACAGTCATTTCTTCTAATCGCCTTACCTGGCTGTCTGACAGCACCCCCTCCTGGGAAGAAGGCGTAATAGCAGGTGAACTTGCACTGGATCCACTCCTTGTGACTCCTTTCTGTCCCACTTCCTTTTCCACTTCTCTTTTATGTTGTCTCTTACTTAGTCTGCTCAGCTTTCTTTTGTCTCCTCTGTTTTTGTCCTGGTTGTCTACTTTCTCTTCCAAACTTTCCACTCCTTTCTCTAACCTCTTCTCTTTAACTCTTCCTTCTTCTCTCACTGAGAGACTCTTTATTAGCCTCCCACTTCTTTTCACCTCTTGTCCATTCACTTGTTCCACTGTTTCACTCTCCTGCTGCCTTTCTTTTTCTGTGTGTTTTGGTCTCGACTTCTCTCTCTGTCTGTCACTTTCTTTGTCTGCAGGCCACTTTGCACACTCCTCGTCTGATGAGCTGCTGTCTTTGCTGTTGGAACAGTTGACCAGCTGGCTGAGTCTCGGATGAAGTTGCTCTTCTAAAGGGTCTCCAGGCCCCGAACTGCTGGGCAAATGGGGGGTTCCCAAAGAAACAGAATAGGGCTGAGAGGGCTGTAGTGCTGCTGCATTTGGGGCTAGTGTGTCTAAATTATCTGGTTCCAGTGTCATGGCATCTAACTTGAAGGCGTCTGGTGTGGCTGTGGTCATTGGCAATGTGTCAGGTACTGGCTGTTCTTCAGACAAACCCCTCTTCCTAAAGACGTTGAACAGGATACCACTGTTCTCCTTGAACGGTGAGAGAAGCACAGTGGTACATATAAGGAAAGCTAAATAACCACAGAATATTCATATAACACAAATAGTAAAGGAAACAGAAACTTGATACTAGACTACAGACTTGCTGAAGATATTAGGGAACCTGACGTGTCTTATCAAATAAAGAAATATCATCTGCTGGCTCCCAAAGGTGAAATAATGTTTTACAACCACTCAAGTGAGATTTTTTCACTGACACAGTGGGAATTTTAAGCCAAATTCTATTAATAATGTATATTTGTGATAATGTACCTGTACTAAGGGGTAAATGGTCTGTGGACGGCCCTGGTCTTCAGGCCTGCTCTGCTCAGTTGCTGACTCTCTCTTGCTTCTCCTGCGTCGCCGTGATCTCCTCACAGGGTCATTCTGTCTCTCCTCGGCCTCGCTGCTGTCTCCCATCACCTAGTAACAGTGATGGTAAATAAAAGCACATTCACTCAATCACTCTACTTAAGCAC
>JAUBNQ010000012.1:22947724-22960140 GCA_032353495.1 Ctenopoma kingsleyae | reverse complement strand
CTGTGTTCCCCTACCAAAACGTAATACCAACGCTAAAGCTTTTGTTCAGCATTATATCATCCTACTGATATGTCAAACTGAAGACAGAGCTGGGACCCAGTGTAATGTATTAAATTGTAATTTTCCAGTGTGGATTTACATTTGTATATAGTGAACAACACTTAATACATTCATATAAAAGGAGAAAAGTAAACATGCATAAAACAGTGCTTTCTTACTCAACCTACTTTTTGTACAATGGTTGTGGCAAGTTCCTCTATGAGTTCTTCTTTGTGGTCCCGCAGATACCGAGCCTCATTCTGCTTCTCCTGCACACACACGTACATGTAACTGTCACATCAACTGTGAAGGAGAGAGTGTGTGCATAGTCTGTGCATCCCACTGATACAGGCAACAAGAGGGAGGCGAGAGGAGAGGACAAGTAAAAGTCTGTGGCATAGAAAGAGGGGATAGGAAAGAGGGGAATGAAGAACAGAGAGGACATATGAAACAGAAGAGAAGTGATGGATAGAGTAAGAGGAAGGAGTAGAACAGAGGGACGTCTCACCAAGCTGTCACTGAATTCCTCTGCTTTAGTGATGGCCTCCTCTATAGCCTCCTCAGCAACACGCAGGGCGACTGTGAGTGTCTCTGCCATACTGTGTCCTGATATCACATACATAGACATAGAACATGTATTTTACATCTGTGAGACATGTACAGATTTCCCTTCATTCCCTAACTCCCATACAATACCTTACGCTACACCTGAACCACAGAACAAAGTTTGATTCCTGCACACTGTCAATTTACTGGAGCTGGGTGCAAAGCTCTGGGGACAATATCTCCACAAATATTGGATGAATTGTTGTGAAATTTTCTGCAGACATTCATAGTTCCCTAAACATAACTTCAGTGATTCTTGATAACTTTTTGTTTAACGTTTGTCATTTTGAGTGAAATGGCACCTTTACTGTCAGTTATGGATTGCCATGACATTTGTTACAGATATCCCTATACTACCCTATATATATGCTTCCCTCAGGATGAGTTGTAAGCAATTAGAATTTGGCACACTGTTCACCGGTGCAGTAGAGCAATTGCAGCAGTGACTGTGGATAAAAGCTCATGAAGGCAATTAAGGTACTTGAAGAAGCAAATGAAATTAAATACTAAGAATATTACAGCCTAAAACTACAGTAGATTAAACAAAATCATGGGAAATGTGGTGAACAGTATCTCAAGCTTGGTTTACTTGGACTCTCTCTAATAACTCATCATAGCCTCTATGTGCGAACTACAAATAATAATATAATGATAGCATGTCATGACCAAAGACATTTGAAGGAGAAAGGAGAGTGGTGGAGGGAACATACTGTAAACATAGACCGAGTTAGGGAAGAAAGGTTCATAACATTTTGGAACTGTAAAAGCTTAATGCTTGCTTAGCCAAAGGAACCCACTGCTGGCGTGGTCCATTAAAACTCAGTAGTCTTATAAAAAAAATAGATCCAACAAACACACAGTAAATGTTTGTTTGTGGGCTTCTCAAGAGCTGTCATTATCTAAATGGTAGATTTTGATCAGTGCATAAACAACTCATAATTACAGACAAACAAGTGAAATTGGATTTATCATAACATGAGGCTATTCAGTTGTTTGTGTATTTACTTGCATATAAATGCGTATGCATAAATGGTGCAACTCAAAGTGCTGTCAGTGGTGTGTAGGAGGCTATAATTTAATGTGTGCATTTGTGTGAGAAGGCACGTCAGTGGTTTTACAGTATCTGTGTCTAGTACATTTATGTTTGTGTGCATGTGTGTACATGTTAATTTGTTTGCAGTTTAATGTCCAAAAAAGGACTGTCTGCTGTGCAATTAATTTTAGTGTTGTGTAGTACTGATTAGCCCCCTGCACACATGCCCTTTACAGAGTGTTCTCTATTTGTTAAAGCAACTATTACTGGGCAATAAACATGAGAGTTCACCCTTTTAAGAAAATGGAAAAAATGGACAAATGGTGAAAAAAATCAATATGGCTAACACCACCACCGTCAAGTAGAAAAGATAATGTCAATTATAATTGTGGCTGAAATTACCCATCTGCACTGCCTTAAATTGCTGCCCGTTCATCACGACATCTCTCACCTTCACTCTGTTTGTAGAAGACGGAGTCACTGCCACAGATGCTGCCATCATTGTCGTTGCTTCCCTCGTGAACACTGCTTTCTATAAAAGAGAAAGACAAAATAGTAAGTAGATAAAAACCTTCAAACTGATGGCTGTCACAGAAATGCTAATATTCTGCATATCATATCATATATCATATCATGCAGCTGTATACTTTTCCTTGCACTGTTGCAACATTAAAAGTAGGTTATACTGAAGACAATACCACAAAATCCCATTCTGTTTTCTTGTTAACTGTATTCCCTACTCCATTTTGTCATCTTGACACTTGTTTTGCTTTGTTACTTTGACTTGGTGCCTTTCCCCATTGAGCATAAAAAGAAAACAAAAAAGAAACAAAATGACAGTTGGAAAAAAAAAAAGACAGTTCATGAATTCATATGATAATTCCATTTGCCTTTCAAACAAATCACACTGGCACTTCAAACAAGCCCTTTCCCAGTACAGATATGCATCACCATGTAGTTTGTTTGTGTGTGTGTTTTCTTTATAATTCAGGCCAAGTCTCATGTGAGTTAGTGTCACATTTGTGCAAGTAACTTTAATTTTAAACTTAACTCCCAAAACTACAGTTACAGCAGCGCAACATTCATGTAAATTTAAAATGGAAATTTTTATAATTCTAAGACAGGTCTACTTTAAGAGCAGGGGTGGAGAGAGTAACCAGTGAAAGTGCAGACAGGGTGTAATGGTTACAACAACTCCACCTTCAAAACCACATATTCCCTAGGTGGCCCATTAACCCCTGTAAGATATCTCTCCTGTGGCTCCAATTGATTGTGGCCTTTTTATCATTCCAGCTGTAAAAATGAACAGAGTATACTTGGACATGCAGCTTGTTAAGGAGACAAGCTGTGAAACAACACAGGAGAGGGATCTGCCAGACCACCAAGGTAGAATATAAAAAGAAGAGGGGGGGGGGAAGGGAAGTAAGTCCACTGACCGATCATGCTCCAGGTACATCCCCATGGATCCAGACTAAACACAAGAGGACAGTATCATTTCCATGTACTAAATGAATCCAAACCAAAACCAACCTTACTTACTTACTTGCTCCAAGGCTTCAGCCCTTACTGCTGACAAAACACAAGCCCAACCAAACTTCATGATTCCCACCCTTGGCTGTTTCCTTTCCTCTGCCACTAATCTAGACAAAAGTGTCCTGTTGCTGCTCTTTGTTGGAGTGGGGGAGTCTGACAGGTGACTCTGATATTAAATGCACAGAGACAGTCGCATGACCCCGCTGGTTCTGGCTTCAAGCTGCCAGAGCAGTGAGCTGTGCCATAGCACCAACAAGAAAATGCCCAACCATTGCAAAGAAATCACTCTTTAACAACATACTGTTGCTACTAGATGCAGACTTTGCATCTTCCACATACATACATACAGTATATTTTGCAGCGATAACTTCTTTCAGAAATGATACAAACCATGAAAGCAAATGCATTTTCTTTTCCCTTGCCATCAGCAGTAACACAGTCAGCTGTCAGATATGTTATACTATTTCAGTTTTACAGCTAGATGAATGGCTGTTTTAGCAGCATTTTAGTGCAGAGCTTGTAAGTCAACAACCACAAACTCATACATTACTCCACTTTGACATGCAGTGACATGCTGCAACTCAGACAATATTTTATGGTCTTCTACATATAACTAGAAGCAACAGCTGCAGTAATAGCAACTTAGCATCCATCAAAAGTTGGGTGAGGTGTATATCCATGCAATGGGTATAAAATTTCATGCCTCCCTGCATATCTCCATTTACAGCCCCAGTCGTCCCAGTTGTGGAATGGTGTAACAAGCTCCTAAACCATTATATGCTTCACTCCTAGGGTTGTCTCACTCTGATTGAAGTGGCATTCAACAGAGCTGTTCTGTTCTCGCTTGGTTAGAGTTGAATTGTAGTTCCCGTCCATGTGGAAGGGGACAATAGGTGAGGAAATTACCTGTAGAAGCTCAGGACAATGTAGACACAATGGGACTGGTGTCAGAGAAAGTGAGCCACCTCGCAAGGATCACACACTAACAGTTGCATGTACACGTTATTTAGTGCACACGCACACACACAGACACACAGACACACAGGGAAGCTGAGGCACAAATATGCAGACTAAAGACCCTCATGACAATTTATCCCATGCCAACACCAGCTCAGCATTATTTGCATACCAAGATCAACCTCTACAACAACAGCCTGGCAATAAGACTTGGCCACCTGTCAGTCATATGGATGCAGCCTGCAGCAACTTATCCTGTATGCCTCTGGTTACCTGCAAGCCAGCATAGTTTACATTATTCTACTATTCGTTGGCTTTCATTCTTTTAGCTATGATTTATTTATTCCCACTCCTGAGGAAAATATCAGTCACCACTAGTTGCTATTCTCTTTTTCTGTCCATTTTGTGCTTAGCATGTAGAGTCTACTGGGTCGTTTGTTAAAAACAGCAGCAGTGTGGCTTATTTTTCAGGCTGTACAACTGAAACTATGAGCTGAAGGATGCTGAAAAGCTCTGATGAGCTGATGGGAACTGCAGAGTCAGGTGAAAAATTTCTTCAGGTTTCTCGCTATCAGTGAGGCTCTTAAAATTACACATTGCGTTAATGTAAAAATATTGACTACAGCAGTTTTAAGTAAAGGAAATCAATATTTCTGCAGCATTTAAACCACCACTCATGATTAAATGTGGTTAAATTATACACTTCGTTAAGCTTTACAGCACTTTAAGGACGACTGCGATTGCCAAATGGGGACACCACATCACTGTTTTGTTTGTTGTTCTTTCCATCCACGCCTGCTGTTCATCCTTGAGTCATCTAACAAGGCAGCAACGATACAATGACTAGTGAGACACAACAGAGTAACACATTTGTCATTAGCTGGCCTTGAATGGCACTGCTGTGTGTGTGTGTATGTGTGTGTGTGTCTCAGTCCAGTACATTCCTCTTCACAGCCAACTTTTGTATTTTCCCTCACCATGACCATTGTCTCACCCTCGCTTCTCATCACTTGCCATTCCGCCACTTAAGGGAGTGGGGGAGGAAATTGCTCGATATCGCCATGGCAACTGTACAGAAGACAGCGGTGGCCTGCGTCTGTGAAGATGTCTGAGTGAGTATGTGTGTTGTTTTGCGTTTGAGTGAAAGAACTACATTACTTTTCTGTTAAGAGACACCAGGCACATGTTGGTATTGGGATTTCTATTCTTTGTTATTCTCACAATCAAACCACTCTGTTTTGCAACTGAGTGTGTCAGTGACTGATGTGTAATTAAAAAAGTGCATTTTGCTACTCAAAGTTAGCACCACGTAAAGCAACATTTAAGTAACTCTGGTATTAAATATTCTACTGCGTTCTTGGAGATGTATTTTTTCATTTTGTGCTATGCCACAGTAAATTATAGACTATGTCAGAAATCACTTCCTTTGTGCAATCATTCACTTTCTTCATAAGAGTCAATCACTATAAGGACTAATAACACCAATTTTAGACACTAATGATAGATCAGTATTTTTGTTTTGTCATTGATGGATGTAGACTATACCTCACTCCTACACACAGTAGTTTTAGAAAGTAGTGTACATGTAAAGGACTTTTCCACTCAACTGTGAAAGTGAGGATTTGGAGGGTTCTAAATACAGCATAAGTTTGGCACAATTGTGATGCCCATATAAAATGTATAAATAAACATATTAGCAGTGATTTTAGGCATAGATTATAGGTTTATCACTATAGAATTTTCATGTTCAGTGTGTGAGGAACTGGTACGTTTGGAGGAAACCAATGCTGTCGTGACGAGGAACATGACGACAACATGCATCGGGAACCCAGCTGGTTGATTGAAGTGTGTCTGTGCTAACCACTGAGCTGCTGATGATGGATGGAGCTGAGCTACTCAGATGTAATTGGATGTAGATTTGTTTTCAGACTGAGAGAAACAGTAAGGGACTCTCCTTCAGCATTTGGAGCTGTGCAGTTTTCCTCTGGAGAGCGTGACTGACCTTTTCCTCAACCTTAAGCTTTGTTGAGGTCAGTTGCTTTGTTTGTTGCTTTCAGGTCCTCCAACTCCTGATGGAGCTGTCATCCTGCTCACTGCTCGGCCCCTTGATCAGCTCATGGTCGTCTCTCCACCTTTCAGTCACTGTTGCTGCAACAAATCACTTGGGGCCAGTTTCCAGATCTCAAGGACTTGAAGCCTTTCTCAATCTGTATTCTACATTGTTGTGGACTTCTGAAAGGTGATCAGCCACAGTAAGTCCACATCTATCAATCAGATAGTTATGTGATAGTGTTCTTGCTCTGTTTGTTTAACAGAGAATATTTCAGAAGCTAACCCGTCGGGACTTGAGATAACCAAGTATCCCAGAGCGCATTGTACAAACCTGTCCTAACTTTGTCAGATGATTGCTATTATGTCACTAAATCTTTATCTTATTTCAGATGAGAAATAAAAACAGAAAAACAGTTTATCCGAATAATACCCATTTTGGAAATTTCCCATGATATTTTCAGAGATGCTGTATTTAACCCATGTTTTAAAATCTAGATTGGATTCCAATAGTGTCTGTAAAATAACAGTCTATATGATTGTGATTCATACTCAGCATTTTGCAACTACAACCTCACACCTCACTGTCCTTCAAGACTCTAAGATCTCCCACCTGTAGATTAGATAAGACCAATGCACTAAACGCATAGTTCAATGTGGGTATTAAGTTGACTGAAAAAGTATAATAAAAGAATATGTGGAGAGACAGGAAGAAAAACAAAGAGAGAGTGTATTAATAAATCAGCTTAAGCTACCCTTGCATCTAACATCCCTGAACTGCCAGCAGCAGCAGGAGGAGGAAGGAGAGTCCAGACGGTTTCCCTTCAATTACAATGCAGCATCTGGCAGCACACACAGTCTCATAAATGTCCTCAGAACAACGGCTGAACCGACAGGATGTCTGTTTATATCCCAACAGGCTGGGCAGTAGTGAAAAGTAAACAGACCCATGCTCAGTTCATTTGTCTCTTTAATTTAGAAAATAAGAGTTTTACCAATCTTTGTGTAGGTGATGCCAATGTAATTTAAATCAGTCATAAAAGTAAACTACAAGTCAAATAAAACAGGGTAAAAAAGAGCAATATTTTAGAAGTAAAGAAGTAATTTCATCCATATTGCTGACCATCCAGATGGCACTTGCAGCATTCACAAATGTGTGTACAGTCATGTATTGGTCCCAGGGCAAATATGACCTTTAAAGTTCAAACGATGGAGGTGGAATGACAACAGCACGATAGCTTTTAGTATTTAATTTTTTACATTTTGATAATGCAACTAATATCATCCGTCTTTGACTGTCAAATGTTTTTAATGCATGAATTTGAGAGAGAACCACAAATGCAGGCTGGAGCTGCAGAAAATGTTCACCATGCAGCCAACAGTGGAAGAAAAACTCCAGGACCACACAAAATCAGATTAGCCAAAAGCTTAACAACTGAAAGATCAGTTCTGGAATTGCTGAAATAGCACCATGCTGTCGGTCTGTTTCCACCAGTACAAAAAAGTATGTTGTTATAGTACAATTAAATATACTTTTCAATGTGTTCAGTATGAAGAACTTCTGACGCTCTGACTGAATACAAATTGTACAGATAAAGTCAGCAGTGAGATGAGTCAGATTTTTTTCAGTGAATCCTCAAAATACGTGCATACCGTGTTTGCATACATTAGGGTAAGTGCCACGCAAACCAAGTCAGCTGCATTCGTGACACCATTGTGGTCAGAGACCTGTAGTTGCAGGCAACAGATATGACCCTCAAAGTGATAACACGGCCATGGGCGCCTGAAATATGTGGGTGTAGGTTTATCTTTCAACTACAGAAACACCTTAAATGCACACAAATCTTCTACAAGACCAGGTGAATCAGGAGGTCCTTGTGTTTTGTTACTACATTTTCTGCTTCACTATTGGCAGAAGACAAGGACAACGTTCACATTGTTCTGGCAATGACACACTAGATTATTCACATCTAACCTTCTGCATAGTAGCTCATCTTTTGTAACCAGTCACTGAACAGAAATAGATCAGACCAATATGGTGAACAATGCTTACTCTGCTTGAAAAAAATGTTTCTGAGGCAAAATCCTCACATCCTCTTCTCTTTTCCTTTGAGACAAAATGAGTCTTAGTTTTCATGAAAACCTTTGTATTTGCTGCATAAACTGGACCCACCATGAGAAAAAGACCTATCTGACCCTGACTTTGAATGTTGTGACACTTCTAAATGGCTGATATCAGTTGGCATCACTCCCATAATTATGTTTCAGAAAGGGCTAACACTGTTGTCCCCTGAAAGGCAACTTCAAGTGGCTGTAAATCAAAGTGACAGAGTTTGTTGAGGGAAGAGGTCATGGTGGAGTGGGATACCAAACCACAAGATTTTCAAATAGGTTTATTTCTAGTTTAAATCTGACAGGCAATGTTGGTACTGTATTAAGTAGCTATTTTAACTCATTGAACCTTCCCTAAACTTAACTGAACTGTTTTGTGCTAATACCTGGTATACTTCATGTTCATTATAGTAACCATAACGTCAAAGGTCCAGCACATGATAAAAGCCTGCTAAGC
Organism: Ctenopoma kingsleyae; assembly: GCA_032353495.1. Classification (NCBI taxonomy): domain Eukaryota; kingdom Metazoa; phylum Chordata; class Actinopteri; order Anabantiformes; family Anabantidae; genus Ctenopoma; species Ctenopoma kingsleyae. Next base: position 22,951,354 of record JAUBNQ010000012.1, on the reverse strand, counting down.
CAGCTTGGCGATGTTTGGTCCTGTATCCACATGTGATAACAGCCATTTAATAGGATGATAACATTGAAAGCAGGTGCAATAAATGTCACTAACTGAGATGTTATGGCCATCTTCAGTCTGTAAGGACAATGTGTAAATGATACTCAGAGTTGAAGGAGGAGGAAGATTATGTTTGTATGTTGATTTTTTTTATTGACTTAGGGCTGTCAGGAGGTGAACGTGTGTAGACGCTATGAGAAAACAGGAAATGTAGCTGCTGAAACAAAAAGAAATGCAGGAGGAGGATTTTACTTTCTACCTGCTCTGATATGCTATTTGTGTGTTTTTACACCATGTGGTCACCAACACATCAGCCATGATTAAGGTGAAAACCCCCTAGGGACCACATGCAGAGCAACACTCTCATGTTCACTGTACAGTATCTGTTGCAGGTCACACAGTGGAAGGAGGTGATGGACGTGAAAGTACAAATCGCTTCCTCCCTGTTTTCTTCCTGTTGGTTTGAAGGACATACAGTATATTCTGTCTGGGGACATGATAGATGTAAAACAGTCCCATCTTTCTCACCAGCTGTCATGTCAGCTGATATTTCACACTTGATTGATTGAAGTGATTTCACTACCATTTACTCCTCTGTAGTAAATAAAAAAAGAAACATTCTTTACTAGCACATATCTAAAATATTTCACCTATGAATGGGTGAACAGTTTTATGAGAATGTTTTACATTCCTGTGGCTGTTTTTCAATATGCAGGAAGAGAAGAAGCCCATATTAAGACTCTGATAGATCCTCTGAGCTACATAATAAAAGGAAGCAAAGTAGACCAAGCGAGATGGTGTAACATCAGTTTGTTAATGAGCAACATCTTCGTGTAATTACATTTTTTACAATTAAGTGCTGATTTACTTACTGAACTAAGATCTCATTATTTCTGTTCAATTGAAAGCACAGAAGTCTTACATCACTATCATCTGTTGTTGTAGTATACTTGTCAAGACACTTGACACATCTCATTATTTGCTGCAAAAGAGACACAAAATGGGGGAACCACAACTTGGATAAGGATCATTGCCAGGCAATAAACCCGCGATTTTTCTGAACAAACATAAAGGATTTACACAGGAACACACATCAAAGTTTATCTATGATCATACGACATGTCAGATAGTTAATGGGAGTGGTAACAAGAGTATTTGAGAATTGGAAGCGGTATAATCTGTTGGGCTCGTGTGAGCTGAGAGACCAGCAGCCGAGTCACATAATCCTTCCTCCTCCTTCCCAGTTGATGTAAGAGAGGAGAAAACAGAGGTAGGCAGAGAGCCAGTATCAGCGGGCAGGAAGGGGGGAGCAGGGGGAGGCAGCTAGATGATGGAGGGGAGAGAAGTGGAGAGGAAATCAGAAAATTGAAGGTTCAGAGGGACAATCTTTTTGTCCACTCAACACTGCAGAAGCTAAAGTCACAACAAAATCACGATTGCCCCGAGAAAGTTTCCTACCTACAGAAGAAAATTCTACCATGAAGATGTCAGTGGGAAATCCAGCCATTACTGGATTATGATTGAGTCATACAGTATTGCTATAATGGTGGCTAAAGCATTAAAGCCACTTCAAAGCTTAGCTCTTTAAGTTCTTACTCTTATTTTTCAGTATTTTATTTAAAAAGTTTCACATACCTTTTATCATTATCTGTATTGTCTAGACAGTGTCGGCACTTTTAATCCCTTCAGCTGTCGTTGGGCTTGGTTTTTCATGCCTTCTTAGTACAAAATTATGAGGGACAATAAAGCTTTAAAATAAACCGCCGCACTCTTTTGCTACATTATTATAAGCTTCTTTCAAACCAAAAAACTTTTAGATCCCTGGTGAGCTATTTTCTACAACCATGTTGTCTAATACAATGACCAGACATGATGTAGACATTAACAATAACAAGGAAGTAATAATAGACCTATGGTGGCAGATATAATTTCTTATGGTGGCACTAACTTTTCCAATATAACTTAGTAAGTTACTCAATACATTATAGACGAAATAAACTAAATTACAATACAATACAATGTATCCTAAGCATCCTTTCATCTCAACCTCATCCAATTTTGTCCAGTGAACTTTGACCTGATTTACCTCATCTCTCTCATCTCTTCACCTATTGATTCCATGTACAGGATTTGGAATAATGCCTTGTAGTCAGTGTCAGGGGCAGACCGGGGCAAAACAAATGATATCTGGAGGCAGAATAAAAGCTGCGCGGCTGCTGTTCCACGCAGGCAAAGTGGCCTGAGCCATAGCAGGGATTAAGTGGCAGGACAAGTCTGTGGGGCAGCTCAACATCACAAACGACACACTCACACACATCAGGCACCAACACTGTCACTAACACATCACACCCATGGGCGCATGAGCTACAAACAAAAGAGCACAGCTATGGAAAAAAGTGGTTCCTTTAAATGAAAGAAAAAAAAAAAACAACTAAAAAATAATTGTCCACACGAGCTTAACCCTGGAGAAGTGTGTGGAACATCTTTGTTTCTACATGCCGGTGTGAAAGTAATTAAGTGAATCAGTCACTGAGAGAACAAAATGTGTGAAACTAAGTGAGTGATCATTTAACAAAGTAAACTAATGAGTAGTCCAGAGGGCTTGTATGTTTGCTGTTAATGTCCAACTAAAATCTCATATCTCAACAAAATATTTTTATCTTCAAATTGAGAACATGTAATAGATGCCTCTAACCAACAACAAAATTACTTTAATCACATCTTGACATAACATTTCACAGACACAGAGGGCTACTCTGCAATCAAAGACAATGCAGAGGATTCAAGGATAGAAACAGCAAAATAATGGCATATATACACAGAGGCCATTTAACGCCGATTTAAAAAATGTGAGCGAGATACCTGGGAGATCAGAGAGCGCTCCTCTCTCTATGATGTGCTTTCTGTACAGAGTCTTCAAAACCTTGGCGCTCCCAAACCTCTTGAAGCGGCTCTTCACATTGTTATAATACCATTCAAGGGACTGCGTTCTAAAAATCCTGCAGACAAGAAAGAAAGAAAGAAAGAATGACATTAAGTCAAAGAGAACAGATGGCAAATAAACTGGCAGGAATCTGATTTATTTATAATTACAGCAGGATTATAACTTTGAGTTGTAGCCAAGTCTTGCTTAAGTTGAGTGTTTTAATTATTGTAGTGCAGACAACTAGACCCTACAGACATGTTCAATTATTTAAAAAAAATACTTTTTTAAAGGTCATACAGAAGTTTTAATATAGGTTAGTGTTTGCTCTCAGCCCTGCTCTTTGCTTTGAAGCAAATAATAGGCTTTTAAAGGAGATTCAGTGGTGTTGATGTCTCTCTCTCTCTCTGTGGAGGCTGTATTAAAGATATGAAAAGCATTTATGTACGGAGCTATTATGCAGAATCCAAGCTGTGCAATGTGCGTATGACTGCAATGAATGCTTGGCTTTTCAGATGTGACATTGCATCATTTTCCAGGCTTTTCCTGGCTCTTTTTTTTTTTATATCTCTCTTTGGGCCTGAGGAAGAAGGCACAGAAATTAATCTGGAAGAGCAATGCGGCATGGAGGAGGCATCATTCAAGACAGAAAATCAAATAAGTTTCAT
>JAUBNQ010000012.1:22908023-22940317 GCA_032353495.1 Ctenopoma kingsleyae | reverse complement strand
ATGCCCTTCAACAGCTGCAATGTGACATATGAGACACAAGCCAGAGATATCAAAACTGACTTATTTTTCATTGATCATGGCCACCAACAGTCCGATTTTCTTGTAAAAAAAATTAATTACGTACACACTTGTGTGCCTGTGTGAATTCCCCTCTACATGCACATGAATATGCACACAGTGCCTCACTTTGTATTTGTGCTTGTGTGTCAACTTGATATGTGTGCATGTGTGCCTTCTTGCTGCTTTGATATCTCTCCCAGTGGCAGCCCTGATATGAACGGCTGCTTTGATCCCATTTGAATCAGACAGCATCACATGAATTCCTATGCTTGTGCTCTGAACAAATAGCCCAAAAGACACAGAGACAGAGAGGAAGAAAGGAACGAACAGGATTCGGGATTTCTATTGTTTTCCTTTGGTTGCTCTAGGCCACTGTGTGCTGCAGTTGAATAGCAGGTACCTACTGCATGATGCCATGTGGCATTTCTACCAACAGTATAAAAGTGAACTGTCCATATTTGTTGAATGACAAGGTAACTGTCAGCATGGTCATCCTCAGCAGAAACCGGTCAACAGCAAAGATGGTAGAAGATTTGCAGAGGGTTCTGTGCTGTTTATTTGTAAATTGTAAAAAGTGAAATATGATTTATACTTCATATGCAACATGGTGTAAAGTGCAGCCTCTCCTCCTGTATTTGGACTGTTTATAACATTTCTCAACATAATGTCTCTCTAATTACAATTACATGTATCATGTATGTATGAGGCGCAGTAAGTAAAACCGGCAGCAACTCCTAACTGTCTGAGAACCCCAGGGTTGGTGGTTTGTGTCCCGAGCCTGGGGGAGGGTTGCGTCAGGAAGGGCATCCGGTGTAAAAATCCTTGCCAAATCAAATATGCAGTGTGATATTCACTGTGGCGACCCCGAAAGCGAGCTGCAGAAAGAACTTTACCATCAACTAATCAAAGATAACAATTTACTGTTACACCCAAAATATTATTACCCTTCATGAAATCAAACAAAACTATCATACGGAACTATCATAAGAGGCTGTTGTCAGTTGTGAGTCAGAAAGGTTTCACTATTGACTATTAATTTTCATAGGGATAACAATTCTGGCTTTGTTGTTTTTGTTTTTTCTTGTGTCCATTCAGGGAATCAGTGAAATATCTTAATCAACCTATTTTGGAAGCAATAAAACTATTAACACTTTTGGTCATGATCATTTCCGTGGACGCATTTGGGGTTTGTTTGATTTCATAATGGAGGCTAATAATTTGGAGTGTAACAGTAAATAAAAACACATTCTTAACTAAGAATGACCATAACCAACAGAATATAGCAAACCAGATAAATGTGCAAGATCTCTCCAGTTTGCACTTTCAACACAAGCAGAAGCAGAATACAAGCACACAGGGAGGTAGCCAACACCAACCTTGTAGTAACAGAGGCCCGGGAGATACAGATTTAATAACATCAGATGATTTTTAAAAGAATGAGATCAAACAGCACTTCTCACTCAGGTGGGAAATCATAGCTAAACAAGGTGAGCGGAGTGCAGTCAGCTGAGCAGCGAAGCACCGGCTAAGCCTCATTTAGAGCACTGAAAAATGGGAGAAGAGGTGCAATGAGACAGAGGCCTGGAGCGATGAGCAGCCATTGATATGCAGCAGAGTACAAGAGTGAGAAAGAGGACCAGTATTGGTGTGTACATAAACACCATCTACAGGGAAAGTGGGATACTGACATTAGCATATTCTGCTAATTGTTATTAATTTACACTGGCTTTATTTCCCAGAACATTAAGTCAATGTGTGAGACGTGTGCATTATATTTCTCAGCATGCATGTGCCTATGCTTCAAAGACAAATTGTGTTTGTTGTTGTAGTGTTGTTTAGTGCTTTGCAAAGAAACACTTGCACTAGTCACATAATATAAAACATTTTTATGCTTCTGTTGCCAGCGACAGTGATAGCCAGAGGAACTATGTTTTCAAGCGGGATGGGGGCATAGCACCCAGTTAAAATAAAATAACAACAATAAGAATAAAAACATAACATTTATATGGACTGAATTGTGCCATTACCAAAATATGTTTTAGGTTAGTTATCAATTACTGAATTGATGTGTTCAAAAATATTATGGTACAATAATTCGATTAACTAATTTAAATATGTAAGACATAAGTTTTTGAAGTCAACCTGGTGAATTAATAAATGTATTTCATATTTTGTCTTTCAGTGACAAACAAAAACACAGATAACCTTTTATGTTAAGTCATTAAAATTTGACTTTTTGTTATTATAGTTATTTTATGCATTTCTCTAATCAATTTCTCTTTTTCCACATTTACTGGTATTCAAAGTTCAATTTTTATCTAAAGTTTCTTTCTACACAAAAAAGTCTATAATTATTCTGGTAGCGCTCTCTAGCTACCAGATTTACTGAACTGATGGTCCACATGAATGGGTTTTAGAACTGTGATGGCCTCAGTGTGAGTACCAGCCAATAAAATAAGCTTCAAATGCAGTTTTGCATGCCCTGTTTATAATTTAGCAAAATTTCTATTTATAAACTGACCCAATCCTATTTCAGGTTAGCTGGGTCACCTTATTCTCTATTCTAATGTTCAGTAAGCAGTGAAGGAGGGGTCGATGTATTTATTTACCTTTTATTCTAAACACCATGGCTCTACCTCAACAGTTATTTTGTTTATAAAAATTGCTTAGATAATGATTAAAACATCAACTGCAATCCAATGTCAACAGTATACATGGGAATGCTGGAAAATGTTGAGATGGGTGGATATTGGAAAAATAACTAGTAATTCTCTTTCTTGGGTTGACAGGCACAGAATGTGCAATGAATATGAAAATCCTGCAGCGCTAATATCTTATTTCTCTCATGCTACAGAGAGTTCACGGTGGCAGCGGATCAGACAGTGCGATGTGCCTGAGGGAGGCATGAGGGCGCAAGAGAGTGAGAAAATAAGTGAGGGGTGAAATTTGAGGAGGGCAAGAAAGATCAGTATTCATTCAGAATCCCAAATTTTTTTTAGCATTTCATGCCAAACTCGTGGACAGGCACAAAAAAACATGACACATGATGAAACATGATGATGAGCATTATAATTTTGTGATATAAATGTGTAGTGAAAGATACCACGATTCTTAATCAGAAAGCAAAGATCCACTTCAGTGATCTGCCAATCATTCAGCTCATATCCTCTCTTACCCACCCACCAGGATATGAGACATGGCTCTGTGCGCTGTGGGGCGTCCCCCATGCTGAAGTAGTTTTTGACAGATCACATTTGCAGAACCACTCGCAAGAGAGTGAATTCAATACAGTCATTACATCAGTGTGGGGTTTTTACTGAGATATAGGCCTTTTCTTTGAAAATGTTTATGAATTAAAAGTCATGACATCAAACTGAACCTCAATCTGTTATGATTTAAACATAACTGACTACATTTCTTTAACAGCAGCATACCAAAGCTGAATAAAACAGAAAATAAATCCATAAAGTCTGTTTTAAGCTTCTAGCAGAATAAATTTGACTTAATTTACCACATTAAGTCAAACTGATATTTTAATTAATCTAATTTTCTGTGCAATCAAATATAACCTTTAAGAATGCAGCTACAGACCTATCTGTACACCTGGGCTCAGCACTCCCACGATGGATGGATGATGCAGCTACAGTACAGTACAGCCAGTTTTTCCACTTTTCAAAACGATTAAAATCATTTTGGGTGTCTAAAGTATCTAAATTTCAGGCCTCTTGATGGCTGTTCCCATGATAGCAGCTGCTATTGAAGGATCAGTGTTGAGAGATGTGTGCTCTCAATTATCATGGTGCAGCCTACTACTAACTGCAGTATGTCATACTGTGGATTATAATAGAGTGCACCATTTTCCTCCTTTTAGAAGTCCACATAGTGTTGGTTATGCCTATTAGCCATTTAAGCCGTCAGCATTTGGAAGGACCCTTCATGTTGTTAAATTTTACTAAGTGGCTAACTAGCCTCCACTCAGAGAGCAAAAGCTAGTTGAGCTAGTTTGCCAGTGTTACCACTGATTCATAATATAAAGGCACTTTTTATTAATGTTACTTGTATCTCCTGCACAGTATTGTGTTGTGCCATCTCAGATTACAGAATGGAGGGTGCGCTTAACCTCTATTCTGTAATCTGTGAAATATGGGAAAATATTTTTAAACTGTCTAACACATCACCCATCGAGAAAGGAATTAGGCTCACAGCAAGCCCTAGATTAACCCTAGAATGCAACACACAGCACAGACAACTAAAGCAGCATTATAGGGTTAGGACACTACAAGCTGTAAGGTGCAAGTGTTTTTGGGTGTTACCAGCACCTCGCTCCACTCTGTGGCAAACGGTTTCTGTCTCCAATCCCTGTAACCCACAATAAAAACAACAAGAGGTTTAACTTCTGTTCTGATCCACTTGCCAACTTACTGCATAAACCGATTTAGGAATCATGAGATTTCCAATCACCTCTGTGCTGCAGGCATGCTGTGTGAGAACTGTGAGCCACAAGTGACCCCATTCACATGGAGCTCTCTCTGGCATTGTCAACAGTTTCCTCTGAATCATAAAATGCTGGGAATTACCTGCAGGTAGTCTACATGTCACATGAACTGCAGATTGTGCTGCTTCATTGTAACTGATTTCACAACTGGACCTGGAGTGGTCCTCAGATCAGAGGTGTAACTGATCAGAGGTGTAACTGATTCCTACACACACATGGAGGAGGGCTGGGAACTGGAGGCCAACCAGAGAAGTCAGAGAGGCATTAATGACTCAGACCAATATCTGCAAAATAACACACAACGGTATTCATACAACTGAAAGGAATTAACATATACACAAAAGACACTCGGTGGATAACGATGCTCATCCCTTACAGAGAAAAATGTTTTTTAGGAAGACAAGGGGCGACACAATGCAGATATCCACATGTAGGCTACTCATGCATGTAGATACACATTGCAATACGTGTATTTACCGCGCGACAGCAAATCACGACGGTGCTGTGTGTGCTACTTTTGGAATTTTGTGTCTGTGGATAAAATGCAAATCACCATCAAGAGTTACAGTCGACTGGAGCCTTTGGTGTGAGCTGGGTTGGACACAATCAAGGCCATGAACGGGGAAGAGAAGTGCAGGATATGGAAGGATGGAGGGTGATTAGTGGCTCTCCTTCCTGTGCCTGCAGCTCATAGAGATGAGGAGTTGGCTCAGCTGCACTCAATGTTCTTCAAACTGTTTCAATTGATGAAAAGCTTCCTGAATATATGGCCTTGTTCGGACACCCAGCTTAGTCAATTTTGTGTGTGATTAGAATAAAAGAGTTCTTCACAAGTCTTAAGCAAAGTGACATGCAGGTAGGTGTGACTGCAGCATGAAATACGCATGCACACATAAACCTTTTTTCGGCACTGGGTGATTTAAAAGTTCCACACTGCAAATTGATGGTGCCAAAATGTGAGGAACGAGAAAGGTGACTTCCATTCTTCAGCTGCGAGGGCTTGCAGCTTGCTGTTTTGTCTCATTATGGGAAAAACACACAATAACAAGTCCTGCAATCTACGTCTCAGTAAAGCAGCATTACACGAGCAGACACCAACATGTAAATGCTTCACTAAAGCAAAGACATTGGTGGCGGTGTTCACATTTTATCTGCAGCCGGGTGCTATAGGGCACACCCTCCTGTCTAAGACTAGTTATGTTCACCCACACTCATATAAATACCCCTGCAAGGAAGACAGAAAAAGATCTCACTGTGACTCTCTGCCTCTCCTATCCGCAGGTGCTTGTCTGGCAGCAGCAAGAGAGTTCATGGAGTTTATAGCTAACACACGCTGCTATTGTTGTGGCATCATTTTGAGATGCTAAAATTAATATTTATGTGCACCAAATACTCACAGAAACAAGAGACACACACTCGAGGTGAACGAGAATGAATCAGACATACAAGTGAAGGGTCAAAGAATCAGAGTTGTTCAAGGAAACAGTAATTCAGTTCATTTCCTGCTTCTCTCCTGCCTCTCAGTCTCATCCTGTTTTAGCTCTAGAGCTCTAGATTTGTCAGCCTATTGAAGAGCATCAGTCAAATGGTAAGGTATATATTTCTTAAAAGCTAATACAGTACAATAATTCAAGCAATAAAGCATCTGCAATGATAGTAAGTTAAATCAATCCGAGGGTAAAAGGAGGAATAAATAGTCTCAAAATGTTAAATGTCATTTAAAAATTGCAAAGATACAGAAAGCTACAAAATAAACATTTCATACATAGTTGCTGATGCAGACTCTGTTTAATGAAATTAAACGAACCGTGTTTACTTGATCAGACAGGAGCAGCATCTGGATTATTAATTACTCAACATACGGCTTTGTGACTGATGACTTTATGTTATAAAAGCCAACCCTTTACTTCTCTGTAGAGTTCAATGCAAACGACAGACCCTCTGTATTCAGACTTCTAACTGACAAGTGCTGCTACTTGTCATAAATGCAGGTGATATCAGTAAATGTGAGTATTCGTGTGGTTGCATGTTTATCAAACCGCTATTCAGCTACAATAACTACTTGTTTGCTTGTGTCCTAACACCCCCTGATGCCAATCAGCTTCCACGTGGCCTTTAGAAGTAGGCAGCCTCTTCACAAAGAACAACATAATTAAATGTGGACTGTGTGTAGCAACCTGTCACCTACAACTATGACGGTGCCAGAGCTCGCTTGAACTTACCTTTAAGATACAACACGCTATACCTGCATGAGTGTGTGTGTATGTCTGTAAAAAGGTATGTGTTGGTCTGCGTTTGTGTTTGCATGTCACACATATGAACACATATGATGTGTGCCCATGCATTGAGAATAAAGCCCAGTTGATTTGTTTGTGTGTCTGTTTTGGTTATATTTACGGTACAGTATGGCTGTGCAGCTAACATGGCAAAAAGATGGAGTTAGAACATAAAAGAAAACAGAAAGACAAGTATAGGGAACAAAAACGTCAAGAGGAACAATTCAATTTAAGAGGCAAATAAAGGGAAAAATCTAATGGTATTTCTGTACTTTCCTCCTCTTTTATTCCCTTTCTAAATGTCTTTTCTTGCTCCTGCCTTCAACCTCCTCCTTCCTCTCTTGACCTTCATCTCTCTTCATCTTTGACTCTTCTCCTTTAACATTCTCCCTGTTGCTTCGGCTGTGGAGCCCAAACAAGAAAAAAAAAAGACCTTTGCTTCTAAAAATGACTTCAGTGATCAAACCAGTGGTGTGTTACGTGTGTGTGTTCCAATGTGCGCGGTTAAGTGTAAAGTGCTGTTAACCGTGAACCAGACTACAAATGGTCATGCTTGTCCCACTTGCTCAGGTGGGGCAGCTATGTTTGGTGCATGTGTGTGTGTTTTACAGGACTAGAAAAGTGTTATTATACAGCAGCTGAATCAGTGAATCACTCTTATCTCTTCATATACCATCTGCTATCAACACACTGCGGTTCTCTTGATTAACAAAACATTCAACCAGTCCATGGCAATGTCCACCTCAACAACAGCTGCATGGGCTCACATGTCTGGTTGCTACTAGGCATGTGTCTGCCTGGATGTCCACACACATACAGTTTATGTATTATTATTTGCATCCATGTGTGTGTGGGTGACTTTAGCCTGTGAATGTGCCCATGTGTGCGATGATTACAAATCTGCTTTCCTTCGACGGATCACACTTGTGAGCAGCCTGGCCATGCCACTGTGAATGTTGATGGACAGCCGGTGCATGTGAGTGAGACCATTTGGCAGTCTGTTCCCTCGTGAATTGGTTTAGATTCAGTAGAATTCCCCCAGAAATTGGACAAAATACCCCAAAATCCAATGGAGAAAACGCTGAAAAGTGGATTTATTATGAATAAATAATAAAATACTGTAATTCTTCAGCAACAATTTTTAAATTGTTGTCAAAGAGTACTAATAGCATGCAAATGGCAAGGAAAAAAAAGACAGATGACTTAATTTACTGCACAATGGCTGTTCTTCAAAGAGATTCTTTCTTTTAACATCCCTCCTTGCTGTTATAGTTACAGTCTATTCAGCATCAACACCTTTCCTTTGCAATCATCCACTCCAACTGTAGTAGACTAATAGCCATTTCCAAAATAATGTTTAGGGCTCCTCTAGTCTCAAGATCAACACTCGTGCGATCTGTATATCACTGTTCCAAAGAACATGACTCCACCCGGAGAGAGAGTAATTCATGTTTAAACCAGATTTAAGCCTGTTTAATGCGCTAATGAAAAGTGCTGTATTTATATGTAGCTGGTAGACGGCAGTGTTGTGACATCAGTCCCATCTGTGACTTAATCTAAACCCCTAGTGAGAACATGGCTGTGCCCCAGGCAGATAAACATAAAGACGGAAAGAAAGAAGTGGAGGAGTGGTGACGGGAAAGGTGATCAATGCAAACCTTGCCACCTCTTTTGACTGCCATCATACCTTTCCCTCCTCCTTCTCCTCCTCTTTTCTGTCTCTCCTGCTCCCACTCCTCCTTCTTTCCCCCATCTCATACGCCAGGACTCAGGGGTCTAACTCTAGACACCATGCGGCAAAAATCAATGAAGATAGAGCGGGCGGATTGAGGGGAAGAAATAAGGCCAAGTGGAGGGGTGACACATTTTTGGACAGCTGCACAACCAGCTGTCATTCTGGTGATATTGAATTCTAAATAGGATGGAAAGGTGCAAAATCCCACCTGTGCACCTGTAGTATAATATTAGCCTGTATTTATTAGGAGAGTATTAGCAAGAGGGGATAAAACATGACAATCCTTTAGTAAGCAATGTCAATCCTACGTGTAGACCCATAGTAACATATACACTCACTAGATATTCATGTATCTAATATTATAACATACCAATTGATTTTGCTTTGAATTCACTATAGAGGATGATTCACATGTCTCTATAGTAGCATAGTATTTCCATCACCCCACCCTTGCTGTCCAGACAGAGCTTAATATTCAGCCAATGTTGAGTCGCGGCACTAGAACAACGCTTTGAAAAGACATGCATGCATAAACAACTTTAACAGACAAAAGCACACACAGCTCATTTGCAAAAATGACCAGCTGTAGGGAATTCCCCTGCCGCTACTGCTCCTCAGATTATTTTCTCTTGTTCTATACATCATAAATGTGCGTTGTAAGCAGGCGTATGATCGTGGGACTCCAAACAGGCAGACTTAAAATAAAAGAATGACCAAGAAAGCAAATATATCCTACAAGAAATGATGGTACATTAAAATGCAGATTTCCCTCAGTTTCCTCCCTGTTGTGTCCCTTTATTTCACCGACTCTCCCTAAATGGCTCCAAATTCTCTCTGTCCTTTGCTCTACAACTAGCAGCAATGCTTAAATGAGACCAAAAGCTGAAAACTATTAGAAAATGAGTATAGAGCTGATGGTTTAAAATAGTCAAACAAAATCCTAAAGTCCTCACAGCACTGACTTTGTCAAAGTCCTCCGTTTCCTCTAATTCATTTCCTCACATCTGTCTCTTACAGTGCCTGTATCCTCTGTACCTGCTCTCAATCTTTTCCTTCTGCCTCATAAATACCCCCCCTACAGTTTCCTCCATCCCACTTTTCCCCCTTACTTCAGTGTCCTCCAGCCAATGTGCAGCTTCTATCATATTTCTCATCCCAATTAATTACTCTGCTATTAATCTAATCTCTCCCATCTCTGCCACCGGTGTGTATGTGAATGTGTACGAAAACACTCACCTGCCCTTCTGGCATGCAGAGCAGAGCCAGGCTTTGTCTTTCTTGCTGTAGGTGCAGCAGGTCTTGCAGACGTTGTACTGACAGTCCAGGCACTGGCGCTTGGGGTTGAGCAAGAAGGTGAAGGGCGCGCAGCAGCGGATGCAGCAGTGCTCGTTGAAACGGTGCTGCTTGGAGAGGATGGAGCATCTGCTGCCTTCCTCCGCCAGCTCCTGCTTCATCTCGCTGAAACAGAGAGAGAGAGAGGAATAGAGGGGGGTGAGAGAGAGAGAGAGAGAGAGAGGGAGAGAAAGAGAAGACAGGAGGGGGAGGGGGAAAGAGAGAGCGAGAGGGTGGTGAGCGTCTGGTTAAGAGGTAGAAACAGCGCAGGGCGGCAATGCGGAATAACTGAAGAAGCTGTGGTAAATTAAACATTAAAAAGAACGGGGTGCAATGAAACAAGGATGGGAAGGGCAGGGTCATAGGTTTGGTGGAAGCGCTGCCCCGCTGCTGGTTTCTCTTCTCTCTCTCCCGCTCCCTTACACTGATTCTGCGGAATTAACGTGATGGCTGACATTTCAATTTGAGAGGATCTGTCATGCCTTGTTTGCCCACATCAGTCAAAACACAGCTGAGGAGAGCACGGCATGCACGCCTTCTACTTCAGGCTCCAATGAAAGAGTATAGTAGCTTTGTTAATTAAGGCTTTGTGAGGATCGGAAGAATGATAATAAATTGACATAAATAGTGCTAAGCTGAAGGTCAATTGCAGGAGATCTCACTACCAACACACACAAACTAGCCTGAGAGAAAAACAGCTTTAATGAAAAGCCTCCACAATCATTCTAGAGAACTGTTTGGGCTCCAGTCCAAAAATTGCAGTTTAAAACTACGGAAGTGAAGCACTAAAGAGCAGTGCAGTCCCACTACACCTCTTAACGCCTCAGAGAATTGTTCAGACTAATGAAGTATTAAGATTATAGGCTGAAATAAATGGCTGAAACTTGTTTAAAAATCAAATAAAATCCACAGCTGACACTGATATTCCTGGAGCAGCATACAATTAACTCATTCTATATGGATTTACCCATAGTTGACTTTAAGTGTTGATATTCACAGTGTGATAAAAAGAACCAGTGTTTTAACCTGAAAAGCAGTTTTGCTATAAGCAGACTGTACTCAACTGCTCACATAAATTATGTAGATGGGTTTTCCCTCTGTAGGATTTGTGCTGATGGCACCATATAGTAGGCAGAGGCTAGAATAGATTATGTAACATTTTTCATATACATCATACAACTATCATCTTCAGTACTGCACTTGTGTCACATACTTTTAAATTTACACTTAAATTAAAACAGTACAAATAAGAGGAGGAGACGTTAGGTAACACATTACTCCATGTTTATGTTATCACAGTTGTCATTAGGCGTGAACGAGGGTTGAGACGCAGAGATCAAGCTGTTGCTGCCGGGAAGGTGTGAACGTGAGTTCAGCTCAAATGGGCAGTGAGTAAATTATTTAAGATGCTCCTCTGTATGCTAAACACAGCCAGGTTACAGCCTATAGTGCCTGCACTGATCCTAGAGATACAAACACTTACAGAGCAGATGCTGGCTACAGTTGATGCACAAAACACACAAATATATATATATAATTTTTACCAAGGAACCATGCCAACTCATACATGTTTCAACACAGTGATGCATAAAAATACACAGACACCTGCTTGCGCATCAAAAATATGTGTAGGTGTCTCTGCTTCAAGTAAATCACCAATTCACAATATGCTGAATGCAGCATATTGTGAATTTCCTGTGTGTAATATGTGTATGTGGGTCTGTGAAGCCAGCAGGGGCACTGCAATCTCCCATTCCCCTAAGTTATTAACGCTGCTCTTCAAGCAGAACCTGCGCCGCTTCACTGATTGTTTTTCATATGCATCATTAGATTCAGCACATTAACAAGATGAACAAACCATTTGATATACAGTGTCATGTGAGAGCGGGTGAGGGGGTGGTTTTGACAGCTGAAGGTTGGCATATGCACAGATATGGACATACACACACTTATATATCACAAGAGGGTTTTGTATTCTGCATACATACGTACACACAAGGGAACCGCTGCTAAACCAAGTTAAAACAACTTAAACAAACCTTCAAACAACAAAGATAAACAAGTCTCTTCCTATCTGAGCCACGGCAACGGGTTCAAAGAAAGATCCAAAACATACACACACCCTGAAAACACAGCAAGCAGAAATGCAACACAAATTTCTATCTGAGAATCATTTCCAGCAGTCCTGATTACCATCAGGGTCCATTTTCTTTCTGTCTGTCTGTGATACAGGTTTAATGAACAGCACACCAAGCTCCAGCTGTTTAAATTAAACATGAGTGGGCAAATGTACACATATATCCAAGGACAAGAGGGCTCGGTCATGCCTGGTGTCCCTTTGAATTAACTCACATTTCTGTTAATGAGACATAAAAAATCTGAGCTCACTAAGCACGTATGCCTGCAGATACGTACATGTGGGTCATCCAGGTGCCAGTAAGGTACAGTTAGCTCACATGAAATAACATTAGTTGGTCTTATTAGCAAAGAGAAATTAGTACTGAGAGGCATTTTATGGTTACACTAATAATTCTTACCATTTAACAATCAACCGGATAGAGCTAATGTTGTAGAAAATGAATAATTTATGGGCTGTACTAACTGCTACCAAAGGCTACATGCAAATTTTAGGTCAACCAGGAGTCCTCAGAATCCTTAGAATTGTTAAAAACAATGGAGATTTGAGCACCTGTACCTGTACCTGTTTGTCATAGTCTTCTTTGTTGGTATAAAGATGTTCTGCTCTGTGTAAGAAGGTTCTCACCACTGATCTTTTGTGTCCTAGGTGATGGTGACACATAACATTAAAAACCCAGCTACAATCTCTGAATGAAGACCTGTGACATACAATAAAAACTCTGATGCTGGACTTATGTTTATATTAACCAACCGATTACAATCACACAGATGACGTGACAGATGAATCAAATACTAATTGTGTTGTTAAAATGTCTGAAAATAGAGAAAAAATAAAGCTGATAGATTTAAATCTTGTATCTTCTTATCTTATTTGGTCTGACTAACAACCCAAAACTCAAAGAGATTGCATTTACAATGATATAAAAGAGAATAATGAATCTAATCCTCCTGTTGGATAAGATTAATTGTATTTATTTGTATCTAGTTCAGTTACTTATTCAGTTTGTGAATGTCTGCAGTTTGGACAAAGAGGAAGACAATGAAAAACTGGAGCTAAACTTTCTTTCAAGCACAGATCAAAGTCAATTTGCTCTCCTCTCTGTCTGCTAAATGCTTTACAAGAATTCAGTGCAAGGTTGACTCCAGATAAAAACCATTTTAAAACTTGAAAAAGCTTCAGACAAGCATGTGCAGACTGTGCCCAGGTAAACAGTTCCTGTATGCCACCTCATGAAACTTAACAAGTTTATTAGACCATTAATTACTCAAGCCTGGCATGAATGTCAGCATGATATATTGCAATAGCACTGGACATATTAGGAGCTACAAAAAGTTCTGTGCATGCTGAAGCAAACTCTTGAATTAAAAACTATTGATTATGCAAAGAAGTGACTGCAGTGTACGTGTCAGGGGTACAAGGGATTTAAGAGAGGGAGAGAGCACATAAACTGAATACCAATTCTTTTTCTAATTTAAAGCCAGGGCAGAAAAATATATGGATTTAATGATATGCAGTGTATTTCTGACAGCCTATCACTCCTGGCAAATACTGTTTGTGCTGAATATCGGCTCAGTTCCCTCTCCGGTCTGATTTTCTATTAATTCGACCCGGCCTCCCCTTCTGATTCTGTGTGCCTCTGTCTGCTAGCCATCTATTAACAGTTATTTTTCAGGCTCTCCTCATTTCGCTTTCTCCATTACTCACACTTCTCTTTCATCTGACAAACAGACAGACTTGGGCTTAAGTTTCCAGGTGAAGTTGAATTATGTTGCGATCATATTTGTAATTCAGATAAGGACATTTTGAGATCCACTGCAGCCTGGGCATAAAACAAAAACAGTATTTTTTTCTTCTATGATGTATCTGCTTAGAATCTGCTTAGGTGCTGGTAAACACTACTATATTTACCATATGTAATTTTATGCTAATTTGTTACCCATTTATAGTAACCAATTTAATCTTCTGGTTGCTTACTGGTTTGTACTTATTTAGTGTGCTAAGAGGGGGATGTATGAGGGCTTGGTTTCATTATACCTAATAGTGCAAAGCACCAACTGTTCAGACATTTAGAAAAAAATTAACTACAAACAACACAATGGCTGTGTCTGAAATCACTCCCTCATTTACGACTCCCTCTTTAATTAAACTCAAGAGTTTCTACTGTCATGTCACATTTCAACCCATAAATTATGTTCCTGTGCATGAAAACAAACACACACAAACACAATTATGTTTTTGTAGGGAACATAATACACTTGATGGATTATAGTATGCTCAGTTGCAATATATTTTTTGAATGAACAAAGCACTACATTTATTTAAGAAAAAAGTATTTTAAGTAGTTGAGGAGGTGGATGATGGGAATATAATGTGCATGACTGTTACACCACAGGTCCAGGTTAATGTAAAGAGTCCAATGTGTGGTGAAGTTTAGAAAACAGAAGCAGTTTAGTTAATGTCAGGAAAGGTTTGTGGTTTTGCTTGAAGGTGTGTAATCTTTTCCTAACCTTAACCAGGTGCTAGACACAATCTTAAAAAAAGTTTATTAACACTGTAATCAGATGTTTTACTGTAAGATTGGATATGCCACTTACCCTTTACTTAACTGTGAAATTATCCTGCAAGTCTGCTGTCACAAATGAGGGAAAGAGAAAATATTTCTGGAGATTAATTTAACTGAATGAGGGAGAAACGATAATCAGACTAACAATCATAACTGTAAAATCATACTGAAATCAAATCTTCATTCATGAATGCAGTTACTGCATACCTTCAGTTTTTGTAATGCTCCAAATAACCCTAGAGAGCAGTGCCATTCGGTTTCATGCATAAGAAATAGGAACTAATTACTGAGCAAATATAGTCTGAAACAAAATAAATCAAACCTCATTTAAACAGCACATGGGGTATTGTTACAGTTAATTACATCCACATATATATCCATAGTAAGCTGAGTTTTCAGCTTACTATGGATATATATTCCTTTACACAAGAGGACATAACAGCACACAAACAGTGGATATACATTATAGGTTGACATTCAGGGAATGTATTTTCTCCTGAATAAAGAACTACACTCTGGTTAAAATGAAGACAACAAGAGGACATAGCAAACAGCAACAAGGAGAGACAGCCATGTTGTAGCGATGTTAACCCAGTGTGAGTACAGCTGAAGAGAGAAATCTGGAGAGAATCAGCATACAATATACCCAGGAG
Source organism: Ctenopoma kingsleyae (assembly GCA_032353495.1). Taxonomy (NCBI): domain Eukaryota; kingdom Metazoa; phylum Chordata; class Actinopteri; order Anabantiformes; family Anabantidae; genus Ctenopoma; species Ctenopoma kingsleyae. Next base: position 22,925,063 of record JAUBNQ010000012.1, on the reverse strand, counting down.
TCTTTGCTTTGATCCTCCTGCTGCAGTGGAAACCAACAACACCAGCATCTAGAGTTCACCATTACACCAGTAAATCACATAGCCCCAGAGCAGAGGGATGTGAGTGCACAGCTGACTGAAAGGAGTCTGTGTGTATATCAAGTGTACAGTAACAAAATGCGATTGGTAATTGATCGAGGGCTTTCCAAGAGCTTAAGGTGCTTTTAATTGATAATGGCCAATTAAAGCGTGAAGATGTTTTGCTTTCCTGTTTCTGTTAAGACTTGTTTGTGTGAGGATGTGTGTGTATACTCAGCTAAAGTCTGTACAGGGATATGGATTCAGCAAGTGTGGCATATGTGTGCAAACATGCATTTTTATCTTTATACACCCTGTGTACATTAGAGCTTGAAAAAGTTTTGCCTGCTCTGGGGTGAAAATTTGTGCAAGTGCAAAATTTGCATCTGGACCCCAGCAGGCTGAAGCTGCCAAGTTACAGTTTATCCAACATAATGCCACATCCAACAATGAGAAAAAAACAACAACAATTGTCTCAACTCTTTCTTCTCTGCAATGCATTAACAGACTAGTACATGGGTCATCAATTTCAGGGTAAAGGTTTTCTGGCATTCTGCAATTGGAATTGTTGGCACGTTGTTGATTTATGCACAGGTATAGGGAGGCTGGTAAGCTGAGATGAAAGTGTGAAGCTTTAAAATATTTTAAGTGCAAAATGAATAATCCACTTATCAGCTGACAACAAGCAGCTCTGTAACATTTGAATAACAAGATCAAGAAGGTATTCTCAAAAATCTAGCTTCCATGACAGATGATCTGTGCTAAAATCTCTTTTGTATTTCACAATACAACGTTTGGCAACTGCAACTGTACATCAGTACTCTCATCCATGAGAGGCTTGATAAACAGTAGCCGTGACAGATAATTAGTGTTCTCTGACCAGTGCCACATGAAAAATCTAGTCACTGCAGCCTGTCATCTTCCTCCAAACTTCTGTGGCTGACATCTGGAGGACTACTCCATGATGTGCTGCAGGTTACTCACACTAAACACCGTGAGATTCCACAGTTTATCGGAATTTCTTTGTTGTAAGATGATTTTGCCTCAATAATATAATGTGGCCTGTACTACTGCCGTTATATCGCCTGTTGGTTTAGAAAAATAAAAGCTCTTACTAACTTGCAGATCCCCAATCATGTCTTTTTATCTGTAGAGTTGTTATTTACAGTAAAGGCTGTGAAAGTATTTCTGTGCGTGTTTGTTTATGCTAGTGCGCCCTGAGTGGGTGCATTTCGGCCATGTAATATTCCCAGCACTCTATTACACACTTTTTTCTTCTGGTAGAGTATTATGAGTAAGTGGGGCTGTCTATTTTCTCTGCAACAGGGGGCCCACACAAAGAGTCGCCTAGGGGCCTATGACCTGCCTAATCCGCCCCTGTTGATCATGGTTCATCAAAGTCGAGTCACCAACTAACTATTGTTCATCATGAGGGAGGTATTTCACTCAAAGCCACGAATGTCAGACTCACTTATATTCTAGGGACTATAAAAATCTGTAAAACTGATTAAAGCAATCCAGACAAATTTCAATAAGGATCAAAGTGCCATCCCATCAGCCATTCTGATAGCGTGGCTAGAAGGTGGCTATACCCACTTTCTTGATTCCTCAAGCCTCACTAATTTGAACCTTTGCAGTCATGAATCATCCATACATCCATCACCCGACCTACTTTTCCTCTTAAGGGTTGTGAGGGTGGTGCAGCCAATCCCAGTTGTCACAAGGCAAGAGGCCGGGGACTTACATATAGGGACAGACAACAATTCACATTCAATTTTAGAGTCACCAAATAATCTAACTGCATGTCTTTGGACTGTGGTAGGAAGCCAGAGTAGTCAGAGAAAAGTCATGAAACATTTTTATTCATATACTGTATTTTACTGGTATAAAAGCCAGGTTTTACACATAGAGCTCAAATCTCTTTGTATTTTGTGGGGAAACGCAGTTAATTTATACATCATCAACTATTAACAATATTCATTTTTTATTGGTGGCCTTGGTGTGGTTTAGCCATTCACTGAATGAATAAAAAGAAAACAGACTTGCTCTCTTTTGTCTCTGTTCTGCTGCCTCTCCCTCTCTTTCATCTTCAGTATGTAACAAGCGCAGTATTTGCTTTTTAGGCACAATATGTCTTCTCTTACTTTTAGACCACCTGCCCATCACTCTGCAGATATGAGAAGCTCAAGGTGACCACAGTAGATGATGACATGATGCTTCTCTCCCTTCTTATCTCCTCCTCTCTCACTTGAAATGAAGTATGAGAGTCCATAAACCCACACACACACACATACAATACAATGAGATCCCACCAGAGCAGGAAGAAGAATTCCAGAAACATACCATTAATCTAAATGTCAGGACAGAACCCTCCTTGAGTGTGTCAGCCTACTGCTAATGTTATTCCTACAGTGTGTGTGTGTGTGTGTGCGTGTGTGACATGATTATATGCAATACATTCCTTGAATCCAAAATCACTGTGTGTGAACACAGTATAACACATGTTCATGTTCAGGATACTAACCATGGTCTGAATGTTATATAGAAAAACTGCGCATAAAAACTTTGCCTGAGGTGGGAGTTCCTCCAACGGAACCGCTGAATGGAAGAACCCACCTCCCTTGTCTCACCCATTGGTGATTTTTTTCCAAAGGGACTCATTCTTGCAACATCACCAAGCACATATAAAGAGCTGTTCCATCTCTTCACATACATCAAAACAACCCAAAAGGCTTTCTAGCCTCTAGCGCAGAGATAAACATTAGAAAATGCTGTAAAGAAGTTAAAAAAGACACACATGACATGCACGTAAACTGGCATACATGTAAAAGACACGTGAACATACTATAGACTATTCAGTGACTGATGGTGCTGTGGCACAGTCCAGTTATACTATACTATGACACATGCCAGAAAAGACAAAGGAAGAGAATACACAGGGCAGTGAACATTGATTTTTAATTTTCCCAATCAATTTGGTTTGCTTAATTGACAGCATATACATGGATTCACTCCAGTAATCTATGTCCTTCACAGCACTATATTAAACTAATTAACTTACCTGTTAGCCATTCCTGACAATCTTCTCAGACAGGTGATGGATTAGATCTGCAGGGATTTTCACAGCACTTAAAGCTGCAATTGGCTGGATTAGTGTAATCTGATTTTAATTTTAAAAAGGTGGCGCTCACGCTCACTTTCGGCTTAGTGCACACTACCAGCCCACTACCTGCCAGTGCACACTACCAGCCAAATAGTAGACACACATAGCAATTACTGTGTTTTTCATGAAAAGATACATCTCTTCAGCTGTAATTTAATCAACAACTTGGCAGCACTAAAGTTTGTTGACTACATGCTTCTTTACATTTATACAAATATTCCACTGAAAAACTGCTGTTTCTGGCTACAATACCCATTTACTATAAATATACTAGGACTGTTGACATTGACACGGTCAAATATATAATGTTGAGTTTAACAGGAAAAATTATGGAAAAAGGACATTTTAAATTGATACAGGAGAGTAATTGATTACACACAGCTTCCAGGTAGATTATGAGGTTAGCAGTGTTGTAAGACAATGTCACACTGTTAAACTTTTCCTTTAACTACCTTACTTCTTTTTTGTCCTTCCTTTTAAATTTCTTTCCCCATCATCTACCCTTCTGCCCTTGAGAACTTGGTTTTCTTTTTTCTGATCCTGTCAATTGAAACCTGTAAGTGTAAAACATTATTGCATTATACACACCAGCTATGGATTACATCCCACTGAGCTCTGAGTCTTCAGCTTCTTTACCTCTCTTTTACCACCTCCTCTCTTCTCTGTCTACCCCAAGCTAAAATAAAACCTTGGAGCAATGGGAAAACTTCTGTCTGAACCAGCTTTGACCAGCAATGATTATTCAACAGGGCAGTAATTCAAAGAGAGGAATAAATTGGACCAACCCTCCTCTGCAATGTGAGCAATCATTTTCCAGAAAATTGAAGCTGGAGCAGTGCACTCTAATGTCCTACGTGGCAAGATCGGCCAGCCAAAAATTGTAAAGCTGGAACTACTTTCTTTGGCATGGATCCACATTTTGAATTGCATACCTTTGATCAAAAGCTAAAAATAAGCCAAACTCATGAGCACATTCCACTAAAAAAAAAGATAAATAAATGTTATTTTGAGAGTTTTAATCCAGTGTGGAGGTTGTGTATTTTTCTTGTCCCACTCTCTTACACACTCTTACCTCCTTTAATCCATACCTCACTCCTCGTTACTCCCCTCAAACACTACACTGAAGTTCCATCATGCCACTTCTCCTCCCATTCATCCCTTCATCCCATTCCCGCTGCACCTCAGATTAGCAGCTGCAGCCCTTACACGCCACAGTAACAGGCACAGATTGTTCTTTCGTCAGCTGAATAATCTCTATTCACACAGGAAAGTCGATCCAAACGTGCCAAGAATGCAGCTTAAGCTTAAACCACACCAAGAGACGCCAAGTGAGGAAGAAAAAGAGAGGAGGCTGTCGTGCAGATACCAAACACCAGTGTCTCCATAAGGGGGGAATCAAATGTTTGTAGAGAATGGAAGAGTCACTAACTTATTAGGCATCCACAAGGGAACAATGACAGCGTTCCAAATGCTCCAACAGTACGTTTCCTAGCAGCTACAATAATACCTGAGAATGACTGGATCCCATCCCAATATTCCACTTGAAATATCGCTTAAAACTCAAAAGTTTCTCCAAAAAGTTTGTCTATGAAATATACAGTAACAGTTAACATATAACATATATCATATTCATTTTTGAAAATTAAATCATTATCCACATCAGCAGCACGTGACCCTTTATCTCACTTTTCAGTGATAATATCAGCTGCAATTGTGTCACACAATATGCTGCGTGGTGCTGTTTAAGCTGAGCTCTACAAATGCCGGGTGTGAGAGGATGTGCTGTGTATTAAGAGGAGGCCTGGGATAGCCGCCAGGGAACGAGTGGCTATTTCTGTGTCAACAAATGCGCAGAGCTACAGAAGAGCATCGTTCACTGAATTCCCCTGTGATGACAGAAGAGCTGCATGCTGGGAAAAAAATAAAGAGGAATGAACAACGAAAAAAGCAGACAGAGAGGAATAATTAGGGTTGAACCATGAAGAAAAGAGGAGGGAATTATACTTGGGAGATGCCAATTATATTATAGGTGATGGGGTGGGGGTTTGGCTCTGGCTTTGACATAATAGGGGCCCCAGGCTCTCCTACTCACAGAGGTGTTCTTGGGTCCAGGAAAAGCCGCTTTTGTTAGTGGTGATTTGGGGAAAGAGAAGGCAGAAAATGGTATTGAATGAAGAAGACAAGCTATTGATTGCAGCCTTTCAAGAAAAGGTATTTGTAACTGCACACCACTTTTGATTTGACAAAGTGCAGAGAGGTGGCAATTTTTATCAGTGCTAAGTGTGTTTTCTATGAGTGCTTCAATACAGCAGTAAATCTTGCAATGGTACTGTATACTTCTGAATGAGTGATCTGGAAAGAAAACAGAATGAAAGAAAAGCAGTGAGAGATGAAGTCAGAAAGCTTTTAAAAAAGAACTTTATGCATAAAGAGGAAATAAAATAAGAAGAAATTAATTTATAATGGTTAAAATCATAGCAGCTGATTGTCTGTGCAGCCCTGTTTGCTAACAGATCAGTGATAACAAACCAACAAGCTTAATGCACTTCCCATGGCAGAAAGACATGCATATTGGTTTTAAGATAAAACTGCAGGTAGCAAATCAATAGAGTCAACACAACAGAGACACATATACTCTGCTTATCACTTGCTATGTATGTAGTACAGGCCCTTCACACTTTTATGCATGAAAGCAAAAGCAATATGAAAACATCTTTATGTTTTTATCCACCCACTTGGGAAAAAAATAAAACCAAACAATGCCTGGATCTGTTTTAGAAGCTCAGACAAACCTGCACCTGGAACATACACTTCATACAGTGTGATGTAAGAAGATCATATTTCCGATATTTCCAGCTCATATCAAAATAGATTTTTAAAACAATAATTCTAATTATTGCATGACAAAGATGAAAACAGTAGAGGATTAAATTTGAGCTTGAATACAAGTAATTTATGTTACAACACTGAGATTATGAAAGTATCAGCAAGTGCACAAAGATAATTTGATAAAATTTTCATTTGAACATTCATATTTTCTCATCATACAGTCATTTTTGCATTGTGTTGAAATGGCTTTAACCTCATAGCAAAGCTTTCTGATGCTCAAGCATCCTTAGATAACCCAAAAGAACCACTCAGAATCAACTTCAACACACACACACGCACACAAACACACACACACATACATAATCTGGACAGCTTACACCACAGGGAGTCCAGACCACACCGCGGTCTTGTCCTTTCAAGCCACACACATTAATTTCCAGAGCGTTTTTTTATTTCCTGAGGCACTTTCAACCATAAAAGGTTTTTTTTTCATCTCAGATGGAAGTGGGCAGACAGACGTCTGATTGTAATCTTGCAGTTACACAACAATCGACACGCAGGCAGACATGTTTAACCAAACCCAAACATATGCTCTTGTGCACACAGAATACTGTGCAGGAAACAATCACACAAGTCAGGCTTTGAAGAGAGGGAAAAGCTTTATAGAGGGAAAATTCACTCACTATGTCCTTGCTTTGGTCACCTTGGATTTCTTGTAGCACTACGTTAGAGGGAAAGAAAGTGAGAAGAAACCTGAGTGAGGGAAAGCGATACATCACAGCTGGACAGGTGTAGCTACGTTAAATGTTGAAGGCTCAGGATTACCTGCCACACAAAAGGTGATTTAAAAGTGTGCAGCTTCAGCAATTGCCCCATTTTAACTTCTCATTTGGACACTATCTGCAGCAACATAGAATAATAATGATATTGCATTTAGCTGGATGCAATAATGGCTAATCCATTACAGAATGGTCAGAGCAGTCAGAAAGCCATTTCTCACAGCATTCAGTTGAACCAAACTGCCTCTTTGCATAAAAGCTGCTTATAGAATGAGTTATCAACGACTCACAGTAAGGGTGCGCAGAGTAGCTTATAACCAAACGGAAATGAGACATATATATATATATATACACACCAGTAAAATATATATCTTTTTATAGATATAATATCAGTGTGTATGAGGACTCTATATCACAATGGATCAAAATATCCCTAAAATGTATTATGTTAACATGTTTACACAAAAAACATTTTTGGCATTTAAGGTTGTCAAGTCTACGTAGACTCAACCTTGATTGTGCTGGGTCATGGAGTTGAGTGAGGTGATCCTGCCTGCAGGTCTAGATCTAGGATAGCCATGTCTAGTCATCACTTCAATAACTCAATTTAATGAAGCAACAAACCTCAGTGACAGCGATGACAAGATCTGACACAGTCCTGACACTCCATCCATTCCCCTTCTTTGGTAACCTGACATTGACTCATAGGTCACACTGAGCTGCTCATGGAGCAGACAGACAGCTTCTTGCACACACTGTGTTTGTTTTTCAGGGTGGTGGATGTAGGTGCCAGCAATCAGTAGTAGCTGCACCTGACATAGTGAGTTTAATCAGTTAAATACTGTATGCCAAATAGTAAATTGCTGTCCAAGCAAATGTACCTTACAATATAAGTGTAAACAATTTAGTGTAATGACATTAATTAAAAATCACAAGGTACTTAAAATTATGAAATAATAAATCCCGGTCCGTGCAGTAACAGGGTGTCATTCCCTTATCTGACTATAAGGTTTTATAACATACAATCTGCCCATTAGCTAAAGCTAAATATTTAATATATTTTGACAGTTACTACAATATGCAGTAGTGATATTCTCTCAACTGTGCACTCTATCGCTCCCCAGAAAATGATATAATTTTTCCTCTTATTCACACTCTCACACTCCATTCACAGTGATATGGCATATATCAGTTGAGTTCCAACATTGGCGGATCAGAGACTTGGCAGGCAGTCTACTCTCGTCTGCATGCAAGGGCACGCTGTGTGTTTACTTCACCATCAGCGAGTGTCAACCTTCACAACCCCAACTCTCAACTGAACAGACAGCCTCGATGGCAGTAATTTATCTCCCCATCTGATTGCCGTCAGCCGTCTCCCGCTGCCAAGGAACAGGAATCCATTTGAAAGGGGTAAAATACCATCAACTGATTATGAACTGTAACATAAACAGCTTTTCTAAGGCCTTGATAAGTAATAACTAAAAAACAAGGGCAAAAATCATCCACAAAGTACAGTGATAGCAGTTTCTTGCTTTAAGTAAAGGGGGCATGTGTACTATTACTGCAGAACCCACTGAGAATTCCCAACTCCCATTAGAGCTAAGAGTGATGTGGTCCAGCCAAAACAAAATAAACATTTATGTGTTTTTGTAAGATTGTATTTGGGTCAGACTTCGCCTGTAGTGGAAGCTTTAAACAACAGCATTAGAAGTAAATTTAACATTGAGAAGCTACACAAGAATGCTGCAGCACTGCAACATCTAAACACAAAAAAGGCTTTGAGGAAAAAAAAAAAACCCAATCATGCTCATACAAAAAGTAATTAACAACTTCAAACACTGTGTATCGATCCTAGCTTCTGCTGTTTCTGAAAATGACTTTCCAAAGGGACAGCAGAGCCTTTTTCCATTCATTATAACCTGACCTCACAGGAGAAAAGCTAGAGATGACAACACAGCTTATAAACAGACAGTAACCAACAATAAGCCTATTTATCTGAAAGCTCTCTTTAAAGAGTCAAACTTCATTAAAACATGTTGTTTGTTGCAGCGTAATTATTATTCCCTTGAGGAATAAAGTAGACAAAGAAAGTTCTTTTTTATTTTTTTGAATTTTTCTGAATCTCAAATGTGACCTGTATGTGAACTTATGGGTCCTAATTTGCATAAATCTTCATTAAAAACACACAGGATCCTAAAGAAGATTGAAAGTCTGTGTGGGAGTGAAGTTCTTTCACACTCCCCATACATGTGCATGACAAATTATTCCCTCAAGCGTCCTGTGGATGCTAATGAGGATTAACCTGGCTGGCAAAGGCAAGGACAATTATCAGCCTTTGCCAAGTGAAAGTTCAAAGTAGATTCAGACACAATGTATAGATCAGCCTCTGATTTATCCCCAGAAATGGGCTCGAAAATAGACACAGATAGATAGATCTCTAGAAGCATGACTGGAGATAATTTAAGCTCTTATCAGCCATTTGTCAACCACTTAGCAAGAAAAATCAATGAGCTTTCATTCCTACATATTATATCGCTTTAAAATGTGATCTACTATCAATCCATGGATAAAGGAATAGATCAGCATTTGAGGAAATAGGATTATTTCCTTTCTTGCCCATAGTTCAATAAGAAGACAGATTCCAGTCTGTTTGCTGAGTATAAAGCTGGAGCTACAGTAGGAAGTGAGTATCTTAGTTTAGCAAAAAGATTGGAAGTAATGAGAAACAGCTCCTTTAGCTGGATCCAATGAAAAGGATTTATTTAAAAAAAGTTCTCATTTGCTTCCAGTGTGGAGCTAGCTTTAAACATAAAAGGAAAAAATGATATCCCACTAATAATTACTGTAAGGGTTCAAGGAATCGATCGGCATTTTAGGAAATGTTTTCTGCTGTGTCGTTCTGTTTATCACGGTTAATGTTTCCATTGATCAACCCTAAATACTGTATCTTATAAAGCTCAGAAAACAGCACAGAAGCTGTATTATCGGAGGATGTATTGTATTCACAACTGCAGCACAAGAAGTATGTTGTTTCTGGTTACAAAAAAAAAGACATTTTTAATAAATACCAATAAAAACAAAACAGTGATTATGGGTACAATTTAGTGTAGGATGTAATAGTGACTGTTTTTTGAACAGTGCTGGTTTCCTGTACTTTCAGTCTTTACGTCTAAGCTAAGCTAATTGCTCTGTCCTCCCAGCAAATGGAAACAAGAGCAGGGTTTCAATTGTCTCATTTAACTTTCGGCAAGAAAGTGAATAAACCTACAAATCGGTGTGATCAGAATGAAAATGTCAAACTGTTCCTTTACTTATGAAACACAACTATCTTAGTTAACACCTACAATGAAGCACTAGTCCCAACATAGCGCATGGGGTGAAATGAGGTCTTGTGTTCTTTAAGTACAAGCGTCTTGACAGGTTATGAGAGGACAACAGTGATGCCTTGAGTCACAGACAGAGGATGACAGACAGGGATGACAGTGGACAATCGACAGGAGACACTGAGAGACACTGGGACAGGGTGAGATGAAAGAAAGTGCAGAGAGAGGGGAGGGGAGGGAGTGAATAATAGAGAGCGGAAACAGAGAGGGAGGAACAGCGGATTGGAGCAAACAAACAGGGATTTCCAGATGAAAGTGGGTAGAGAGCAGAGACAAAAATGGATTATCATTTGACAGACATAGACTGTGTGTGTGTGTGTGTGTGTGTGTGTGTGTGTGTGTGTGTGTGTGTTCAGTGCACAACACACATGGATGAGTCATAGCCAGACTGATTGCTAACAGTCAGCATGGGAGAAACAGCCCAACAATTTTTAACCAAAACTACGTATCATTAGCAAACCCTAGGTTTTTAGGGTTCACTATTGCATCTCTAAAAACACGAGTAACATTTTAATGCTTCACCCTCCCCCAGCTTATGTCATAAACAAAACTATGCATGTGCATCTGTTGTGTTCCTGTGCTTATGTGGTTGTGCCATCAGCAGACATGTGCACACATAGCTGGGATAACATACAGAGATGAGCATCCATGTACTCTGGCTTAATGCTGAACAAATCCTTATCTAGACATTAATCCCTATATTAAGACAGGCTTAGCTGCTGCGTAATGATACCTTCCTGGGTATGAGCACGTTGAGTATAATTTCAGGCTGACAAGAAGATAGAAATTTCAATTTTAACAAGAAATTTCTGTGTGAAGCATCTGCAGAGTCCATATCCAATATCTTTAGAATATATTGACTCATCAGACAATTATGTGAATGTGGTGAATGTGATGCAGGACATGAAGTTTTCATATGAACTGGTAATGCAATAATGTGAAGAAGTGATTTGTCATCTCTTTTTTTTTTTTTTAGTCCTAAATGTACTGACAAGTAAAAACCAAGCTGGTCTCATTAGCAGGTGTTGTTATAGCAACGGGAAATAACTGTAAAGGTGCCAATTAAAACTCATGGGTGAAATTAGGACACCCCTAAAACTTAAACATACTACTTCCTCCTCCCTGATATTTTTGTGTTTTCCCCTCATTTCTGATCTGTCCTCTCTTTATTCTTCTCTCAATATCAATTTCATTCTCTCTCATGTCGTTTCCACACACACACACACACAGTCCTACACACAAATGCTCTGTAGACCTGAAAATGTGCACAGTGGTGGGCTGTATTAGTCTATGAATCACTGCTGCATCCTGCTGCTACTGTAGCTACACTTGTGTCCCACACAATTCAGTTCACTCGCAACTACAGGCCTAATAGCCCCCGTAACCCTCTCTGCTGTCACCTCACACCCCTACACCAAGTTATGTTGTCTTTTATTACCAATCCAACAAGGACCATTGCTGGTGAAAAGTCTTGTCTTTATTGGATTGTTAAAGAAAAATGAAAGGTAACAGATTAAAGTCTTCTGACTTCCAGTTCCTAGTCAACCTCCAAAAACACTACACTACAGGTACTAATAGTGTTCTTTATTAGACTGTACCTGCTAAATAAGAATGTCTGAAACTCCATGTGTGTAATTGTCAAGTTTCTCTGTGTTGTGAAAGCTTCTCAAGGCATTGTAAAACTAGAGGAAACAGACACTACAGGTTAGTAAATTAAACTAGCAAATTAAATTTCTCATGCAAATTCAATGAAAAGACCCTTTAAACAAACAAACTACTGTCAAGTATTGTATCTTAAATGCATAAACAAGTATTTACTACTGACTTTTGGACCAAGCCGGTTTTACCACCCACTTTATGCTGAACTGACCCAGCTAGAGAGTTTGCAAAGATGTTTGGGTGTCATGAGTGTATTAGAAGGGGTGGAAAGCTTTTATTATTAATTTTATCTGTGCCTTTTATATTCTGCACAACACAGCACAAGGCTGAATACCAGAATGTTTAACCGTTAGTGCTGCAAGTGCAGTTAGCGTGACTTTATCAACTGAACTCAATTTGTTTTCTCATGTTCTTTATGGCCTTGACTCTTCTGTAAATCACTTGAATGTTCTTATTAAAATTCCTCTATAAATATATCTGACTTGAACTGGAAGTCAAGAGAAACTAATTACTGCTGCAACAATACCAGGTAGAGTATGTTAGGACAATAAAGTGTTGCTAATACAAAGTGAGGCCATAAACACAATACAGTCAAGCAATCTAGGCCTCTACAGAAAGATTTCCTTCAGATGTTATCTTGGGAATTGGTTTACTAAAATTACAACTAACTAACTAAGACTAACCAGTAGCAACACCATGATTCATAATTTATTAAATCATGTCTTGGCTGCAGCACAGGCAAATCATATTTAAAATGTCAAGAAAAACACTGTTTTAGAGACTTTACATTATTTCTTTTTTACATATTTGATCTTGTATGATATTCACCTGTCATTGTGTAAGATTGTTTATCAATGACTTGTGCCATGTGCTCATGTGTCATCTTGGCTTTAGGTGTTGTTTTATGGGATACGCCGTTTTAAAAGAAGCTCTAAAAATAAGGAAAGGTGTCATTAGTTGAAAGTATGTAAGTAGAGAATAAGTATCGGTGCTGTACCCACTATTTCAGTGACTGCATAACTATATAAACCAGCCTGCAAGGTAAATATACGTGTGAAACCCACTGAGTGCAGATAAAACCAAAAAATCTGTGTTTAAGGAAACATACAACGTTCCCTTCCTCTTTGATATTTCCTGCATAGAAATCTCATGAGGAAACTGGCATTCATGCCTTTTGCACATCCAAAACTATGTTTACCCAACCATTAAACCTTCTCTTCCATGAAACTGATGCTGTCACTCGACTCACAACACCACTGACTTCAACTGTTAAATGGTTCTGAAAAGACAAGATTTTATTTGGTCCAACATGTCCTCCAGCTACTGTAGTCTAGCTATTTGGTGCTCGGTAGGTAGAGTCCAGTGGTTTTATTAGAGCTTCGCTGCTGCTAACTGCTCAGCTGATGAGAGCACTGAGAATGAATTAAATACTAAAACACACAGAAAGTGTTTCGGCTGCATTTTCACCCACCAGCAACTGTGCATTGGGATCTCGGTGTACTACAATTACAATACTGAACCTGAATGCCTACTTTATGGACATACAATAATTCATGTTTCCTAAATATACCAGGGTGACAGTGCAGTGTTTGCTATTTAAACAATGCAAAAACTAACAGGTATCAACAGGATGAGTGTGTTCGCGTTACTTTCGGCTCATAAACAAACACCAGGGAGACATATACGTGGAGGGAGCTAAACTGAAGCGCACTTCAGTCCTGCTGCATTGCAGTGAAGTGACCCGGGGTCTCACAAGTCACACTGCCACTCACAGCAGTACAGCCAATTTAACTCTGCACACCTACTGAGCACGCTTCTAAATCAGTGTTTAATCACTAGAATGACAGGCTCACCTAATTACTGCCCTCCTCCTCACCCACACCCTCCCCGCTCTCTTCCCCTGTCAACTCTTTCTGCAATGTGCTGCCTGCTCAAGTACTCAGGCAATGACTGGCTATTTCGAGCTGCACTGTCAACTGGAGCTATGTTATATGAGCGTCTTCTTTCAGCCTGCTAATTATTACAATCCACCCGTGCTTCTCAAAGATACGATTCACTGCCTATTTGTGTCTAAGCAAACCAAACATCCTGTCTGTTCTGTGATAGCTTGCTGTGAGGAAAAACATGGTCAAGTCTGGCTGGATGTCTGCTAGGGTTTGTCTTTACACAGAAATGGAACTGAAATGCTTTAATGTGTTAGTGTTAGCCTTGCAAGAGCATTTCTAATTCAATCTTTCCACCACAAAACTCAAACTCTTATCAAATTTACAAATCTGTCTGTTGTCTGCTTTCAACAAGCATAAACACACAAGCAGAGATCCAAACCCACATGATGAAAAAGTGCAAGCAATCACAAGAGAGCCTGAGACTATTAGATTTTAGAAATATGTCCTGGAAACAATGCATGTGCATCTGTCCTCAGGAAGCCCCTGGGGATGAATACAGAGAAGAATTATTAGTTTTCACATGGACAATATCAGAAGCTGCTATTTGATTCGATAAACACACACACACACTCATGAGTGCGACCAAGCATTACAACGAGAGAGATTTAATTTTTCACCATCCTTCCAGTCACAAAATAACATGAACAGAGACATGATACATGAATAAACATCAAGCAATTGAGGCCAAATTGAGAAACACAAAGCACTGAAGTACAGTAAAATATGCAATGACATATCACTCCATAAGAGGGCACTAAAAGCAGTGAGGGACACTTATTAATAAAGAAAACGGCAATTAGTGGAATTTACAATAAATATGTTGCCATAAATATAAAAAGTTGTAACATAGAGACATTATACATAGAGCCTCATATTAGCTATTAGCTCAGGAGGAATAAAAAAGCCAAAGAAAAATTTTGACTTCTAAATCTGAAAGAAATTAAAAGCACTTAAAACAGAAAATTCAAGAAACAGCAAAAATTGAATTTTCCTCATAGAGCTGAGTACTTAAATTATTTTGTTTAAACAATTAAAAATAGTAAGAACAATGTTTGAACTATGTAATATTTAAAATAGCATATCTTAATTTACATTTTCTTTTTTAGCAACACAGCAGGACAGACTCAGACTGAATATAGTTTTTAAAAAGAATCTGATTTGAGGTTGTGGTTTAAAAAGAAACTGACAGAAGTGTTGTGAGCCAGTCTGGCTGCAGGCCTGTGGTCAGCCTGTTGGACCAACACAGCCATGAATAGAGAGGTCAGGCAACTTCTAACAACATGGACAACAGTGCTCCCTATGGGCCCAGCAGAGAAAATCATTTTAAAAGACTGCACAAGAGTAGGTTTGGAGATGGGGAGTGCATTTAAATGGTCGGGAAGTGTTTTCTAGCTACTGTTTCTTAATAAAAAAAAAAGTTTAAAAGGAAGGAAGAAAGCAGCATTGTTAGACACAAAAAGCTACTGTTGGCTGCCACATTAGACTGCAGTATGTAGTAGTTGATAAGTTTTCATTGTTTTGGCTGTACTGGATTTCAAAAGAAACAATGGCTTTAAAGTGCTAACTTTCAGCTTTAGGGGTGTGTGCTGGTGGCAACTTCTCTACTTGGTGAACAGATCAGCCTGTAGGAAGCACATACTGTATAAGAAAAGCTATCATTTCTCACTGAATATAAAGAGAAAAGAGCTGAAAGTCGACACTTTACACTCAGTCATTGAGTACAGAGACAAAACTAAATTCATGAATACTACATGAACTGTATGCTATTATTATACAAACCAACTTAGAGAACATATTCTTTGCTATTTCATTTTCACAATCCAGCTTGTGGTCACGCCTGGCAAACCCTCGAAGAGCAGTGGCTCCATTAACATACAGTGTTTGGTTTAGCAGATGACAGCCTGGCAACTGAGCAGTGCAGCTGTGAAAAAACCCTCAATACAGAGGGCACAGTCATAAAACACAATAAAACATAGGGAATCAACAGGGCCAGTCTGACTTCTGTGCACCCTGCAAAAAAAATGTCACAATGAGAAAAACAGTTGGTGCTGCTCTATTACTGAACCATCACATTTCATTGAATTATCAATCTGTCTTCTCCACTTCAGCTGAAAGTGGTTAATCCCCGCTAAACATAGTGAGCAGGATGTAACCTAGGTTTGCTATGTATTTAATTGGAATTAAAGATGAATGTTGGGTTTCCCTAAATGACAAAGAGAAGTCTGGATATGTAGTCCACATGTCTCCAGATGTCCTTGTCTACACCACTGCTTTCATTCACCCGACCACAACTGTAATTGCAGATGTGGAGTTGGCAAGAATCCAGCACTGAAGTAATGCGTACCAGGAGACGAGGAGTGTGTCCCACCTACACTATAACATACATGTTCTGTACAACCCAAAATATTAAGTGTTTACAATAGCTGAACATCATTAGGGGAAGGACTGCAGAAGTGAAAGTAGGATATTGGACTGACTTTATCAGAGGCTACGCAGGCTGGGAAAATGGAATATACTGGATGTCAGGAGAAGGCATTAGCAGGCACTGCCAAAACCTCAATTATCAAAGAGAGAAATGGAAAGTGAGAGAGACAGAAAAAGCATTGCTTATACTGAGGCTCAGGGATCAGGTGACAAAACCAAATGCATGCATCCACGTACCAGTAGCTATTCTTTCTGCAGAGTCATCACGAAAGGAGACGAGTGACGGTTTGAGTCAGGCCTGTGTTTTCTAATCAGCTATGACTCTTAACGAGTAATTGGTGGCAAGTCTGGTGCTCCATCACAGCGTGAGGCTCCTCTGATACTGTTGATCCTCTGACAGGGGTGGCCTGAATTATAAGACTTTACTTCTGCAATGCATGGTTGCTTGTTAGTGTGGTATTTCACGACATGGCTACTGTACATCTCACAGGGTCAAAGAATAAAATGCAATGAGTTGTTGTGTGTAAGCAGAAGAGGCATATGGATGAATTATGAAAGTTGAGATAGCAGAGACTTTGTCTTTCAGCTGCTTTCAGTGGCATTCTTGCCACTAGAGTTGCAAAAAAGCTAGGGATGTTCAATATTGGCTTTTTTACCGATATTGTCTAACTCTTAATTTCCGATACCAATATAAACCGATACCAATATTCCCCCCTCATAAAAAAAAAAAAGAAAAACTAAATCATTTTAGGTAACTAACATCACATATCTGCTATCATGCATACTTAAACTTTAAACAT
>JAUBNQ010000012.1:22871066-22888758 GCA_032353495.1 Ctenopoma kingsleyae | reverse complement strand
TTAATTTGCTTTTTAACTGCAGGTAATCATAAGAAAATCTCATGTCAGCATGAAACATACACACACGGCAGCTGACTTTAACTTGTACTACCACTGTGGATATTGCCACTTTAAACAAAGTTCAGGTTGATGCCAAAAAAATCCATCAGTTGACTTTTTAAACACACATGATAGTTTGTGCAGACACAACCAAACATGACTTTCACTGCCACTACTGTACCCAAATCGGTTAACATTTAAATCCCAAATTTAAAGTTTGTAGACGAGATCATTGATCATTTCTCACTGTTTGATAATCACCTGCTGTGTCACATCCATCACTACCTGTCCAATTACCACTACTGTACATGCAGAGCAAGAGAGGTGAGAATGCCATGAACACGCACACACACACACACACACATGGAAAAACGTTTGGTTAAAATGCTCTTCCGAGTCACTGTGCATGTGACGAAGTGTGGAGAACTACTGAGACACAAATATTGAGAATGGGTTGTAAATTTGGCAGAGCAATCTCTATTTTCCCTGAATGAATTACTCAGAATAGCAGACTGATTCATCCAGTGTGTGGGTGAATGTATTCCTGATGTCTCCCTAAAAAGCTTCCCAACATGACCTAGTATTATTATCAACAGGTGACAGCCACCATCACAAAACAACAATAAGGACTAAATTGCAGTTAAATATATAAACTGTCCACTTAAGCTACCTGCACACTTTACAGCTTGCATTCCCGTGGGTTAAATGTTTCTTTCTGCAATTACAGCTCTGAGACAAAACATGTCTTTGTTTTTAATAGTTTCTGCTAATTAAATCGAAACATGTTAACGTCTCTTCAAACCAGTTACTCACATTTGCATCTGTTTTTTATTTATTTTTATTTTTTTTAAGATTTCTTTTTCAGAACTCTGGAGTGTGTCGAGCTGCGAGGCGAATTTACCTGATCACATCCACCTCACATCCTGCACATACGCCGCATTTTCCTCCTCTAAAGCAGCACCTATTCATCTCGTTTAGACAGCCACGCTTGCGGTGACTGTAGGATAACATCTACGTGATATCCTGCGGTGACAAATGTCAGCTTTAGCACCTATACGGAGAATGAATCACAGCTTGCAGAAAACGGCAGTAAAGAGGAGGATCAAATAAATCTCACAGAAACGTGCGTTTTCACACTGCGCTATGCAAACACGCACCGAGCCTGCAAAATGTGAAACAGACACCTGACACTGAGGCTCGTATTTCAATCTGCCATTAATTCCTGCTTATTATGACAGGCTTTCGCAGTGAGTTGATGTGGAGAATCACTTACACAGGATCAGTGGGTCCCGGATGATTGCCAGTTACAGTCTCTTTCACGTTATCCCAGATAATAACAAAAAGACGCGGAAGGATGCGCCGCTGCAAGTGTAAACTTCCGCGACACCACTCTGTCTCCCGGATACTTTTGGCTCTCCTGCCCCTCGGCTAGTCGACTTATTATTTTTCCCCCAAAGGAGCAGACGCAGGCACCGCTGAATGGGTGATCACGAGGTTTGTCTTACACGGAGAGAGGAGGAGGGGGGAGGGCGCACTGTGAGCGAGGTGAGGGATTGGCACCCAACCTTGATTCTTCCTGTATTCATGGTGACACAAATCGGTGTCGGGATGGAGCTGTTACAGGTTGGATCTGCAGGTTGGAAAACAGAGATAGTTTAGTCTGTTACCGTGCTTGGCTGATCTGATCTTTAATCCCATTTTTTTTCCTGCTGATACCTGGGCATCCCGAGTTCCAATTTTGGCACTGTTGCTCCTGGAGAAGGAAGAGGTCTGATCCATTCACAAAACCAGTCACTGTGCCATTACCCTCAGAGAGACATGAAAACACCTCAATTAATCCAGTCTTTGTTAAATCATAATACATTATATTGTCACATAAAATAAATTATTTCATTTCATATATTTCATATATCAAATATATCTGCTATTATACATTCCCATATTTCCATATACTGTCTCATTTATCCTTAAAGGATGATTTTTAGAAATGTGAACAATCTAAAGTGAAAATGGACAAGAAGCAGTTAATGTGTCCCAGTGTGTCAAGCCTCTGTTTGAGGTGGTACCCAAACATCTCCTTCTATTCAGGCTTGGGATGATGGTAAATGAAGACTTACAGGAAAATCCACACACAGGAGGGAGAGAGTAGCTATAGCCAAGCAAAACTTAAATAAATAGTGAAAACAACAATAAAACAAAGAAAGGAAACAAAAATAAATATGCAATTTCTGTTTATTGTCATTTGTGAATAAACCAATACAAACTGTGTGCTCTAAGCTTAAATACTGGCAGTACATTTGGTGTTCGCAGTAACTGAGTGAATTGAAACTCTGATATGAATCAGATACAGTACCTAAGATTAGCTTTACTACAGCAGGGCTGTGACCAGTTTTTCACATATTGTATATAGACCAAGGGTGTTGGCCACAAAGACTTCCAGCACACAAATCCATAATGACTATGGTGGGGGACTAGTCAAAAATTGAACTTGAGCAAATATGACTGTGTAGTGGATGATCAATGGTGCACTTTAAAATGTGTGTGGTTATTATGGTTTATGCTCACAGCTTGGAGATTTGAATAATACGTGTCTGGCCTGTTAAACTGCAGTTTTCTTGCTTTGTCTGCAAGATTTAGTCATAGCGGGGAAACAAACACACTGTATTACAAACACATGAGCTGCTGGGGCATAACTACAACAAAGGCAAGGTAGAGAAAACTCAAAAGTGACAGTTTGCACAACGCAGACTTTAGAGGAAAGAGTGTAGCAGGTGTCACCAGATTGGAAAAAGGAGTCTTTTCTGAGCATGTACAGTCTCAGTACAAATCCAGCATGCTATTGTGGGTCAGTAAGTAGTTTCACTGTAGAGTGAGGGGGTCACTGTAGGGTTTCACGTCAGCAGTCATCTGGTCACAAGTGCATACGTTTGAGTAAAGCTTATAAAAGCTTCACGCTTTGATATTTCTTCTGTTTAAGCTTTACGCTTCACTGCTGAGTCACTTACTGTGCATTTACATCAGTGGATCTGTAGTGGAAAAAAAGATCTCTTACTTTTGTGCCCTATTCATAGACATTTTCCTATAGTATTTCCAGAAAGACTGCATACCGGGGGAACTTACACCTGTGGGATTCAGCTTGTTACAAGACAGCTGCACACCTTGACAATCCCATCAATCTTGTAATGTAGTCATCTTCAGAAGCTGCCAAGTGAAAATGCTATCAGCAAGTCAGACTGACTAGTACTACTGAAAGCCTGTGGTGGTGCATAGCATTCTGGTACCTCCACGTCACCGTCACGAATTGTGTGTTCTTGTGGACTCACATCTATGTTTGTGGAGATAGATTATAGCTCCACAGCCTCAAAGCTGGCATTTAAGGTTCCTTTCCTCTCTGGGTTTCACTGCACACTACAGTATATGATCTCGTCCTTTGACCAAATGTCAGCCTTCAAAACCATATAAATGGTCAATGAATCATCGGGCAGTGTGAGTAGATTTGTGGATGTTTTGTCAGGGAAACACATAACAATGATTCTTTTGGAAAGGAAATAATTTGTCATATTATTGTAACTTCATGTAGGCAGAAAACACACCCACCACTCAAACGTGTCCTCACTGGATAAAGTAATGACAAAGTATAACCTCAGCCACCAGGGGGGGCCTCCAAAATGCTAAATGCCATTATTTTGTTTTCTGAATTATAAAGAATAAATCCCTGATTTTGTTTTTGTCCCCAAATTGTGGCGCTGACACCAAAGAAAGTAACTATCTAATTTGGGGAGTTGATCATCATATCACATTGAACCTTGAATACTGTTTAGTCACTATACAAACATTTATACGTGTACTTATCACTACATGTAGAAATACCCTATAATTTTTCTACTCAAGTAAAAGTATCAAAGTACAACATCTCAACTCCATAAGAAAACAGTGTATTTTAAACAATGTTGAATTTTATCATCAGTGTATGAATGTGTAAAATGAAGTAACCACCTTATATAGTGATGATTAATGAAATGATACATCAGCATTTTATTAATAAATAATGATTTTTATAAGAATCTAATCCTGCAAAAAGTATCTAGTAACTAATAATGTTAAAATAAATATAGTGGAGTAAAAGTACATTATTTTCCTCTGATTTGAAGTGGAGTAAAAGTAAACATAAAATAAAATAGAAATACTAAAGTACAAGTATCTCAAAACTGTACTTCAGAATGTGACATTGCTTACTATTCTCTACAACAAAAGATGCATTCATGATATGTTCAGGGTCTAGTAGGATGCTGAATTGTAAATCAGTTGTACCATGACTGCTAAAGCTATATAATCTTGAAAGCCAAGTGTGCCTTACTGTACCTTTCTGAAAAAATGGATCAGACCTATTGATGTTTAATGAGCATATTCATGTTTCAAAGACAGTGTCATATTCATACTCAGCTAAGAGAAACAGATTTTTCACCTGCAGCACTCAACATCCAGTCACTCTTCAGTGAATAGTTCATTGTATACATATACATACACGTTTACCATAATGAAAGTATGTTCATGTGTTAAAATATTAAGAGCATAATTTCCAGCAGGAGAAAAAGACTGACCTCTCTTGAATCATACATGATTACAGTTTTTCACAATTGCTAAAACACCTTTCTTGAAACCTCTACCCATTTTCTCAAAACCTTAAATACATAAAATTCAAACTACATTCACAAAACCTCAGACTTTTCCATCAAAGTCAAACTATCACCTCAAAATCAGTTATCCTGTGTTCAAAAGCAAACACTGTGTTCAGATCATACACACAGCAAGTAAAAATTATATTCACCACAGAGCATTTGTTAGACACTACACAGAATAATTTAGGACACAGTATCCAGAGCATGTAGTTAACAGGAAATATTTATTGTAAATGCATTTAGCAAATAATTATCATAGTCAAAGTGATATCGACAATCAGGACAAAAAATATCTGAAAACCACATTACTGCACAATCAAAGTCGCAGAGACATCGTGACTTTGTGTGGGGTCTGGCCATATTTCCACAATGGCACATTGGCCAATTATGTTCTGCCTCTCTATGGGGTTGCATGATAGCTCAGTGGGTAGAGTCCTTGTCTTCAAACCCAAGGGAGACAGGTTCAATTCTTAGTCCCAGGAAGTTACATGTTGAGGTTATCTTGACAGTAAAAAGACACCAAAACCAATAACTAACAGAGCCTATCAAAGTTGATGTTTTGGATGGCATTATTTTGATGAATGAATTCTGCAAAGGGGAAAATGAACTTACAAACATATACAGCCAATAAAATTAGTATTGTAGTGAGTGTTACAATACTTTCAGTGTGTATGTTATACTGTATGTCAAATGTTTAAGGTTTGGCCAAAAGAGTGTTTGATTTGAAAAATGAGTTTAGGCCACTGAGAATTTGGTTCAAATAATGGAGATTAGTGTTTTAGCAATTGTGAAAAACTGTAACTCTGTAAAGTGTTTAGTCCACGAAGCATGCTCAGTTATTGCTCAACAATTGAAATCTAGTAAAATGCCTGATTTGTTGTAATTAATTCATGTATCAAAGTATTAAAGGCCTAAAATATGACAGACCTCAGGATCAAAGTATTGATTTTGGATTAAAGCGTCTGCTTTTAATCCTATGTTAATGCAGTGGTGGAAGAATTACTCAGATCATTTACTTAAGATAAAGTCAGAATATACTGCAGTGTATTCAAAATAATACAAAAGAATTAGCTCAAAATACGAAATACAATTAGCTCAAAAATACTAGAAATACCGAATGTAAAAATAGTCTTCAAGCAGAATGGTTCATTTCGTATCAGTGAATATTATATTGCTGAATTATCATTTTTGATGCATTACTCTAATGTTGTAGCTGATAATGACCCTGTACTGGTCTGACCATATATTTTAAAGTAGTTTACACACGTTTGGGTAGTTTGTGAATGGGGTTCAATAAATTGTTGTGATTATGTTGTGTTTTGGTTTATTAGTCTGAATTGAAAAGTACTTAGTAAAGTACATGTAGTGGAGTAAAAGTACATTTGTCCCTGAAATGTGGTGAAGTAAAAGTCTAATGTACTAAACAATGGAAAAACTGTATTTCACTACAGTACATAAGTAAATGTACTTGAGTTATTTTCCACCACAGCAATAATGTGTGTAATAAGAGAAACATATTTGCCTCTTCTCAGTCAGTCTCTTTGTTCAGTCTGAAGTGGTTCAGCTTATTTAATTTAAACATTGTCTTTTGTGTCAGTGACAGAGTGGAGGTGAAGCCTCTGCCTACTCAGCATGACTAATTGCCCATAAGTGGCCATTCCAGTGCTGGAAACAAAGCATCACAAATACCAAACAAACATAGTGAGTCACTCCGTCCATGCATTGCACCGTTATTTACAGTGAGAGGTTAGGGGAGGAAAGGGTAGATAATTTATAAAGATGGGGGAAAAGACACATTTGATAAACACTTTCTCAGAAACCCCTTGGGTGGATGGAGCTTCAGTGACGGAAAGGAGTCATAAAGCCATTTCCCCTGTTATAGCCAATAAACCAGCCCTAATTGTCCTCTGGCTTGAATAATGAGTTACAGCAGGAGCAAGGGAAAATCACACATGTTGGAAAACCACTGCTGTGCTTCCTGAATACACTATATGCAACTATAGCAATAGCTGTCTGTACTGGATGGAGCTGGTTACTCAGGTACTGGAAAACACTTTGCCAGCACATGTTCATGAGACCTATTTACATTTTGTTAACAAGTTAACAAAAATACAGTGCATGAAAATAACAGGAAAAGGAAAGTAAAGTGTCCAGATATCAGGAGGTCAGATAATGCTGCAGGGAATAAACGTGTAGCTTTAAAGCTCCTCAGACTGTGACTGTTGTTCTGCATTTTCTGGCTGGAGTCCATTTGAGTGTGTTTTCATGTGCAAAGCTTTCTGGATTAGCAGTCATACTTTGAGATGTTTCTTTTAGCCTTCAGTGTTTAGAAACCACAACTTACAGTATTAATAGTCTGTTCGGTCCCCTCCAGACTATATTAGTCACACAGCACAGAAGCCCGCTAACCTCCCTCCTTTGCTGTGTTTATTTCACAAATGTGAATGAGTGAGAGTAAATTTGCCAGCCACTTCACTTCCCAGTTTGCTTGCCAATAGTTTTCTCCAGCCAAGCTTAGCCTCAGCTGTTTACAAAGGAGGTGTTTCTGTTATAGCCACCCAGCCCTGCAAGATATTTCTATAATAGAAGATTATAGATTTAGCAACACTTCTCGATACATACCACCAGAGAATTCAATCTGGAATATGTTTATTTCAGCAGAATATGAATGTGACCAGCAAGATGACAAATTTAGCTTTGTACTTATACAAAGTTTAATTGTCAAAACCAAAGCAACAGAGAGAAAGAGATCCTGATTTTTAGTCCTCTTTATGGACTACTTTACACTAATCAATATGTTTTTATTAAAAATGGATCAATGACTGTATGTAATGCAACAGCACAAGCTTTGATAAGCCTACAATGAATTACTACACAACTCAATAGTTCTCCACAGGTCTTCAATGCTCCTATTTTGAGATAAAAATCCATTCAGTCAGTTTTAAAACAAAACCTCGAGACAGCCATTCACACCACATCCTGAGAATATGACTGAGATGAAGCAATTCTCTAAAGAAGAATGGCGCAAAATTCCTCTTGAAGGTTGTGCTTATTGGCTGATGGTTCAGCCAGGTGTTAAAACACTGTTACTTTTCCCACCATCTCTCTGTATGTTTAATGGGTGTGTTCAATAACAGTGCAGTTTCACCCTGTCTCACCCAGATACAGATATGGTCGACTCCCTCCTCTCATCCAAGGCTTCAGCCCTCAGTGGCATTCTTTGAGTCTAACTCCTTGCTGTCATGGTAACCAGAGCAGAGACATGAGGTGACATCTCAATTCCGTCATTTGATCGCTCTTTGCTCCTCGATCGTCACTCGACCCGTAAGTTGGTCAGGTCCTCCAGCTTGAAAGCTGTCCCAAGCTGTCTTATTTTTGCTTAGAGGAGCAACAAGTGAGGACATTTTTCAGGAGTCTTGAAAGAGGACACATGTGGACATTATGGGTGGGCAGCTTGATTCCCCAAATATCAGTAGTGGTTCATTTCCTTGAACTGTGCTTCAATTTCTTTATATAGAATATTTTTCACAAAACCCTGAAGTAATCTGATCCCTGTCTGTTTTCTGAAAATACTCACCAGCCTCTTAAGTATCTCCTCAGTCTGGTTACTACATTGCATACTCAGCTCCAACACGTGCTCCTGGACTACGTTACCCATCATCCCCTGCTCTCCTCACTTCCTGGTTCAGCCAGAACTGACTCACTACTCACCTCTGGATCTGCTGGGTTCCTTCTCTACTCACCAGTGAGTAAACAGCCTAAATACAAATACTTGCCATGATCCTGGTATCCATATTAATTCTGATCTGTGTCCAGACTCACCTGAAGATCTATCTCGCTCCTGCCGACCCCTGCTGTTCTGTTTCCGGTCCTGGTTCCTCCTGCAATCATTCACAATTATCATCTTGTTCGATAAACCTTTTAAACCTCGAGTACGCCTCACGGGCATCTTTTGAGTCCTCAAGCCCTTACATGTCACAGCCACAGCTACAAGGAAATCCAACAAATGTGGAAATGGTGCCAGGACACTCGAGCCATCCTGAGAGCTTAGTTACTTATGTGTGTCTTTGATTTGTTCAGTAATTTTATTATGTGTTATAATTTATGTTAACAGATGATTCACTGAATTTCTAGCTGAAACACTATAATGTTATATACATGCCATGTGTAGCTGTGAGCATAAGGGAGTGCCATCAAAAAGAATCTCTGGGAAGTGAGGGTTGTTTAAAATGCTTTTAAAAATGACCCAAAAAATGGAAGGTTCGTTATAAAAAATAGCTACTGTTTATAGAGGTAAAATGTTTTAGGTTGGATTTCTCCTTTAGCCTACATTACATGTGTCAACTGTATTATATTCTTTGGAAAACAGCCTTTACATGAAAATGAATTATGGCAAAACGTCAAAAAATGTATTTCATAGTAATAAAAGGGCTTTCATCCAGCTTGGAAACAAGAGCAGCAGAGCAACATCATGTTGGCAGTGTGCCATTTTCTTGTTATACCAATGATTGAAACTGCACCTGGCCTATTTTCTTGCTTTTGAGAAGTAATAGAGCAGAGTTTCCTTCTATTTTAGAAACCAAATGAGGTATTTGTGCATATGTGTTGATTCTTTTGAGATGTCACGTCTCCACAGAGTCCCCGGGCACACTGATTTAAGATTTAATTGATTGTCTACAGACTGAACGTTTTCTCTTTCTGGGAGCTTTGATGTCTAAAATGATATGTTATGGTAATTTGTAGATGGATCAAATTGACTGCAGTTGGAATAAAGCAGCATTTCATATGATAAAATGAGGGCTGTGATTGCTGAGTGCCTTTTTATTCAGTAAAATACTGCAGGGGGCAGAAGGGGTACAGATGTGAGATTAAAGACAAATGATGTTGGCTACTGAAGACATGTTTAAGATTCACTTTGAGTCAGTTGAGCGCTTCTCCTTGTGAGCATGCTAATGCTCAAATAGCCAAGGACACACAAGTGAAATGTAACAGGCCGCGTAGTGATCTCTCTTTGTTCATTTTCATCACAGTCGTCCTTGGTTTCCTTCACTGTTTCCACATGAGAGGATTGCTGCTTTTCTCTATCTTGCACCTTTCAAAAAGCTGTTGAAGAAGAAGAAAATGTGGTGTAGAGGAGTATTGATTGGCAGACTAAGTCTGTACCGGAGTGATGGCTGTATGAGTTTAAGTCTCTTGTTTCTCCATGACCAGACAAAGAATACACACACACTGTATATGGCTTTCCCTCCCTATAGATGGCAGGTAGCACCTTAAATTGCAACTTGAAAATAAAAGAGTAATAGCGGGGTATTTTTTCTGTAATAACAAGGCGATGAGGGGTAACATAAATGTAATAACAAAGTAATATCATGGTAATTGCCACATTAATAGCAGTGTAACAGCAGTGGATATACAGTATCTAGATGATAGATATTTACTGCAGCTCTTGGTTTTTGGTTTAATCTCTAACAGGTAGTATTGTTTTGTTTTTTTTACTTCTGTTCCATCATTATTATATCGAAAATACCATGTGTGTTTCCAGGTAACAAATCTAAATACTACTACTACTACTACTACTAACTAGTTATTACTTTGGTAATTACCGAGATGGCATTATATTTCTATTATCAACATATTATCCCCCATTACATTGTTATTACCAAGTTGCAATGTAAAGTGTTATGATCAGCCACACTGCTGACAAACAGCTTTGTTGGTTACCCTCGCTTATATAAACATATTTCTACAAGTATTTACAGTATATGACATAAATTACTAGTCTTCTCGTTTCTGGTCAGAGCACGTTCAGCTGAAAAGTGTTTTTTTTTTTTTTTACAGAACATCAACAGCTACTGGTCATGGAGCATCTTTGGACACATTGACAGCAGCTCAGAGGAGAGCTGCCATTGAATGGCACTTCCCATAGGGAGCAAGAGGAGGGCAAATGATAAGCGTGGCTCTGCATACCAATTTTATACAGCTGACTCTCTGACATGCTTTAAAAAAGTTAGTTTAAACTTGAAAGTGTGAAGTGAATAGCAAGGATTTTACGTATCCTCTCTCTCCCTCAATGTGATTACTGTCTCTTACACTGTGGTTTCTGTGCGGTTAATGTAAACTTCTAACCTTGGTAACATGATTTCAACATGTCTCACAAGAAGTCATCTGATGTTTTGTTAAACTAGAGCACAGACTGTGATTCTCAGTAGGAATGACACTGACATGAGTTACAGACATGTTTATCACTCTTCAAATCCATTTAGGATTGGTTGCCAAGTAAAGCAGCGTTTGCTGTATTGAGGTCATTTTTCACTCTTGCCTTCCCTTTCCTCTTGACTAAACATCCGCTCCATCTAGTCACACCGTTAGCCTGCAGACGTCTAGCCAATGGTCTTGCTGAACCTCCAGGGAGATGCCTGCAACAACAGTTCCTACGCAGAGTCAAACGTATCTCAGCAAAAAGAAACTGGAGGAGTGGGAGCTGGGAATAAACATCTTTTATTCTCTCCAACTCAAACTGTGACTCACTGGGAAATTACAGATCCTTCTTCAAGTTTGTGAAAGCCGTTTGTTGAGTAAGAAGCTACATCTTTTACTGATATACTAGAAAACAGTGCTTTATAATGGTATATGAGCATTTTGTGCATGTTTCCAGTCCCAGTGGGAGACAATTCCTGTGTGACTAAGAGCCTGAGGCTTGAAGACATTAGACTTGGTTCTCCTCTCTCTCACTCCCCCTCACACTTTCCATCCTGTAATACACCTTGAGACAGGGCGTCTATTCATGTACAACTTGACCCATCTGGAGATTCTTGATGACTTGCAACATTTTAAAGCTCATAGAAACTCCCTACAGAGACAGATTAATCCTGCCAACATGCTTGCCAATAAGGTAAAACATACTGTAGAAAATGAATAACAACACTAGTTTCTTTATCTTTAATTCTCAAATAATCACGAGTGTTTTTTATCCACATGGTACAGTTCAGTATTCAGTTTCCAGTAGTCTACTGGCTGACAGATGAATTAACACTGTTGATAGCTGCTTTATTTCAGTGAGAGGTCTGCTGAGGCATAATTACTGCAATTCTACCAGGTTTACTGAAGTGTTTGGATCAGTGAACAACTGTATAAACAGTTACTGTGTGTATACATTTTGAAAGCAGACGGAAATAGATTCGTGTATACTCACCCAGGAGACAAATTCAATGCATAACGCAGAATTTCTTGACTAGACCCAAATAACCAGTTTTTCATTTATGTAAAGACGTTTGACAACATAAGTTTTCTCTCTACTCTCTGTGCTCTCTCTTTAAACACACACAAGAACACACACTTTGGCAGGAGCTACTGTGCAGGCTTAAGTGGAAAATGACCTTCATACTCCTCTTTTGGACTGGGGTGGCAGGGTAGGTGGAGGTGTTTCTTTTTCTTTTTTTCTTTTAAAGGGGAGGCCCTTCAAGATGTCTTACATGTTTCTGCAGGACCGCAGGCCACTGGCTGGCGCACAGCACAGGCTTGTGGTGGGCTGTTTGTCTGCGTGAAGCTGGCATGGCCTCCCGTTCTCCTGCATCTGTTCTCCATTAGCAGAGCCGAGAGTATAAAGCAGGGAGCTGACAGGGGCTGGGAACAGTCTCGTTCCTGCCTGGATCATGGGGTTTACTATCTGGCTGTGCGTGCTGTGCCTGCAGGCAAGCCTGCTGTCACATGCCTTGGACTGCTCAGGATTGACTCAGGGAGAGCTGTGTGTCAGTGGACAGACCGCAGACGGACAGGTAAGAGACGCACTTCTAATAGACATGATAGTTATGGAAGGACAAGGGTGTTCATTATGTATCTGTCATCATCTGTGCTGTTGTGAGACTACGTGAGTAAGTGCAACCTGTTTGAGCCTTTTTAAATGTTGTTTGCTTGGAGCAGACTACATAATAACTAACTGTGCTCTCCAGCGAAAGTGAAAACTTTGAATTATCTGCATTTCCTACGCCAAAGAAAATCTCTAGTTAATACTTTATGTAATGTAAGCTGGCACCGAAACGTGGTGATATCTAATGTTAATTGAGTTGGATTTTTGTTTTTAAAGAAACTGCTTTATGGTTGTCTTTAAAATTATGATCAACCAATCAGTCAGTTTTGTAGACACCATCCACAATCACCACAGACTCAAGAAATCTAACTCATATGTGTCTTCAGTATGACTAGATTAAATCAGAGAGGGAGAAATCCTTCAGGACACAGCTTATCGCCCCATGACAAAAATAAGCATCTTTAAAAGGCTAGTCTGTGTAGTCTGTGTATAAGTTTAAATGACAACTCACATACCGAGTTAGTTAGTTTTTGCTCAGACACAGTGTGGTCACTCTGCTGGAATATAAATTCACTACTTCAAAAGAGGCTGCTGTGGCAATAAGAGTGGTCATGTGCGTCTACGGATGGCAGATGTAGTCTAAACCTGACCTGTGGTGACATTTTCTTTTCCAATAGAAACAAAGTCTCATTGTAATGGTTTTTACAGCCATTTACAGCCTCAGCACCAAAAATATACCCCTCTGTGGAACAAAATCCTCCAACTCCCCCTTTTTGGGTTTTCATGTGGCTACCGGCTGTTATACTTTAAACTTGTGGCTAGCATTTTTCTGCGGACAATCCTTGTGTTCTGTCCAAAGTAATCACCCTCAGATAGACAACATATTAAACAGCTGCAGGATGAGAAAGGAGGATTTTCACCCACACATAAAAGACTTTGAGTTGGGAATTCGGTTCCATCTGAGGGGGTTTGTGCCACATGTTTTTCTGCAGCTGTTATTTGTGATGTAATTACAGCACATACAATTATAAGCTTCAAATGTGGTGAAAACTAACTAATACCAGAGGCAGCATCTTTTAAGAGGCTATATTTGGTCCATTTGATTTAGTTTACTTATGTCTGTTCCCACCAAAGTAAGTCGTGTTTATAATGGAGCAGAATACATTATGGGAGTCATCAGCACATAATATGCACAACAGCAGAAAGCCAAATGGACTGTGGCAGGTTTTGATGAATATCCTTAACACACCCACACAGACACAAAAACATACAGCCTGGTTTTACAGACCCAGGTTGTCTACACCCAGAAGATCACAGCTTTAGCTTCACACCAGAAATGTTTGGTGTCTAGGGAGGAATTCTTTGTTTTGTTCTGTTAAGGGATGATTTCAGTGTGTGTTAAACAGGACAGTATAACTGGATTTGTCTGGGTCACTGCATTACTTTTACACAATGAAAATAAAGGAGGATGATCGTGATCACACTAGTTATGCTGCAGCATAAATTCACATTTCTGCTGAAAATGAAAAATACAGCATGGATGCAGACTGTTGATCCTGTCCTCTTCTTCCTCTTCTCAGTATGATGATCAGAAGCAGCAGAGGGTGCTACCCTTAACTGAAGGACTGGTATGTGTCACCACTTAAACATTGTTCTTCCATAGGTTATACTAGAATCCATTAGTTTCTCTGTGAGGGGGCATCAGAGCGTCAACTCTGAGTCAGTTCGTATCATAGGACCCCGACAGCAGGTATAACAGAAGTAAAATGTTACCTGTTGGAGTTGTTGGAGGTGTGCTGTGAAGGAAGGCTAAGTTCAACACAAAACATAGTTATGTTAATCAGTGCAAACTGAATAACTAGATAATTATGTTACTTAAATTATAAAATGATGTAATTGTGACTGAGCTATCTGGCAGTGAAACTCCTGAACTACTGCCATTTCTGAAATGAGAGAGACAGACAAACGCAAGTTAATGACTGTCCATTACACACACATGGGTACATCCTTGCAGCCTTAACACATGTAGCCTATAGTATATTACGATTGTCTTTCTCCTTTAAACTATACAGCTGTTGTGCTACGGCCAATTCTAAAATGTTCCATCTCACAATGTTAAAAACTAAAACAGTCTTTACAATGTAGGTCAACAGCAATCACTGTCAGCACTTTATAAATGATTGTGAGGCAGATATTGTGGGGCTAAAGTAGTCATCTTTGTTTTCAACAGAATGGAAAACTAGTGGTTCATAGTTATTATCCAATACTGGAAACAATCTTTTTATTTCCACACTTATATAACTTGGGAAAAAAAGTATTTGTAGAGTCAAACTGCTGCAGTACTCTAATACATTTACCACAAATTCCTAGTTGGAGAACTGAAACCTGTTGTTTCTCAAAGTGACAGACCATTTATTAGGAAAAGGAGTGGATCAATAGCAGTGCTTTGTTTATGCGATCAATGAGAGATCCAGGAAATGGCAGTGCCACCGCAGATTTTTTTTTTTTTTGCAGATTCCTCCCCTTAATGCTGAAGTTTGCAAATAAAAACAAGGGGAACTGAATATGATGAGGGCTGGCCAGAGCATGATAAAGCAGGATGAGACAAGACAGGATGAGAAAGGGCAGAGGCAAACAGAGCAGAACAGAGAAAATGAAACGCAGCTCCAGTATGCACCTCACATAAGACTTCATGTGCTTTATTACACAAGGAGACTTCCAGGAGCTGTTGTTTTCCCTCTTTGGTTGTGACTGTCTCATTCTTGCAGGGTTTGTTCAGACGTAAGAGACAGTTGGAGCGGAGGGGTCCCACCCAACTCAGTCACTCCAACGTGCCTGGGGCTGTCTCTGTCAAAGGCTTCCCTAACACTCTCATCCAGGTAAACCACTCTTGTTAGTCACACAGACACAGGAGTCAGAGTGAGCAAAAGTCAAAAGCGGGGGAGGTGGTTTGCAGCAGCAGCTGCTGCTGACCAAGGTCCAGTGAAGATTTAGTCATACTGTGTGCTGAAACCTAAGAAGGATGCACAGAAACCACATTAGTTGCTGACTAAATTGATAAAAGTATAAGACCATGTAAGTTAGAATAACAGTACACTAGGAGGGAGGCAGCTGGGAAGTATGTGTGTTTTTTTTTAATCAAATGTCTTCAAACAAAGCACAAATGTGTGTATAGAGTATCAGTGTGTCTAATAATCCCCATGTCTATTTCTTAGGCTGATAGGTCCAGGCGACACTTGGGTCAAGCTGCGAATAAGAAAAGGAACAACAACAGGAACATATCCCGCGTTGGCTCCTACTCCCTCCTTAGCAACGACAAGAAGTCCACCCCCCTACAGGTGAGTCTCCATGGAGACATTTGAGTGGAGGAACAACTGGGGCAAAAAGTCCAGATGTGCAAACAGAGTTATAAGGCCACCTTATGTGGTTTTATTGGATCAGCTGGTGGACTTGCCAGCATAATCTGTTTTTTGAAATGACTTGTAGAAATTCAGACTGAGGTAATTTCAGTTTTGGTGCAGAAAACCATAATCTCGTTCAGCACACTGAAATAAGTTGATTTCCTCACAAACAATGTCACATCTGTACTACACTAACACTGTTCTGAATTGGATTTCACTTCCAGGTAACCAGAGCAAGGAGACAGGTGAAGCCAATCCCCCCCAAGAGGGACAGCTCAAGTCGCTCTGGGGCTTACTCTGTCCTGGTAAGACATCATGTAATATTTATTCTCCTACATACAATTTTACTATACTACTATGTTTGATGCATATTTATGTGTTCTGTGCTCTCCAGGGAGATCCACTGAATGACGGAAGAACAGACCCAAAATGAGCACACTGAAGACATGTGCTGGAAAATGAAAATATTTCTTCTCTTTTTGGAACAAGTGGTGTGCACAGTAAAATATGTTGGTGTTTTAGCAAAAAAAAAAAACATGGAAACAAACTTCAGTTTGGTGTAAAAACCTGATATTTGAAATAACAGCTTTGGTGTTTAACATGTGTGTGTTCATCATTACTATGTCAGTCAGCTTAGCAGCTAGTATGCACTTATAGATACTTTTATATACTATTGTAAGTTTCTAATATATTCCTGCATGTTATAACAGCACAAATGATCCCATATTAATATTGTATTTTGCCATTTTGTTGTAACCTATTTAATCAGATTCCTGCTGAAGACTGGGGATTTATTTTTGCAGAAATAATTCTGGTGTTATTGTATCAGATTTCAATAAAAGTTTAGTAGAGACATATGGTCCAAACGTCTTTAAACATTAAGCACTTCATGCTTCACTGGAACGTTCTCTATAAAATTGAATAATAGTTTTTACACTCTGAGTTCTATTAAGACATTGTATAACTGTTCTTGCAGCAGCACAGTCTTTCCCTCTCTCTTTCCCAGAATAACACATTACAGCTCACATACAAGGGTCTGCAAGACTGCCTGACTGATTCATAAAATTAAGTATGGGGAGGCTGAAATACCACTAAGTCCCTAATTACAGATTTTAACTGTTACATGCATAGCGCAGGTTTGGCGAAGATGTTAGCAGGATAACCCTGCTGGACCCTCTTTTTAAGAGAAGGTTACATTACAGTTTGCATTACAACTACTGAGGGCAAAGAGCCACTGCATGTGTGAGAGAAGGAAAAAAACATTAATGCAGTCCAGACCACCTGCTTGAGGAGTCTAATTCTGCGTAATTCTTGTGTCATTTTTAATTTGGCCAGGAATGAAACACAGCATGGTCTGAACCAGAAGATTGGTTTTAGTACTTGTGCTGGACACTGACGTCAACATATGTACAAAATCAAATTACAAACATTACAGTACATGTTTCATGACCCATATACAGCTCTGGAAAAAATTAAGAGACCACTTCATGAAAGTTGTGATTGCAAATCAGGGTTATTCCACCAAATATTGATTTCTGAACACTTCCTAATTTAAAACATTAGTAATTTACTGTGTAAAAATGAATATGAATTTGTTTTGGGTTTTTTTTAGGGATGTCCGATATTATCGGCCTATCAATATTCTATGTAATATGAAAATATGACAAATCTGAGGTATAGTTTTTGAGATATTTTTGTTTGTTTGGCACACATTGCAATAATGTTTAAAGTTTAAGTATGCATGATAGGAGATATGTGATGTTAGT
>JAUBNQ010000012.1:22860867-22870966 GCA_032353495.1 Ctenopoma kingsleyae | reverse complement strand
CAAAATCAGAGAAACTGGTCATTTTTCATTGGTCTCTTAATTTCTTCCAGAGCTGTATGTTTAATAAAATAACTAATCAGCAAGGTTTTATCGGGCCAACCCAAAGCGAAGCCACCAGAAAATCCTGACTATGAGGCAATGTGATGAGGAAAATGAGCCTGTGTAAAAGTGGAAGGCAATCTAAGTGAATGGGATGACTCATCCCCTGTTCATTTAATGATCAAAGCCCTCTCCTCATGACGTAGATACCGTGTGCAGTACACAGTCATTTATAGGGTTTATAGACAAAACACAGAGAGAAAAAATAACAAGATGTTATTTATAAATTTGCAGTTATCCCCGAAGCACATAATTAGTGCCAAATATGCATCAGCAGCCTCTGTGAGCTCTATGTGAATACAAACAAGTGTAAGGTCAGCTTCATCTGATGTCTGGGTGACATCACATAGCCTGGTTGTGAGTTGTCTTGATATTATCAATAAACAACCACAGGATGCAATTCTGATTTCTTTGAACCAGTGACAAATATACAGATCTTATCATTTAAAATAATCAAAAGGACACAACCTCATCTCACTCCACTGACTGACTGTAGCTTTGAGCTAATACATCCTGGGAAACTAGAGGCTGGTGACCTAATGGAAAGAGGCACAGATCATGCACGTAGAAGGAAAGAAACAAACATACTCATACATTCTTAAATATGTGAATCGTTACACTAACCTATAATCACTACTTACTCAACCCTGACTAACATTAACCAGTTGTAAACCTAACCATCCCCTCATTTTAAACAGTCTTCACCCTAAAATGCAACGATTCACACATTTAAGAAGGAAAGTTCCCACAAGGGTCAACAAATTTATGTCTCCACAACACTAATAATACAGTAATAAAGTGTAGTTGTCATACACACTCATATACAGAATACATTTCATATCCCTTTATCTTAACCATCACAATTAACTGCCTTATCCCAACCCTCACCTAATTCTGATCTTAACCCTAAAACTAAATCTAATCTTTTCACGTTGTACAGACTGGCAAAAAATGTCAGAATGTCCTCACAACTATGGTACTGAATCAGAGTCAGAATCAGCTTTACTTGTCAAGAATATTTGTGAGAAGAAGGTGAGAAAGGAGGTTATATACATACAGCAGGATTTATGTGCAGTGTATGTACAATATTTACAGCATATATATTATATGATATTATATATTAACTATTAAGTTGTATTGATGTACACTGTTGTGTAGTGCCTGCTAGAGGGTAGGAGTTGTAACAGGTTGTGTCCAAGGTGTGATTTTCTCTGCCTATTCCTGAAGTCAGTTTAGACTAGACATAGACAGACACATAGGCACAGACAGATCCTGCCACAAAAAAATATGTTGCTGTATATGGACATGTTATAAATAGAAATGAGCCATATAAACCCATTTCCTCTGGTGACGTAAACGTTAAATCAGTCTTCAATCCGAGTGTGTGTCACCATATGTGGTCAACACAAAGGGAATCCTTATAGCTGTGTTTCGTTCATAGCGGTTGTGTAATGGAGTGTGGCGTTGTTTCCACTACGCTTTGGCTTTATTTACCCCCTGGAGAACAAAGCTGAGGGTAATCAGTGCTAACGAAATAATATGAAAGCCTTCAATCTATAGGAGTGTGGTAGGAAATGACACAAGCAGAGTGATATGTCAGGTTTTCCCGTAAAAGGTTGGTCGGGTTGTTGTTGTGTAGTTAATCACTTACAATCAACATTCATTTGTCCTCAGTTTTGTCAGTGTTTTATTTAAGAGATAATTCAAGTTCATACAAATTATTCTTTTAGTTAATAACAACACTTGACTCACTAAGATGATTGTTGAAATCTGGAAACATGGCAGTATTACCGAGGTATATACTGAAGCTATAACACAATCAAATCAAATATCACGACAGATTTAGACTTAGGAAAGGGGATTCCATCTTCATACTCAGCTACCTATCTACAATTAGGAAAAATAGCATCAGAACAATGTTAAAAAAGCATACTAGACATAGCTAGTCCATACAGTTTAAGTTGCTTATGTCAATATTTGACATTTAAAAATATGCTTATGGTGCTTATATTATTATAGTATTATGCCTGTATGTTAAATATGAGTCACCAGAAAACACTGAAAACAACTACGGTAACTTGACTTATCTAAATGTAACAACTACCAGCACCTCTAAAACTCATTAAATAACATATTATATGTTGTTGCTTGTTTAACCCACATAGTTTTAACACTTGTGTTTTTTCACATATTAAACACATGAGATAACAGATTAATTTGTGAGCTTTAGAGGTATTTGTGGGTACGTTTTGTTGCTTTTGGAAAGAGCCAGGCTGACTAGCTGTCCCACCACAAACCTTCATGTTGCAGACAGACACGAGCGTACTAACTGTCTTCTCATCTAACTCTGCAAGCAGACAAATAAGGAAATTTGCCAAAATGTCAGACTTTTCATTTAAATTTACATATTTATTTGATGAATGTGAAAAGCATTAATTGCTCCTAGCAACCACTACAGCAGCTTCCGTGATTTTAAAAATCTGACCAAACTGTTGGCTTGTTAACAAATTGCCTAATGGTTTGACAGCTTGAATCAGGTCTTGAAAGTAAATAAGGTATTGCATGAACTGAAGACTTTCTGTAATCTATTAATTCTTTCTGACTGACAGCCAAATTAACGTATTTCCTACTCAGTATTCCTGAAGTGGTTCTCATCTATTCTCT
Source organism: Ctenopoma kingsleyae (assembly GCA_032353495.1). NCBI lineage: Eukaryota > Metazoa > Chordata > Actinopteri > Anabantiformes > Anabantidae > Ctenopoma > Ctenopoma kingsleyae. The sequence continues at coordinate 22,868,203 of JAUBNQ010000012.1, read as the reverse complement.
CTTGCTCTTGACATCAGACAGTGACCATGCTTTCGGGCTGAATTTGGCTCCTTCTCTTCATCTCCTGCCACTTCCCATCAGATCAGATACAGGGTGTTGGCTGTCTTCCTTCACCCCATGTCACTCCTGTCTGGTCTGACATCACCTCCCCCAAATGCTTCCCCAACTTCCTTTAACTCTTGCCACAGTGGCCTGGCACTGTCGCATGACACTGGCCGAATAAACAAATAGAGAAACAGAGATGTATGTGTGGTATGTATAAGTTCTTGCAACAGTACTTTAATATCAGTGCAATATATCAGCCTGCTGACCTTTCAACACATACAGCTGTGAGTTATTTATGGGCCAGAGCAAAATTCACTGAATTTTCCAGGCGCTGACACTGTTGATGAAGAAGTCAGGAAGTCACTGTCCAGAAAAGATTAATAATATACCTCCATCAATTCAGCAGATACTCTCCATAAAACTGTAGCTGGATTAACAAAAAAAGAAATATGATTTAATATACTAATAACAGGTGTGAATTTTATTATATTAAGAAGCAGGCTGGCAGTTTCCCCCTGTTTCCAGTCATTGTGCTTAGCTTAAGTAACCATTTCTTAGCACATGACAACAGTATTGATCTTCAAGAACATAAATTAGCATATTTCCCCAGAGGTCCAGTAAAATTGCAACACTCAATTGATAAGGAGTGAACCTGGAGTTTTTAGGGTTCCTAGGGCTCTGAAGCTTTGGGCAGTTGTCCTCTTTAGTTAGCATACACCCCCGGCAAAATCAAAACAGGTAAGGAGCTAAAGAAAATCAGTGGAGGTATAGGTTTTGTCACAATACTATAGGCCTGACAGCATCAGAAGTCCACACATTGTTCACCATTAATAATTCACAGGCAATAAACGCCTTTCTGCTTGAAGCAAATATTGCCACAGAAATCCAAAAGGCTGACATGAGCAGAGCTGAAAGAAAAATGCAGGGTTTTGTCAATTTCATCTCTGGCCAATTCATCTGTGAAGCTTTCCTTGAAGATGATGGATGCCTGCTGAGTCAGTGATATGGGCTCAACTCTGCCTTGCACAGTACATTAAATGAGAAAATACTTCTGAGTGTGACCTGCTGCACACTATATGGCCACAAAAATCTGATTTATTGAAGAGGGAATACTTTGAGACATAGTGGAGTCAATTTCACAATATAGACTAGTTGATTGCAAAGAGAATTGATAATTAAATGAAAGGAGAATTTCCCCAAAATATACAGTTTCTAGATGAATAAGAAGCCAAAGCTTGTTATGATCGATATATACTGTATAAGATCTTTGTCCAGTATTAAAGACTAAAAACTAAAGCTATCTTAAATCACACAGTTCAAAGCATGGGTAATTCAGCTGTGTAAACAGGACAATTTATTGTGTGATGGACATGCACAGAAGCAGAAAGTTTTCTTTCTCTTGTTCTCCTTTCTCTTTGGTTTGACACACAGGTCATTGCAGGATATGAGAAGGACAGGGTTGTCAGTGAAGAGAACTGAAAGGGCAGCGTAGGACGTTGGGCAGGCAAAGGAGGAATTCCAATCAGACTGAGGAATTTAGGATGGAGCCACAAAGCTGGAAATGTATTATAAAAGCTGGGAAAGGCAACCATGTCCCCTCAGACCTGAAGAATCAGTAGGGAATGGGGAAAAAATGTTGGCTGGAAACAACATATTTGCCTCTAGCCACCAAATTCATTGACTTTGCAACCATTTGTGAAAATTGCAAAGGCAAACTGGCACAATTATGTACTGTAGCTGAAAACAAGGGTGGAAAGGAACATTACATTTCTCAGTTACACTCCTCAAGGGCAGCAAAGTAATGGAATCTCTGGGCCGTGATGTGTTGTGAATGAGCACCAAAGAGCAGCGTAAAGTATTAAGTCATTGTCTCTAACTCTACAAACCACTTCAGGGACCTTTGGTAAAGAACAAGCAAAAAAAGTATTTAAGTTGTGGTTGGAATAGAAATCTGCTTCAACTTCTCTCAGCCACTCACACGTAGAAGTCATTTTAAAAGACCAAAGCAGCACAAAAGACTGATTACTGGGAATTATTGTGTCTTGCAACAGGCAACAGTAGTAACCGACTACTGATACAAATCCTTTTATGCCTTTTCATTTCCTCCTTTATCACGCCGTCCATAACTGCCATATCGCTGTTATTTGTCAAAGGCTTAGCATCAAAGTGCATCAAAATAAACCTCAGTCAGCATCACTGATGTATGATAAAATAACAAATGTTCTCAAGAATAGACATAAAGGGAAGCAAGAGCTGACAGCGAAGGACACAGGTATAAGAAAAGAAAATGTGGGAGAGGAAAAATCTTTTAGTGGTTACTGTGTCCACAGCTCAGAAACCTCCAAAGTTTAGCTCCAAGTATATGAGGTTTAACGAGTGCCAGCCACAGCAGAAACATATTAATATTTATCTGACGATAAATCTCTCTCTGAACATATGGAGAGTGGAAAGGCTTGTTGGCGTAGGAGTGTGGTCTCACATTGAATTTTGAAGTCAAATGGCTGTATTTGAATCTGCAGAGCGTGTGGGACTTCAGAGGTCCCGAGATGACAATAAATCATTTGGTCACATGCACTGTAGCTATGCCCCGAGCTCACTGGATCAAAGAGCTCCGTCAGCATAAATGTGCTAGTCCACAGTAAAAACACGAAGTAAAAGAATACAGAAAACTTCTGTGTGAGAAGGTATGTCTGTGTATTTCATAATCCACCTGTAAGGTGATTTAGAGCTGTGAATAAGCTATATGACAGTTCAACATTACTGCAATTCCACCAGTTCACATTGGAATGAACAATTCAACAACCAGATAAACTAAATTCCTTCTCTAGAGTGACTGAGGCAATAGTTGCTTCATATACAGGGAGTATAACCACAAAAAATCTTACAGTCTATTCACAATGCATCTATAGTCATTTCAGCACAAATAGCCTGAGTTTATAATGCTGCTCTCTGTTATAGATAATGATTGTTGTCAGTAGAAAAACAAATAAACTCATGTGCAGGAATGACACTGGTACAGTGGTTCATCTCTGAGTGCAGCTTATCACAGTCCTCTTTTTCTGGTGTTGCTGAACAAATGCAGTAAACAGATATTCACTCTGTGATTGAAAACTGAAGCTTGCTAGAGATTGCCCTCTTGTGGTCACATGCAACAATAGTCTGGAAGATACTGTTCACTCAGGTTCCTGCAACTACACAGCTGAAGAGGAGTCAGCAAGTTACCACAGTTTAAGGAACCAATCAGTTTATATTTAAGATCAACAGATTTACAACTGGTTTTATTGAGGGATAAAAAAGGCTAAAATAACAAAAAGTACGTTGTTCTGTTCTTTATTTCAAACTAGTCAAACTCGTGGGGCGACCTGCAGGACTAGGAGGTCTTCCATCCACACAGAGGACGGTGTTGTGCTGAGCTGACTGACAGTTCACCTGTGCTAACGCCTTGTCCCTCTCCAAGGTCACCAACATGGTCTGCCTTAAAACAGCTTGGCATTTATCATTCATGCGATTAACTACAGGCTCGTAGTTGTCGCACTGCACTTTGAGCTTTCTCATCTCCTCGATCAGCCTGTTTTTCTCCTGAAGAACACGCTTGTGCTGCATCCGATGGAAGTCTCTGGCTTTCTGGACCCTCAGCAGAGTGTCATTGGCAGCAGAGTCTGCCAGCTTGTACCTCTCCCTCTCCCGTTTAGCGTTTTTCAGCTCGCTGTCCAAACGCTGGTTTTCAGTGTAAACGCTCGGTACCACGCCGAGCCGCTCTGCATCCACCAGCCCTTTCTGCACCATCTCCGTCCACTCCGTCTGAAAACAGTCAAGTGTTTCTGTCATGCCCGACTGGTAGAGAAAGTTGCGTAGAAAGTCATCCAGGGCTTGAGGTTGGTTTATGTCGCTGGCTGCGCTGGCCCCGGGAACGACCCGAGCTTTGGCCTCTGCTCGGTGTTTGATAGCTTTCACCGTCGCTTCTAAGTCTTCTTCCCCTTCTGATAAACTCCATTCATCTTCTAGAGATATTTCTTCATATTTAAAGTCGTCATCGATGTCATTGGGAACAGTTTCATCCCCTTTTTCTTGATTTTTTTTATTTGAGCTCATCGTTTCATTTGACACGTTCAGCAAAATTGTTTGATTTGTTGCTATGGTGACAATCTCGCCGTTTAACGCGAGATTTCAGGAGTTCACGTTAGCTCAGTTGTCCGTCATCAAACAATCATGGCGGATTATCAAGAAGCGCCCTTGGCCACTCGGCCAAAAACATTGGATCCAAATGAATATTTCAACCTGTCGCCGGACCAGAGACGCGCTGAAGAACAACGGGCTGCCCTACGAGCCAATTTGAAGCGACAGTATCTGACGCAACTAAATAACCCGCACAGAAAAGAGCTCATTGTAAGTGGCTAGTTGCTAGCTAGCAATGTCACCCTTGAGGTGGGCTCAGGCTACTTACTGGGATGCTAACGATAGCATGGCATTGCAGAAAGCAGTTACTAACGTCAAATGTACAATGCAGCGTTTTTGAGAAGATCGTGGACAGGATAGACCTTGGCTAAAATGTTGTTGATGTTATCTGCAACGACCTAATTTTTGACAGACGTTAGCTGAGACATAACGTTAATATTTGGTTGAAAGCTGCTGTAACACAACACACACTGACATCTAATAGTGTAAAGACTGGGAGCCCTGTCCAGTATTTTCTAATTAAAAATAGAATATTATTAAATACATTAATGCTAACGTTACATCGCACTAATCTATATTATGTACAAGATTTTTTTTATTATTTTAGTCATGTACTACAGTGTTACTAAACATTTAAAGTAAGTAAATAGGTGTCATTTTAGCTAAGTGAAATATCATTTTAAATGGTTCCAATATTTGACACATACTCAGCCTTTTCTATTGTATAAGTGCACTTACCCTGAACAATATATGCCCAGCTACTTCAGTGAATAAAAATGGAAATAATTAGCTCGGTGTGGTCTTTAGTAGCACTAAAATGTTTGGCATCTAGCTTCAGCGCTGTTACAGTTTAAGTGAAATTGTTAAAGATGTCACACTTACATTATCATTTTGTTTCTCCACAGTGTAATTCTACAACTGTTAAGGCATATATTCTTTGCATACAATTTACAGGTCTGCCTGTGTTTTTCACATCAGACATTTCGTCTCATAATAGTGGTGGACGCACATGTGTTACTAATAACATTAATAATAGCTCTGTACTGTTAAAGTGTCCTAGTGAAACATGCGTCTCTGAGGTAAGGTTGTGATTTTGGGCTATATGAATGCAATCTAATAAATAGGAAATACTGTGTTGACTTGTTTTGATATTGTACATAACTTATTAGCTTATTCCTTTATTCCTATTGCAAATATTCAGTTTAGATCAGGTTAACCACTGACATTTCATTATATATCTTTCTCTTTACAGGAAGATCCTGCCCTGACACGCTGGGTGTACGCACGCACCAACCCCTACTCATACTTCAGGCCCACATTCAAGACATCTCTGCTGGGTGCACTGTTTGGAGTTGTTCCACTTTTTACCCTATACTACATCTTCAAAACAGACAGGGTATGTGCAGACGGGGCAACGCAGTGATAAATTAATGACACAACTCATCTATCTCTTTTAGGTTTAATAACAAAAACACCTTTTTGCAGATAGGGACATCTGTGTTTTACAGAGGCCGTGCCACTTGTTAATGTCTATACTGAGAGGAAAAAGTCTACTTCAATTGACTGTTTATTTATTTCCTTATGACCTTCTCTTAAGAGTTCCCATTGTGCTCAAGATGACTTTATTTCCCATCCCTGCCTTTTTATTGCATCTACACTCACTGACCACTTTAATAGGTTCACATGTACAATCTAATGCAGAAAGGTGATAATTCTACTATATGTTTAATATTTAGTGGGTGGTAGAGTCATACTAGAGTGCATTATAGAGGTGTTTCTAATGTTTTGGCCACCCTAACATATATTAGGGTGCTGAAACATTTTTTAAAATGTGAAATACATGATGTGAGACGCTTTTAAGTTGTAGGTTAGGACTAATCATTTCCTTGTAGATTCACAACTGAGCTGATTTACCTTTTTGTCACTGTTGCATTCACATTAGAAGTGAATGCTTCATTCTAAATACTGCCTGCTTTCAATTTCATCCCCATTGTTATGGAGATTCACCCTCTAAATCCTTGGCAATAGAAATTCCAGTAGGAATTTGGTGCAATTGTCACACTGCTGGGCTATCATGTTCATCTCTTCCTCTCTCTACTGGGAGCGAAAAAAAGCAGCTTGAAAATCATAAAGCGCTCACTCATAAAACATGCAGTTGAGAAAATGTCTGCAAGGTGAAGAGGGTGAGAGTGATAAGACTCTGTTGCCGTGGAAACTGCACTAACTCATCTGTTTGTCATCTTTTTTTTATAGGATAGGAAGGAGGAGCAGATTAAGGCTGGAACCCTCGAGCGCAAGTTCAGTTTATCATCATGAACTCAGATGTAGAAAGACCTCCTGTATGTTCTTGTGATGATGTCGCTTCATGTAATTATTATTAACCAAATAAAATTATATTGTCAAAAAGTAATTGTGTGACTTTGATTTCTGAGGCAAAAGTGTGACAACAGAACCACAGAGCAGGTTAATGCATATTAGTATTCGAGCAGTACATTAACCAGAGAACAACATGAAAATGTAGTTGCTGAAATCTTGACCAGATCAATGAAAAATGTCCACAGTGAACGTAAAAACAAAGTGTTGCTCGGTGACAGAGTTTGCTTGACAGTGAAATAATAATTTTAACCTTTAAAAATGTTCCTGTTGAAGCAATATGTTCGGGCAGCACTTGGAGATAAGTGTGTAAGCAAATAAAATTTTAGATAAATGCTATTGTATTTGATAGGAGCAACAGAACACATTATTATTTAAACATTTGTTAAAACTTCAAACTTTAAAAATCAGTTAAACTGTGTTCACACATACTAATGCAAGGGCAGCAACACTGCGTAACATTTGCTTAACAACAACTGTTCTAGGCAGAAAGTAGAGAGGTTTTAGTTCACACTACATGTAAGATTTGCTAAACTAGCCACAATAAGCTACTGGTCATAACAGACCACTCGTAAAACCTGTTTTGCATTGAGAATGTTTGCCTTTATTGTGCATGATATGGTAGTTGCATTTTAAAAAGTGAAACTAGGATTTTAACTGTATTAGTTTCAAATTTCTTCTCAGTCATTTAGTCTTTCTACTTTTTGCTGGGCTTCCAGTTGGGGTTAAAGTGGCTGCAGAG
>JAUBNQ010000012.1:22843544-22854423 GCA_032353495.1 Ctenopoma kingsleyae | reverse complement strand
CAGAACAGGTCACTCAATTGGTTTCACAGATACCTCCAAATCGATTCGTGGTGGCTGTCAAGTGAAAATCTGTAAAACCAACAGGCTACTGGACTAAGTTACAAATACAATGATGTAAACGGCTTTCTGGTTTATTATAGCGAAATATTTCCCACTGATTTTTGTTCTAAAAAGCTGTGGGTCTGTCAGACAGACCGCATCTGGGCAGCTGCTGAATGCAGCCCTCTGATTGGTTGGAGGCAACGCCGCCCTTCTGTCAGCCGCCCTGCTTCTGCGTTTAATGATGGCTCGATGCGCGATTTAACTTTGCATAATTGTGGTGCAGAATATACATCAGCAATTCAAATATCCCCCATTTCTGAATGAGACTGTACTACTACATGTATTTGCATTCATGCTTCTCAGACTGTTCTGAAACTTTTTTGGCTAGAAAAGTTAAAATAAAAAAACAAACAAACAAAAAGAACATAAATGATGCCTTACCTCGAGTCCAGCCATGGTGCTTTCTGTTAAAACAAATTAACTTTCAGCTACCGTGTCTCTTACTGCATGCCCTTCGACCAAAACCCTGTGCAGGACTTGTGCGTGCCGGTGTGGACTGAGTGGAAAAGGGGTTGGATTTATACTCTTTCTCAATATGGTTTTAATTAGGCCTCGTCAGACTGCGTGACGCAATAGCGGGGTCTTTAGCAAAGGGGAAAGGACGGGTTGGATGGTGCAAATGTGCGCAAACAAGGATCATTGTCACTGCCAAGACAAACAAGGTTTGAGTGCAGCATACAGGTAACAAATAGAGCAAAGATAGGCATCTTATTCAGCTGTAATCCTGAAACGATCTTTAGGCCTCATACCGGGGTATGGAGACATACTGATACTGCGTTAACATAAACTTATTATAGTCGTTTAAGAGGAATATTCCAGGCATATTTGAGTTATAATCAAGGAAAGTCACATTGATTAAGTTAGAGGTATACGTTATGGTGTGACAGTTACAATATTAATCAGTTGTAGTGACTTTTAATCATGGTCACACTGTGGCGACCTTATATGGGACTGCTTGTGCAAACAATGGTGCCATGCGCAACCTCACGTCCTGCAAAACAAACATCTGGGCAAAAATCTATTGCATAGTCTATAAGCTCGTGCAATTTTTCTTTACATACACTGAATACAAAGTTAAATATTTTTACAGCACTGGATTCAAAGTGCCACCAACGCTAGTTCCACAATTTCTCTGTATTCAATGCTCCACCGGTTCATCAAGTTGTCGTTAATTTTAACACACGCTGAGTTACTGGTTCATGTAAAGTGAGTTATCATCCCAGCTGCATAATTAATTGACTTCTCTTAAACCAGCATAATACACTGGACAACCTGTGCATGCTGCAGCGAGCAATTTATTCTTGATATGATACAACAGCAAAGGCCTTCAAAAGGCCCATACATTACTTTACGCAAAATTTATTCAGTTCATTTCTTGAAATAGAGGTCAAACGAGGGGACCTATAATGTCTCCCATGAAGCATATATCAAAAAGAATCAATTTCGCCTTTCGCATCCTTGCCTCGCTTCCCCTGTTGTCTATTTCTTTTCTTTTAGGGAGGTGTTGGGGAAGGGTAAATGATGGCAATTCTCATAGCGAGGCGCAAATAAAGTCGCCGCAGCAGAAGTAACTGTTCTCCGGCGAGGCGTGCAGTCAGGCCCGGGCCCCCCGCTGGCAGGCAGTCAGGGTGCTGTGCCAAAGACGAGAAAGCCCAATGGCAGGAAAATATCACGTCCCAGTCTCCGGAAATTGATCTACTCCTTGTACAGAGAAAGAAAATGAGCGATTTTAATTTCATCCCCCAGTCTGGTGATAGAGTATTTTGGACCAATCCGGATGGTGCCTGTGTGTTTTAAGAGAGGTGGGAATAGCTGGAGATGGGAGAGAGGAGACTGTTGTTGCCTACTGACAGTTATATCTATGCATGAGTAAGTGGGCCATAAAAGCTTTGTTATTAGATGCCTGCTGAACTCAATGGCTTGATGGTAAATGGTACACTCACCTGGCAAAGTCGATCCCCATATGCATAAACAGGCAATCTCTCTCGCACACACACAAACAGACATACACAAAACTATTCTGCGATGGTGATGTGATCGCAGACATCCATAGTCATTCCTGGCAAGTGCCCTTTCGCGTGTACTTGCCACAAGTGTGATATTTTTTGGACCCTTATCCTATAGTCTGACCTTTAAAGGTCACTGAAGACAGGCAAATTTAGTGTTATTGGCAGATGTTTTCAGATATTTGAAGTTTTATTTATTTATTTCCGTTTAAGTATAATGGACATGAGAGGAATGTTGTTACTACTGAGTAACAAAATAAAATAACTGATAAACTCACTGTGATGTGTTTTGCCCAAATCTGTGTCCTTGTTATGGACAATCCATACCTATCTCAGCACTTCTGATGGATACAACAAACATGGATGTGTGTTGTTTTTTATATTGTTATATTTGGGGGATTTTTAAATTGCCAGTACACGCTCACAGGAATTGTTATTCATAGTAGTTGAATAGATTTCTGTTCTGAGAAAAGTTGGACAAATCTGTTACATAATAAACATGTCCAGTCCTAACATGTAACAAAGATAACAGGGGAGTCTGGGAAATCAAGCACAGTGTATGTACGCTCGCAAGGTCCTGAGAAGGGGTCTCATCAGATCTGTGTGGCTTTAACGTGAGTGTGCAGGACCTTTTATATGACAAACACAATGGTTTTATGAGGTCAATGTTGAGGTTTCTAGCCCAGCCTTTGTAGTACCACACATATGATATGAGAATTTATAAAAGGAGTTTTAAACAATAGTCAGAGCTTAAAGGAAAGAGCTACTGTGGTTACAAATGCTTTTTTTTTCAGAGCCTAAGCAGTTCATTGTATCTGCCAATTTCCCACATGGTACATTCATAACTGTAGTTATATATAGATCAAGTGTACTTTTGATTAAATTAATCAGGCAGTAGCGAGCAGCAACAACTAATTACTGTGTGCTTACACACTTTCCTGCTCTTGTTTCACTACATTAATGAGATTCTTTCATAGTCTCTTTATTCTTTGAGCAGAGGAAAGAAAAAAACACTGTCACATATATTATTTTAGAAGCAAAGCAAAGCAAAACGCCACATTATATAGTATAGACAGGTGCTGAATCTACACAAAACATGAAATTGTGTCTTTTGTTATTCTTTTGATATCACACAAATCTCCACCATCATCACAGACCACATCAGCAATTTAAAAAATGGTAGTGATGCAATTCGTTCTAATTGGCTACTTTGTATTGTGTAGAGCTGCTCCAACCGTGTACCATTTGCTCCACGACTTTAGGGAAAAGAAACACAAATATTAAAACTTAACTTTGTGAAGGACAGAAGAGCACATGACATGTAAATTATTACCATCTGGCCAGATCTTGTGTATCACTGATAGGTAACGGATGTATTTAGATGTCACATCTAACAAGAAATAGCTCAGATTCTTGCATTTTGTAATTATAGTCCTGTTACACACTATTGCAGCTTAATGTTAAATGACTCCTGACATGAGCCATCCAGTAGCACACACACACACACACACACACACAGATACACACGCATCTGACAGCTCCATTTAACGCTGATTAGATTTGCAAGGACATGTAGTATACCCTCTCTGTGTCTCTTGCGCCTACTCTCTCTGTCTCTCCCTGAGTAGGTTGAGTATCTCCTGAATCCTATCTATTGCGCTAATGTTATGCAAATGGTTTAATATGAAGATAAAAGACTGTTGCAGCGTGTGGCACTCTCCTGGTTCACATCCTTGTGTTTCCAGGACGATAGCTCTAACGAGGAGGGCACTATTTGGGAGTCATTAAATGATGGCCTTCCTGACATGCACCAGCTCACCACCACCACCACCCGCCCCGCGTTGGCCATTAAAGCAGCTCACACCCACACCAAGACACACACTACAGACGCCTTTTAGCGCTGACTCCCAGTTTCTTACACATCACAGTGTCACAGAATAGAAAATTACACTCTCCTCCCACAGAGAAAATTGCTTTGGAATTGCTTGGTTATAAAGATGTGCTTTAAAAAGAGGGGGGCGCATGCAATAAAAAAGGACACACACAAACACAATTACTTAAGCACTCTAAGGACAATTCTTACAAGTTAATCAGAGGATTTACCAATTATTGATGTCAAAAGGATTTTGTTGCGCATCTGTTTGTGGCCTGTGTTTATGTACTACATGTGCTTGTCTTTGCATTCAAGGTATTTAGTATGCATTTTTCTCTATTGTTGAGTATGTGTGCTGAATTATGGCAGAGCATGTACTGCACACATGAATAGCAAAAGAACTGTTTCTTTCTGCATAGCCAGAGATGAGTTATTAAACAAAACAAGACATGAAAATAGCCACAAACAGTCAGGTTGATGAAGGGAAAACATAATGTAATGCACCATAGCAGAGACACAAGTGGAGGATTGAAAATAACAAGGTGAAAGGTGTATCGGCATCAAGAGGCAAGCGAGGTGTGATGGAGATGAAGGGGAGAAAAGGCAAAGTGGAAAATAGCACATAAGAAAGAAAGAATAAGAGAAAAGATACAAGAATATCCAGGTAAGACAAGGAAGGAGATACGTATATGGATAACATCCATGATGTCATTATCATTTTGATGATTTCCTTTGGTATTTCATATAACCAAATGAGGCAGGTGGAGAATTAAAATCTAATATTAGCTAAACTCCACCTAAAGCTAACTGGCCTATGAGCAGAATAACTATCATTTCATCTTTTAAATACAGTATATGCTAGCACAATAGTTCATGAGATTTGTTAAGCTCAGCTATCTCATCTCAATTAATTTAAGTACACATACAGATTTCAGTTTTCCTTAGAAAGTCTACAGACCCCTTTGCAAACTATATTGTACTGTTGATTTCGTTTTAAATGAATAAATTGTCCATCAGTCTACACTCAATAGCCAATAATGGCACAGATAAATCCTGTTTTAACAAATTCTAAGTAACTCTCTACAGATTTAAGTTGGGAACCACCAGGACAGCAGATCTGGCAAAACTGAGTAACTGGACGAGAAGGGCCTTGGTCACAGAGGTTACAAGAACCCAACACTCTTAACAGTGTCCTCTGCAGACAGTGGAGAACCTGACAGAAGCATGATCATCTCAGCAGCACTCCAGCAATCAGACCTTTATAGTAGAGTGGTTAAATGGAAGAATTCAGAGAGTATGAGGAACAATATTCAGGGAGACAGATAATTGGAGATTGGAGAAGGATGAATGCAGCCAAATGTAGACAAAAACTTAAAGAAAACCTGCTCCACAGTGCATGTGACCTGAGACTGGGACAACAGTTAACCCTCGAGCCAAGACTTTGCTGGAGTGGCTTTAGGACAAGTATCTAACTGTCCTTGAATGCCAGATGTAATCCTCGTGGAATATCCCTGGAGAGACCTGAAGATGGCAGGTCTTTCTGGGTTCAGGTTCTTCTCATCAAATCTGATGGAGCTTGAGCGCATCGGTAAGGAAGAATGGGACAAACTGCCTAAATCCAGGTGTGAGAAGCTTGTACAGAGTTACCCAGAAAGTCTTTGAGGTGTAATCGCTGCCGTCGCTAGGTCTGAATTAAGAGTCTGAACGCTTTTGTGTATGACATATTTCAGCTTTTGATTAAACATGTCGTTATGTAGGTTACTAAGGGAGAGTAAATAAAAAATAGTATTGTGTAAAAAGTAAAGGGTTTAGAAACTTTCTGAAGCAACTGTAAATATTAACAGTGGATAGACAGATAGCAGACACATAAACCTAAATCCTATTTCTCAACTTCTTTGCTACTGATCTCTGCCTTTGTAGGGCATTGTAGGTCATTCCCTGTCTTTACTAAATATTAATATAATCTGCTTTGAAAGATGACACTGACGAGTGCTGATATTGGTCAGATGTAGTGATGTCATGACGCTACAGTCACTGCAATAATACGGTATTCAAACCATGCACGTATCCAAAAAACAAGCAATTCCAGCTGTCAGTTAAAAAAAACACTGACTTGTAAAGCATTGTTATATCTTTGTATTCACTTCTGCCACTTGTCACTCGCTAAAGATGAGCTATGTTGTGACACGCTGTTGTTAACATAAAATGACCCATGAGCAGGTAATGAGACACACTGTGTCACAAATGTCTGCATATAGGATATTCTGTCACAGTATCTCTGGACCCAACCCAGCAACACATCAGACACCTCATCACAAATAGAATTAGGTTCCTGGGCAGACCCAAAATGACAGCAGCTGGATATTTGGCAGGAAGCAATATGGTATTGGGGTACTGGTGGCGTTTTCCTTCCAGGAGAACCAAAGGGCATGCATGTGTGCCAGTTATACTATTCATCCCTCCCTCTGAAGTGTGTGGACAGGTAGTGAGGATGCCTCTTCTAAATCTGTAGTTTAGATAGGTAGTTTTGAGGGGTGGTCTCAGATGTGAAGAGGGAAACTTGAGGTGAATGGTCTTTGGACAAGGAATGAGTGTGTTCAAGAACAAGGAAGGTGTGTTTATATCTGTGTGTGTTTGACTGGTGCAAGAGTGTGGCTGATGTTATATCAATCTGGGTTTGATTGTATGTGAGTTTTGGTTTGTATGTGCGCATCTCTGTTGCTGTGTATGCACGTGTATATGTGTGTCTGTCCCCAGCACCATCATTAGGTCGTAGGCAGTCCCGGTGTTGGGGGTGTATCTCAGCTGCTCCTGCGGCCTCTCAGGCCAATTTAGGGGGAGAAAAGCACTTCTATCCTGGCCTGCAAGTCTGAGGGTCCCCAGCGGGAGGCAGCGCAGCCCTGCAATCTATATTGGATTTATTCCTTTCCCATCTACAGGCCCCACACACCCCACAGAGAGGAAGTCTCAACTGCACTCTCTCTGTCCCCTAAGACAATATGTTATGGTACACACATGAGCACACATAATTGTGTATACACACACAAGCAGAGACACACTCAGAGACATACACCTAGTCTATCTTCAAGGCACACTCCCCCACAGCAAGGAAGTTATAACAACATACTTTCTGTCACTGTGGGAGTTGCGCTGGGGTCAAGATATACGAAGATTTGTGAAAGACAGACAGAGAGCCATCCTAGATATTGACACAGTGAGTTATGTGAGTCTGACCATTGTTTGTCTCATGGAAAATATTGTTGAGATTTATAAAGGCCAAGGTGTAAAATGCATTTTTATCACATTAAAGCAAGAAAAAAGAATTTACATAAAACTCAGACAAGGTCAGGGAGAAACGAGGTTCTTAATTTAGTCTAATCAACTGTCATTTGCATAGCGCCATTTGCGCAAGGTATTGCCACTAACTGAATAAATGGACTTCTTCAGACTCAAGGGGGGGCACTCCGGTTTTGATAAGCTGGCAACATAACTGATTTGCATATATTACTTTGATTATCTCATTACTAGGATGATTCTTGCGGAATTTTTGACACTCGCGCAATCGAATTAAAATTAAGGCACGCAATCAATAAAAGGGCAACGCGGCTGTGAAAACATACGGCACCCCAGGTTTGTGTGGTCAACTAGTGATGATGATGGTGGTGGTGGTTATGGTGATGATCTGGAAGAAGATTATGATGATGATGATGATGACCACGACGACGACGATGATGATAGCCTCTTCAGATCACGAGCTCCAGGACTCCGTTGTAGGTTTACGAGATCCTCGGGCTCTTGATTCCTGTGATCAAAGCAGTAATCAGTGAAGATAATGGGGGCCAAGAAATTGCCGCTCTCGTGTGGGTGACCTATCCACCTGCCATGAGTCCAAGAGTGGCCCACAGGCAGCTCATGTTCCCCCAATCGATAATAGCGCTCACATCTTTCGTCTGACTGAACCCATCTGTGGAATGATGAAATAATGCGTAAAGACGCGCACGCTTCGGATAATTTTGCAATGCAGTAGCCTCAAAAAGCCGAGTGCCATCAGTTCTACTGAGCACCAAGGTATGATCAAGTATCATCTGCCACCCAACCTGGACTGACGAGTGACCTAAAATTTTAGTGTATATATGACTTTAAATATCTACATTTCTCCCTTTTTTGTTGTAATGGCAAAATCTAGAATACTACACTATGATATGTGGTTCCAATTGTTGCCGTACACATTTTGCCTGAGAGAAGGAGATTTGGAGACTCCTTCTCTGGCGTCCTAATACACTCTCAATCGTCTGCACACTAACCGGGAGCAAAGGCACACGTCCACGTTTAAAAATTATGATGTAAATAATTATAGGCCTGGAAATTGATTTCCTTACGACCTTCTCCAGCAAACGAGGCCTCCGAAAACCCCCCCTAAGAAAACTACTTCTGTTGAAGCATTAGGTCATTAATTATTTTCCTTACATAAGGACAAATTATCGAGTCAGTTGAACGAAATTAGAACCCTTTGTTTCTGATCAGACCGCATTACCGCTGGAAATTACGGATGATGGCTGCGTGCGCGCTCGCTTTTGTTGTTTCGATCATCGCCTGTCGCTCTGAACTCGCGCTAACAAAGTCATTAAATTGACTCCCTCTCGCTCTCATTATGCGGGTTGTTAATAACCGCTAATTAACTTTGCTTACGCGCGCCTTAAAAGCCTCCCTCCCCTCCCAACACACACTCTCTCCCTCTTACTCTTTCTCTCCCTCCTTTCCTTCTTTTCCTGCCTGGCCTCTCGAGCAGAGCAAGTGTCCAATTATGTCGAAGCGCGAGGATGGATGGATGATGGAGGATGGAGAATGAGGATGAGTCTTCGTCGCCAAGGCCACGAGCCAGTTGGTGCATGTTAGGGAGCAATTTCTACACATGTTGCATTGGCACAAACGTGTGGAATAACAATAATCTGATAAAAATAGAAGAAAATAATGCAAAGTATTCCTATCCATGCGTGCGCAAACGCAGGGTACATATTTCCTACAGGTGGATGGAGGTTTAAGTTACTTTATTCTTAGAGGTTCCACGCATAAAAATGAATCTATGGCAAAATAAACCAAACAGACTAATACACAACAGCAGTAGAGATGGAGAATGGAGGCGTGCGATGCATTTAGAAGGTGCCGCATCCAGAACAATAGAGGTTTTTCAGATTCAGTATCCGTCTGTACATTGTAACTCTTACCTGTTAGAGCAGTTTGGTATTCCGTCCAGGAGATGGCGCCAGTTCAATGACCTACAAGTCAAAGCACAACCTGCTGGTCCTAAATAAATGAACTTCCTTAGTATCACTTCCATGGCCTTCACTGGACTTGGAGAGGACGAGAACGGCTTAAAGGGAGATTGTTCGCATCAAATAAGTCAAATCATAAAACGTATGTACGAATATGCTTTTTTATATGCTAAGGTACCTGACTCCAAAAAGGAACAAAGTCTTTTTCTGTTCACTCCCAGGGGTAGAATACAGTGTCACAGCAGCATTGTCTGCACGTTAAACTAACAGAAAGCATACAGCCCGGTGTTTCCCCTGGATATTATCAAGTTAGGATGTTATGAAAATACAAGGGAGGCGGTGGTGAGGTGGTGCTGAAGCTGAAGGCGGCCTCTCTCCGCCATCTCTTCACCTGCACGTCAAATAGACGGAAAATTGAAAATGTGAAAATTGCGCTCAGGCTATTTCGCCCCCCTCTAATGTATGCGCGTAATTAGTGCATTTAAACAAAGCGCGGATGTCCTGCTGGCTGAAATGACGGCTGACATCTCTTTTTCCACAGGGTTAATAACAGTGTGCGGATAAATGAATCAAATTGTGGCCCCCAAATTACAGAGCGACTCTAAATACCCGTCTGTATTACGCACGTCTGTTTGTGACCGCGCAGGAAAAAGGCATAACATTTCATGTTGTTATTACACCCATTACACTGCAAATAAACATGCTCGGAAGTTTGTGACACCAAAAAAAGTTGCGGATGAATCTATCCGTGTGGTGACTCCTTCTAATACTGTTGAAACACTGGAGATTTTTATGATTGCAGGAAGACAACAACGTTATATTGTCTTTGTATTTGCTGATAACATAAGACGTAATAGGCCTCAGTGTGTACACAAAATGGTTAAATGTGTCGGAAAAGCATTATTTTCCCACTTAAATGCTATTTCTGCTGATAATTTTAAAGCATCTGTGTTGTTAAGATTTTACGAGGCTTTTAAATGAAAAACTAAAGTGAGTTTACTTCCTCTAAACCTACTAAGCGGCCTGCACCTTAACTAAACTTCACATGGATCAATGGCGCTCTTATTCCAGTTACAATCACAAAAAAAGGTAATAAAACTATCTCTTAAAAAATAAAATAAAAAAGAATGTGCAATTCTCTGGACATATATTTTATTGTTATTTTTCGTTTGCTGCAATGCTCCAGCCCGGGCAGATACATAACGGAGGGGAAGAAGGGAGAGAGAGTGAAGGAGAGAGTAAATTGCAGCTTGCTGAAGTTTTTGGATTGAATTCTGAAAATGATCCTTTTAACAGTGATGGGCTCTGAGGCGAGGATAGGGGTCATGCCATTCACAGCGGGTTAAATAGACTTTCATTTAAAATTACATTCTCGATCCATCTCTCCATCTCCCTCCCTCTCCAGAGCGGAGTCCCTGCGTGCTATCCCGGCTCCCCCGTGCGGCGTCTCATCACCGCCTCGACACCCTCACTTTTTAAGACGATCCATAACTCCAGCAGAGAGCAGGCAATTGGAGGGAGAGGGGGGGGGGGAGAAAGAGCAAAGCCAAAACGATAGATAGATAGATAGATAGATAGATAGATAGATAGATAGATAGATAGATAGATAGATAGATAGATAGATA
>JAUBNQ010000012.1:22810468-22824720 GCA_032353495.1 Ctenopoma kingsleyae | reverse complement strand
ATTTCTCCAGAGGGAGATGACAAAAGTAACCTTTATCTTATGTCTTCTCCCTGTTATGTGGGCCCAGTGTGTAATGCTGTAATGTGGGGTATTACTGCCCCAGGACTGAGGGATAACGCTTTAAACCTATATTTTATAGCAACAGTAAAGACACAGTCATACGATGTAAGTCATCAACAATACAAGGAGACCCAGACCTCATAATGACGTCATGTTCAAGCCTTTACATACAGGCTACTAAAGCAACCTCCTAGCTGGATATGATCCTAGTACTACAATACTAGGAGTACTAACAAGTTATGTTATCTGTTAAGTTACACATCTTCCTCTCAGTATTACAAATTATATCACCCAATATCAGCTTCAATGTAATCTGTATAAGTATAATCTTCAAAATATGATACATCCAGGTCTAAAGTCTGGTTCAGCTCAGTTATCTTTTTTTCCTCAACACCCTAAGATGCAATTGAGTGTTTCAGATTTTCAAATAAGGTACACCATCCTGATCATTTATTCTATTATGTCACCAAAACAGCACTGTTGTAATGTTTAACTGGAACTGCACCACTGAGCAATCACTTAACACATACAACTACTAATATAATTAAGTCTGCTACAAAAAAAATAACTTGCTTGATACAGAAAACATATTTAAATGAAAACTCCACATTCTGATTTTGTGTCACATCTGGAGGCTGTCAAACCCGATCAGGCAAACGGGAGACTTGTTGTGACTGTTAACTCTGCAGAGTGCTGGGCGGTGCTGAACGACACCAGTAGCAGAACAGTACTGGGTGTTACAGACAGAATGCAGACAAACAGATCAAACAGATTTTGTGCACATTGCAGGGAGAGCAATTTGTTTTCTACTGTGGCTTAAACAAACAAATATTTCACTTAAACAGAGGATTAGATCGATAACAACTATTAACCAGGTGTGAAATGTTTATGAGCGTCTGTGGAGTTGTGGAGAGGCAGACAGGAAAGATGGGAAGAAGAGAGAGGGTATGACATGCAACAAAGATCTCCAGTCGGAACCAATCTGGGGACATGTGGCATGCGCTCCCTGGCCATTCAGCAAACAGGCAGCTGCATAAAGACTTTAACTTCAGAGGATAGCCATTTAATTTAACACACTTTGAATACTTAAGCCTCATTTGAGATTTAGATACACATTTGAATAAATGTTTGCACAGAACAAGGACTGTAGATTTTGGCCACCATGACTTGCATAGAAAGGATATAGAAAGGACAGTGATCCCTGGTCAGTGTGAACAGGAGGAATAATTACAGCAAGTAAGACCTCTTTCAGTGCATCTATTGTATAGGTACCAGACAGACATAAAAATGCTGAACTTATGCTTGAAATATTATCCAATCTACAAGCCCAAATCCCTAATAGGATGTACAACTCACATAAATATGTAACATGTAACAACCACTGGTGCTGTATAGTACTGTACTGTCTCATGGTTGGACAGAAAACATACGTCTATTTAGCCTGTTAGTGTCTTTGGACTGATTCCTGGTGATACCCACTGATCTGGTGTCAGTGAACGACAACCTTACCTACTGTCTGTGAAGATTCTAGTCATCGAGGTCATGGTTATCCCAAAAAAAGTTACTCAGTGGCAACTGGACTTAGTTTTAGTCTTAGTTTGAAGAATGAAGAATTGAGAAAGCTCTCTGGAATGGAGGGCGAAACGTCTTAAAGGAACTAAAACAAGTCCAGTGGCCACTGAATAACCTTTTTTGGGATAACTTTACTTATTGTGTACTGGACCAGGGGTCCCCAACCACCGGTCCGCGGCCACACAGAAAGAAATTTTTTTTTTTCCGTTTTATTGACAATGACAGTCTTTTATTTTGAAAAAAAAAACGCATTCTCTGCCGTCAGCTCCTCTTCATGCACTCCGTCTGTAAATATGCCTGGTGCATTGAGCATGTCCGTGTAGCAAGAGGATCAATTGCTGGAGACTGCAAATGACGGTGCCTTAAAAGTATGTTTGAGACGATCTCTGCATAACCCACCAGTGTTTTAATCGCCACAAAAGAGATCGGCTTTTCAATCGACCGCCAATAGCCCCCGCCCCGGTCCGTCAAATTATGACATGCGTGAGACCGTCAGTTAAACCGTGAGCACACATTTCCAGTGCTTAGCTGCTAACTAAAGAATGTCCTGTATGTTTTGCATTGTATTAAACTGAGGTACAAAATAAGACTGGAACTCTAGAAGAAAAAGCCCCGAGTACATCCAAAATACTGCAAAGCACAGGAACATAAAGTAAGGAGGAGAATCAAGAACTGATTGGCGATGATTTCTTGCATCTGGGCAAAGACAGAAATAAAAGAAAGCAAAAATGGAGGCTATAATCATGTTAGTACTCCTTCCCTTCCCCTCCTCCTCTACACCAGTCCAATCCCCCTATTTCAGCTCCCTCCATCTTCTGAGTGGTCATCTGTTGATTACATGTTATATTTACCTCTGCTGTCTCACTCTTTTGCTGCCTCACTCAGGTCTGGCCTGACACTCACACGCTCTTAGCATTCAGGTATACATATATAAATAACATACATACATAAATATTTAATCAAATAAATAAATCACTCGGCCCAGCAGCCCTTTCTAATCAAGTGACATCAATCAGGGAGAACTATGGGTAAAGAGGCCTTGTAGCTGACGCCTACCGAGCGCGCCCAGAGAGCTGGAGTAGCGTCTATTTGAGTCCAAGGGGGGAAATATACGCTCCATGTCCCATTATAGGAGAAGGGCTATCCTTTCGTCAGCTCGCCCATTACTCCCCCTATCATTTCCCTAAATCTAAAACCTGTTTTCAATCAACACAGCCAAACGAGTGCCTGTCCAAGTGAGGGAGAGGGAGAGAGCGAGAGAGCAAAGGAGTGAAAGCAGTAGAAATGGACAGTGAGGGTAGAGGGAGAACGATGGAGGGCTCTTTCCTCCTTTCTTCCAGTGATTGGAGCGTTTTGCATTCTGTATGTGTGTGTGATTGAATCCGTCTCCTAAATTAGGGCTGTCGACTCGAGGAGCTGAATGTCCTTAACCCCCCTCCCCATATCCAATGCCCATACTCCGCTACTTGTGTGTGTGTCACATCATTGGTGAATATTGTAAGTGCAGCCTGGGTAAAAGGTTTACGTTGAGACATTGATTGCTAATGCTATGTTGTATGTGTATTTGTGAGGAAGCATTGTTAAGACATCAAATCTCAAACTAGCGTTTCTAGTAAGTTGATTTTAGCTCCAAAGGCAGTACGGCAGAAGAATAACAAAACAGCAAAAACTGAATAAATATGATAAAATGTAACTTTATAAATAAATATTCCAACTGATGGACTATTAATGCAATAACAAGCAATAGATATGATGTGTGTGTCTTACTTCTCTCATCGCCCTGTAGTACTTTGGCGACTGCATAGTCCCAGTCAAAGATGAATCTGTAGAAGCAGAGCTGGTTGTACAGGGCCTTTTCAGAGTACTGCAAAGAGAATACACACACAGAACAGTATTATTTCAGTAATAACACAAGACAAACAAAGCCTGCTACACACTCTGATACATATATTTACTATATACTATAGTAAACACGTTGCTGTGGTGGTGGATTTGAGGCTAACCTGTCCCAGTCACCTCTCATCTAAACTTCCATCTTCCTTCTTCCTTTTTCTCTGTAGTGATAATCAAACATTTGTGTCATGTTGCATAGACCATGAATTCAAGTGTGTGAGCAGCAAAAACAACTAACTGCAAGCTAATGTTTGGGGAATTTCTACCAGTCAAATATCGATCAAACAGGAGAGCTCTCTTTTTCTTGAATTTAAAGTCTGTACCACACCGCTTAGCATTCGTTTGAATCATTTTTATATAAGGTAACACAGGACACTGAACACAAGGCCGATGGCCCGATGTGACTGAATGAAACTAACAATTTTATAGTGACATTAAAGAAAATGGACAGATGAACCTTTACCGATACCTGATCTGCTTAATGAGGCCAGTATAAGTGGCAATACTGATCCCGACATAATTCAGAGGTGTCAACAACATATTATTCACTACTACTATTACCTTAGTCAATATGTTTTGGGCTGTTGGTAAGATTAAAAAATACATTTCACGATGTCACATTAGGCTTTGAAAAGTTTTTTGTCAACATTTTCTCACATTTTGAAATACCTTGAATAACAGTAAGATTTTCTGGTTCTTCTAATTGTGTTCACATAGTGTGAATGCAACAGTAAGTTTTTTCCCCACATTATTTTAGTCTGTCTGCCATTGTGAGAGTCAAGATCATGATAGAACATAAACATATCTAAAACAGATTAATAAACCTTGTTTACCATATTGAGGAGCAGGTAGATTGGTTATGACTACAAATGTGCAGCCTATTCATACAAGTTTGGCTCCCAGAAAACATCTCCCTTCCTCTGTGTGACACAGTAAAGCAAGAAAACAAATTTGCTTGCTTTGTTAATCTCCACTGCAATTAACTGGAGCCACATGACAGACTGCGAGAGGGAGAGAGAAGAGAGAAGAGAGAGAGGGATGGAGAGGATAAACAAGACAGAAAGGTAAGAGTGAAAAAAAGAGATAATAAAAAAAGAGAGAAGGAAAGGGTAAAGATACAAAAAGATGCAAGATGGAGAGAATCAGAGAGGAAGAGAGAGAAAAGAGGGGATCAGGCCTGAAATACCCTCCCTCATAATAGTTTGTTGTGATAAGCCATTGTGAGAGAGGCATGCGAACAGCCGAGGCTGTCAATTTGATTAGCCATTATACTGCATGTTTAATTGCAGTTATTGGCTCGTCATTTCCCTGCTACGCTGGAGAGGGCATGCTAAGCCCCGACCCCACACTGCCATCAGGTGTGCGCCGAGTGCTTTATTATTACCACCAGGAAGAATCCCCTGACAATTTCTGTGTGTCAGTATCTGTGTGTGTGAGCGAAGTGAGTTTGTGTGTGCCCTTTATACCTGCCAATCCGCAATGTGCATAATTGTAATTTCAGTTTTTGCTGCTGTGGCATAATCAAGTGGCAAGAGTATCTAATGCAACTAAATGTAAACTATGTGATGTGTGAATGCGAGTGTGTGTTTAATGGCTTTCTATGGCTGCCCACATGGCACGCACAGCTGTTGACCGTTGATGCACTGCCTAGTCAACAACCAAACCATGCACATCCCATAATGGAGCCTCGGTTACGGTTGCCAAGGTTGAACAAGCTCGGGCAGCACAAACACCACACACCACTTCTTCCTCTTAAAAAATAAAACACACAGAACACCCCCAACACACACAACACACAGACACAACCAGCAGCACATTCAAACAATGTAATGCTGATTGTGGGCGGGCCAGTCGCTGCACACTGATTGACTGACAGGTGTCAGAAAGGCGTGGCTAAAATGTTACAGGGTTGTTATTGAATTTAGATCCCCTCAACCCCACCTCACTCTCTCCCTCACACACACACACACACACACACACACACGTATCTCGTCATTCAGCTCAGCGCTTTGTTCCTGCACTGACACCATTTCAATTTGCTCCACAAATCTGCAGCATTTTCAGCCTGACTGCCTAAGGAGCAAACCAGCTGTGAAATTGCCTCTCTCCCGGGAGTGTAGGACCCCCCAGCCCCCACCTCGTACCCCTTGCTCCTTTGCCTCCCTCTTTCCTGGCTGACTACCCCTCCCGTCACACACATATACACATCCTGGTGCATGTACACACGCAGAAACACGGCTTAGCCAAAAGCAAGAAGGAGATGCGAAAGAAGAAGGAGAGAACAGAGACAGGATGTATAAAATAAAAAAGAAAAAAAACATAAGAAATAAGAAAAGGAGGTAAAATCACACAAATTGATCCAAATCACAGAGCAACAGTCTAAAATGGTTCACACAATAAAAAGGAGCACTCAAGACTTCCCCAGTCTAAAAACACCTGTCTCCATCTTTTAAGGGACTAACATGCACACACATAAAAACACACACATCTGACCTCCAAAGATCTTTCGTGCACTACACTGTCGCTCAAGTCCACCGGTGAAGCAGCTAATGAAAAGGTAGTCTTTCAAACAATATGGCTCTGTGTGCATGTGAGGAAGGACAGTACAGCAGACCAAAACAAAAACAAAAACACAGTTTATTGTAGATAGAAAGTGTGCAAGATGCTAAGACTATTCAATGCAGACATACAGCAGAGGTGGATTACAAGAAAGTATGACAGCATTAGTGACACAAACAAGGCCACACTTTTCTCCATACTCTCCCTCCAGCTTAGCTGCAAACATGCATTGTAAATACTGAAGCTACAATATCCAAGTCCTCGCACAACTGCAGCTGCAGAAAGAGAGAAGGAGTGAGAAAGGGGGGGAAGATGGAGAGAAACAAACATACATTTTCCCTCAGCTGTGAGGCCACAAGGCTTTAAAACTCTTGAGCTTTTTAGATGCGATGAACGTTATTGCCGGTTGTGGTAGTCACGCCGATCAGCTTCACAAGACACCATAATGAGTCAATATATGTAAATCTTTACTAGGCAAACACGGCGGGAAACAAAGGCATTTAACTGGTGCTCTCGCCCGCAAGCCTCCAACGATTCAGCACCGGTAATTTCTCCCCATTGAAAGGCATAATTGCCTGCTATTTGAAGATATTCATGCTCAATTTTTGAAATTAATTTCAATTGGGGGGAAATGTAGAAATGTCAGCTCCAGTGAAAGGGATTTGATTTCAATTATCCTCGCTCAAAGGACTGTGATTTCCAAATACACTTAAGCAAAATTATGACAAGAATTTTTGTTCGGCAAAATTCAGTGTTTAAAGAGCGATTAGGCGATAATGGGGCAGCTTTGAGCCGGCAGTGAATGCAGCCGTCTCCCTCTGAAAGGCACTCAATTATCTCTGATTGCTCCCGCTATAATGTATCAAATAGAGATACCTGCTATTGCCGTAATTTGTGTGAAAATTAACATGCTGCAATTTCCACTAGAGGGAAAAAGGGAGCTCTAATGGGCGCCTGAGCGTACATCAATAAAACGAGGGGAGAAAAAGAGAGACACAGAAAGGGAGGGTGAGAGGAGGAGAGAAAAAGTAAACCAGGAGAAGACAGAATGAGTGTAAGAGCTAAGGAGGGAGGGGAGGGAAAGAGAATGAAAAGAAAAGAGCAGGGGAAGAAAGCATTGAATAAAAGGGAGGAAAGAAAAGGAAAGTCAGGACAGAGATTTGAAACAGGGTGAGAAAAAATTGCCTATTTGAGTTAAGCGCTGTGGAGGGAGGGAGAAGCAGAGGGAGAAGCAGAGGGAGGGAGATGAAGAGCGAGGGAGAGAGGAAGAGAAAGAAATTTAATTTACTGAAAATATTACAAATTGCACCTGTGCATAACTCCCCCAAATTACCAACCAATCAAGGCAGAGTGCCTATTACTCTCCCATTACATGGAGATCAGATCACGCTCTGAATCTGTGTCCAGAGAGAGAGAGAGAGAGAGAGAGCGCGAGAGAGGGAGAAAAAGGCAGAGGCAAAGTGAGAGAGACAGATGAAGGGAGGAGAAGAGAGGACAGGCAGCTCCCACAGCGATGGTAAATGTACCATGATGCAAGAGAGGAAAAGGGAATGCAGAGTCACAAACAAGACGCTCCTTTACAAAAGCTCTGGCACAAACAAGTGTTTTTTTGTGCAGTGTACACAGAGAAGAAAGTCTGATTGTCTTTGTGGCTGCTGCTGATATTATCCTGATAATCTCTGATGATACTGGCAGATAAAAAGCATAAAGGGAGTGCAGCCAGAGCGATCCAGCAGGCAGACGCAGAAAGTCAGGCATCCAGCTTTGGATATTTGATAGTGCTTCCAAAAAATGAGGGGAAAAAAAAAAACACACACACTCCTATTTGGGGAGATGGATGCATCATCTTCTTGTTTGAGCACAGTCTATGTAACACTCGCTCAAACAGACATGAATGGCCTCTCGAGTACTTTGCATAATTGGCAGCAATTTAACATGTAAGCTGCTGGGATATTAATCTCCTTGCACTGGCTTGATTCAGACAACCGTGTTACCTAATACCTAATACTGAAAAACATCAGCGTAGGCTAATATCAATCATACTTCATCTTCCATCTCTCTACACAGATGGTGATCAGAGGTTATAGACCATTAATCAGCAGGGCAGATGCTTGCTGTATTGCTACTTGGCTAACTCTTTCTAGCTTATAGTATAGAAGCCTAAATTTTAAAGAGTAAAAACTGCATCCAGAACTCCTGTTTTGACAATACAAAATAAAGAACTTTCTTCAAACAGAGTTCAGTTTTCAATGTAGAATTTCATTTGTTTACAGCTTTTGTTAAGAAAAAAAACTTTGCAGTGAATGAAGCATTTTTAAAGATTACTCTTGTTTATTTAGATAAAAGAAGTGAACAAATCTCTCCTCTTACTCCTGAAAAAGTAACGCCAGGCTGGGAAAGCAGTCAAAGTTGTCACACATCACAGGATCGTAAGTATTTAGGGTTTTTTGTCTGCAGTGCAGCATCACTGGGCAATGGTAGCGAGCAGTAGGAAAAACTAGAACACCACAGAAGAAGAGCGTTTGGATTTCCTGTCTCAGCTATCTGAATGATTGATTTCAAAGCTTGTTCTGTGCTTAAATGTCACACATTGGATTTATGACATGCTGAGCATGGAAGCACACTATATTTATGTGTGTTAACTGTAAAGGGAAACAATGTAGGACACCTTGTGTTTACTCACCGTACGCTATCTGTGACAGCTAGCAGTAGTAGCATGATGCTAATGAGAGCTGTCAAGGACAGAGAGGTCTCCTAACAGTGTGTCACCACAGCCCTGACAGACTAAGAAATCAATCGTATCATGTCAATTAAACAGTCAAGGTTTGTAACAGCATCATATCAAATGAATGCGTTTAGTGTTGTATTCTGTATAAAAAATGTATAAATTGGCAAACTTGGGAAAGAAACTGTTGAATTCCTTTGCACTTACTTCACAGATGATGCTCTAGCATGCTATGCTCAAACCGAGGTACAGACAGAAATGTTCCATTTCTAATAAGCTTTCTGCTGACACTTGATGTGAATTCAGCGTTTTCTTTTGTATGACTTCAACCAGCTGTGCATTATCTGACAGAAATAAAACTATCAATGAATATGAGGAATTAAAGCAGACGTCTAAGAGCTGATACTGGTTATGTGTTGGGCAGACATCCGAAACCATGGCGCTTGCACAGTACTTACAACTTTCTAGTACACTTCACTCCCTCATAACAGAACCTGTTGAAGGTTTTACTGCTTGTGTTGTATGAAAAGTGCTCATCCCAAAAACTGTATTTGTTATTGTTGATTCTTAAGAGACTGTTTGATACTGACCCTTCTGATTTAAGGGGAAGTATTTGTTTTTATCTCTTTTCCATTGTGTCTGTCTTATTAACACCTTCATTACAAAGCTTGCAAAAGCTTGTAAACCTTGCTAGTTAAAGGTTAAATCTAGTTAAATACAGTATCATCACTTGTCTTCCACAGATATAAATAAAAAGACAATGCAGTGGGGGAAAGCAACCAGTGGTAGAAACCAGGTAAAACAGAGAGAGGCTGCAGGTTTTAGGGTAGAGAAAAGGTGCGTGAGTGAGCACAGAGAGTTAAATGTTTTATTCAGCCTGCAGTTTAAAGTGCCACGGCCCTCAGGCACAGCAATGGCCGCCTAAGTGGCTACAGTGACAGCAGAAATTGGCCTTCTGGTTTACAACCTGTCGCCACAGAGCTAGACACAGCAAAGCAGCTGAGGGAGGGACAAACAAGAGCAGAGCACGCAAGATATAAAATTGACAAGAGAGTTAAGGCAAGGGTTGCTACAGGAATGATAAGAATGGCGCAGAAAAAGAGGGGACAAAAAAACCTGATTGAACCGTCACACTCAAATTGAAAGGGAGAGTGTTTCTTTTAAATCCAGTGGTCAAGCTAACAAAGTGTTCAAAAGGTGGTTCCAAGAGCTGGACAGACAGGTGCTTTTAATGGATAAACTACCATCCAGCTCTTAGTGCCTTCAAACACATGTAGGCTTCTGCATCACACACATGTCCAGATGCTGTGAGACAAAGATCACTTTTGATCATTGTGTACATGTTGAAATCTGATACTAATGAGTTTGGATGTACAGCACATATGAGAGGGAAGACTTCAGCTCCATAGCACCACCACCTGGATAAAACATACAGAATCTAACGGTGTGTCTTGGTGTCTGAATTCATTTCAACCTCAGCTCTGCAGTTTGTTGATTTTGTTCATTTCTGAGGGGAATGCACAGGTATGCACGTTTAGGTGTGAATGCTGATGTTGAGTTACCTCAGGTCTGAGAGTAGCCCTGTTGCAGGCAGGGCAGATGGGACCATGTCTCGAAAAGGCGATGGGCAAACGTCTGGTCCTGTTCTGACAGGCCTGGTCCTCACACACCAACCAGCCCTGTAAGAGACACATCAGATGATTATTCCCACCTGCTGTGAGATTTGAAAACTTTAGTAGTTGACTGACAGTTATTTAAGTTAAAACATCAAATAGCTTTCCAAATGTGAGGATTTGCAGCTTTTAGAAAATTGTAAAATAAATGTATTTTGGTTTTTGCATTGTTTGGGGTTTAAAAAAAAAAAGAAGAAGAAAAAAAAAGTTAATCTGGGCTCCAGAAAACTGTCACTGAGATTTCTCACTATATTCTGACATTTTATCCACTGTCGATTAAAAGAAACAGTAATGGACACACAGTAAACGGAAAAAAACAAACAAACAACCTATTTGTTAATTTTCATTCTATGATTTTGAGAGCATTTATCAAATTCCCTGACTTTTCATAACTGTTATGCTCCTTTGAAATTATTACATGATTACTTATTTATGAAACATGTTTGTGTTGCCACAGTTTGTGGATGATGTTCTTAAAAAATAAATTCTGGTAATGAGGAAATTTTGCTGAAAAGTGTTGCTTCCATTTAGCAACAATCTTGGTCCACCAATCAATCACCAAACAATCATTTAGAAACACTCTTGACAAGGAAAAGACCATGGATAAAATACAAACTACAAGAAGGGGGGATAAAAAAAAGAGGAAAAAGAAATGGTTTAGATCTGACATCACATCCGTCCCTTTATGTTTGAATGCATCTTCAGCTGCTGTGTGCCATGGTCCTGGTCTGAGTATTTGTCAGACAGGCAGAGCAGCGGACAGCCAAAACGGCAGTAGTTAGGACCCCCTAGGGTGAGGTAGTGACCCTGGGCAGGTGCTGTGGTCTAACCCTCTTAATCTCCCTATATTCTTCCAGCACCCCCCAACTCTCTCTGCTTCTTATGCCCTGTCATTACTAAGGAGGGTTTAAAGGGGAGGGGGTTAATGCCCAACTAATGACAGAGCATAAGACCCACCACCATCAATGCCTTTGCTACTTTCCTCCATCTACCTATCCTTCCTTCCTGTCACTCAAAATGAACCCCTTCAAAACCACTGCAGCTGTCTTTCTATCCACACCCCCAACACAGAAGCACACACTGTTTCTCTGATTGATTTTTAGCCTTTGTCTACGCTCTTGATCAGTTCTGAGTATAAAAAAAATAAACAGTGAGGATTCTTTACAGTACATCAGTCCTTTCCCACTGTGCAGCAACCTTTGATAGTGAAAACCAAACCAGGATAGAGTGTAGGTTTGTATAGGCCGCTAATACAAATCAACTTAGTTAAGACCTTTTTATATCTCTGAATAAAGGGTGTAATTAAAATTTGACAGTGATCAACACACACTCAGCTCAAATGGGTCTAAATCAAGTACATGATAGTACAGTGATTATACTCTTTGGTGTAAGTGGATGAGTTTTTACCCCCTTGACACACCTGGACATTACAATCTTCTCTCATTGTCATCTGCAAAACTGCTGTAAACTAGTTTTAGTCTGGATTTGTCATTTTATCACTTTCCTGCACATTACAGCAGATTTTCTCCGTTATTTTACTACTTTATGGTATTACTTGGATTTTCCATGTGCAGACAATCCACATGTTGGGTGCGTTGGTCGCTCCACACTACATTTCTTATCAATTTGAGCACAGGTATAACAGGACTAATTGTTTTTCGGAAGCGTCCAAACCTCTGCAATCCCAATTTTTCTTCCATAATTTTATAATTTTCCTGCAAATCTCATGGTTTAAAACCATAGAAAACGAGTTTATTGTGTACAGTGTGTAAAACTATCAAATACACAACTTAAAAACAAACTGCATATCTTACTTTAAGTAAAGTAAAGTTTTGTTGATTTTTTTTAAACCAACTAAACACGTGATTTGGGAATAAGACGGTAAAATAACTGCTTTATGTACACTACATGATGTCTCAAACACACACACACACACACACACACACACACAGATCCAGCCAATCTCTTCTAAATGAAAACCAAACATACAAACACACACATATGTCCCAAATCAATTAGAAAGTCCCAGAGCTCACAGCTTTACCCACAGATCCCAGCTCCAGGACTAATTATCTAAAACACCTCCACCCAGCTTGTACAAAGAGCTGAGCATCATGGGAAATGAAACCGCTTTGTGGTCTCTGATAAAGACATGTGCAGGACAATGGTTGGTGGAGGTGCGAGATAAGGTGTGTGACAGTGAGTGCCTGCTTGATCTCCATCTTTTTTTTTTGTTTATTTCTTATGACACAAGCTTTGGCACACACTGCCATTCCCATAACATTCATTATGAGCACAAACAGATTAATCACTTCCCGTGCGCACGCATTTAAATGAATTAACAGGACACACATCAAAGACTCAAGTCGCAGATACACAACAGAAAATGCTCATGAGGGAATAACTACCCACAATACCCTTCTGCTCTGATACTGTGATCTAAGCTCATCCACTAAATTCAACACAAATAAAAAGTTAGGATTAAGTGCCACAGACCTGTAAGAGCCACATAGAAAAAAAACTATAAACAAGTAGCACATGAGGAATGAGGCAGAAAAAAAAACAATAAAAAAACATCTAATTGAGGCATTTTGCCAGAGCGAAGGGTGGGGGTGGGGGTGTACAGTCGGACGTGAGAGAATAAAGGCTCATAATTGCATAATTATAGCAGTGGATACCCAACACACTGAATGCAGACGTCAAATGAGTTCCACATAATTTAACCAAACAGAGGCAACACCAGGCCACCACAGGGACCACAACGAAATATACCCCCTCTCTCTGCTTCTTCTTCTTTGTTCATCCTGGTTTTTTTTTTTTTGTTTTGATTTTTTTTAAATCTCTCTTCTAAAATCTCCATGCTCCCTTATATTCAGGTCTCAGATTCTTTAACGTCCTCTTTATTACTGTACCACACTGAAGCTGCACAAAGACTATAGAGACAGATAAAAAAAAAAGATGTTGGCAAATTGTCTGGTCCTAGTACAGCTACTTAGTACCAACCTCCAAACACAAAAAATGTAAAACTTTATTAATCATGAAAGTAATTTGCAGAGTAAAAAGTTTGCTTTGGACTGTCAGTCACACAAAAGCAGTTTGAGGACATCATCTTTAAATATGTGAAGTTGCAATCAGGAATTTCCCCATTTTCTTAAATTTACTCACTAACTAAAGAATTAACTAATGATGAAAATAAATTACTTGCAGTGTTACTCATGATTTTGTGCATTGCAGTTAATTAGGCTCCAACAAAGTTTCTTTCGTTATCAAATAATCTTCCTATTATTTTCACAAGTGATCCATAACTTGGTTTATAACACAGAAGAAAAAAACGGATAAATGCCTATAACAATACCTCAGAGCAGAAGGTGATGCCATTAAATGTCTTTTGTTCAAAACTGAAAAATCTTCAATTTACTATGAGGTAACGAACGAAATCACCTTAATTGTTTAATTGAAAAATCCTTGTATGACATTTGGTTTTGGGAACCTGCAATGAGCATTTCTCTGTATTTTCCCCCCCAATCTTTGTGATTAATTATTAATTTATTATGAGAACAATCTTGGTCTGTGTATTTTGCCAACAACAAAACCATTATTTTGCCTTGACAAAACCAGTCAAGACCGCAGGGTAGACCCAGAATATGCTTGAGACATTATATATCTCATCTGGTCTGATGATGTCTCGGATTGGGGGCGGCATGATAGCTCAGTGGGTAGAGCAGTCGTCTTCCAACCCAAGGGTCAGTGGTTCGATTCTCAGTCCCCCC
>JAUBNQ010000012.1:22792913-22804404 GCA_032353495.1 Ctenopoma kingsleyae | reverse complement strand
CTTTGTAGCGCTCCTCATCAGTCAGCTGGACGGGAGCTCCCAGCATACCATCAGCCTCCTCCTCCCTCTGGTATTGCTGCTGAGCTCTGAACTGTCCGGGATCCAGGCCTGAGACGGACAGATTGTTTTCAACACTCACAATTCGGAACGGTTACACAGTCAGGACAGAAGGGCTATAATCTCCCACACCGTTTCTATGTAGACATAAACTTACTCATATTTAAGCTGAGACTAGGCACTTTACCACTGTATGAATCATTTAATTTCGGATCAAAAGGGCTGACGGACAAAACTTGAACAAATAAATGTCTGCTAATATAGTACTTACAGTCCCATCTAAACATGTTACTTTAAACATCTATTTTGTACTTGTATTAAAAGTACTTTATATCTATTAAAGATCAGAAGAACAATTATAATACTGACATGTAAAGAAAGATTAGTAGCATAACTTGAAACAAACTTGTGCCCCCCAGTTTCTTCATGGGCACAATGTAAGAACTGTTTTATCTTTAAAATGCAATAAATGAACATTTTACATATTTCCTTTTTGGTCTTTTATATATTTTAAGCATAAGCCAGAACGAGACATTCCTGATTTAAAATCATAATTTAATGTAAATGTACTAATAGAAAATGACTGATGTTGAGACACCCACTCTTAATAAAAATCAATCTTCTACCGTCTACAAAAACCTGTAATTATATTACCCAGCCACGTGGCTATGAGCACGCCGTCAATGCCCTCGATTGGATCACATATGCGAGACACCACGGGGTGGATCTGCTGAGCCAGATAGTACTGAGTGTCCAGACTGAGATTCTCCTGCTTCTGGAGCTGCTCTAAAGAGTAGGCTCTCTGGCTGGCTGCCAGTGTGGAACCATCCTAGGGGGGAAAGAAAAGACAAAAACTGTTGTTTTGTACAGAAGAAATCCATCTTTGGATATTCTTACATCGGTCTTAATGAAATAAAGCAATTGATGTTGTGTTATTTTCAGTGCATTGCAAGATTTTAATCTTGATTTGGTGCCAAACTATTCTGGACTGGTGACACATGTAGACACACCTTGCAGATGATGTAAGAGATTGTGTCTCCAGCTTTGACCCGGCGGCCACCCTGGGAGTTTATCCATAGAGCCACATGGACGTGAGGGAGGCTCTTCTTGTCTGGATAGTCCTGAGGATCCTTAGTCAGCGCCTAGATGAGGATACAGTGGCTTCAGAAAGTATTCAGACCCCATCACTTTTTGCACACTTCATTGTGCTGTGGAGTTAATTTGAAAGCTAAAAACTCCACATAAATCTACACTCAATAACCCATAAAGATGCTGGGTTACTGTTCATGTCTCAGAACAAGTACTCACATGACTCCAAATTCTTAAGCCTTAAAATAAGATCTGCCTTACTTAAAAGTGAAATGTATCGTATTACACATGAACACATATTCACCTTATGTATCTCATACTGGTTGAGTGGTATGTCTCCACTTGCTACCTTCTCTCCCACCTCTACGAGGTGTTTCTGGATGTTCTCCACAATTACATCACGGCTCTGTTCTGACAAGATCTGACCGATCACGTAGCTGAGAGACGATAGAAATAAAATCTTATCCACATTTCAAAAAATCATCATATTGTTGGTTAAAGTGCGCTGAAATGACATGTCATCATTTCTGCCTGCATTAATGTTAATGTCTTCCAGATTAGCTGTACGATCTGTGTACAAATACTATAAAAGTTTAAGCACTATGAGGTTTATAGCTAACGTACTTGCCACATTCCTTGGCCAGGTCGCACCAATCTCTGCGGACAATATCCAAACCTTTGAGCTCCTGCTTCACACTGTATCGCCCCTCTCCATGGTTCTCCACAACCAGGGCAGCATATTTCTTCTTCTTCAACAGTAAAAGTGACTTGAATACACCGTCAATGTCGATCTCCAGCAGTTTGTAGAGCTTATTGATTTCTGCTTTCACCTGGGAATAAGAAACGCACAGATATGCATTTAGTGAAAATGCAAAGTATAAACACAACTGAATAAGAAATGTACATTTTATTCATTAAATGTGGAGAAAACACTGAGACACAACAGACTTTACTGCCAAGCTTGTACACTTCCTCCAGAGACTTGCTGTTCGTGTTGATCATAATGGAGTCAGTATCTCCGTAGATGACTTCCAGATTCATCTAAGTGACAAAGGAATAAAGTTATGGAAAGAAAACTACAAACTGAACATAAAATTGACTCAATGTTCTTAATCTTTTAACCAAATTTACATGTATAGCAATTTCCGAAACAGAAATTGGCTGCATCACAGAACAAGATCAATGACATGTAACTATAAGGTTAGCCACTGCCTACAGTTTAGC
Source organism: Ctenopoma kingsleyae (assembly GCA_032353495.1). Taxonomy (NCBI): domain Eukaryota; kingdom Metazoa; phylum Chordata; class Actinopteri; order Anabantiformes; family Anabantidae; genus Ctenopoma; species Ctenopoma kingsleyae. The sequence goes on along the minus strand of JAUBNQ010000012.1, from coordinate 22,802,034 downwards.
AGGCACATCGATGCAGGGGTCAAAACATGTACTATTGTATCCAAAAACTTTAATCCTTACATTTATCATTATTCAGACTGTCCGATCCTGCTCCATCTGTATTTGTTCTGTGTTACACTTACTGATCTACAAAAGCAGCCAAAAGCTTGTTAATAACCCACCTTCTGAACCATGTCTTTGGTGTGCATCAGGATCTGAAGGAGAAAGCAGATACAACAGTATGAATGGACATATATGCCAACAACAAAAAGCATTACAGCACACACATAGTCACAGTAAACAAACATATTACTGAGGAACAAACAACGATTAAATATTAAATTTCTGTGTTATTTATTCCGTTTGTGTGGAGGGAGTGTGTGCATTTGTGTGGACACGGGAGCAGAGCAGGTGACTTACTTTTAAATGGGGGATAATTTGCTAAGAGGGCAATTATGAGTGCGTGCCGTGACAGGCGTCTTTTCAACCCACACATATCCTAGCTGGGCAACACACACACTCCAACACGCATGCACACATTAATGACTCATAATGGCCTTTATCACCTGCAGAGTGAGTGACAGACAAATAAGAGAATTCTCTTAACGCGGGTTGTCCACTGTGTATTTGTGTGTGTAACACGGAGAGATCTAAGCAGCAGAGGGATCCTAACAGGTGTGAGTCCAGAGGAGGGGAGGACAGGGAGGAGGCTCTGTGTCGCTAATCTGGGGGGTCAGAGGGACAGAACGCGGTGTGACCTGTCACCAGCAATCTGCTCCTCAATCAACTACGGCTGCATATATACACACCCTGACTCACTCTGTGCTCCATGTGGGGACAAGGACGTGGCTATTTCAGAGGGCGATGAAGGGGCACAATCTGGCAGTGGTGGGATGGGGGAGTCGCTCCACTCCCTGAAACCAGAGTGGGACTTAAGCATGCTTTATGGGCTGATACATGCCAGTGTGCGGCAAAGGGAGTTTGAATCATTCACAGAACAGCTTCTTCCATTAGGAACTGCAGTCAAGGTCAAGGTCTCACTGACACACACACACAAATCTCAGCTTAAGCACAAACACACTGTGTTGAACTGTGTTGCAGAGCTTTAATGCAAGCGAAATGACCAGCCTGTCTCCTGTTAGTTTAGACGTGGGGTGGGGGGGAAGATTTCTTAGGAAAGAAATCAGATGATGTGCCGCAATAACATTTAGCTACAAATTAGGGCTCATCAGTTTTCATATCAATACTGCAATTTAAAAGACGCAATTTTAAACCACAATTTTTAAATGCTACATGCAAATCAAACGCCATGTATGTAGTTGTGTGTAAGGAAAGACATGACGCCACCCAACACAGTGACCAAGGCCAGTACTGGTGTCTGTTGGTTTAGCACTTCAATAATCACAATATTACTCCTAAAATAAAATTTAAAAATCACTATTTCACTACTTTTTATATATTGGCTACCCCTTTTTGCTAATATGATTCCAGAAAAAAAGTGCTCTTATTTGTTTAATAAATTTCCAGAGTGCCAAATGAAAATGCGTTATTTATTTATTCTCTTAATTTTTAGCATTTTTGCCATTTTTAGGTTTAACTGATTGATTGATAAGCCTTTGAATTCATAGATCTGTCACTCAAACCAGACATGAAACCAGACCTGAGACAACACATCCCAACCAGAGCACAGCCCCATGCAATGTTTAAATGAAGGTCTGTTTTCCAACCCGACCCCAACCCCCTCCAGTTCAGACATGATGTTAATACATTTCTACTATGTAATGGTATTTATCATCATATCAACAAACGTGCATTAAAATCTATCCATTATTATTAGCTCTGGGCGGCAAAAGAGAACAGTGTTTGTTGTGAGAGACAGAAGCAGAGGCATAAATGTTTAAAGAATAGTTGGAAGGAAAAGGCAGAGATGTATGATGAATAGAGAGATGTGGTAAAGAGACAGACAGAGAGAGCAAAGCGAGGCGAGAAAGGGTGGAGGGGCAAGCGAGGTGAGAATGTGTTGATGTAATTGATGTGTGGACTCATTTAGACAAGTTTTCCATAGGCTGTCAGTTCCAGCAGGACAGACTGCTTTAAGGAATGAACCATGTGAAAGACAAGTCGTTTGACCATGACACTGGAATTTGTGCATCTGACAGTCTGTGTGTGTCGGTGTCATTCTTTAAACACATACCAACACAGACATATTATACACACATATGCAAACACAGAGTGTGTGTGTGTATGTGTGTCATCCCTCTGATGACTACTCTCGTCACCACCACGCATGCCACTCATACTGGGGCAAACAACTGAAAAAGCTTGAACCTCTGTCACCCTTATTACTCATATTACTTAATGTTGTCCCGAAATAGTGTCACTCTCTTCAATATAACAACTGCATCTTTTACATCAGCAAAGCTGTAGAACTGCATCATGGGTCATAGGTTATTTTTTTAGTCTACTGATTGAATATTAATCTCGTTTACCTGTTCATTCTTGTATGGAAAACCAAGTCTCTTTTAAATTTTAATAACATTTTCCAGACTGATTTGAATAGTCTGGTATCTGCAGAAAGTCAATCCCTCATTATCTTATTTGCCCTATTTCTACTCAGTACATTAATGAAATCAGTTCAACTCATCATTTCCCCCTCTCTTTTTCTCACACTGTAAAACACCACTTAATTTCCTTATGTTTCTGCTTTTCTCACTTCTTCACTGTGTAGTGTTAATAGAGTGTACTGTAATTAGACTGGACGGTAATTGAGCAGCTCACTGAGAAGTGCTCCTGCAGAGTGAAGGTTCAGGACAGACGGTTTGTGGGTAGGAAATCATAATAAGTCCCATTCTGACGTTATTATTTTTATGCCATAGCTTATGTGAGAGCAAAAAAATTACAATGTCAATGGTCATACATATGCACAAATATAGAAAAACACATTCTTCTGTACACATGCATCTGCTATTCCAGCTCATAAATCTTTAAATCTTTGAAAGATCAAGTGCAGAACAACAAATCCAGTGTGCTTTACCAGGATTAAGACAAGGAAGGACAATAGGCAGATGTCTGCACAGAACACTTGTTCGCTAAACACACACACAACTAAACTCACACAAAATCAGTGCACCATTAAGTTTTATTTAGGTATGATGTGGTAAAGCTAACTGCATCACAAAAATCACTGCAAACACTCATTTGACTCCAGACATTTTCTCCAGACAAAGGAAAGAAAACTGCACATTGCTGCTTTTTAGTTCTGGTCTGGTTAATGTTCACATTGAGACTTTAGAAACAAATACAAAGCCGTAAACAAGAATTTACATAATCTGACTTCCTGCATCAGTGACAACCATGCAGGTAAATCAAATTTTGTTTAATTACTTCCTGGATAGTTCACAAGCACAAACTGGATTTGAAAGTAGTTTAATAGCTTTTATATTCATGCTAAATTCATCATCCTGTTGTTTGGTCTGCACCAGAGTTTCACACAAACCCAAATGAACCAAGCCAAACAGTAAAGGGCACCAGAGTTTGCTTCATCAAGAGCGAAGCATTCTTCAATGACATCTGTACACTATGCCTTCTGCACTGTGACAGTAACAAATGTCAAAATTGCAGTTCCACTAAAATGAAAAGTGCTGAAGTGCATTTTAAGATAAACCTGCAACTTGCAGCAGACGACACCTTCAAGAAACCAGTTTGAAGCTGCAGCTTTTTCTGACCCACCAATAGTACATGCGAATGCTGTGGTGAGTCCTTGTGTTCATAAAGTATTTCAACACTGACTTGCACAGTTTACAGGTGACATTTTCCTTTGTACTCCCCATTTTTAAAACATAATGTACCCAACACTCTAACTTCAGGGCACTTGCCCCTGCCAAAGTTGCTAAGAGATGTAGTTTGGTTAAGTGGTGCTACCGTAGTCTGTAACACTCTAAGCTGCCACAAAGTGACCGAAGGAGACAACTAAAGGACCACAGGTTCACGATAAATAACGAATCTTGTCCAGATGACTAGAGCTGATTTTCAGAACAAATAAGCTGGAAAAACTGCAATAAATTTGAGGTTTGTTCATTTTAGTCTTTTGAAGTTTCTACATTAATACACAGACCTAAATTCTCACTTTAAAATGTGCCCTTTCCCACAGTCTTTGACTTCTCACAGTTTACAATCCCTTTTTAATTTGGTGCTTTCAACAATGTCTCACGCATTTGCCGGCACAACAGTTGTACCCATTAGCTGTGTGTTTCTGCACCATGTCATGATAACTAATGAGTGGTTCACCCGTGCAGTATCTGTTTTTATCCCTAGCTGTTTAAATTTTTGTTGGCCTAGTCTTTTAAGGATTTGTGTGTCTTGTTGTCATGACACTCAAGTTTTTTTCTCTTCAATCCCACCTCCTCATCAAAATATTGTTTGTCTTTTGCCAGGCTGTCATTTTAAATAAGCATATTAGTCTTAATTCACCTGCTTGGTTGAGTGGTAAATGGTTTATAGATTCAAGGGGACCAATAAAGGTAAGACAGACAGATTGATAAGCAGACAAAAGGGCATCCAAGCCCCTTCCCTCATCCCCACCACATACCACAGACCCCCTCTGCTGATCAGCAGATCAGAGGCGGCATGTTAAACCTCAGTGCAGCAGAGGGGCCTTGTAAAAAGAGCCTGGGGCACCAGTGACGATTGTTTTGAAAAGCACTCAGCTGAAAAGCATTTTGGGATGACAGTCGGCTGACTGAAATAGCACCTGTGGAGGAACACACTGCTGTCGGAGCCGGGGGGCGACAACACAACACATACACAAGGCGCACGAGTATGCATGCACACAGACGTGCAAACAAAAAAAACACACCTCTTTCACAAACACACTCTCATACACAGTGATGTTTAAAAGATTCGTAGTCTCTCATTTGTTTTGTCACAGAGAATGGAAATGCTTCTTTCACTAAAATGATTTCACTTGCATGCAAGAATAGAAGCGCACAAAGACGCACACGCTTACACACCTGTCCTGAGAGATGCCTTAGCTATGTTCTTATGTCTGCTGCAGGAACGGTCAATCTTTTGTAAAGCTGCGTCTCATTTAATGCAACCGACTGAGATCAAACACTGGTATCGAATCAATCATACTGCTGTGTAGTCACATAAAAATATGGTACTTTAATAAGTGGAAAAGACACAGCCACATGTCTCACTACATCCACTCTGTTACAGTTAAAGGTTACTAATGCAGAAGAGGAATCATCACATGTTTTTAATCTTAAAGGAAACAAGTAATATAAGTAGTAAAAGTAAAATAAGTAAATTGCTAGCCAGCAAACAGTGAGTATTTTTTACTTAATACAGTAGAAAGAAGAAATTTGTAAACCATCTACAATTTCCTGGTTTTCGGCATAAATTGGTCATAAAATGTGATCTCCACTTGACAAACAATATAAGCAAATACAATATTTATAAGTTAATAAAAGACCAACAGTCATGATTTCTGTATCTTCATTGAACATATCTATTATGGTGGAGGAATGGTCCAAAGTCCCTCTTGAACGTTGTGCAGGTCTAAGCCAAAGGTACACTTTCTCTTATTTTTCCACCATTTCTTTGAATTTTTAATGGGTGTGTTTAATAAATACATGTTTTATTAGCTTAGAAATATTGTGTTTGTTGATATTTGTGCCTTTGGTGAAGATTAGATGACATTTTACAACCAATTTATGCAGAAATACAGGAAACGACCACTTTTTCTTGCCACTCTAAAGGTCTCATGCAGTACTAAAACAACTGGAAAATTATTCAAAGCATGTGTCATTTAACTGATGCATGTTTCCATTTACAGAATGCCATAAAGAAAACTAGAAGACAGAGTTAATTAGGTCATGCTTTAAATCAAGAAATTTGAAGATTTTAATAGAAGTGAACATAAGTATCACCTACTTGCCAAGTCACTTAAAACCATTTACTAATCATCCTCTCATTTACAACTCTATCAGTGACCCTGATAAAGGCAGCAGATGTCAGATCAATCCATTATCAATTATAATCCCTGCCATTAGCCTGGTCTCACTTGGCCTCATTAGTAGGCATTACTAAAGTTGCAGTTTAGATTCTAAAACTGTGTCCTGTCCACTTTCATCCCTCTTAGACAAGCTAATGCAGCCAAAATAGCAGCACTACTCCCATGTGACTATTTGTTAATTCCACTCCTATCAGGAGTAAAGCCAGCTCTTTAAGAGGACTACAGGACCATGGAAACATGCAGCCCTCATTTCCCCAGACACAAGCATGCATGCATGCATGTGCAGACAGACAGACAGACAGACACACACACACACAGACTTATGAAGTCTTATATCTAATTCAAGGAAATGTAAAAATGACCCCTGTGATTCTGAGAGAGGAGCGATGAAGACCTCGAATGAAAGAAAGGGAATTAGTCTGACAGACGTGCACACGCACACACATATGAACCATGATAGGGTGCTTTAGATATTCCTACATCTAATAAAGAAAAATTATTCTTGAAAAAAAAAAAGGAGACAATATTTACTCAGACTTCATTACAACCACACACACAGGTACATAAAGTGGTTTAACCTAAGCCAAACTTTGACCTCTCCACACCCTCAGCCACCCTGTTACCCAAGCCTGCTTCCATCCTTCACTCCGCATGCCATCCAATAATGTCAACTACGAGCTCCTGTCAGGCTGTTTTTAAACACAAGGACATAGACTCAATTACAGCTGAACGGCTTTCAGGAGTCATCCTCCATCCTGAAACACACACACCTGCTAATGGTTGTCAGATTTGCTGGCAAAAGGGTCGAAGGTCGAACTAATCTGCGTTCTGCAACAATCAGCGGCTTCCACTGGCCACTGTTGTTAACATCATTTGTTTAACAGGAAATACACACACACACACACACTTTGTGATCAGAGACGGGGAAAGATTTACATGTTTTTAAAACCAAAAACTAAAGCATCCAAAAACAGATTCTGATCATTCTGTGCCCTGATTACAATTTAGAAAACAAACACCACAGAGAAAAATGAACCACACTTTAGAAAAGCTGCTTTTGCGATGCCCTTGAACATGTCTCTATTTATTGTGACCAGCAATGTTAACACCAACATGAGAAATTGACATCAACTAGCAGCCAAATGCAGCAGAGTTTTTTTCTGCAGCTGATCCCTCCACTACCAGCCCATTTACAGAAAATGATTCTCTTGACAAACTGATAGTTTAAATCTCTCCGTTTGTCAAATGAAACTGTCAGATGAAGTCAAGGATCCACCAGCCAGTGGTCAGTGGATAATAAAAGTCTTCCCGGCGTGTCAGATGCATTTATCAGCCTATTATAACCACATGCATGTAAGCTGTGTGTGTTTCATATATCTGTTTCTCTGCACCCAACTGTTATCTGGCGAACATACAAAAGAACCCAAAATAACACTGAGGGGTTGAGGGGGACATCAATCTGTGGTAGACCCTCGGCTGTGTAATCTAAAACCTTCACCTTCCTCTTAATACCCATCACCTCCCCCCCCGCACTTAATACCCACACATACCAGGACAGAGGAGGGCCACAACAAATGGTCGCCCGACAAAGGGCAGAGTTCGGCCAGTAGCACTTGTGCTCGCACATGGATGAGCATTAACAGACACGCGCATAAAAGCGGACACAGATAGTTAGAAGACATACTCAAGAAAGACACATAAGAGTGAGGATGAGAGCTAAGTGGGGGATTTCCCCTCTTGACTTGCCAAATCTGCCAAGGGTCTGTCATCCCCCACTAAGCCTCCTCATCTCAACCCTTCCGAGGCTGAGAAACTGCTGTGGCCCCCGGTCCAACCCAGCTGGCCACGGGGGGGTTAGGACTCAATTAAATTGAGAGTGAGAGAAAGTTGAGAGCTAAGCCAATCAATAAAATACAGAACACATGCACAGTTACCCGGACACTCGTCCAAACAGATGAAGGAGAATGCACCAGGGGACAGGAGGCTGGATTTACACTGCGGACAGAGAAGCGCTTGGTGTCTGTGTTACAATTACAAAAATAAAAAGCCTCCTAAATCAAGATATGAAAGTACCGTCGAGCGTAAATGAGACGATTAAAATAGGGACAGAGGAACAAATGCCAATACCCACAAATACACTATAGTAACCCAGCTATAAATGCCTGCTGTCGATACTGGTTCACTGCTGATGGAAACTACCAAAAACTATTTGGCTTATGGTTGTTTAACATGAAGGCTCCATACAGTTTCAATAAAACATCTCTAATTTGTTCAGATTTTGAAAGGTACAAAATAATCCTGACAATGTCTTATTTACAATGGGACTTCCTGGTGTGTCGTTCTCTACCCACACCACACGAGCTGTAGTACAAATAGATGTGGGTCTAGGCTCATAGATACAAAGTAAACAAAACACCAAGTACGTGCAAAGTGGAATCTCTTGCTACATCAGCAGGTTAAGGACCAAGCTATGCACAGATCTGCCTGATGACCTTTTAATGCACGTCTCTCCACCCCGTCACATCACTCGCCACCATATCCAATGTACTAATGCAGTGAAGTCCTAATAAAACACAATCCATTTTGTTTACTGTCCCTTTTGCACACTGGGTAACTCAAGAAGTCTGAGAAAATGTTGAAGGCAAAGCAGGTCATCTGAATGTTTTAATTAACCTTCTCAAATATGACGGTTATTACGGTTAGAGCAAAGGCTGCTAAAAACTCAGAATCCATCAATTTAGGAGATTTTTTTAATTTTTTCTTTTATAGTGAAAGTATTAAGAAATATTTGACCTTTTGTGACTTTTAAAGAAAAGTGTTGGGTTCAGTATTGAGACAGACATTGCAGATTCTGGTCTTTTTATGTGATTTGTTGATAATGACAAAATTATAGAATGTAAACTATACATACTCCACTTTCTTTGGTGCCGTTTCATTCATAGAACAGGCTACAGTGGAAATGTAGCCTACTTCTTGTCAGACACTTGTGATGGATTAAAAAAAGCAAAAAGGAGGGAAAATGTAATTAACCCATCCACCTCTGGCTGTTGACAAAGATACAAGTCTGGAGGGAGAGCAATTCCCACCTGTTCCAGCGACTCAAATACACACATTTTACAATGTAGC
>JAUBNQ010000012.1:22764929-22777147 GCA_032353495.1 Ctenopoma kingsleyae | reverse complement strand
ATACATTTATTTTTACATTTAATTCAATATAAATACATTTAATTCTAAATCGAACAAATTTTTTTAAATTAAATTAAAAAAGGGAAATAGATTAATAGATTAATACATTCTATAAGAGACTAAATGTAACTAGTTTTAATAAATTTTTAATTTTTAATCTAACTTACTGTTGCCAAATTTGACAATTAAATTTTTAATGTGCTGATGAATACTTAATTTAACATTCAGTGACACCTGGCAGCCAATAAAATGACATCATTAGTAGCAACAATGCTAGGTGCTTATGAAGAGGTTGTGAGAGACTCTTTATGTCAGAAAAGGGTTTGACACTTTGTCGATATGACCCGAGGGTGATGTGACACTGGAATACATGTGTTTATTGCCAAAACCCTTGTAATGTACTGCCTTAATATTTTGAAAATCTCTGAAATTGAGAGATATACTTTATTGCTATGTGAGATATCTTTGTGCCAGTGCAGTGTTTTCTGCCATACAGTACATGTCCTTTGATTGTTTCTCAGGTCGATTTTGTGGCTCATGACGATATCCCCTACTCCTCAGCAGGAAGTGAGGACGTTTATAAACACATAAAGGAGGCAGGTCAGTAAGTAGAGCCGTAGGAAGATGAGTCCATAACAACTTTTTGGATTTCTCAAGTAGTTTTCATGGTCTGTGTGCTTTTGTGTGTGTGAACCAGGAATGTTTGTGCCCACACAACGGACAGAGGGAATCTCCACATCTGACATAATCACCAGAATTGTCAGAGACTACGACGTCTACGCTCGACGCAACCTCCAACGTGGCTACACAGCCAAGGAGCTTAATGTCAGCTACATTAATGTAAGAGCATGTTCTACGTGTCAATATAATGGCAAATAGTGTTTCCGGTTAGTTAAATGTGCACAACCATTATTCCAATAAGGTTTTATTACATGAATCTAACTGGAGAAACATTTCCTCCAACTTTCTTTGAACAACTTGACTTGCTTTTAAATATTATACATGTCTATGTGCCTTGTTACAATGACATAAACTTGATTTCTCAGAAACACAACATATGGCTAGAAATGAGATTACAGACAAAAACGTCTTCATCCAGTTTTTCTTTTATTAGACATAAATCACTATGAAATGAATTAATTGCAGTTTCCCAGTTTAACTGAGTCAGGGTACAACACCAGAGATTGTTGTTCTTCCATGGCTTTCTGTAATGGCTTCTCCTCAATTATTGAGTCCTCAGGAGAAGAAGTACCGACTGCAGAACCAAGTGGATCGTATGAAGGAGAAGGTTCGCACAGTTGAGGAGAAGAGCAAACATTTTGTTTACCGTGTGGAGGAGAAGAGTCATGACCTTATACAAAAATGGGAAGAGAAATCCAGAGAATTTATTGGCAACTTCTTAGAACTTTTTGGACCAGATGGGACTTGGGTAAGCAACTCAATGCTGCCATAAAGTAGAAACTGTCATCGTCATAAACTGTTGAGTGAACCGTATTTGACTTCAGTGTTATGATGTTCTCTTATTAGTTCATAAAGAAGTTTTAGAAATTGGTCATTAAAATATTTGCAATGTTTTAATGTGTTTAGGCATAGGTAGGAAATTCGTATTTGTAGTCTTTGCCTTTGATGTTTAAAGATAGTTTGTGGTACTAAGGACTATAAATGCTGATTGATGATATTTTTTTGTACAGAAACAGGTGTTTCAGGAGCGCAGTGGTCGCATGCTGTCCTACGCTCTGTCTCCCAGAGAGTCACCCTGCAACAGCCCTCCCCGCGAACTGTCCCCTCTGCGCTCTCCCTCACCCCCGTCTCCCGTTGCCCGCTGGCACAATGCACGGCCACCAATCTCGCCCCCAAGCTCCCCGAAAGGAGCAACTGCCTCTATAAGCAGCATGAGTGAAGGCGACGAGGACGAGAAGTAAACAGACTGTTGAACACACTCACAGACACACACACACGTCACTCACAGTACATTGTCTGGAGACTGCTCACACACATTCACACACATATACTCCTCCTACAAACTGGATACTGAAAGTTGCCCTTAAGGATGTTGCTACTATACAATGCAGAGAGCGATTATGGGAAATGTGGTTCCACGCCATCTGTCTCTGTTGTCTGGGTAACAAAGCAGACAGGAAGAAGAGGAAGGAAGAAAGGAATGAGGATTTATGTACACAGTGTCGCATATTGTAAGACAGTCCGGATTCGTATCCAGCATCTAGAAGATTTACTCTGAATTGTCTGGCACTGATAGAGGCTGCTCATAATATCACTTCATTGTTTTTGTCTTGATCTGTTTAGTTTAGCATTGTCTTCAGATTTCAAGACTTTCTGTAACTTTTGACCATTAGTTACATTAGGCACAAAGTTACAGAATCAACTGGTCGTGTGAGCTGACAGGACCTGGATTAATTCATTGTGTAGTTGTTGAAGTGAGAGTTAGGTATCAAATGAGAGACATTGCACTCCTAGAATAGTGGAGGTGAAGCTTTGCACAACTGCTTTGCTCACAAACACATAGTCGGTTATAGTTTTAGCATAAATGACTGGCAATAAAAAATAGAATGTTCAGTAGAGAGACTCAAAATCTTCACTCCCCTTGCTTGTTGTTCCCACACTGCAGTGATGACCAGTAATGACCTTTCAAAGACAAATGAATTACTAAGAAAATCATAAGAAATTTCTATGTAGGAAATTATAATTAGCCAGGGTTAAATGTTAAAATGTATCCCATTGCTGCAAAAAGCCCCAGTGAAAGGTAAATGGATAAAGAAAAAAAAGTTTCTTATGACCTCAGTTGCGCAGCTGTGACACATGGTAAAAGAAACCTATAAAAATCAGTCTTGGCCTGCACCTCTTAAATAACCCCCAAACACTTGATTGTGTTGAGATTCTTCTTGAGTGTAAGAGGAGTCTTGGAGACCACATCTGCATCAGAGTAAATGTAATCACTCTAATTTGTAGTCACATGCCATGTAAACACAAATCAGCCATTGAGTGGGTCCCACACTTATCATGTATCACTGATTAGTAGAAACACATTAATTTTCACCTAAAAAAGTAAGGCATTCTTTGAGTTTTTCATGTGATATCAATCAGTGTTTTGTAGACATTTTAATATGATGTCAGCAGTTAGTCAAACCTGGCAACCCTGGTAGTGCGGCCTTTCTCCAGGACACTGATGATACTTGAAACATACAATAGCTGAACCCTCCAGGTGAGGTGTCAGGTCTTCAAATGCCGAAGCTTAGCCCTGTCGTTTTTCTTTGCTATTATTATAAATGTATGTAACAACTCTTTCGCTCAGGTCTGCTGACCCAGTCCAGGCTGGAGCAAACCTCTCTTCCACCGGAACAATACAATATTTAATGCAATGTAGAAATAATGTCCTGTACGCACTACATGTTAATCTGCACTATATGTACAAACTTTGGGAATGTGTCTTTTTTATTTTTTAAATCTTAATGTTAAACTGGCTTAACATGTAAATAAAACAAACAAATAACTGGATGTGAATAAAAAGTCACCATTTTCTAATTTTAAGACGACAGATTGTAAAAAAAATAAATAATAATCAGACAAATCACACACAACAGCAATAATATTTATTGTCAGCTTTGACAATACTATAAGTACTGTAAGTTGATCTCATGCTGAATGAAATTATGAGACTGCTCTATTACCTTTTTGGTAATGCTGATGCATCATTTGCATATTTTTTTCATGAATGCCTCCACAGTGAGGAGTTCAGTGCATGCAAACATTTTGTTTAAGATGGAGGTACAGTAGGATGGAAAAGAACAATCACTCCACACTGACTGAATATACATCTTACATAGTTATACAAACAGTATTTTCTAAAACACTATAAGTATAGAGACAGTCTTTAACAGTAAAGGTTCACACCTACTGAAGGTTCCTCTGGTCTCTGAATCATGGAAATCTAAACTGATCATTAGCTGTTCAATGTGGAAAGTTTACAGGGAGATCACATATAAAAGACGCTGAACTGAGGCCTGAACAAGAACAATGAAGACCACTGTCTTTAGCCTATAACACAACATCTGATTTACAGCAGGTCTGTCACTGAGCATCACTCAGCGAGACTGGCAGGTCACAAAGGCATTGGCGTGGCTGAAATCTTATAGTGTGCCTGTAAAGCGAAGAACGAGAAAGAGGAAGTTCTCCATACGGAAGAGTCTCTCAAAATTCTTCATCTACACTCTTTTCACATCAGGCAGAGCTATAAGAGATGAGAAAAGGAAGTCAAGTCAGATTACTGAAATTCCCCATCTTCTAGTCTTAAGAAAAGGTTCCAGGTTTGGGCCATATTGGATTAAAGTTTGGTCTTTTTCAGCAGCTCCAAAATAATGATAAAGTGCTAATGTGATCATTAGAAATCTCCATAAAGGTCTGAATCGATTGTATCAAAGTTATTTGTGGGAATATATATATGTGTATACTTGGTAAAGTGCACTGATACAGTTTGGTGGTTTGGAGCTTGGCTCCTTTAAATATAATTTCCTCTGTTGGCTTTACCAACTAGTAAAATTTTAGAGCTTCCCATTAAATAAATAAAGAGAAATAAAGTCCACTGACATTTAAAAATAATCAGAAAAAAAGTCCTTAAAATTATTATTAAATTATTATTCTACTCAATTGTGAACAATTATAGGTAAAAGTCAACAGTGCACAACGTTTAAAGAGTCTTTGTTCATGGATAAAATAAATGAAAACCTCTCCTTCTACGTTTTGGCTGGTTATTCTAAATGTCGTTTTTGCTCATCATTACAAAATAAAAGCACCATCTTCAAATACACAGGTAAACAAAGGGGATGTAATGATCTAATCCCACTTTTACAGACCGTATTAGACGTAACAGGTCCATTCCTGTCTGTGAGGATTCATTCAAAACGTTATGCTGGTGTGGGTTAAGCTACTTAACAGACAAAGCTGGCATGGTGGCACGACATGAGCATCCTGGAGACAGGTAATTGGTCCTTTAGTAGTCACAAAATAAGCGTGTAGGGTTTTCTTGCAAGCAGAAATGTCAGAGAATCAGCATTGCCAGTTAACAGTCTCTAAGTGGGCAGTTGGTTAACTTCTAAAAGAAAAGTAGGAAAAGATAAAATCTTCAATGCAGTTGCTTTTAGGAAAACTTCCAGGTCTTTGTGTAAGGTGTCATTCTGGTGCAACGCTTCCTATTATTCTTCCAAAAAAGTTATAATGTTGTCACTTATATAGGCAATGCTCTCTTTCATTTCCCAAGCTTAAATAGAGTGCAACCAAAACAAGTCTTTACTATGCCAATGACACACTGGCCTAATTGTGCATTCACTCAAAAGTGTCTCCCAAAGGAAGGAAATTAAACCTGCTCCTCTTCCCATTTGCACTGAAACTCAAACCCCCTGACTCTGCTTGTGTTTGAGAGGCAGAAACCAAATACAAGCCTTCACTGATGGTGAGAAAAACACTCAGTCAGCAGTGCATGGCTTATCCAGCCACAGGGAGCAGCAGTCTAGGCAGCAAACGCGATGCAAACCAAACTGTGCATGAGACAGAGGGAGAGAGAACAGTGATGCACTGTGTTTAGTTCGGAGTAATGCCTAGATAGAGGAGAAAATGGAATCTACATTTCTACTATGTACCAAAATGACCAGTTATTTCTAAACAGGTTTATATAACAGGGATGAAAGAGGTTGGTTTTGAACTCCATCGTGGGAGAGCCAGTGGTAATGTCACAACAATGAAAGCTACGTTGATGAAGGTCACTGCCATTGGGTTCAGATTTAAGTCAAGGTCATTCGTCTTTTCCAAAGCTTTACCCACTGGAATGTAAAAGCCATTTTAAACCAAGTGTTTTCCCAAGGGCAACATTTCATCGCTCATGCTCTAGGCAGAGTGCAGGCATTGGGGTCCCAGCACAGGGCTGGGCTAACGTGCTAAGCAGAATTATCTGTTGGCTTTGTATTTGGACTTGCTGGCATCACGGGGCTCCTTGCTGGGGTTGCTCCAGTCGTCAGCCTCAGCGCTGGTCTTGTAATGCCGCCATGCTGACTTGTTGAAGACAGGCAGGCGCTCGAAGGACTCACTGGACAGGGCCTTTAAATAGAGGAACAAAACATGAGCCAATGAGAAGATATAAAATGTGTAACAGTTATTAACATTTTATGTATAATATGTTAGGTAATGAGATTTAGAGTTAGAGTTTTAGATTTGTTTTATTAACAGAACTATACACAAATAACACAAAACAAAACTACAAGTTATATAAGTACACAATTACTATCATGGAGCAAATAGGCAATTCCAAAAGTATGCTGTAATCTCCATCCACACAATGAATAAAAAGTGTTCAACTAGTTGTTACGGTAAATGAGACAGGTCTAATAGTGGGACACGTGGCATATGGTTAAAATCCAGCAGGCTTCATGTGGTAATAGTAGTACTTTTAGATTACCACTTCGTATGGTTGCGTCACATATCCTTTACCAACACAGTGAAGTTGGGAAACAGACCGGTTCCTTCCTTTATGAGGGAGGCAAGAAGCAATAACTGCATGTTTAATGGCTCTTTTTTCTCTGAATTTGTCTGTGTGGTGGGTCAGGCATGACTTCATATGAAAATTACATTAAAAAACTACCATGTTTTCACAGGCAGTTTACAGTTTCTACGAGGAAAACAGCTTCCCTCCTCTTCTACCAACATCAGTCCTAACACGTGCATAATTTCAAAGTCATCATGACATTTTCAAAACAGTTTGTTACTGCTTTGATAGCCTCAAAATCAAGTCCTAGTTTGTCATACTTTAATAAAGGTGAGAAACACGGCAGGTTGATTAATAAGCTTTACTGCATTGTTCCCTTTGTTGTAGAGATATGTGTTATGATTGTGTTACTGCAATACTGACTGAATTCTTACAGTACATGAAGACAAGCTATCAAGTCTACTATAAAAAACATTTCTCAGTCTTCCAGTCTTTGTGCTAAGCTAAGCTAACACTCTTACATGAAAATGGTAATGCTTTTCTGATCCAAGTCCTGGCACTACTGCTTTAAACTTGGAGTGACATGTCTTTAGGAGATAGAAAAGTCATTACGACATTCACGTCTTGGCTTACTCACTTTACCTTCAAATAGATGACAGCATCTGTGCCAACGCCCTCCATGGAGTAGAGTTTCAGATCCCCCTGGAAGTATCGGGCATAGAGCCTGGAAATCGGCAAACCATAGCCAAAACCAGCCTGCACACGGAGGAGATAAGAAATACTGTAGACTTTCTTTTCCTGATATAAAGCCATATATTACAGTGGTCAACAAGGTCAATAATGATTTGATTTAATGAGAGTGTGTACCAGTGGGACAGCTCCTGGCTCCAGGCTTGGTGTAGGGGCAGTGGAGTACATGTAGTTAAACAGACGGTCTATCTTCCTCAGAGGAACTCCACCTCCTCTGTCACTGATCTGAAGAAAGAAAGTGGGAGAGAAGAAGAGAAAAGTCTAGAAAATACAACACCTGAATAGCACATGTTTTTAGAATTATGTTCTCTGTGTGTGTATTTGTGTCTGATATACCTTTACTGAGAGATCCTCTTTACCCAGAGTGACTTTTGCCTTTATGGGTGGCAATCCTTCTTTATTATTCTCATGAAGCTCCACGGTAGCTCTCATTGAGTTCTGCAAACACAGAATTAATTAACTCGGCTCATCGTGAATCCTTACAGATTTATAGTCATATTACAGTTTAATTACATTTACAGAGTGCTGAATGAGTCTGGATTAAATGGTGGTGCATTGTTTACCTTGAAGAGCTCAAACAGCATATGGAACAGATGAGAGGGCACATACACCACTTGGATGGGCTTTTTAGGGGCCTTCACTGAAAGACAAAATGCAATGCGCACATGCAAAACTACTTATTTTGAAGTTAATGAGATGGTAGACATTGTTGTCATTACAGGACTAAATCTGGATTCCCGAGCTGCACCCACAAGCCCTAAATAGCTGGTTAACACAACACATTCATAGCTGTATAACAAATTACAGGGAGAAATTGTTAAATGCGTGGATGGATGGATTGCTGCACAAAATTCAAACATTTCTTACTGTTGAACTCTTCAATCTTGAGCTCAGGAGCAGCCAAGTAGTACTTCTCACACAGCA
Source organism: Ctenopoma kingsleyae (assembly GCA_032353495.1). NCBI lineage: Eukaryota > Metazoa > Chordata > Actinopteri > Anabantiformes > Anabantidae > Ctenopoma > Ctenopoma kingsleyae. Next base: position 22,768,983 of record JAUBNQ010000012.1, on the reverse strand, counting down.
TCTTGGCTGTGTCATAGGCATCTGATGGAAGAGACAAAACAACACGAGTCAGGGCAGAGCAAGTGAACAAGAACACTGTTTATATTTATACAGGTCACTAATATAGTTCTCTATGGGGTCACTGAGAGTGCAGCTTTTGATATATACTGCTGGAATTCTTATGAACTATGTAATCATGCGTTTTTGCACATATAAAGTATGAGTTTTGTTTGATTTGTGTCACTGCTGAGAGTGACTGTCGTAGTTCACCTCAGTTTCCCATAAGAACTATGCAAATATTTGCAGAATAGCAAAAGATCCAACCAATACATAATAGACTATTCTCAACTAAAGCATGAAGTGCTCTGTATACAGTCACATGACTATAAATTGTAATAAATACATTAAAAGGTGATTTTCTCTATGACTCACCATTGACGACTTCAGCCACATTACAGTTAGGGTCTATACTACCTATGTGTTTTGGATGAGCAGGGTTGGTGTCATTACCAAAAAGGAGAGCTGAACAGAAACACAGTGACAAAATGTCAGCAATAGAAATCAACAGGACACACAGTGTTCAAGCGTGCAGAAGACATGTTTTGGGACTCACTGTGCTGATTGATTAGCATGCGGAAGGAGATGCGGTTGGTGTAAAAGCGGTCGAGGAAATACTGGACGTTGCTGCTGATAAAGGGGTCAAAGCCGAACTTCTCCTTGTACTCTATGACCCCCTGAGCCATGGTGGGAACCACATCATTGTGGCGGTTACGGATCTCAATCAGCAGCTCCAGGAAACTAAAATAAGTTTAAAAAAGAAATCTAACTCATTGGATGAGGTGGGAAGATTGACAGCGAGGCCGTTCTTATCTTACACTATTAATGCTATATTCTGTAAAATTGTTGTTTGAAAATTAAACTGTTGAGACGGTGTTCTCTAAGCAGATATTCCAAATTCCTGTGTGTTTATCAGTCATGTGGGGCTTTTTATCACAAAGGCATAGTTTTGGTATAAATACTCACCTTTACCTATTACCCGGACAGTCAGCAGAGTCAGCATCTATATCTACTAAGGGGATTAACTGTAGTCATAAAGATAGTACATATACTGTACACTCACTCGTTCAGAGCATGAGGATCCTCTGGCTTTCGGTTTTCATAATCCAGCAGCTCAACAAAACTCTGCATGTACCTAACAACACCAGCATAAAACAAACGACATGTCTGAACACTTTAAAACCTTATCATCTGGCGGCAACATAAAGAGAAATGCAGGAGGAAGTGTCTCACCACTTCTGAACCAGCCGAACAGAGGGCTGGCTGAGCAGTTTATCAGGCAGCAGGTTGACTTCTCTCATGGTGTTGGCCAGACGCACAGGCAGCTCCTTACGCAGGAAAACGTAGGAAGTTTTCTCACACGCATTGTCCCTGCCTGAGAGAAGTAGAATATTTGGATTTTACTAAACTTCTGTTGTATTAATGTTGTTGAGGTAAAAAAAAACAAAAAAACAGCAGACCTCTTGGTCTTGTAAAACCCTTCAGATATAGTCATGCTTAAATTTAAATGTAACTTCATTCAGTTTGAACTCAATCATAATTATTTGTCACACATGCAATATTTTATTTTTGTGCTAAAGTTGACGGTCAACACTTAAGGAAGATCTTGTTCTGTTTCATTTAAAATCCAATGTGATGCGTATGGAGCCTAAATAAAGGAAATCGTGTCACTGTTCAAATACTGTATACAAGGAAATCATGAATCTTGTTTTCCAGTAGGGGGGGGGGGGGGTTATGGGAAGGTCAGGGGGATTTATATTCCAGTTCTAAAAAATAAAAACTAAATTAATGCAATTTAAATTTAAACGATTTTCTTGAAAATGAAGCCACTTTTGCATTTTCACATCCTTGACTCAACCAAAATGTAATTTACACAATGTGAAAAACACCCAGCTTCTTAAGTGTGTGCATGCAAGTACAGCCCACAGAAGCATGTGAACGCTATTAACTCTCAGCAGAGAAAACCACTGAACACACTGGAACTCTGCTGAAGAAAACGTTTCCAGCTTTTTCCAGGTATTTCAAAAGGGAACAATAGTAAAGTCTCAGTAAATCAAATAACACAGAGGAACAATCACAGCTTGTGTGTGTGAAGTGAAACCTTTTGTGCCGGTACTGTAATGTCCTCTGAGTGACCTCAAGACTCCAGCAGGGGAGACAGAGTAAGACCTGATGTTATTTTGTTATCACTGGGAGTAAAAAACTAGATTCGCCTCCTGTCAAAAAGCTGATTCCTACAGACAAGTGGCGCACGCTTCCTGTTCTCTGCGCGCAAACCACAGCTGTGAGAACATTTTACGTAACACAGATGACGGCGTTTAGTTAAGCGTCGCATTAAGAAAACTCTTCAGTACACACAAATAACTGTCATCTTGCATTTCAAGTTTCATATCACAGTCTACGGCGCAATATATTGCTTCAATCTTTAGTTTGTATACTTTAAAAGAGGAGACAATAATACATAAACACAGGAAAAGTGTACATTTGCGCTCTGGATACACCTTAATTGTCGTTATTTCGTTTTCACTTAAAACTACCATGATTCACATGCAATCTCAAATAAAGTGAGTAAGCCCCTCTGACTAATACTAAAACCAACCTGGGCAAGGTGAGCTGTGTTCACCTGGCACTGCATACGTGCTGTTCGTGCAGGTGCGGGTGCGGGTGCAGTGTGTTCATCGGTCTGAATGAACATACCTGCGGGCACCGCGGCCGGTGTCACTTGTTCCCATAGTAAACAACGCGGCAACAGATGCAGAATGACACACTTGCATGATACTAGAAGTAAACACATTCAAATGCGGCCGTCTGATGACAGTAAAGTCTAAAGTTTCATGGCAGCTTGTGGGATACTTTCTATTCTAATAATACGCCAGAGCTTTGCGCATGACGCATCAAATCTACAGAAACAGTGAAAAACTCAGAAAGTCAAGGACAAAAAGGCCCCTTGTGTTATACCGCTTAACGTATTTTAGGATGACACATCTGTAAGTTAGGCCTACTGCTACTTACCAAAATCCAGAAACTGCTTGATGGAGAGCGGAGACGGAGAAAATTTCGAGTAATAATTGATTTTGGGGTTTGCGTTTTTCAAAAGAGACACGAAGATCCTCATTTTGAAAGTTTAATGATGCTGCCAGGATGTGAACGTTTGAATGAGATTCAGCAAAAACAACACCATTTTATGCCCGGTAATGCTGACAGACGCACTGCTGACAGTACTCTCTGTCTGGAGTCCACATGTGTCCCAGCTCACAGAGCTCCAGCGGATACGAAGCGACTCGATAAATAAATATCCATGCGGTTATATGATAAGATAGAAACATCATGCCCTGATGAGGGCTTCCTGGATCTGACTACATCGTTGGACATTCAGAGCAGCTCAACAGTCGAGCTGGTCGCAATCAAACCGCGACTTTCTGTTATGTTTTTCAAAATAAAACAACTGTTGTTATTGTTACCATGCAACCCGCTAGAGATCAAATTAACTATTTTTAAAAAATAGCCTTGATACAGGGCTTGTAAATACTTTATTAATGAGACACAGCGATTGACCATAGAGACATAAACCATCTAAAAAATGCCCTGTGGGTATCACACTTCTATATGAAACCACAAAAATAATGGACAAAACAACCACTGAGTGATACAAAACAATACAATGGGATGTAAAATGGCTACAGAGTTACACACAACAACAATAAAAACACAGAAGTACTACAGTAAGTCTGTGTCTATGTGGGAGATGCGCTGGGGACTTAAAGGTGACATAAGGTGACTAAAGAGGAGCCAGCCAACAGTAAAAATAAATCCCAATATATTAATTATGAATGAATTATATATATATAATTTATTAACAACCTATTCAGATTTACAAAATCCACTTCAGATTATACTTATTTTAGTCAGTGTCTTATAAAAATGAGAAACACACACACAGAGTTCTCATGCAGAATCTGGGATTGAAACCATCTTGGTGTTTTCATCGCGTTCTTCAGGTAATCTTCAAACACTGAGT
>JAUBNQ010000012.1:22746562-22760208 GCA_032353495.1 Ctenopoma kingsleyae | reverse complement strand
AAATATCTACATGTTGCAGCACGACCGTCTTTGTTTACAATACATTTACAAGCTAAGGAAACAGTAGTTTTTCTTTTATTTTTTATGTTGCTGAAAGAAATGGATTGCAATACAAATAGTGTAGTGTACTAAAGTCATTTTTAAAAAAAAACAGTGAGTGCCTGTTGGTAAGTCAGAAGAGAATAGATGGATTTACGTGTACATCAACAGTTGACACTGTAATGATGTGAGAAATACAATTGCGTATTAAACATGTATTAAAGGAGTTAAACAAAGACTCAGGTCAAAACAGGTAGATGTTCGCAACTGACGCCCAGTGCAACTTCATATTTCTAGAAAATTGGTTAGTGTTTTCCTTTCAGGTTCATCAAATGAATAGATCTGAAATGTCCTTTTTCTAGCCACATAATCACTTAGTAACTTGATTATTTGATTCTGGAGATACTGTGCTTCCTGCATTATTTATTAAATTATACCAGTCATGCATTAGTAATGCATTAATTGCACATATTTTTTACTGATAGCATGTGAGAGAGACAAAGAGAGTAATTTTGTTTTCTAAACTGTGAACTACTCATGAATGATTGATAATTATGTTTATGTACACATATGTACTTAAGTGGAGTATTATGTATACAATATATCTAAATAATCTAATTAACTAATTGTATGTACAAAATATACGCTCACCAAGAGCATGTAGGGAAATAACAGCTAGGAAAAGTTCCAAGATACCAACTCACATCATTCAAGTCAAAGTTCCCATTGGTGTACAGAACAACAGAAAGGATGGTGAAGACAATCTTCAAGAGGGCAAACTGGAAGGAGCCAAGCTTGAGCAGGAAAAGAGAGCGCCTGGAGGTGGAACAGAGGAAACTATTTAGAGGTAGCTACTGATGAGAAACATGGGTTAGTCTCCGTTTAAAAACTATTAAAAGTCAACTGTGGAACTCCCCATGGGCATGACCCTGTCCTGAATTATTGTTACAAGATGTTTTGAACCATTCTAAATGGCCTTGGGCACATCTTTATTGGTTTTATGTAAAGTCTATTGTTGAATGTTCTTGCATGCAAAACAACAATATAATTATACCTCAGAGGTTCATTATACCGTCACTTCAGTCATCATCATCAGCGTGGTGTGGATGTCTATTCCACAACACAGTTTATGCCAAAGGATTTTGGTATCTTTTACGCAGCATAGAATATTAAGCAAAGCATGAATAAAAAATAAGCAGACATATTTCACTGCTTTGAATACACACAACGTGTGTAAAAAAAAACTGCATTTGCAGATTGGACAGATCAGTCAACTGTGACAGTGAAAGTACAAGCAAAAAGGGGCATGATGGGACTGCTGTGCACCATGTGCTGCAGTGTGACGCGCATGCTGTCCATCCCCCAACAGAGTTCAATGACCAAGAGTGCGTTCAACTTGTACAGAGCAGAAGAATAAATCTAGACTGAGTTCAATACTTTATGTACAGAGGCTCTGTGAGTATTATGCAGTGTTCAAACAAACTCAGAATTGCATCAAAGCCACCTGTGCACTAGCCTGAGGCCTCAAAGAACACGTAGCTGCAACTAGGAGCCGTACACGATCCTGCTCCATTAGCATTCTCCCTTCACATCCTGAGAGTACTCTGTGTTCATGGCAGCTTTTAAATACAGACAGGAATAGTTAGACATTAAGTGAATAATTTCTTGACGAGAGTTAATTCAGAAGGTTCATACCCCTCTCATAACTGTGCAGTAAATATACAGCTGATTAAGATAAAGACTGGAGGCAGAGACCCACAGTCTTACCTGTGTCCACAAAATCCACCTACCAGCACCTCTAAAACTCTCTAAGTGCCATGTTGGTTTAATCTGCAAACAACAATTAATGTAAAATAACTAGCTGTGGTGTTTCAGTGAGTTTTATGCCAGATTATTTCTGACCCAGGGACAGCAACAATCTATCCAGACTTCTGAAAAATACACTTTACTGGCAACAATATGATGTTTCTGCTGTTATCAAACTAAAGTTATGCTTCTGCAGAACATTCCTGGAGTGTTGTTCATGCCCAGGGTGTCATGAAGTCAGGAAAAAACAGATTATTATGGAAACCGCAGGGCATATATTACTGGAGTGTTTACCGTGTGATGGCCACATGTGGCAGGCAGAGGCAGCAGCAGCAGCATGGTCCAGTGCTGATCTTCAGCTTTTGTTTCCCTGCTCGCTTCAGGAACACGTCATCACCACCCACCTCCTCCAGCATCAGGATCAGGAACTTGAACACCACAATTGCGAAGTAGCTATGTAGAGATGAGAAAATGAGAAAAAAAGAGAAACGTGATGAGAAAAAACAAACTAAAGAAAGAATCTGTAGAAAAGTAGAGAAAATGAAAGCTGTAACTTAAACATACATTATACATCAGTATGCCTGTTTTCTATAAAAGTCTCAGTAGTTAACATAGTTCACGTTTCCATTTTGTTATCTTTCACTCTGGGATTCTGTGCCTGGGAAAACACGCAGCACAGTGAGAGATGGAAGGTGAGAAAGAGAGAAGCAAAGACTCACCAAGCAGAAGTCATATCAGCAAACATTGTGGCTCTGGGGATCCACATCGCTAAACACGACATGGTACCAATCACCTGAAAAAGAAACACCATGTGAAGATGCTGAACCAACTAACACTGGAGCACTTTGACATGACCTGGAGATGTCAGTGTTGCCTCTTATCCGTCTGTGTACAATCCTCCCAGCGGTGTGTTTCTCTTACCGGTGCTGCCCCATTCACCCAGATGATTATGCTCTTCTTATTACTGGGCACTTTCCTATAGACGTAAATACATTCCTCTATAAAGACCAGCATGGACACTGCCGCCATGAAGGTGAGGAGGGAGTACAGGATGATGCCAAAAATGTCCAGCTCTGGAAGGAAAGAAAGTTAATTGCAACAAATTAGAGGTCTTTAAATTTGAGCTGGGATTCTGGACCTAAAACTTGTTCTTTAGAAACTTGATATGATCTCTGCTATTATGAACACAAGGCTGTTTAGCTTGCTGCTAAGCCTAGCAAACAGGTCATCACCTATATAATGTTTGAAGAGAGAAATTGTGTTATAAATATAACTTAAGAAAACATCATAATTTGGACAATGGATTTACCTAACAATACAACAGGAAAAATAAAAAATACTCATGATACTCATGATACTGTTAAAATGACCAGCCAAGGCCACAGTGTAGGTTCTTTTGTTCCCCTTGATTGTGTTTCTTTGACGTAAACAGAGTCAAGAAAGATTCAATGTTCACTGTAAGTGAAAACAGGAATGCGGGAAATCAAAGACAGACTGTTGTCATAGAGATGAGAAAATAAAACAAGATAGAGGATGGATAAATCCTTTAACATTAGCATTTACTGGACAACCGAGGGGTTTCCTCATGCCATGTGGAGCCCAGGAGCTTCGCCTCATTTAGGCAATGTTTATTTCCTTCAAAATAAGACCTGAAGTAAATAGAGTGAACCATCAAAGATGGGAAAGGTAATTGGTTTTGCAACATGATGCAGCATTATTTGTTTTTCTCAAAACCTTTGAAAGGTCTGGTGATTCTAAAAGTAGCTGGAAATTACTGTTGCATGTGGCTGAGATTACACACAGTACAAGAAGGTAGCTAGTGGAGTGCAATTACTGGAAATCCACCAGCTGACGCATGTAGTCACAAGTAAATTGCTCAAACACATGTTTAGGACAAAGGAAGGCAGGTAACAACAAAGCTACAGTCATGTTAAACATTAAACAAAGAGGGGAAAGAAAGGCTTAGTGAATGGTTTCAAGATGTTGCCCGTAAGTGAGAGTACTTTGGAAGTCTAAGTTATTTATTCTCTGGTCTCCACAGTCATTAGTGTTAATCAGTAGGATAAAGTAAACACACAAATAACCACAAATCAAATCAAAATCCTCCTCTGGGTCTTAACTATGCCGTTATTTATTCAATGACTTTTTCTTGCTTGTAGTAACTTGAAATTTCAATAGATACTTGACACTTTAAAATGTCTTTAACTTTGAAATCATAATAATAACAATAATAATGTTTCTCAATGTCTCCGTCTTCTACATAAACTATTTCCATCCTTTTGTGATCTGTTCTGACATCTAGTGCAGCAACACATATGCACAACACGCTGACCTGTTCTTGTTTTACTGACAATATTGCACTGGCAACATTGACAACTAATATTTCATCATGAGTACAGCAGAACATTAATCCTGTGGGGTTTCAACAAATCATAAAAACTTCGATTTGAAGCTTAATTTAATTATTTATCTGTTACCTAAGCCGTGTTGCTGGTTGGCATATGGTCTTACATTTGTGTCAATAAAATTAGATTAAAATTCTAAATAATTAGAAAGCAAAATGAACATTTCACAGTTCATATTTCTCTCTGGTTGGCAAACCAATGGTAACTGGTAACGAGGCTGCTAAAATTTTCTGCTTATTTCTGGGTCAGCATTAACACTAATATAACATCTGTGATAATCTAACACCTGCCTGCCTGGATTGAGTGACCTGGCACAAGTATTATTACTGTAATGTAATGTAATTTTATTAGTATTACTAGTATCTATTAAGCAACTGAGCATACCAAAATTGAGGGAAACTATCTTATAATATGATTAGTGATGTAGCAGCACAAAAAATGTATAGTTGCTAACTTTCATTTAGTCTTAATCGTGAAGTAGGAAAATATATTAGAAATATTATTAGAATATATAAGAAACTAATAAAAAAAATAGAAAAGAAAATGACAAGTACACACAAACCAAGTAGAAACAAAATGACAACACAAACAGAACAGAACAGAACAAGAATGACAAATTTACAAAGAGTTCACTACAGTTGTCACCAAATGGTTATTTTTTATGACCCTTTACTGCACCTTTACAGAAGCGCTTTTAGCATGATGTATACAGCCATCTTACTGTTATTATTACTTAATAATATAATAATACTTAAATCAATAATCCAACATTAGTCTGTGCCTCTCAGTGTTGAAACACTTTTTTTTTTGTTTGCTGTTCAATGAATAAAGACACCAGCAAAATGAAGCTCGTTGACAAGTTCTAACCAGCAGCTGAGATCTGAGCTCTGTGTGAACAAGTTATTAGACACATGTCACTGCTTTAGAGCTGGGATCACTTGCCTCAGCAGATGTGTTCTGTTCTGGTAGAGATTTGTTGTTTTACTTACGAGACAGTTTGTCTGTCTGGTATGAAACTGTGAAGGAACCCCTTTCTGTCATTCAAGATTCAAGACTTCAACTGTACCCTCAGCTTCCAAGAACTTGCAGGAATCCATCCGGTCCCAATTAAGCACAACCACATGTTTAGTTTCTTTTTTTTTTTTCTGCTGTTAACAAACAAAGTGCAAGCCCCGTGGAAAGAATCGCATCAGGTGGGCGCACCGTAACAGATGTGTGGTCGTCTACCACAGCAAGTCTACTCACTGAGGATGATGTCGATGGCTAGAGGAGGTTGAGCCGTGCAGCTCGGGTCAGTGGTTCCGTTGGATCCATTTTTCATGCTGGCTGCTGCTGATGATTTACACGTGTATAACCTCCAGTTATCGTCTAGATATGCCCTGCAGCTCTTCTCTTCAAAAGTCCAAAAGAGCGTCCTCAGGCTTTGCACACATAGATATCTGTTTCCCGAGTATCCAAACGCTTGAAATCTCTGAACCCGCCTCCTTCCGGCTGTCTTTACCATAAACGTCTCCTCGTTTCCCTCAATTGAATCTATCCTCGCCTAAAACAGATGGAAGGAAAAGGTGCGACCAGAGAGGAATTACGTTTTCTTCTGTCTTTTGTTCCGACCGGTCACCTGAATTGACAGTGGTGTGGTGATGTCCTCCAACATGTCAAAAGTGAGAAACATCTCTTCTTGGTTCACTCAGTGGATTCTGAGTGGGCTTATCCACTTGTATTACTTCATTGTCTGTTGATCACTGTAGGGACACAGAACCTCAGATTTTTACAGGACACATTCCAGTAACATAACTCAGTTCAGAAGGGAGGAGGTGCAGCTGAATGTATTGTGTGTGTGTGTGTGTGTGTGTGTGTGTGTGTGTGGACAATGTAGGGACTCACATCACATGCGCCCCCGTTCCCATAGCAACGTGTGCAAGGGGTACCGTCATGTGAGGCGTTTGCTGCAAATCTTTTTGCGCCCTTGGCTCCATTTGAACTATTTCCCACAAACACTGAGAGGCCTATAGCGATCCAAGACCTCACTGAATTAAAGCTGGCTTTGTGCTGAATAGCAGAGATCTGTTGAGAACAGTTCATTATAGGTTTTTCTCCAGTGTTATCTCAGTCTGTCAAGTATCACAAGATCTTGCTGTAACTTACTTTGATTTTAGTGATATCTCTTTGCGTCACTTCTGTCCCACTTATCTCATCTACCTCTTCTTTCAGGCAAACCTTGACTTTCAGAAGTTAAAAAAACTTTCTTTTTCATTTGCTCAGAGATTAAATCCTTTTATCCTTGGGCTGCATGTGGAGACACATTTGAGAAATGAGGGGTGTAAAAACAAGGACGCAAGCTTGTGTAACATAATACATCTTCTGTAAAAGATTGCATAAAGGAGGAATGCTGAGTACACTGTGTCAGCTAGTATTTACATGTTTTTTTTAAATTATATCATCCTCTATGATGCACTGTATGATGTGTACTTACGTGTATCAGAAATAACTTGTCAAAACTGGCCCAAGTTATGAAATAGATAGAAAAGTTGGAATCTACACATCAAACCTGAGACATAACAGCTTTATTAAGAAGATGTTTATCAGAAATGTTGACCTTAAAAAGAAGCTATAGGTATATTGTAATTTAATGTGATTTTTAATGTGAATTTGAAAAAGTCTTATGTTAAAAAAAAAACTGTTATGATGATGTCATTTTGGGAAAAACTCCCTAAAGTGATTAGGGTCATAACTCAGCTGACTATGACTGCAGCTGTGATTAAGGACATAAGCATTGTCTGATGTGCAACTGTACACCAGATTTTCAGATTAAGGTTCATTTGGACTCAAAACACAAAGCAAATAGCCAAATTCCAAAAAACTGTCACCTGATCACGTCGCTGATTAGAGTTCCGATGTTTTGATCCCAAGATAGACTGACATTACACTTACCATCCAAAATCAATAGTCACTGTTTAATGACGATCTTCTAGTTTTACGCTCTACTGCGAAACTGTGGCTGCTTTGGCCTTGCACAGGTTAGATATGTTTGGTTTTTACAGAGTCACTATTTACTCTCCCTGAAAGCTGACATGGGGGTCATTAACTCCATAAGCTTATAGCACACGCACACACACACGCACACACACACACACACACACACACACACACACACACACACACAATAAAAAATTAATTAATTTTGTTTGCGTGGGAAACCTAAATTAAAAATAACGAAACAATGCCTGTTCAAATCAGGATGCCAGATGACAGATGAGATCAGACAGATCAGAACATAAAGGTCTATTCTGCCATAATCCTAACTGACAAATAGCCACATTGAGCATATTTGTAACATGAATTAGAGTGATGCACAATGAATTTGAGAGAGCAGAGCAGTCAATTACACTTTCAACATAGAAGTTAAGGAGTTAAGGGCCTGGGTGTCAGACAGATAACAAAGGTCATGGTTCATATCCAGAAAGACTGTTGACGCTCTTCAAACACTGTGGGTATGAAGCAATATGACTATTTTAGTTTTGTGTCTGAGTTAATCATAAGACACTTTTTAGGAAGGGGACTTCTCCTCAGACAAAGATCAGAGGCTACCAACAAGATGGTGGACTGACTGAGGTCACAGGAGGTATTGGAGTCATACTGGAGTGAATTACATTACAGTTTCTAATGTTTTGGCCACTACTATTACTTAATTTCGTGGACATTAATTCCAGGAATTTAGCACATGAAGTTGCTGGTATAGAGTATAATTTAATGATTTAATGTTTACATTTTGTCCTGTTTTCCCTCAACACTCTTAGCTTTACATAATGTTACAATGTGAAGTTTAAAAATGCCATTTCAGATTATTTTCTATATGTCTTAAATTTACAGGCTTCATTTACAAAGTGTTCTTATGAAGAAATGTCTTCTTAAAACCCACTTGTGTTTTATTTGGGATTTCTTATTAGGTAAGAACAAAATCTACGCATACAAATTTAGGAACACACTTATGCACATTTCAGTGCTGACATGTTTGTGCAGAATCGGTTATTGCATTTTTGTCAATTATTGTCGATTTAATATTCTAGAAATAAAACTAATGATATTATTTATTTATTAAGAATATTTTAAAACACTTAATTTAAATGTTTTACAAGGCATTATGGTCTTGAAATTAAAAAAACAGAACATCAACATGAAACGTGAGGTGCCACTTGTACCCCCTCATCACCACCACAGCATCCTGACCCCCACCTCACACTGGACAGCAGACTCGCTCAGCTCTGAAAAAAGAGAAACAATTTTTTTTTTTTTTAGATTTGAGATCAGACATTCTTTTATTACATCAGTAGTCTGTATATTTGTGTGTTATTTTAAATCCACTACTGAAGCTTGTTTGCTGTTCACGTCCTGCAGCAGCGTTTTGGCTTCAGAACTACATTAGTTTTTGAGAGATAAGAGAAGAAATAGAAGATATTGATTTCTGTCCCTATTTGAAATGTTTATCCTTTTAATTCTACAGTTGTGGTTTATGATGTATATTAATTTATGTGTTCTACACAAAAGTGAATAAACTCAGAGACTTCTGAGCAGACGCATGCAGCAGCAGCATCCTGAGTGCAAGGAGAAAGGTTTGAGCTGCAGCACAGGAAAGCTGAGCAAGCAACTCAGTAAATCTGAAAGCACAAAAAAGCTAGGAAATCCCATAAAGGACCATTAGTACAGTGTTCAGAAGTAGCTTTTGGATAAGAGTGCCAAATACCAGCTTCTGCATGTGCTCAATTCCTGGAATGAAGCACATTAATTTTAATACATTTACATGAGGTTCTATTGTGCAGTGTAAATAGCATGTCCTGGCTTGTATGATGCCTTTTGTGTCTCTTGAGGGAGATATGTTATGGCTGATAAATTACATTTTGGCGTTGGAAATTGGAAAACATATGTGGATATGTGGAAACACAACAACATCACATTCCCAGATCTCTGCAGTCTACTCCTTAGTTTTGCTTGATTTGACATATACTGTACCTTTGTTTTCTTTTCAGGTGTGAACCTTAATACAAAACATAATCAGCTAATAAATTAATAAATAATGACTATGCTAGGATTAGGATAGGTTAGGATTAACCACCTAGCAGTACATACAGTGGTTAATATTAGTTCCATCTTTGCCAGCTGCTGGTTTGTTCTATGTCAAGTTGGTATTTAACATAAGACATTTTGTCTAAAAATATAAAATAAATCCTATTTCTGTAGAAATATATTTATGAGGCACGTATGGAACAATCTAAACTACACCTTTTTGTATCAGTAACTTAGTCAGATTAATGTCCGGAGGTAACTGTAACTTGTGGTAAATTTTAGAACATGTACTTCAACTTCAATAAAATACTTTACTTTTTTACTTTTAGTTGAGTGTTTTACAGGCAAAAATACATTTTTACTGGAGAACTGACTTTGTGCACTTTTGTCACCTGTGCTATTAGTATAACACATCTGAATCGTTGGCCAAACTGTGTTGCATTGTGGGTAATGTAGGCATAAGGTTTTTACAAAGGATGTGCAGAAATAAGTGATTTTTTTTACTATCCACTTTATGTCTGTTATTTAAAGTCATAAATCATAAATGTGTGGTGTACTCCTCGTGATATGTTTGTGAATTAATCCACAAACTGATGACAGCATAAATGGAGGTTTTAAAAAAAACATTTATTGTTATTTTCACATTAATTGTGTAGAGGCATGTATTTCATTCACAAAATAGGAACAGTAAAATCAATGAGACAAGAAAAATATATGTAGTCTTTTTCTTACTTTATCAATATATATATATACACACACACGCACACACACACACACACACACAAACACATTGTAAAATAGGACATAAAAACAAAAATAGCAATAAGCAAGTTATGATAGGCTGCACCTGCACTGTTTGCAGTACAGATGTAAAAATGTTTCAGTCAGTCTAAAATAAAAGTTAAGTTTTCTGATCCTGTATCCATTTTCACCAGAGGTTTTTATGGCTTCATTTATAAAGTTGAGACAGACCAGAATAAAGCTAATTTAAAACATGACGCACCTAGCTACGCTTGAAAACCCCCAATGTCTATTGAACACTTTAATCTCAGTTATCATATTAAAACTCATTTTTACAGAAGTTAGGTGCCATGCTTTTGCGCATTAATCAGACATTTATTTACACAGACAGTAAAAATCTCATGGCTGCACAGAAGCATTTCTCCCAAGACAAACAGTACTACAAAAGAACACTCAATTAAGCATTACAAAATACACACGCACACTTTAATCCCAAGGCCAAACTGCCCAGAGAGGATACAGGCAAACTGTAAAATACACAAGATGACAGGTCCAATGTTTGAGAACCAGTGGCCATAAGTGATTAGCCAGGCTCCCTATAGATGACATGGAATTAATTTTTCTCTTTAAATATTTCTGAGGAGAGGTTTAGAAAAAATCTCTACATGATCAGAACAGAACCATGATCTCTGACAGCAGCTTCATCTGCCAGACCACAGTGTGATACTGATACTTAGCCACCATAAGCATAATCCGTACAGTAACAAATATCCTTCAATCACGTTTCCAAAGAGTCATTATAAATACGCTTGGGCTCAAATGGTCAAACGTGAATGAGAGGATAAAACGTAAACATACCGTCACTGTCCCATCTGTTGTACATTCATTACAACTGTGACAACAATTACCAAGAAACACATCATACAATAGCACTACATGACAGAAAGAGCTGTAAACTTGTGCATTACCAGAGTCTGGTGGATTCTAATTATAAGGAAGCTTGTCCAGCAACAGTCAGGGATGTGATCAGATAGACAGGGAACATGACATCCCCTCCAATGTGAATTGGAAAGTTGCATAAAAATGACAGATTCCTGATAACTTGGTTCCTGGTTGCCCTGACTAAAAAGTACTTTAACATATTACCATGTTGTGATTTGTATATTATGTAATCTAATTATTTCTCTGGTGCATTAATAATTTTCTATTTACAAGTTATGTCAGTCTCTCTAGTCACATCCCAGATGTTCAACACTGACACAAGACAATTCACTGTTAAGTCTTACACAGGCTCAGATGCTTTTAAGGTCACAATACTGAGCTGATTCCAAAACACATAACGAGTAGACAGGTTGAGCACAAGCTGTGGTTGACGCCTCTATTTTACAGTAGATCAGTTGGGCTCAATTCACTTTCATCTTGAATTAAATATGGATGAGTTATTATAGCTAGAATAATGTATATTAACTACATATTATGAAAATATTTTATTCTGAAGAAAGATGTACCTGCAAATTACACTGAAAGTAAATTGAGTCCTGAACCAGATGTCTGCAAAGCACAGAAAACTCTCGATCTGAATGAGGGCAGATTACAGGAGCGTTGTTCCCACCTGCTGGCCAACACTTCTATTACAAGAATATCATAACCCACCGCAGGTGGTACAGATATACCTTGTATAAAATATTATGCCACAACGACTGTTAAAAATAATTTGGTTATGATGACATTGGCCTGTAACGCTAGAATAAAGCTAGGATGTTGTAAACATTTCAGGTTCAGAGGTCAGAGCTCCTGACAGGTCAGCCCTTTTTTGGCAATGAGAGTTAGAGTCTTAATAAAGGTTGTAGCACTGAGTTGTAGAAAAAACAGGCTGTTGACATCGTGGGCTATGAATCATTGATCATCATATGACGTAAATAAAGGACTGTAAGAGAACAAATGGAGAAAGACGCTGCATGTTGCACTATGTGAAATACAACTCCCAGGACAGACAGTCCACATGTAAGCAGCATTTTGCAACATTAGTTGGCCACAAAAACATAAAGCTGATTCATTTAGTTTTTGTTAGATATTAAAAAAAACAATAAGACTGCCACTTCAGCTGTTACACACATACACACACGTGTCAAATCACACAATCATCCAACATCTACCTGGGATGCTTTTGGACATAATGAAAAAAAGCAGCACATTGTTTGATGGAAATTGATAATCTACAAAGTGCAAATGCGCCATCTTGTGCTCTGATATCCAAAACCCAGCTACAGTCTTCCTTGTTGTGAACTGGTTTAGTCCACTGAACCATGCAATAAGAGTCTTCTGTCATATAGTCCAGGTTTTGGTGGATCAACATCCATCCCAAAAAAAGCAGACCACAGATACGTTCCAACATTATGAGTTAAAAATTATAAAAGAAAAAGAATAAGCTGATCTCTGTCCACTGGATGTACTGCTTTTTAAAAACACAGGAGAAAAAAAGTTCAAAACAACCACACTGCTTCAGCTTGTTCCGCCACTCGTCACTGCAGCTTTGTGAGTCCTGATGCACCCAGGAAGCTTTGGCACCAAAAAATCTCTCATTAAAATTACAAAAAGTAGCTCTGATCGCCTCCAGGATTCTTAAATCTATCATCAGTCTCAATAAATGCTCCACTTGTCCAAAAAAAATAAAAATGGTATAATGACATATGAATACAGCTAGATGTGAGACAGAGTGTGTGATGGTTTGAAAGGAAACAAGCTTGTATCATATGTTCTATGGTGTCTTGCTTATGGCACTGCATGCAAGAAAATGCCAATGCCATAGATGCATAACTGTGCTGTAATGGGCAAAAGAAAGACATTTCCATAGTTTACTGAATGGGTTTGTGGGGATGAGGTTGCACTGGGACACTGTTGCCAGGGTGACAAACTTAAGGCATTTTATGACTGAGGAGTTTCTCCTGTGGCAAAGAGGGAAAAATGAAATAAAAAACAGAATTAGGTAAATTACTGTCAATTAACAGTGTCATGAGAAACATCTGATGAAGTCAGAACAGTATGCAAACGTACACACTGACTGGCGGTGTTCACTCATGTTTACCTGGTTAGGACTCGCTCTCCATGGAGATGGAAATGGTTTCACTTTCAGCTGCAAAAGCAAACAGAAAACGTAATAAGGTGACAGGTTCCAAACACTGAAGCTGTTAATGTTCATTTTGTCTGTCACATATTATCATCCCTGATGGAGCTAACCTGACTTAAGGGTGTTGTTAGCCAGATGGTCTTCGATGCTGTTGGCGTGCTGGTCATTGTTCAGGAGGCGATTCTGTGAGTCGCTCAGCGGGCTCACTGGGATGTCGGCAGCACTGGAAATGTGCCCAATAAATAAATAGAAAAAAAAAGAAAATGAAAATCTGCAAATCCATAACTCTTTCCAAAACATAATCCCTTTCAGAGCCTCGTGTCAAATATTATGACATTATATTTACTACACTAAGACTGATCACCTTTTATTGGGTTCTGGATGCAGGGTCACTGTGGCCTGCTCTGCATCTGCATTGACCAGCCGTGTAGGGAATGTTAGACCATCTCCCTGGCTGTAGTAAACAG
>JAUBNQ010000012.1:22727147-22746462 GCA_032353495.1 Ctenopoma kingsleyae | reverse complement strand
ATAAAGCAATAGGTTTACATTTTGAGCTGTTTAAATGATACATAAAGCAGCTGAATGTGTGTGAGTTACCTATAGTGGACCTGTTCTTCCCTACAAGCCACAGGTGGTAGCTGAACAGGGACAGAATACTGATGCAGAACATGGCCGCCACAAAAAAAAGAAACAACACATGGAATTTGGCCTGAGTGTCTGGCAGCTCATTCTGGGGGAGAGATAGAAGAAGAGGAGAGAAATAAAGGAATCAATTACAAATTCACTTTGAAAGTGAAAAAAAGAAAAAGGCAGAGGAATAGAGAGATAAGAAGAGCGCCATGTGAACCAGGTCACTGCATGCACATCACGACAAAAACCATGGCAACGATGAAGAGGCACTGCGACACTAAAGGCTTTGGAGGACGGCTCGGTTACCTTTGGGCAGTTCTCTGCCGATTTCCTCCGGCAAAGCTTTAGTACAAACAGAAACAACACTGGTTAGCAAAACCAGGAGAGGACAGGCGGGAGGGGAGGGAGAGCACTTAGAAATCTGGAGGCAAAGTCAAGTCCAAGTTGAGTGACAGAGGAGAGAGGAGACTGGGTGAATGTGGCCAGAATAGAGGAAACAATGGGATAAAAAGACGGAAAGGAAAGGAAATTAAAGCAGAACAGCTACAAAAAAGAAAAAAAGAAAGGAGAGAGGCGTTTGCGGCCACATGAGTGGTGTGACTGATGGTTCCAATAGTGGAGAGAGAGAGAGACAGAAAAGAAAGAGATCAGAGAACAATGACCCAGTGTGTGAGAACTGGGGATAACAGAAGGGGAAACAGAGTGGGGTCAGAGGGTGAAGGGTGAGAGAGGACAGAGGAAAACAGAGGAGCAGCACAGCTCAGCACAGGAGAGATCAGCACCATGCACAACCAACGCAGAGGATGCTCGTCAAGCAATCAAATCTGCATCCTCTGTTAACATCACACAGATACACATTCATCAAGGCAGACAGCGGAGCAAGTCTGCAGTGGTGATCTACGTCTAGCTATCATTACTCACTGTCCAGAACTTTATGAAATATTGCAGCACGGTGGCTGCAATGAATAAACAATACACCAGCGAGTAGGCCAGGAAGAGGATGAAAAACTTGTAGTTGGAGAATCCCACACAGTTGTTCACCCTGCAGGTACACAAACACAGAAAGGTCAGATGTGATATATGACTTCCTCTGAGTACAAACGTTAGCAATCTGAACTTCATCAAGGTGGAGGCTTTGTGTTGCTCTGGTGCCTTTAAGGCTGCAAACAACCCAATGCTTAAAACCCTAAGATCCACATGGATTTTATATTTTTGTTTTTTAATATTGTTGGCAACATGGAGTTAAAAGTAATTATGTTCCAGTATTTGTAACATTATCTATCAGGTTTACAAACCAGAAGCGTGTTCTCATTTATTCCGGTTAGTTCTTAAAACCAATTCTTTGCTCTTACAGTCCGAAATGCTGCTGGCTATCAAAATCATCTTCTTAAACTCTTAAACATGCGAGAAGCAGAGAAAGTAGGAATACAATGTGATATGTCATATGTGCAGTGTATCTTTTTTTAGTGGGTCATACCAGGGACAGTGGTGGTCCATCTTGAGCACACACCTGGAATTTATAGGAGAACAGAAAATGGATTAAAAAAAGAAAAGAAAAATATAGTTTGAAAAGGTTTGTGACAACAGGAATAGAAAAATGTGTTGTCTTAACAAACAGGAAGTCTAACAGTTCATAGTCAATAAACATGATTTTCTTACATGTCACATGCGGAGCAGTGATGACACCGGTCTGGCTTGATAACTTGACACCGATCACAGTAACGGATTGCTGCATCGTGTTGACACAATAACTTGTTAAAATTAGTCACATAGCTCCAACACAAAGGTGCAAATAGGCAGTAACACAAACAAAGCAACACACACTCTTGCTCATACATTCACAGTTGAACATACCTCCAGCTCCTGTGCGGGTGTACAGAGGCAGACTGGTGGCAGCTCTCCACAGGATCTCTTGCTGGGACTCTGGCCTCTCTTCCTTCTCATAACGCTCCTTCTCAGCCTTGGGCAGGCAGAACTGGTGCAAAAAGAGCAACACACATAGATTTTCGTATTAAAAAAACCCCCAAAAAGATAATCATCAGACTGACTTCATGGCTCATTGTGGGGTTGTGGTACCTCTTTGGAAGGGTTTGCAGGCTTGGTGAAGATGGTCTTCCAGTAAGACCATACAAACATGATGAAAGAGAGGTGGAAGAAGATCAGGTAGACAACTGGAGGGAAAAAACAAGTGTTAGGAACAAATACATCCACAGTTTGACATGTGCATTTACATCTAGCAAATTACCATTAGCAGCAAAGGAAATGCTTTTAGTACTTAAGGTATGGACTAAAGAAAAAAATACTGTACACTAGTAAATCTAAATCGATTAGAATATTCTGAGAAAGTGATTTTTTTTTCATAATTTAATTCTATTACTAAATATTAATTAATTACTAATAATTATTAATTTCTAAATAAATTAAATATTCCCGGCATTTTCTTAAAATTTAATTTCAATGATTAAGCTCACAGCTCATGAAAAACAAAAATCCAGTATATTGGAATATTTCCTAACATAAATCAAAAAATAATTTACAATACAGTAGTGTCCAACTTCTAAAAAGTATGTTCATTTCTTCATTTAATACACTTGATCTGGCTCCTTTAGCATGAAATACAGCATCAATGCAGTGTGGCATGAGGTGAGGTGATCAGCCTGTGGCACAGTTGAGATGTTGAAGACCAAGTTGCTTTGGCAGGAGCCTTCACAGCTCATCTGTACTGAGTCAGGTGTTTCTCATCTTCCTCTTGACAATAACCCTTAGATTATCTATGAGGTTCAGGTCAGGTGAGCTGGCTGCACAGTCAAGCAAAGTAATATCACGGTCACCAAATCAGTTAGTGGTAGTTTTGGCCCTGTGGGCAGATGTTAAGTCCTGCTGGACAAGGAAACGGCATCTCTACAAAGCTCGTCAGCAGTAGGAAGCATGAAGTGCTCTAACATCTCTTGGTAGACGTCTGTGTTGACTTCAGATTTGGTCAAATGCAGTGGACCATTGCCAGTAGATGACATGAGACCCCAAATCATCACCAACTGCGGAAACTTCAAACAGGACTTTAAACTTGGATTCTGTGCCTCTCTGCTTTTCCTCCAGACTCCGGGACATTGATTTCCAAATAAAATGTTAAATTTACTTTCATCTGAAAAGACCACTGAACAATGGTCCAGGTAAGACACTTCTCACATTGTCTCTGGTTCAGCACTGGCTTGATATTAGGAATGCAACAGCTGTAGTCCATTTTCTAGAGACATCTGTGCATGGTGGCCTTGCTGTACTCCTTGTGAAGCTCCCCCATGCTCCTCTGTTGGCCCTGTTGCTTCCTCACCTTTTCCTACCACACTTTTCCTCCTTCAGCCAACTTTCCATGAATATGCTTCAATACGGCACTCAGAACAGCCAGCCCTTTCAGAAATGACCTTCTGTGGTTTATCCTCCTTGTGCAGTGGTTTATCCTTGTGGAGGGTGTCAGTGATCATCTTCTAGACAGCTGTCAAGTCAGCAGCCTTCACATGTCTGTGGTTGCGCGTACTGAACTAGACTGAGAAGTGCACTGTATTTATAACGTATGAATAGTAATTTACTCAAAATTGTAATATCTGAGAAACTGGATTTTTGATGTTCATGAACTGTAATTATCAAAATTAAAACAGAAAAAAGCTTGAATATTTTACTTTATCTATCTAGAATATATAAGGTTTTCTCCTTTTGACTGAAATAAAAATTAAAATACATCTTCTTAAAACATATTATTATTATTATTATATTCTAGTTTTTTTTTAAATGCACTAAGTATCTACATAATAAATTAATGAGAGAGGAAAGCTAATGCTGAATAAGGAGGAAATACTCTGCTTCACGTATACCAACATCAGCACTTTGAGAGAGAGAGAGCGCATTTGCTCTGCCAGCTTTTTTTCAGCTAAGTCTACAGAGCATATTTCACAGGACCAAACAGAGATTATCCCAGTAAGTAGAAAACTGGCTCAGTTCAGTAAACCTTCTTTCTAAATGTATTAAATAAACACTGTTCTGATTCCCTGTGGCACTTACTCTGCTCTCCAATACTCGGGATGGTGACTGTAAGAGACAAAACAGTACAACGTTAGTCTGTTAACTGAACAGCATCAGGAATAGTGACATTTAAGCTTAAAACTGACAGACGGGGTTAGAAGGGAGGAGTGAGTGTTTAGTAAACCATCCAGCATTTACTAGAAAGGTTTCTTTACAAAGTTATTAATCTGTATAGTAACTCTAAACTATTTCAATAGTATAAGCATATCAAATTATGCTTATTCTTCAACACTTTAGATGACAAAAACTGCTGTTTCTTAGGTCAAGAATAAATTTTAATATTAACATTTTGGGGCAATGTCAATGACGTGTCTTTAAAGATATCAGGAATATCTACAATTTCATGACAACTGGACAAACTCCATTTCTGAATAAGTCTGTGCGATGTGCTTGAAACCGCCAGAACTACTGACCTGTCATTTTAGTGACACAGTTTTATTAATCACTGGTTCCAGGGGTCATTCATTAACTTTCATTATCATTTTTTCCTCACATTCTTTCCTTATACAACACTGGATGCTTTTCCAAATGCTTTGAATGGCTTTAGAGGTTTTGTTAATCGGAAATTCAAAAATGACACAGTCTGAGAAATCAAAATCACTGCTGACTCAGGAGCACACCAATGCTATAAATCTGTCAAGTGGCATTCACACATAGATTTAGTACAGCTCTGCTCTAAAAAAGATTGGCTATCACTAATCTAGTTTTATCAAATTGGCTGCCCTGAATGTGAGTGTCGCATAAAAATTGGATGTTTTACACCAAATCTTATTAAATCGTGTGAGTAATCATGACGTGAAAAGATGTTGAGGATCTTAGGAAAATATTAAAACAGCAACTAACATGATTCACAGTTTAAACACATTAAATCAGGTTTGGTCCTCGGCTTAGCTACAGGAAAACGGACGCAAACAAATCGCCTGACAACGGTACATATATTAACCAAATTAGCAGCAGTCTAGTAAGAAGAAAACCTATTTCTGTTCACAGCTGGTCAAATAGTGTTTAGTTAGCGTTTTAATTCTCCATCCACACTCCATTCAGCTCACCACAAAACCACCGAGACCGATCGGGCAGCGATATAAACAACACCGTGAAAGTTTTTTATTGACCAAAACACATTTCCCCTTAAAATAAGACGAGCTAAAGCAATGGCAGCCACCAGATAATTAGCTGTATCTAGATTTGAACAGGCTTGCCAACACCATTGTTGAGCTGCAATCCATTTACTTCCTGCTGGCCAGCAGCAGCTGTGTGTTTGTGTGGACAACACAACACAAACATGAGCGGTTAAAGGCTTTAAAGAGCCAACACACGGCGACAGGACGACTACTCACATATACAAAGCTCCACCACGTAAGCATAATACGACCAGCAGACGACCAGGGCGATGAAAATCACAGGTATCCACGCTAAACCCCGTTGACAGCATCTCAGTACGTGTGTGGGCGCCATCTTTCTTCCTCTACTGGGAAAGGGAGTGCCTGCCGAGCAGAGCCCTAGAGGGAGAAGAGTTGCGACAACGCGGGGTCAAACACGACAGCACGTCACGTGATACGTACGGTACCACAGAGGGGGCTCAATATCCGTCGTTTTTTATTGAGAAAAGCAGGAATTAGCTCTAAATATAGATAGATTGTCGTGAAATATCATTCATATTTTCTATAATATCAAATATTGAATTATTAAATATGGAAGAAACTGGTTAGAGTGAATATTTAGGCTACTCTGGTGTCACCGCTGAGTATTAATGCTGATATAACCATTCATCCATTTAATGATATTAAGCAGTTATGCATGTAGATAAAGCAGGACCCTGCGGTCTTTTGATGAAAATACAATCTATAGTGTGATGGAAATATTTTGTTTTTTGATTCAATGCAGTAAGGCGCGGTCACTGCTATATCCACCCCTTTAACTCAGTAAGTCTGAATTCATACATGGACTCATCATACTTAACATATAACATCCTAGAGATTTTGTTGCTGGCTGCTATTTTTTTAGTTTCTGCAAAATTTTGGTAAACTCTTTCAACTTTATGAACGCAGTATGGAGCTGTATGTTATCTGCTGTCTTTTATTTTGTTCATTGTGCATGCTGATTGCAACACCCCAGAGGTTATTTTATTGCAAATGTTGATTTGAAGAGTTAATTTCTAAAAGGTGTTCTATTTTTTCCTCATTGCTTTACTTAGCCAATTTGACTGTTTTTTTTTTCCCGTGAGCCTACTTTTACTTTTCTAATGGACAAAAACTATTTATTGCTACATCTAGGGGCCACCATGCAATAGCGTGCAATAATTGTATTTTTGAAATTTATATATTTTTTGGACTGCATTATATCGTAGTTTCTATGTATCATTTAACGTTGTTCCTTTATGATTTAAATGTGCTCTCCACTCACTGGAAAATGGGACTAATATTTTTTGTTTAATAAAGTAAACCCCTAGAAAAATGGTTAATTGCAAAGCCAACAAGCAATAACGCTTAAGATGTAAACCTATTTTGAACAATAAAGTTTTGACAAAGGACTATTTCGCAAGAATCACCACCTTTGACCCTTACAGGCTACTTGTCATACTATAAACAGTATGTTATGGATGTTGGATGATGATTGGTGTAATGGGTGATTTATATTTCATGAAGCAGGAGCTGACTTTAAGGCGGGGAAGGGTTCCTTCTCTAAAGACGCACATTTCCGCAAGAGGAAGTAAACTACAGGCCAAAGGAAACACGGCAGCCATAATAACTTGTACAGCCTGAATGAGCGTTTATCAGTAAATCGAGGTGAAGTGAAAGCTGTGACACACGAGACTTCGTCCTGGAAAAGCAGCAGGATGAGCTCCGTGGACATGGACGTAAAGAAGTATTTGTCGCGCATTGAGTTTGTGGCTCCAGCTGTGTCCACCTTGGACGCGCTGCGCACGCTTCACTTGTGTCACCTGCTGTCGGTGCCGTTTGAGGACCTGACCGTGCACAGCGGCGGACGAGTTCAACTCCAGCTGCCTCTTCTGTACGACAAGATAGTGAACCAGCGCCGAGGCGGCTTCTGCTTTGAGAACAACGGGCTCTTCTCCTGGCTACTGAAGAAACTGGGTTTCCAGGTCACGCTGCTCTCTGCGCAGGTGAAGAATACGATCACGGGACACTACGGGCCACCCTTTGACCATCTGATCATAATGGTGAGCCTTGAGGGCCAGCGGTGGCTGTGTGACGTTGGGTTCGGCGTTCCGGTCTTTAGCGTCCCCCTTTCACTGGAGACCAGTGCGCTCCAGGAGCAGGGGCACCGAGTGTACCGTATCAGAGAAGGCATAGGAATGTACTTTCTGGAATGGCAAAAAGAGGAAAATAGAGGTGCAGATGCAGACTGGACAGAGATCTACAAGTTCACATTTGAATCCAGATGCCTGGAGGACTTCACTGAGATGTGCCAGTACCACCAGAGATCCCCCAGCTCCATGTTCTTCTGCAAGTCCCTCTGCACCGTTTTAAAACCAGGTGGGAGACTCACCTACATTGGCCGCAGACTGATCACCACCACATTTCCCTCAGTGGAAACACAGGGAATGTTAGAAACCACAACCAGAGAGCTTATAGATGAGGAGATTCATAGTATTTTAGAGGAGGAATTTGGAATTGTGCTGAAATCTCCGCTCATACCAAAGGATGAGGCCATAACACCACCCCCTATCATTTATTGACCATCAGTTTTTCTCTGACTGCAGTCTTTGATTTATACATGTAATATAAAGGATTTTGAAGCAGGTACATTTGTATACTAACAACATAACAATCCACAACTACATATAGATTTTGTATTGAGAAGACATGAAGCAGAAAAATAAATTGTCAGTTTGATTTAATAAATTATACATAAACTTTTAAGATGTACAATGGTCATTGCATTAATCCATATGTCTTTTTTTTTTTTTTTTAAGACAAAGTCTGCGCTCCAAGTATTTACACATGTACAATTATCAGGCAGTACTTTACAAAGCAAGGCATGAATGACAATACAGATGCTGAGCTTCAAATAAAACCTCTAACCCTCCTGTATTTCTACTCTGTCTGAGGGGATTACTCAGCTGTCCCATGATTATAATACATTTTCCCATCCCAACTTTTGAGGGCATGTAAGGGAATTCAAGAATTGAAACAACATTCATCAAATTCACCAAGGTCCACAGGAAGTTCAAAAGGATTATGGTCCAAAGACTAAGTTGAAAATCAAAAATGGCGGGGCATGGGGTAGGGGTGTACAAGGGTTACTGGTGCAAAAATGGACACAAAAATCTACTCTGCATCAGGGTTGGAAGGGGGGACAGAGCTTGCTCTTCCAGCTTTCCGTTCATAGTTGACAAGTCTCTGGCCAACCAGGTACCTGCAAACATATTGTCACAATATTATTAATTCATATTGTTATATAGCTTTGCAGCACTTCTACGTCTAAGACTATAATTATAATATACGACAAAATTGAGTTAATTCATGGTCATGGTCATTTAAAAACTAATGTTGGTTTTATCTGATCAAACAATGTGCTATCAATATTCATCAGGTTTCTTCCATCCTGATTTTTGTTAAACTTGTTAATCTTGCAGTTTTGTGCCACTTTGTGTGCAATGGTTTTCTTCATGGAAATTATCCACAGATGTGTCCTTTACACTATGTGATCAGTCACTGAAACACCAGTTTCCACAGATAATTTATTGCTGATCACAACAAATAGTTTACTCCACCCCTAAAATGTGTGTTGTTTTCAACAGATAAACAATCCTTACTTGTCATTCTTGATGTGTTCATAAAGTCGTTTAAACTGTCGGATTTGGAAGGACAGGATGCCAATGAGTGAAGCCACCATTAAGAGGAATGGGTAGATTCTCCTCTGCATTAGAATCTCCATCTCTGGAGTCACTCCTATGGAAAGCAACACATTTTAGAGTCAAAAAGTTCTATTATCAACCTGAGTATTAACAAACCAACATTTTAATCTTCTACAGTGCTGTGAAAAAAGTATTTGACCTCTTCCTGATTTTGTTCTGCATATTTGTCACACTTAAATCATTCAGATCATCAAACAAATAATAAATATACACAAGGATGACCAAGCGTTTGTGATAACTGGCAATGAGTCTTTCACATCACTGTGGGGGAATTTTGGCCCACTCCTCTTTGTAGGATTGTTTTAATTCAGCCACACTGGAGGATATTCAAGAGTGAATGGCCTGTTTA
The DNA here is from genome assembly GCA_032353495.1 of Ctenopoma kingsleyae. Classification (NCBI taxonomy): domain Eukaryota; kingdom Metazoa; phylum Chordata; class Actinopteri; order Anabantiformes; family Anabantidae; genus Ctenopoma; species Ctenopoma kingsleyae. Next base: position 22,737,055 of record JAUBNQ010000012.1, on the reverse strand, counting down.
ATGTTGGCTACAGCATGACTAGTCCACTGCAGTACTTAAATTTTATTTAGGCATTCAGAGGTGGACTTGCTGGTGTGTTTCAGATCATGTGCTGCTGCATAACCCAAGTGTCTGTGTTCTTTTATTAACTCCTGGATGAGTCGCTGTTGTGCTCTTGGAGTAATTTTAGTAGGCTGGCCACCACTGATTCACGTTTTCTTCATTTGTGGATAATGACTCTCACTCAAAACCTCAGAAATGGCTTTGTAACCCTTTCCAGTCTGATACATGTCAATTACTTTGTTTTTCATCTGTTCTTGAATTTCTTTAGATGTCAGCATGATGTGTTGCTTTTTGAGATCTTTTAGCTTCACTTTGTCAAAGAGCTTCTATTTAAGTGATTTCTTGATTCAACAGGTCTGGCAGTAATCATGCCTGGGTATGGCAAGTAAAACTGAACTCAGCTTTCCAAAAAAAATGTGATTAATCACAGTTCATTCATAATTTAGCAAGGAAATACTTTTTCACAACACTGTAAGTGATCCCTACATGCAGACACTTACCTACAGCAGGCACCACGCCAGCAGCGATCACATATGGCACACACAAAGACAGCAGCAGGACTGAGATGACCGGAGCGGCCAGTTTACGGATGATGAACTGGAGATCAATGTTGCGAATTCCATTTGCATAAACCTGAGAAAGTTTACGGTTATTAGACCTTACAGCTAATTAATAAGTAACTGATTTCTATTAGTCTCGTATCCCACTTTTTAAAAAGGCAAGAAAACAGCATCTGTGGATGCGGTGAGGATGTACAATCTGGCTCAAGGAGTAGAGTGACAAGGGAGCTTAATGACAACCCATGTTATCTAACTGAAGTACAGACATAACACTCAACTTTTCATATTATACATTATATACACTTTTCAACTGGTCTAAATCCTCTCTATAGATAGTCCAAGTAGATAGAACACAGATCGTATTATCCAAGCGCCTAAAATAGTTTTCAGTGAAGCTTTATATTTGGTGAAGGAGAGCACAACATGCTTCTTACACGCATCTAAAACCCACCTGCTCAATAACAGTCTTTAGCCACCACTGAGGGCCCATGAGAGTGATGGCAGCAATAATTTTGGCATGAAGCACTCCAAGAGCCCAGTCCTGTTGACAGAAGTGGATGAACGTGAATGACAGGCCTTTTGTCATTAAAGCTACCTTTGGACACTTCTAACGTCCTGCTTGTAAATGTGACAAAAAGAAGATGAATGCACACAATCATACCTGCCAGGGGTAGAAGAGGGGTGTTTGGTCCAGGGGTACCCTGAGTGGAGCAACAATGACCAGTTCAAACAGCAGGCCCAGAAGCAATGGTATGACTCCAGCGACCAGCAGAGCTACAACCAGGGTCTTCAGGATCTACACGAAGAGATGATATATATGTATGAAATAATTAAACATGAACATTCAACCAATTGAGGGAGGAAATATTAGTCCAATGTTTTCCTTCATGGGACAAAAAGCTACTGCATCACCAGAGATAAAGAATCGACAAGGTTACTACTAGGAGGATAACAACATATATGGACATCAGCTAATGATAAACCAAAGTAACAGTCAACCACTTAACAAAATTCAGATCCAGTTCTAGACAATCTAATTGCTGGAAAGAGACTATGTAAATACAACACCACTGTGCTACAGTTTTGGTGTTTTCCAACAGTGGAGACTGCTCACTGACACTCACCATGAATGTCCACTCCTGGACTTTGCGTACGATGACGGTGCGGCCTTGAGGCATCCAGGCCAGCAGCACAGTGATTCCCCGGATAGACAGCCAGCAAACATACAGGCCACATGCTGCTGTGTACAGCTCATGGATTTTAGAGTTTCCAGTCCAGAAGGACATCAGCCAGCGGCCAGTGAACACTGAAACACACGTGACAAACACACTGTTCATAACCACAGTATTTAACCTCACCTTTACAGTGATCCACAGGTCTGATCGAAGAATAAGTGAATTACCTGGTAAAGTTAGACACAAAAGACTGGCCAAGAGCAGGGTGATGCACATGAAAGCAATCAGCAACACAATCTGGAGAAAACAGGACAGATGTTTTAGAACAGAAGTGAATGAGAAGTAATCAATTTGTCAATTCAATTTGTTTTTCAATTTTCTAAATTATATAAATAATGAATAACAATAGAAATATCTCCACACTATATTACTATATCTATATGTAAGGATGAATAGTGCACAAGGAGATCAGGGACAACAGATGGGGCAGTAAAATAACAAAGTTGAGTTGAATAGCATAAGATGCACATAGAGCATCAGCACATTTCTTAATTTATGTGGGAAACCACAAACTCTAGGTGGCACAGGTATGTCTTTAAAAACAAAACAAAAAATGTCCACAGCTACATTTTCATACAAAGTGACTGAAGTTCTCGTAGCACTCACCACATCCCTGCTGCTGTCAACTATACCCTTGTGAGTGGCAAGGTAACTATAAATTAAGAGGGTGTTGCCTAATCCAAGCAGCCTTGGTAAAACATGTAATTTAACTTGCATGTTTTTAGAAAGCTCGTGATGACAGCTCTTTCACAGTCTTAACAAAGTGTGTTTGTGTTAAATCATTCTGTGATTGTGTGATTTTCCAGCCTCTAGTGATTATTTCAGAACTCAGCCAAGTTAAATTATCAACCTGAATTTATGAATGAAACAACTGTAAATTGTAACAAAAAAATCACCGGAAATCAAATTCAATTCAATTTCTCAAAGGCTGCTCCAAAAACTGTAGTCGTAAATGTTCAGAACAGGGGACTGTCTCACCCTGAATGGGAAACGAAGGGGTCGGTGATAGGGCTGGAAACCCACTGGTCCCCCTTGTTGCAGGATGGCCTGGTGGGCTGCATGCAGTCCTTCGCCAACAGCTGGGGGAGGGTTGTTATTGTTGTTGTGGTGACCAGGGGGAGGGTTGTTATTGTTGTTATTCACAGGTTGGTTGGCATCATTGTCATCCTGCTCTCCAAGGAGGTAGGAGTGGAGGTCTCTGTGGAAACAAAGAGTCATGGTCAGTCAGTTACAGACTGTCAATATGAAAAGATATTACACTTGGAAAGTAAAGTGTATTCAAACTTGACTTACAATAAATATCCAGCACTGACTGTCCAGGCTCTGACCAGGCCTTTGAGCCACTGGCGAGTGTGTCCCTGCTCCAGCAGAGCTGGCAGCACAACCTGAAGTAACAATAGCTCCAAAGACAGCTCACTGACAGGGGCATCACTGTGGGGAAACAGAGTGAACAGAAAAATATATTTTAAAAGTGTGTGCCAACACATTTGCTACAGAACAGTTGTTAGACTTCACTTCTAAACTGAAGTGACAACATCAGAGGATCTGTTTTCTCTTTTGCTAGCATAGATGCAAAGGGTCGAGTCACTACAACTCCTGTTTAGATTAGTCACTTATGTTGGCATTCTGGCCAAACACTTCCTCTTTAGGTCCAGATGTACTCAAACAATGTGTTGCGGCTATCCGGCCTAAAGCGGAAGTGGCTTTGTTATTTCAGATTGACAAAGCAACAGCCTGCACACAGTTTATTGTTAAGTGACCTATAATTTTGTAATGTGTGTTGTTTACCTGTAGAGCATGACATTGTATGGGAGGAAGGTGGGCAGCAGTAGTTTAATCAGCCTGATAGGCAACCACAGCATGAGCAGCACAATAGAGCCGAACACCACCACAGACAGAATGAACCGTCGCAGGTGTCTGTAGATGGGCAGGTGAATCATCTCTTGCACTGGGTTAAAATCTGGGTCATTGAGGTTTCTCAGAAACCACAGTACTCCAGGCCTCAGCACCTGATGGACAAATAACAAAGACTCAGTAAACTAATACAGGAAACTAAAGATGTAAGAAAACTAAGATTACATTTTGTCATCTTACCTCTCTCAGAAGAAGAATGAAAGAAGCAAAGTAGAAGACATAAACCATTCCCACAAGCCAGTGCAGGAACATGGTGGTTCCAGGGGCTGATTTGAAACTCAATTCTCTGTCTTTCAGTGATGCATCAAACATCTCCTGCAGGGTGCAAAAATGCAGTGTTAGTTCAAAGATGACACTTTCTAATTAAATAAAAAGTATTCAAGTTTTATTTTCAGTTGGACTTTAGGCAGACTTCTGATAAAAGAGGCAGCATTGCTCTGTAACAATCTCCCTCAGTCAGCCATCTGCACTCTCCGTCACTGGAGGCTGACAAGCTGCTCTTGCTCTGATACACTGGGATTGTGTTGGTGTGGTGCTCACAAGGGGACCTTGATGAATCATAAGTAATTAAGTTGCTATATAACTGCAACTTTTATGCTAATCGCATAAATTTATAATGGTGTTGTTGTGGAAGATAACACCAGATACACTAGATGATAAAAATGTGATTTGAATCATGTGCACATGAAGAGGTGGAGAGGCAATTTTCTGACACTGTGCCAGGTGGTGTAAAGAGTGTAATTTCATTGACATACAGAGACTCACAAACATGAAATGGCCACATAACAGCAATTGTTTCTGTTTTTGCGCCTTGTTAAATGTCACCTTAATAGCTATGTCACAGATGCTGCTGCAGACTGAGCTTCACCACTGTCAGTTTAACAAATCAATACATATACATCCACTGAGATTATTAATAGAAAATTAGATTTGCTGTAATGAGTGAAACCCTTTGAGGCTAGTAAAAAACACAGAAACTATTCAAAGAAAATAATCATCACTATAAAGTAAGGGAATGTGTCTACTGTATATAACCAAGAAATATAAAATTTGTCTCCCATTCTCCTAAAGATTACACAGAATTTTATTACAAAAAAACCACGGGGAGCCAGAGCTATCAAAAACAAGAACAGTGAGATGATTTAACAGAGTAACAGAGACATAGTGGCAGTATGTCAGTGTGTCATACTTACTAAAGAGCAGATATCAAGCCACCAGCCACAGATAAGTGGAAACACACCAATCTCCACAACAACCAGCAGAGAGACCTGGAGACAGAGACATCTGAGTTATAGTTTGCACCTCATGTAAATAAACCAAAAACTTACAAATAACAAATGAAATATATAAAATGTGTTGATATACTGTATGAGTTAGTGTATTTGACAGTATCATACTGTTGAAGGTCTGCCTTTGTGGTTGTCCTATTAATACATGGCACCTTTGAAATATTCCAAGAATGTGGGTATTTATCTTAATGTGTTTTTATCATATGAAATCGTTTCCATCCCTGAGTTAATGTGTATGACTGCAAAGAAACTCTAAGTCAGTGTTATGTTCAGATAATAAACCTGAGTTACACAAAGCAGGAATATGTTACCTTGACAACAATGTAGCAGACACCCAGGAGACGTCTAGAACGCTGGAACCTGACCAGGGCAGCCAGTCCCTGTGACAACTATTAAGGATCAACACTGGCACCACACACACAAACACACACTCAAATCTGCACACCTAAAAGAATCAATTTAACATGTGGTATCTGGCACTGTAATATTGTAAGACTAAAGCCAGCAGAATTCGGTTTGTCTTACATTTCAATAAAGTACAGAGGACTCATGTTCTATGAAAGGATACGTGACAGAGAATGAGTGTCATGGCCAAAAGTATGTATCCAACAATAGTTGTGACTAAGCCCTCAAAGTGTGAGGCTTGAACCTGAGGAAAAGAACAAAGTAATAGTCAATAAATCATATGTATTATTCGTTGCATAATAAAGCTGAGCTGATGAAAGCATTTTCTTACATATTCCTCAAAGCCAAGACCAACGACAGAGAAGTGCCCGATGTGGTAGGGACAAAATGCTGAATGAACAAAAAAAGAAAATTTTTCACTGTAGTACATAAACACCATTGTTAATATTACATAACAGGTAAGAAATATAAGGCTATGTGTGAAATAATGATCAGGATCTTCATTTTTGATTATTTTTAATCTACTCACCAAAGACCAGAATGAAAAGTGTGTTTAGAGACACGACCCAAAACACATGTTCCTACAAAGCAAAGACATATTAGTCATCATCTGGTAATATATTATCCATAGTGGAAAAAGTATGCAAAATAATTATGAATTTAAATATTTACCAAAAATACCAGTGAACCATCCAGGCCAAGCATCTGAAAGGAAAAGAAAAGGAAATTATTTTGAGTAAACTCACTGCAGAAATAGCAAGATCTCCTGTAGAGTTCTGTAAATTTTGTGCTCAGAAGGAGGTTGTAATGATAAGCAAAGTTACCCTTTCCCAGGTCAGCTCCTCAGCTGCTCGGTCCCACTCCAACACGTTCCAGTTCATGTCATCTACAGAGAAAGAGATCAACTTGAAAACCTGAAGAACACTTGACTAACTTCAACTGAAGAAGTATCCGCATATTAGAATAATAACAATTTTTCGTAGGCTTTTAGCACAAAGACAGAAAAGTTATTTTCACAAATACTGTTTCTATGTTAGTAATACTGTTCTGGAAAAACTTGTGTGTTTGCACACAGTGTAAAACTGGCTATTGTCACGGTCTAACATTGTTTTCATTTAGTTGTAATGACATCCCACATCTAGAATAATGTACAATACAATCAAATTCATTATCAGCTGTTGTTCACAAGGCCACCCCAAAATCAGTTCAATAACGACAGTAAAAAAAAAGAAAAAAAAGAGTGTGATATGAGAGTTACAGGTAGCATTTTGACACATTGCTATATCACATTCAAATTAATTGCAATGACCTGGCAAACCATTATGTAAACCGTCTGTCTGCTCTATTGCTCAAGATGCAATTCTTTAATCACTATATGTATATATGTATAAAAAACGATTATATTTCACTGATGAAAACTTTTTATACAGCCTGACAAGCCCTCACAAATTACAGCCACAAAAAACCTTTAAGAGGAAACACTGTTAGTGTGGTAATTTACATCAACACTAAACAGAATCACTCATCCTTCTAACCTTGTCCTCCATTGTTGGGGTCGGCATCCTCAGCAGCTGCTCCCTCCTCTTCCTCTAGCTCTGCATCATCACCTTGGTCTGGGGGGGCATCAGGAGGCTCAGGTTCAGCTTCATTTTGGGCTGGAGGATCAGCAGGGGCTGGCTGGGCTGCAGGGGGTTGATCAGCTGGTCCCTGACCTGCAGCTTGTGCCTGAGGGTGAACGCACAGGATTCAAGACTTTAATTTAGAGAGATGACAGCAAGGGTGATTTTATGTGTGATAAAGATTGGATGTCAAAAGAGGACACTACAGAGGTGCTGTATGGGTTATGGTATTTGCCTTTTCAGGTTTTGAATAAAAGAAATTACTTGGCCTCTCTGCTAATCAGTCAAGCAATGTACCTCATTGGCTTGTCCAGCCGCATTGGGTGGTGGAGGTTGGTGCTGCTCTAACCACTGCGGAGCGCCACCATGGACTATCTGTTCTCTGAGCCACACCAGACTGATAAATGCACACAGGGTGCAGGTGACCACGAAACAGCCCTGTAGACAATCTGCAAGCAGATTCTCTCTGAAGGAACACATACAAAAGCACATACTGTAAATAAACATACAGAAAGTAAGCTAAAGGAAACCACGAGAATAAACAAGTTAATGCACAACTTTTATTGAGTTAAAAATTGTGTGTAACTATCATGTGTATTGCAGCAGGACAGTTGTAGCGTCACTCACGTAGAGAGCATGTCCAATGGCAGTGTCAAAAGTGAGCTCACAGAGCCTGTAAACAGACACTTGTAGATGCGACCTGAGGAAGAGAGACCAGATATATAAATTAGTGTCAATCTGCACATAGTAAATTATTTTTAAAATCAACCAACTTATGTAATATGTGAGAATTAAATAGAGCTAGACTACATATTTTAACACTGAGTACAGAAGGGGATTAACATATACTGGAACAAACACAATATTGACCGTTATGTAACATCGTACTAAAGCTGTAATTCTCTTGACCGTATCAAACATAAAGATGAGCTAATATGTAAAGCTTATGTTATCGTCTCATCATTAATAACTGAATCATGTGCTCCAGAAAGAGGAATTGTCTAACAAAGTGCCTTCATGTGTGCACAAAACAAAGACAACAGTGGATAAAGACTGACACTTAAGTCAACATATTAATCCATAAAGTGTAATCCAGTAGTTGGGAGAGGATCGCCGTGGCCTTGATCATATAGTTAAAGTCTGCATTTGCATCTGTGTGCGTACTACTTACATGCAGTGAGAGGAACCACCCCGAGCCATGCAAAGGCCACCAGTGTGTAATGGAACCAGTAGCGGATGGCCGTGCCCACGCTGGTTAGCAGGCCAGCACAAATGTCCTGTATGGGCAGTCGTGAGGGCATGTCTGGGGAGTAGACTTAAGTGGAAGGAGAGAGAGACATTCAAATAATCTTTTCTGTATATCTTTCTTTGTATTATTGCAAATTCTTTGTAATTTGTATTAACAAAGACACAATTCTCAATAAATGAGAACCACGTGGCTACTTTAGGAAACATAAGGCATTTTAATATGATAAAGTGGATCATCCATCAATGTCACAGGGACTTACTTGGTGTGAAAGCAAATCTGTGCTTGCATAATTCACAGTACTCCTTCTTGCTATGCTTCAGCCACTGGACCAAGCTGTAAAGCAACATTTAGAAGATCAAGATTAGTCTACAATTTAAAAACCGAAAACAAGCACTAGTAAACTATAATTATTTTAATAATTTTTTTTATGTTTATGTATTTTATACTATAATTACAATGGAATAACATAAGTGTAGTTTAGCATTCTATGTGCTGAACAGTATAATACATAATAAATAATAAACACATTAGACTGTAATTGTCCTATTCTAAACTTGTGTTTACTGATATGGGTACAGGGTGAGGTTCAACATTTACCACAGAACAATCTAGTACTGGACTTAGCTTCTACCTGTAAATTGACATCTGATGCTCTTGCGACCCTCACATGCAGGATAAATGAGAACTCAGTACAATGTTCACAATGCAGGGGCAGGTATTGTTTCACCATACCAATACCACACCTATGACCAGAACCGCCTAGGGTTCTGTGAAACCTGGATCTGATAGCGGACAAACCTGTTTTGCATCCTTTTCATGATTTTTCTCTTGCATTTATTATTATGGCATGAAAATAGAAATAATTAGAATACTCCCAAGTTATCAAATTTCTTAACTTACTTGAAATTTAAAATTACAGAGGCCAGAGCCCCTCACCCTCCAGAAGCAGTAGCAGCGGCACTCTGGCAGAGGAGTTGAATAACTTCTTTGCCCGCTTTGAGACCACCGCAAACCCACACACACTGCCTCTCCAAGACCCCAACACCTCCAGCACCCATACTCTCTCTCTCTCACTCCAGGTGTATGAGGTGAAAAAAACCCTGAGAGCAGTGAACCCCAGGAAAGCCGCTGGACCTGACAGCATCCTGGGGGCAGTAGTCAAAGCATGTGCAGACCAGCTGACAGGGATCCTCACCAAATTGTTCAACTTGTCCCTGACACTTGCTACTGTGACTTCATGTCTGAAGGCCTCCACTATTATCCCCATCCACAAAAAACCTGCCATAGACAGTCTGAGTAACTACAGACCTATAGCTCTCACGTCTGTAATCATGAAGTGGACAGACACACCCATAAACAACAAAGGACTAAATTCATGTGTAAATATTCATCTGATATGTAAATTACCAAACATCTGTAAATTTACTGCACATTGTGTATATATATTACCATTACATCTTTCTTCCTGTTCTTTTATTTTTATCTATTAACACATTGTTTTATTCCACTTTTTGTAAATGCACTGCTGCTGGGTGGAGCACCCACAATTTCGTTGTACTCCCTGTACAATGACAATAAAGTTTATTCTATTCTAT
>JAUBNQ010000012.1:22712260-22723444 GCA_032353495.1 Ctenopoma kingsleyae | reverse complement strand
CAGGAATTTCACTGTTTGTTTAGTAGACGCTGGTCACACACACCAGCCCTAAAATCAAGTATTCCTTGTGTTGCATACAAGACTTTGGACTTCTCTCGAAAGAAATTGGGAAACAACACGGTATGTCCGTCACGTATGCTAAGTGATTTTCAGATGCACATTGAAATGATCTGCTTGAGGCTAACATGAAAATATTCAAAAAGTTTATGCTAATTTTTTTATTCCTGTGTTGCGCAAATGGTTTCATAATTATTTCAAGTGACTCGGGCAGATATGTAAATGTACTCCTTTCACCCTGCTGTCTCTCATCTGACTTTTTCTTGGTGTGTTACCAGATGGCAAATGAAGCCAAACCGTGTCCCTGTGATATTGGAGATCGGATGGAGTATGGAGGTCTCGGCCAGGAGGTCCAGATAGAGCACATTAAAGCTTATGTAGTGAAGCCATCAACTGTGTCTGACAAAGCCATTATTGTCATACAAGACGTCTTTGGGTGGCAGCTTCCCAACACAAGATACATGGCTGACATGCTGGCTGCCAATGGATATGTGTATGTAAAAGTAAATGAAACAAAAATGCTTACAAGCCAAAGTCCAAAGCTTTCAAATTATGTGGTTATGTTGCTCAGTTTGTCCTTATGTCCTCTGTCATTGCTTTAATTTGAGTAGTGCCATTTGTCCAGACTTCTACGTTGGAAAGGAACCATGGAGTCCATCTAATGACTGGTCCAAATTTCAGGAGTGGCTTGAGGACAAAAAGCCAACCAACATAAACAAGTGACTAAGCATTTTTTTCAGGTCACTAGTGGCCTTTGTACTGGTGTTACCTCATTAAATGGTGTAACTGATGATACAATGAGGATTTCTTAATCCCTGGTTGATCTAAAGGTTGTAATAATTCTTTAGAATTTTCCCCATCTGTGCATTTAGTTATTGACCATTATATATTTTCCCAGAGAGGTGGATGCAGTTCTGAGGTACCTGAAGGAGCAGTGTGGGGCAAAGCACATTGGATCAGTGGGCTTCTGCTGGGGAGGTGTTGCCATACATTACCTGGCCCTGCAATATCCAGACATCAAAGCTGGAGTGTCAGTCTATGGTAAGTCACTGCAATGTGAGAGCTGATTCACTGTGTGTTCAGGTAGAACATGTTACATGATTACGGTACAGTGGTTTTATGTTGCCCTTACGTGCAGGGATCATCCGTGATAAAGAGGATAGATATGAGCTCAAGAGTCCTACATTGTTCATATTTGGCGAGAAAGATGAGGTTATACCCCTGGACCAGGTTAGTGTGCATGAACTCAGCAGTTTTTATAGATCCAGTTTTGCTCTCACTGTAATAACTTCCTGTAATGTAAACAGTATGCTGAAATATACCAGTAATTAAACATTTTGCTTCTTTTGTCGTATAACCGCAATCTGTGGTGTTAAGGTAAATGCCCTTGAAGCAAAGCTGAAGGAGAAGTGTTCAGTGGATTACCAGGTGAAGATCTTTCCTGGTCAGACTCATGGGTTCGTCCACCGTAAGAGAGAGGATATCAACCCTGCAGACAAACCCAGAATCCAGGAGGCCAGAACAGACATGCTCAACTGGTTCAACAAGTACATGTAAATGACAAGGTCAGCACCAGCACAATGGAGTGTCTATGCTTCAACTTATGTCCAAATATGTTAGCACTTGTCTTATGGAAATAAGATTTCAAGAATTCAACCATTCATGGGCTGTACAATAAAGTTTTATGCCTCATCTTGTGATATTTTGTTTAAATATTAAGTTCTATAAAACATATACCTGATATGAAACATACATGCAAAAATAAAATGAAGTACTATCAGGTGCATCACTGGAGGTTTGAAATCAGAACAAAAGAATCTGGAAATTCCAACGGACCAACATTTTAATGGTGACTTTGATACTACAACAGCCGGAACACTTTGTATCAAATGATAAATAGCAATATGCAGTGCGGTTTGGACATGTTGCTCGGGAAGTGCCTAAAAACCTCTAGAACAGCTCAGAGATCTTTGCGTTTAGAAGGGCTTCAGTCTTCACTCTCTCCCGGGCTTCGGATGTCATCAATTTTAAGGATCATCTTAACGACCTGAGTAGCCAGTGAGATCTGCTGCTTCTTGCCAATCAGGGTCTCAATCACATGTTGCTGCTTCATGTCTGTGTAAGACCACAAAAAAAGCAATTAATTATGCCTGGTCAGCTTTAACATGTACAGTGTTTCCAATGTCTGAAGTGTGCTACCTCCAGATTAAATTGTATAGTATTCATCTGGAATGATGTTAGTACATATTCCAGATCACTGCATTCCTTACCATTTGTGTTGTTATGCAGACAGTCGATGCCAAGGAAGGGGTTGTTCTCTCTGACCTGTCTGGCTCTGACCTCTGTCATGGTCTGAATTGGGTTTAACCCACTGTTCTCAGCCAGTGCCATTGGTATTACCTCTAGAGCATCAGCAAATGACCTCATGGCATACTGTTCCAATGATGGGCACTAAAAAGGAAAGGGAAAGAAGAGGATTTAAACAGCAGCATGAGTATTTTTAATGTTATTGTAGTGGTAATCAGAATGAGAAATACTTTATTAATTATGTTATTAATTATGAGCAATCATAATAGCAATTTTCAGAATGTCTTGTGACCCCCAACCCCATTTTTACTGTTCCTCACTTTATCTGCAGCCTGGTTGACGGCCAGAGCACAAGCAATCTCTGACGCTCCTCCTCCATACACCACACGGTTGTCTCTGACAAGATTGCGAATTACACACAGAGCATCATGGAGAGCACGTTTGGCCTCCTCAATGATCTGTTAATTGGGTAAATAAAATAATTAGTATACCAACATGGATAGGGCAACATGTATATTTGAAACAACAACAAAACGTATAAAAGTCACATCCATACTTACCATTTTGTTGCCTCCACGGATGAAAATGGTGACGGCCCTGGTGTTTTTGCACTCCTGGATAACTAGCATGCGGTCCTTTGTAGTACCAAAGGAGATCTCCTTCACCAAACCAGCTGTGCCAAGCTTCTCTGGTGTCAGCTCACAGAATCTCGGCACGATGCGGCCTCCTGTGGCTATGGCAATCAACTGCACAGGAAACACAACAGACATTGTATACTTATTAGTTAGGTAGCTTTGTTCTGTGTGCTTCCTGCTCACCACCACGCAGCCACAAATTGCTGGTAGGTAAAACTATTTGTTCAACAATAAATTTACATAAAGGAGTTGTGTTATATGACAAATGCTACTCACCTCAATCTCAGGACCTCCAACCCAGCGCACAGCTGGAAGCTCATTCTGTAGCAGGAGGTGGTTGGCTTCATCATCAAAGCCCCACTGGCAGATGGCCAGATTTGCACCATTGCTTTTGACCTAAAAGAAAATATAAGTACACAAGTTAAAGTAGAAAGTAAGTTTGGTAACATGGCAGTTCTATTCCTCTGAGATGTCTGAAGTGCCTATATAAATAAAGTGAAAAATGAATTTATGTGAACTTATGTCAGTCTTAGTTGTTTTAATTATTTTTATATATTTTTGCACACACGTATTTTCCATTTAAATGGTGTCTGAAGCATTAGTATCTAACAGCTTCTGTGGTGTTAACCTGTTGGATCATTTCCTCAAACTTCTCCTTTTCATATTTCTGGAGTGCTTTGTAGTCCTCCACAGAAGTCACATCCAACTTATGCTTGGTCTTGGGTTTAGGAGGTTCAAATGGGCAGGTGAGGATGGCAATTTTAACATCTTTCAGAACCTGAGTGGTGACAAATAACTGACGTTAGCATCAATATCTTTCACTGGCTGTACAAAAGGAAAATCCAATATATCTTGTAGTTCTTGGCTGCAGCACTCAAAGCAAGCAACAGTGTCCTTATGAGTAGCTCAACTGAAATACAATAAATGCTTGTAGTATGTGGCTACACATTGAAGACACTGCCTTTTAACAAAGATTTTTAAAATTCTATGTGCTGTCATCGACTTGGATCCATATGATTAACGACATAATTGAAGACAAAGCCAATGACTTCCTCTGAGAATGAGATTTCCCTTTCCTCATACCTTGGGCATCTGAGGGTGGCTGAACTCCTTGTCAACTATGACTCCCTTGATGAGCTGTGTGTCCTCCAGCTTGCCTCCAACCTTGCCCTCCATCTTGATAAGCTCAAAGTCAACATCCTTCCTCTCCATGTCGGCCACAGTTAGGATGGCATTCACTGCAATCTCTGCCATCTGTCTGTGGCACCGATTGATACTGAAAGACAAGAGTAACACTTCAAAATAATATTTCTTAACAGATCCGACCTCATGTCACACAATACAAATATTACTATACAGGGGCCCCTGCAAATGGCAAAATCTCAAAGAACTCTAGCTTAAGAGTGAAAGCAGTTTACTTTTTTGGTTAAAGTCAAGAGAGCACATGGAAATAATAATACAAAGATGCAATTAAATGCAAATACTGCTTATGTTAATTGTAATGTGGCAAAATAATACACACAACCCAAAAACTTTTGTGTTTAGAGACTCACACTTTAGATCCCAGTGTTGTCATGGCAGTCTGAATGAGTGGTTCTTTGTTGTTGGGATCACAGGGGAAAGTTTCTGCAATTTTATCAAGCTGTTCGATAGCAATGCGTGCGGCCTGGTCATAACCGTCAGAGATCCTGATGGGGTGGATTCCACGGTCAAGCAGCTGCTCAGCCTGCTCAAGAAGAGCCCCAGCCAGCACTGAGGAGGTGGAAGGAAGACAATTATGAACCATAACTGGAATATGTTGATTGCAGGTTGTCTTGATCAAAGCTGCAACAATGCTGCCGTCTAATTTGCTATGAAAGATGTTTGTTAAGATGCTTACAAATTTACTGTATTCATGAGAGAGCAAGCGGCCTTAATGCACTTCGACTGATGCTGTTATCAAAACCTTGTGTAAACAAGACTCTGTATATTACAGCACATAACTTGATTAGTAATGCCTGGGGATGAGCTGTCAATCTGGTGAAACCTGCTGCTTTTAGAGTTGAAGAAAAACTCAACAATTTTCTCCACTTTTGTAACAGCCATACAGTATAATGTGTGATTGTACATAATGATTGGTTAGCAGTTACCGTTTCCTCTTTAAGAAGACCTATATAGTGTTGCATTACACTATTGTAAGCAGTAGGTTAAAATACATGCAGAACTATGCAGAAGATATATTCATATGCAAGAGACTACCAATACACTTCAGCAGAATTGAGGCAATAAAAGTCCTCCAAGTTCCACTCATTTTCCTTCTACATACCAACAACTCCAGTGGTTCCATCACCGATCTCATCATCCTGGGACTTGGACAATTCCACCATAAGCTTGGCAATCTGGTGATCCACATCCATCATGCTGAGAATAGTGGCTCCATCATTGGTGACAGTCACTTCTCCATCCCTGTCAACCATCATCTTGTCAAGACCTGAGTGCAAACATTGAAGAAATGCTTAAGGAAAAGTGAAAATGTGATGTTGGCATTAAACAGACAGTATTTGTCAAATATAATGAACTTTATTCAGGGTATCGGGGGAAGTCAGATGTGACAGCAAAACAACGTTTTGTACTCACCATTAGGACCCAAAGATGTTCTAAGTGTTGAAGCAACTGCCTTGGCTGCCATAATGTGAGACTGCAAAACACAAACATTAAAATCAGCTCGCATCTTAGATATCACTCTTGATTATTACATTAAAGGCAGACTGAATTGATTACCATCCGACAAACCGATTCAACAATATACTCTGAAAATTATGTGCATCCATAATGACCATTTAGGGCGCTGCCCTACGGTATACAGCAACACCAGCCGGCTGAACGGTTTACAGAAAGCACATGGGCCTCATGTTAGCATGACTAGCTAATCTTTAGCTAATGCTAAGCTGGTACACTAACATCTTAACTTACCAGTTAAGTATACGCAGTTAAATCAAAACCATAAATGTCAACATGTCACATCGGCTTAACAGTTAAGGTGTCCAGCAACATGCCACAAACAACAAATTATATTGCTAACCAACACGCCACCCCGCTAACTAGCCCATTGTAACGTTACCTTCAATGCGTCAATGCCCGATAACCGTGTCTTCTTGTCCTGGTCTTTAATAATAATGAAAGGCCTTCCATACTCATCGAAAGCTAGGGTCCCCAAAGTGGACATGTTGGCAGAGGGGTTGAAACACTTAGCAAGTGTTTAGGGTATAAAATACTGAGATTTTAATTGTAAATCTGAAATGTGGCCGAGCTGAAAGACACACGGGTCTGCCGGCGTCTTCTGGAAGGCTCCACAGGCGGGGAGGGCGGAACCATAGAGAGTAGCGTTGGACGTTTCTTATTATTATCCACACTTTTCTCCAGAATGACAACACACAATTAATTATATAGTGTTAATACGATTCAGAATAACAAATGCACACTTTAAATACAAAACAATCAAAACGAGGAGCTGAAAGATTAACTTTATGTAATGTGGTTTCTTCTGATCGCGTTCAATGGAATTGAAATCTCGCGTGATTTGCAGTGTTGGTGTGTAAGGGGGGCACGGGTCGCCTCACATTTGATGATCAGACATGGAAGGGCTGCATTGAAGTGCTACATTAAAAGGTATAAAGTATGTCTTATAAATTCACATCGCATGTATAACCGACTTGGATAAAACTTTGTTATTTTAGACCACGTTTGCTGTAAAAGACACTACGGATTAGATGTCTGCAAGTCAGGACAAGTCTCCCCTGCTGTGTATTAACGTTAGCTAACTGAGTTGTCAGTAAGTGTTAATGTCAAAAGACACAATTCTGCTCTCAGTATGAAGTGGTTGGTTTTGATTTACACGTGAAAGACAAATAACATGCTTAATTCCACGTGTAACGGGGTAACTAATGCTGTCAACTTGAAAAACTGACGCAATGTCCGGTTAGGGCTACTGCTAGGTAAAATGTTGGGAAGCTTGTTTTGTGGAAAGCTGTGATATAATACAGCTCAGCTACAGACTACCTGATGTTTAATGTCTATTACTTGAATGTAAGTTATGCTGTTTTCTGTACCTCTCAACGTTTCCTGTGATTAGAGTTAGAAACTTATAATAGTTAATTACACCAGTAGGAAGGGGTCAGCTCACACCACCACCTCCCACACTGGTCTGCTTTGCTGCATCAACAGGTCTTCTCACAGAGCACATTTTGACATGTCACAGCAGGAAAAGCACAGGTGTAAAGAATGAAATTAAAGAAGGTTAGATTTGCATGCGTAGCTTACAGGTGCACTTGAACGCAAAATGCATTTTTTCCCACCTTTTTGGAAACCCTATTCAGGTAAATTATCCCTAAACGTGAGAAAATTTGTTCGAGATGGCTTGCTGAAATGTTTAATTGTGTGGGACGATGTCAGTTTTTACCACTCTGTCTGATGTAGCACTATAATTTTGCATTTTGTGTGTTACATTTTGTTGCTGTACCATACACATTAGACAAATACTGTAATTCCACAGTACAGTTTTTTGTTGAAACTTTACTGTACATTTTCTGTAATTTTGTATTTTACTTTATTGTACTGCATAGAATTTACATATTACAGGAAAATTTTATTGTTTTCACACTTTACTGTAAATGTAAGTGCTCCTAAAACTAACATTGTTTTTCTGAATGTGCTAGCATGCCCTGTGAAGTGAAGCCTCGCTTTGTGGTTCTGTATGGATCCCAGAAGGGTCAAGCCCAGTCCATAGCAGAAGGGATAACTGAGGAGGCAGAGGAGCACGGACTGGTTGCTGAACTGAGTTGCTTAAACCAGAACGAGAAGGTAACTATAGCTCATTGTAACTCTGGTACTTAAAGTAGAGCTGCTTAAGTTAATCTTATACTGCATGGCTAATGACACAATAACACACCAATAACAGCCTAGTAAATGTGATATTGTCTGATGGGTTTTCATATGGACTATGGGAACACCAGTCATTGATTAATCATATAACTGGTTCCAGTACAATTTGGAGAAGGAGAATGCCCCAGTGGTTTTTATTGTGTCTACTACCGGAGATGGGGAACCGCCAGACAATGCCCTCCAATTTGTAAGACGCATCAAAAAGAAGACCCTATCTGCTGACCACTATAAACATCTTTCCTATGCACTTCTAGGTAAATTATGCTGTGAGGGACTGAGGTAGCTCTTTTGCAGCTGAGCTGTAAAATATGTGAAACTTTTTGTGTACTTCATTACAATGCATACCTCACCACATTGTTTACTTTACTGACTTCTTGATCTTGATCTGTTTTCTTCTGTCTGTCTCCAGCTTTAGGAGACACAAATTATGCATATTTCTGCAACTGCGGGAAGACAATTGAGCATCGTCTACAGGAACTTGGAGCCAAACAATTCTATGCGACTGGATATGCAGATGATGGTGTAGGGTACGTTATATAGTGAAATGAAAGTATAGACATCCAAATGTCTGTGAAGATTCTCAGTCATCCAGGTCATGGTTATCCCAGAAGAGGGTTTTCAGAATTGAGAAAGCCCTCTGGAATGGAGGGCAAAACATATTCAAGGAACTAAAACAAGTCCAGTTGCCACTGAATAACCTTTTTTGGTATAGACATCCAACTTTGAGCACTTCGTTTTTAATCTAGCTACAAAGTTTATTTTCTCTTATTTTGACAACGCTGCAGTAGTTTTATTATCTTGTGGACTTTACTCTCTCCAGGCTGGAGTTGGTCGTGGACCCCTGGCTTCAAGGTTTGTGGAACGCTATCAAACAAGCCTTATCAGAGATGGCTTCTGGTGAGACTGCTCACTTGAAACAGGATGTTGGGGATTCAGCAAAGGCAACTCCTGATTCATCCATACCAGACGTCCAGCT
This sequence comes from Ctenopoma kingsleyae, assembly GCA_032353495.1. Classification (NCBI taxonomy): domain Eukaryota; kingdom Metazoa; phylum Chordata; class Actinopteri; order Anabantiformes; family Anabantidae; genus Ctenopoma; species Ctenopoma kingsleyae. The sequence goes on along the minus strand of JAUBNQ010000012.1, from coordinate 22,714,549 downwards.
TAACCTCCTAATCCTAACTGACCACCAGAACTGTGACTCAGTTAGAGCATCTGTAAACACTGACTCCAAATATGCATCTGCTGCTTCATCTTCAGCTTCTGCTGCACAGACTGCTGTTTCTGATCTCAGGCCAGCTTCTTCTGCAGAGAGCCCAAAGTTGGCACTCAAGTCTTCTGACATTGCCAGTGTTTCTACATCAGCAACAGAGGCAGAGAACAGGGATGCTGGAGTTTCCCATGTATCATTGGCAGCTTCACTGACGGCCTCCTTGCCTCCGCTGTCAGAGACTTCTCTTAATGTTCCTGCTCTGCCTCCTCCCTACCTGGATGTCTCTCTTCAGTATGTGGACACAGTAGAACAGGTATATAGATCAATGATGCTGCTAAAAAAACTACTGTTTATGCCATACTTCATCCTGCATGTCATTTTTTTTCTTTCAGATTGATGGACCGTTGAACAAAGGAACTCTGCATGAGGTGCCTATATCCAGGGCTGTTCAGCTGACCAGAGGAGATTCAGTCAAGAAGGCCCTTCTCCTAGAGTTGGACATCTCTGTATGTTTGACAGAATAATGTTTATTTCCTGTAGACTGCCAGTATGAATTCAGACAGATTTTGATTACACTTTAAAATATGTGTTTCTTATTTCTCTTTAGGCTCACTCAACATTGACCTATCTGCCAGGGGATGCCTTTGATGTGTTCTGCCCAAACGAGGCCTCTGAAGTGGACTCCATGCTCCACAGATTAGGCCTTCAATACCAGAGAAACTATCATGTACATGTTTCCCTAAAAAAGGACACTAAGAAAAAAGGTAGTGTGCCCCTGTCGTACAATTTTAACATGTGTGTCTGAAGTACTCTTTAAAAGAACATTAACACAAAATTGACAACACAGCATTTCTTAATGTGATGATGACATATTGCATTTTACAAAATGTTTCCCTTGTTATGTTAATTGCATGATGTTCTCCCCTCCCTGGCTTTAGGTGCCCAAGTGCCATCCTTCATCCCCCAGAACATTTCTCTGCAGTACCTGCTCACATGGTGTCTCGATATGAGAAGTATCCCTAAGAAGGTAGAGTTCAGTATGTCCAAACATTGCTCTGCAGCGACCGAGTTTTTAAATTGCCTAGGCCTTTTTCATGTCACTCGCTACTTGTTGTAGCATATCAGCATAATAAGAGAGAAGGTTAAGTGTTATGTTTTCTCCAGCTAGAGCACACTGCTTTTATTTCATTTCTGCATTTTCATGCAGAAGTGCACTTACACAGTATTTTGACAATTTCACTTCACACTGGTTCCTTTACTGCCCTTTGGTACTTTAGTAGTTTATGTCGGGACACGGTCTGGCCCCAAAATATTTGCATGGCTCCATAGTTTGGTTTAATAAGCTCAGGAAGGACTAAATTTACTCAGGCAGGATCCAAAGCTGAAGTAATGATTAAACTTGCATGGTCCTCTGGGGCAACAAAGACATGTGGTGAGTAGAAATGTCAAATGGCCACAGACTTGAGCTTTGGCAGGGCTTAAGTTTTGTCTGCTGATGCGGGTTGCTTGAGTTCACTTGATTCTCTAACATTTTTTGAATACCATTACTGTGGTGATAGTGGTTAATTTTACTAATGTACTTTAACTGTTCTTCTTATTTCTAATTTCCATCTCTGAAATAAGTTTTTCACAACATTGCATTCTTGTCCTGATTTCCACTCTGCAAGTTTAATTCATTATTGAATAAAAACATAGTCTAAATTGAAAACGATTAATTTCCCTCTGGCATGGGCTGCATGAGTCGTTTACTGTTTTATGAAAACAGTTTACTGAATGTCAAAATGAAGAGCATTTTTAAAAGGAAGACATTTAAGATGAAAAGAATATGCAACACAGTAATTGGTCAGGGTGATTACAAACACATTATCCTGATTCCTGCCTTGATTTTATAACCCAAGATTTTAAATTGTTGCAAACGGACTGTTTCTTCTGTGTTATTAAATTTGTGCACATAAATTGTTTCAGGTCAAACTGTTGTCTACAGCATTAAAAGGATGTAAGAGTTTTATTTTATACCCGTCTGTATAGTCCAAGCAGTTAATCTGTTTTACTAAGGCGTTTGCAACACCAGTAATTTCTGAACCCCGTGATTGTTAGGATAGTAAACAACAATCACCTCAGTCAATCAATCAGCCACTTAGTAAATACAGTTCACAATATGTGTAATAGCATCAAATGACATAAATGTTAGACACATAATTTACTCTATTCGGAGACTTACTGTAATTTGACATCAGTCTA
>JAUBNQ010000012.1:22636494-22678392 GCA_032353495.1 Ctenopoma kingsleyae | reverse complement strand
TTCATCCAAGTAGCACATTTTCTCAAATAAATTAAGACAAATGTAATTATGTAGTAAGTAAAACGTGTTGGACAAAGTAAATGAATTAATGACATCTGAGATTAGAGTCCACATCAGTGATTCCCAGAGTTCATGTAGCAGACACATCTTTAGAGAAGAGAAGATTCAGGTCTTTGGTTGATTTGATTAAAGGAAACAACTCCATTAATAAGGAGCTATTTGTTTGGGTGAAGAAATGCAAGGAATATAAGGTAGACCGATAGAAATCTGTACATTGGTCTGATGAGCCAAAAGTTGAAGGTTTTGGTTCCAGCATCTGTGTGCTTGTGACACGCAGAGAAAATGAACGGATGTTATCTGCATGTGTGGTTCCGACTGTGACGCATGGGGGAGGAGGTGTGATGGTGTTGGTGAAACTGTTGAAGATTTATTAAGAATTCAAGACTCACTTAATGAACATGACGACCATTGCATTTTGCAGTGACACACCATTCCATCTGGTTTGTGCTTAGTGGAGCCATCATTTGTTTGCACAATGACACATAACACACCTCCAGTTTGTTAACGGGCTGTATGATCAAGAAGGAGAGTGATGGAGTGCTGCGTTCGATGACCTGGAATCATCCAGGTCATCTGACCTAACCCCACCTGAGATGATTCTGGATAAGTTGGACCACAAAGTGAAGCAAAAGCAGCCAACAAGTGCTCAACATAGCGTATACGAGAACTCCTCATTCAAGGATGTTGTAAAAGCTTTCCAGGTGACTACCTCACTTCTCTTGTTGAGTAAATGCCATGAGTGTGCAAAACGGTTATCAAGGCAAAGGATGGTTACTTTGAAGAATCTCAAATTTAAAACCTGTGCTTTTTTTTAAGCTTCTTGATTTTGTCTGTTATTTTATAGTTTTGATGTCTTCAGTGTTTATCTACCATGTAGAAAATAACAGAAGCAAAGAAAAAAAACATTGAATCAAAAGGTGTGTTTCACTTTTCAGTGGTGCTATGGCTGTATGTGTGTGTGTGTGAGAGGGAGAGATGAAGACAGGGAGGCTCAACCTTGCTGTGGTCCTGAGAGAAATAATTGCTGGGGCCAGAGATGGAGACTAGGCGACTAATGAGGCAAGTCACTAATTAGCCACCAGTGTCACTGGCCTTTTTACTTTCACATGCCATAGCATGTGTGTGACAGTGTGTAGGTGTGTGTGAAAGAGACAGAGGAGACTAAGAGTCTTGCCAATGGCATTTCAGCAGGTATGCATTAATATCATCAATTTAACAAAGAAAAAGTCCAGCTCCATGCCTTATTAGGGCTGCATGCTTATATTTAGACTATAAACAGCATCTAGGAATGCAGTTTATACTTTTAACAAAGCATATCACATAAATTCTTCAGGTTCACAGCATGTCTTCCATTCTCTCATGGGTCTCCATAGTTCTATAAGAGCCAGTAATTTATTATCTTTTCTCTTCCACTACATGCTATAATTAAGGGATGTAGGATGCAGGGTAGCAGAAAGGCACCTTGTTTCCAACACCAGCCTTTACCAACCCTTCCTGGCAGGGTTCAGGTAGTTAGGATTAGTAACATGCAGCTCCCACGGAGAGGAAGCTGCATGTGGTCTTTGGGGTGCTCTCTGGGGAGCCTTTCAAACGCATTGATCAAATCCCACCCCACTCAAGCTGTGGTCTATGAGGACAGTGCTATACTGCTCACTTTAACATCAGCCAAAAGTCTGAGTGACCTTTGTGCTCTCTTGGTTTATCATCCAAACTGCATACTCAGAGTATGCAGAGGCAGCCCTGAAGGGCATCTGGACCTATTTCAAGTCCAGATCAGACAACTAGGATTCATCCTCCACCTCATTGGGGGGAAATGCATGCAACAGTCTGTTCTTGGCTGAAAGAGTGGACTCACTGACACAGTAAGAAAGGCTATATGACAGACCTATGGTATATTGCTGGTGGTATGTCATGATTGGTGCTGCTGCAAAAAAGTGCCAGAATGTCACAGACTTACTGAGGTGGTGAATGATGTGAGACACTACAGCTTTGGTGTCAGCATGAAATATGTGAGGTTACATAGGTCTGGCTGTGTCTACTTCGTGTTAATTATGTCTGTCCCCTGAGATCAGTCGAGATCTCAGCTGAGACGAGGTGAAACACCACAGTGTTTGGCCTCTCCTTACAGTATTGGATGCAGGAGAAGGAAGAAGCTTGTGCACAAAAGATCTTCAGGTATTATTCAGACTTTATAAATTGTTTCCCTTTCCCCTTTCAACTCTTTATCTACACAGCCGAGGAGACACCTCACTGTAATTTCTGTAAAAAAGAAAACTGGAGATCTACCAATCTGGTGACCTCCAGTGTCTGGAAACCCATCATTCAGTGGTTCTCAATAGCATTGAATGGGATGGACATGGTTTACCTTTGTCTGGCTACAATGCTTGCCTCTTACGTTAGACGTAAGTGAAAATAATGCTGCGAAAAACCCAAACTAAGAGGGTATAGAAAATCCCAGACTGAGAAATGCTTCTCCTGCCCAGTGACTGCTGTGATTTAAAGAAACAGGTTTTTATTGCTATTTTATTCCACTACTTTGGTATAAAGCCAAAGAAGTTTTTTTTCTGGCATGGACGTACTATTTTCTCTTTCCTGCTATTGCAACCTTTTTAGTACAAAGCTAGAGCTAGATAAAATTCACACCATTGTCATTGCCTTAGTTATATGGTGTGATGAAGACGCGTGAAATAATGAGCTTGGAATTTTCCCCCCAGCCTCTCACTATGAGGTGCTTTGAAATTTATGTTGAGAGTGTTCTTGTTCAAAATTACCTGGCACCATCCTTTCCACTTCAGTAGTGCAGAAATTGTCCTTCTATTACTTTTCATAGGTGGCATAACTCCATCTCATATCGCCCTGCCTTGTTGCATAAGCTTTGCCTGTCACATGAAAACTTTGAGATTGTCCCCCAGACTCCTCAGGGACTGATTGATTGGAATAGATCTGAAGCAGTTTTACCACTGCTTCCTCTCCTCACCCCCCAGTGCGGCTGTAAAATGAATCATGAGTGAGTGATACAGAATACTAAACACACCAAAAAGGTCAGTCAGTATCTAATTGCTTTGTCAACTTACTCTTTATTCATTTCTTAAATATTTAATATTGTCATTAAACATTCAGAGGCAGGATAGTCTAGCTTCAAATCACAAGATGGTATCAGGGAAGATCTCATTAAGCATTTTTCATAATGAATGACGTCTTTCCTTTGGTAACAGGCTGCTTAACATGGGTACTCACACCTCCAAGAGAGATCACCTTGTCTCCTAAGTGTGAGATGTAAAACAAAGGAAATGAGAAAATGTTTCATCTTATCATAAGTATAAAAGATAAGAAACCCTGCAGCTGCTGTAGGCATGGTAATTCCACCATTGTCTTCTTTCAACAGGGAACAGTGATAATGTATTTATTTGGTTAAATTTGGATTTTATGCTCTTTATCATACATTCTGGAAGAATAATTTGCCTCAATAGCAGTCATTCTGGGACTTCTTTATTTCTCTATTCACAAAGGTGATAAATTCACTTAATCTTTGGAATGAGTTGCCTTCAGCAGTCCTATGAGCTCTAAGACGAATGAAGCACACGACACTGATGGCTACAGAGTGAAATATTATTATGTATTTTTAAGATTGACAATCATATAATTTTGTGCAGTTAATAAATATACTTGTATCCAAATACCTGTGCACAACAGACTCAACTCAAAATGTTCTCATCCTTCAGAAATCCACACAGACAGGATGTATGTTGATCCACACACAGGTTCGCAGGAGGTCCTTGAATGTCTTTCCTCCATCTGAACGTGTTTATTCTGAATAGTCAAAGATTAAATATTAAATAAGAAATGCACAAAATGAGGACCTATACAAATGCTCAAATGACAAATTGTACTCACCACACCACTTTTGCACCTGGAACTGGAATAGCTTTCTCTTCATAGATGAAGTCCTGGCGGGAGCAGAAAGCACAAGAGCTGATAAAACACCATGCTCTGAGTCATGCACTCAAGAGCAAACGTTGTCAAGCTGGATTAACACTCAAAAGCCCCCCGAGCAGGAAGGCAATTACTTGTGTTAACACTGATATCCACTGTAACGCCCCTTGATGACTGATTTCTCTTTGTGTATGTTTGTATGTAAGAGAAGGAAGGAGATAAAGAGTTTTCTTTCCTTCTTACCTAACATGATGTGTTCAGTATACATGTCTCATAGAGGTCCCAATGTAATAAAGACAAACAATAATGAGGGGACACTGGCAGTGCCAGGTCATTATATGTAGGGAGGTTAGATGTCCCAGGATTTTCATTAAATAATAATCCACATACTTCTTCCTCTGTTTCTGTTCTGCCTCTACCCCCCTCTCGCCAGTCCTCTGCCCTGCTCCATCTGTCAGCCCTATGCTCACTTTACTTGCAGCTTCGCCTGCTCTGCACCTCTAGTGAATTAGCCTTTCCTAAACCTGGTAGACTTACTGAAAGCATAATAATAAAAAATAATAATCTCTCTTGAAAGTAAAAACAGTCAGTTGCAGAATGCCAACTAACTCATTCAGTTGTCTAACATCTTGTCTTCTTGTCATTTCAGTTATTCTATACCATTTCTGCACGTATACAGGTCTGCAGGACTGCATCATAGACATGAAGCTCTGGCTGGGCCAATGTGCACTCCACAAAGGTCATTGACACATAAATCACAGTCACAGAAAGAGAATATCTCTACTCTTTATAGCCACCAGTCCCAGCACTGGGCTGTAGAGCTGAAGAAGTGTGGTGTCTCTTTTGTGGAGTGCCTGGGATGCAACTTGGATGAGACTCAGACTACGGTGGAATCCAATCAGACATTCACAATTCCAGTGTCACACTGTGAAGCAGATACTGTAAAGTTGGAAAGAGTCATCATAATAGATTTCTGTGAATTACCATGTCAGCCACATGCCCATTTTGTGTCACTCAAGGCTGACAGGTCCATTTGCATCCCAGCTGCTTCTGCATCTGTTGGAGAGTATGAGAAAAAAAAGACAGATGCTGTTCTGTTCACTTTACAAAGCTTTAACTAACAAACTATTTAGGTAACAGTGTAACATGGAGTGTGTATAGCTGCTGGGTGATGGGTGGGTGGTCCATCCCCTGCAACATACCAGGCTACTTTCTCAGCCGTAACAATAACTGTGCCATAACATTGTACAACCACAGGCATGGATATACATCATCAAGCTCATTTAGGAACTGTTTAATATTGCCATAAATTCCCTCTGCATCAGCCATCTCAGAGCAGTCAACAAATCCAAGGAAACGTTCACACATTTCCATATTGTGAGTGTATTGCGTAAAGTCATTTGTTCTTACATGAATCTGCATACTTCATCAACAATAACTGCAAAGAGCCTTTCACTTCAACTCTAACAATCTCACCCTCGCCATATCAGATGCTATTTGTATGAGCTCAATTTGAGTGTTGTAGTAAGTGAGATTACATTACCACTGGCGAGGCATCATCCTGCAAAAAGATGCACCTTGCTTGGCGAGGAATTTGCACATTTCCTGTTGAAGAAATTGCAAAGGGGCTGCTATCGTTTTTATCATGGCCTTGCTTTTCCAAAAAGAGAACAATCTCACAAAAAATGGGGTCACCATGGTCCTGCTTTGTCTTTCACAAACCTGGTTTGTCTTGCGTTCTCATACACTGTGATATGTTAATTTGTGTTTATCTTGGGAGTGTATTTATTTAGGTATTTTTTTTTACACTTTACACATAGCAGTTATGCTGGAAAGGTTACCAGATATCAACCTTTTTTCACAGACTTTGAGCTGTGGGAGTGTTCTTCTTTTCTAAGCACCCATTCCAAACTCACTTTTTGTCTTATGTTGTGTTTTTACTTCAGAGTCACTCAGATGTTGCTGCCGTGTAGCAAGGTCACCCTCACCATCCTCATCATTATTATTTATCTTTCCCCCAACCTTACACACCCATGCATTTATGCAAACAGCTCATCAGCCACTCAGTGCCCAAGCAGGATGATTGACAGTTGATCACTGTGATTGACCTTGACATGTTATATCTAATATAGTCTGATAAAGACAGAGAATAGAGACAGTCTGTATATGTACACCTGAGACACATACAGCTATTAAAAAGGCAGAAATAAAAACAGAAAGAACTGTCAAAAAAAGGATTGTAGTATGAAGCAAAAGGGTGACACAATGAGAAAAAGAGAAAACAGAAGAAGAACAGAGACAGAGATAAAAAGAGGACTGTGTGCATTGGCTGGTGCAGTCAAGGTAAGACTGTGTACAGGAGATGCTCTGCTCAGATGAGAACAAGGTGTCTGTGGTTGCTGGTTGAATGGTTAGTGTGGAACCGCTGGCCCACAAAGCCACGAAACAACACAAAGCCTCTTAATCAGTCTGTGTCTCAAAGGGACAAAACATGCAACCTTGACCTGGACTGCTGTCAACACCTGGTCAGAGTAACCCAAACATGTGGACACAGAAACACACAGTCACACACAAATTTGTCTTTCCATGTTTTGTGGGGAACTTATTGAGCATTCCCTAGCTCCTTACCCTAACCCTAACCATCACGACTAAATGAAATCCCTAACCCTAAAACCCAGTTTTAATCCCCCAAATGCTCTTTGAAGTTGTGAGGACCAGCTAAATGTCCTTCAAAAGCAGAATGTCTTCTCTCTGTGAGGAAAATATGTTTTTTTGGTCCTCGTTATGTAGGAAATAGAAGAACAGACATACACACACACACACACACACACACAAATGGAAAAGCTCATTTTCAAAGTGAACCAAAAGAAAAGCAGAGCACTTTCTACAGAAAATTGAAAAGGAGAAACACTTTCTGTCCTTCTCTTCAAGGCTGTGAGGCTACGGCTGACATTTACTTTAAGATTTTACTTCAATAAATTATTAAACTTTTTGAATAAATATGACGAGCAGTTTTATAACCTGAGGCATCTGAACCCATCAGCAAGATTACAAGGTGATTTTCTGGCTACCACAAGATGATTTGTGAACTATCGTATTTCACTTTGTTTCTGAGGTAACTGATGAGTGTTTCTTTCTCCACTGATATTTAACACATATACAGCAGCATGGTCACAATTTCTAGGTTTCAGATTTACTTTAAAACACAGGCTCGACTGGGTTATTGCAAACAAGGGATTTGCAAACAAATACAAAGTTTTAGCTAATTTAATTTACTTCTTTACAATCTGTTCCAATACTTTTGCTTGCTTAAAAATTGGGTCATCTGATACAAAGTCTGTCAAAGTGTAAATATCGAATAACAGCTGAAATTCTTTCTGAACTTTCTCCTCAGATTCATCTTTTGATCTTAAACCCAAAAGTCTTTAGTGTGCAGGAAAGACAAATGAATTGACTTTACTATTCCAAAATTTTGGAATGCACTCAAAATATATAAATCCCAGACAGTTTCATCTGAAAACACATTCAAAATATTTGACCATGGACACAAAATCTTTCATCTCTGCTTATGGATTCTGGTATTGTCAACTTTACGTAAAGGAATCTTATAGAAAACACACTGTGTGAAATGTAAGCTCTCCTAAAACACTAAAACCCTTGTCTGGCCCTGAACATCAGAGTCTATCTGTTATTTCTTTCATTTTTCTCTATGCTGTATTGATTGTTTGTGGCAGGAAGTCTTCCTGCTTCTTCTTTTCTTTCCCTGTATTTGTGTCTGAACATAGATATCTTTCTTAACTATTGACATGTTTAGTCGAACACAAGGTGCAATGCTGGACGTGCTTCACTCCTGTTCCAGCTCCACACTGAGATCAAGTAGCCTTGTTGGTTTGTGTCTGAACAGTTGAGACGTTTTTTGGAGGCAACTGAATTTTTAGTCTGTGAAGCAAAACATCCATCTCAAGGGTTTTTGGATTTTATTACACAATCATAAGATGAACCATCCTCACACCTATTCTCCAGCTGGAAATAGTCTTCATGTCTGAGAGAATTTGAAGCTGAGGACGTGTTTCCTGCTCTGGTCCCATTATTTCCTAATGATGAATATGTGCTAATGGTTAGTCTCTCCTGTGCTGCTCTGTGGTGCTCACAATGGGCTTCTTGTTAATTGGCCTTTTGACAGTGATGCCCACCCACCGGTGGCCAACTGGGGTTTGATAAATGAGGTGCTCACTTTACTTGCACTCCCTCCATGCTTCATGTTTTGAGAGTTGAGTGAAGTGGGTGTTTGTTTTCCAGAGCACTTTATGAAAGGCGAAGTATGCTTTGATGCACATGACCATTCAAGACCCACAAGATGAATAATACTTGTTTGTTTGTTTGTTTGTTTGTTTGTTTGTGTGTGTGTGTGTGTATCTGAAACTTAAAGGAAAATCCAACATAAAATTATTTAACACTATTAATTATTATCTTTAAATGTATTTGTATATAGTGTGTATATTATGTTTATATCTTAAGTGAGCAGATGTGCAAAAAATATAATAACAAAACTTGGAAATAAATTTCCTCTATATGTAAACCGTCAGTGGTAAATGTCAGGTGCTTTTTCAAGGCTTGACATTTTGCACCTACGTTCAGCAGTCGGACAAGGACAAGTTCACCACAATAGATGCAGAGATAAATGTTCCAACAACAAACCTTGATGGACCAAAATGCAATGCATTCTCGAAGTCTCAGATTTATTGCCATGACTTTCGCTCTCTTAACCGACAGCTAACTAACATTTGGATGTCTGTATTAAGGAGCGGCATGCTGGGAAACGTAGAAAACAATCAGCCAGTTATGGTTACTGCACATGACAGATTTGTATTTATTTACCAAACTCTATTTTTACTTATTATTATATTTAACGATAAACTGGGTGAGGCTGTGATAGTGCGATATTTACTGCAAGATCTAAAAAGAAAACACAAAGACAGTAAGGACATACTGTATTGCCAGAACAGTCAATCAAATCTGATCAAACCCCACTCACATATTCCTGCAAAATGAAATTAAACTGTTTCTGACATTCCTGTGTCAAAATGTATCCTTCCCATAAATGAGCACAGTAATTAATATCGTAGAAATGTAGATGCAGAGTGTCAGTTGAAATATGAGTAACCTCCAGAGGGCACTGAACTACTGAATTAACCTCAGGTCAACATAATTTAACAGACACAGTGCACAGACTCCAGCAGACACTCTTTCGTCATTCCAATACCCAGCTCACAAAACTCGCCTTATTTAATGTCCTCACTCTGTGTCTTTGCATGCTGACAAAATGTTAGTTTAAAATACAGTTGCTTTTAAAAGTGGGAAAATGAGAGAAGGAGTAAGTCAATTATCATGCCAGACATTTCTGGACAAATCTAGCTTCAACTTACTACGTCTTCCTTTTTATTTTGCTGCTTCACTTCTTGCCCTCTTTCACATTGTTTTTAATTTTTTCATGCAGTCCATCTTTCTCTGTGCGCTGTGTGTATTTCTTTGCCCGTGCTGCGTCTCAGCCTCTTAATGGATTGATCTAAGTGCTCTCCCGGTGCTTTGCAGCTGCTTGTTGTTCTTCATTGCAGCAGAAGCTTGGCCTTAAGGCAACATAGTTTCTTCTCTTGTCCCACGGTAGGGCAACGACTGATGCCCTTGATGAGCTGGCTCTGTTGCAGTCACACTCATTAGCCAACAGATGTGAGATGTCACTGCATATCACAGCATCAGGCACCGGTGGATACCTCTTTGCCAAGGTGTGAATAATACATCAGATTTTGTTTACAGGCTCCTCTCTACACTGACATTATGCAGTCGGCACCAGTCCTCCACTGTCTGGCACTGTACAAATTCAAGAGCCACCAACTCGCCTGAGAACAGACAACACTGGCAGAAGAGCTCCAGTGTTCTTCTATCACCTTGTAGTGAAGTTTACAGTTGCTTAACTATACGTGGTGACACCGCTTTGATAGACACACTGGGAGTTGCTGGGTAGGACGTGTCACAGTATGTGATAATATCTCAAAGGACAGTCTCAACAATAGAGTAGGTGCATGTCCTCTGCTCTCCCTCCAAATCCTATTTGGGCATGGAAACTGATTAGAGCATCAGTATGTGAAGAGCCCAAATCAGATCACGTTTGCTGCTCTCAATTTGATTAGTGATTAATTGAAATAGGAACAAAGCCTCCTGGGAACAGAGTGGAAATAAAAAGGGTCACGACGCTTCACATACACACTTCACATCCTCCTCTGTCTTGCTTTATTGCTGTCTTTGGTTTGGCTATCCCACCCTAATACACTCTCATCAAAGGTGGATGAACAAAACAATGCACATGCATAGTCATTCATTCTAATTCTTCATACTGATAAACCATGCTGCCGGCATAATTAAACCATCCTACATTTGTCTGACGTCAGTGCCAGCAGGTTTATTCACCTATCTGTGTCAGCATGCCTGACTATAACAGCAATAACAGAGTTGCAGATAATCTTTGCTTCAAATTAAAGTTGATTTGTTATGTGAATACAGTTGCAGGGAAACTGTATTGAGTTCAGTTTAATTAACTTAGTTTAGTTACTGTAGTTTTAATCTATTTTTTAAAAAACAACATAACACTACAACATCAACTATTGAACAAACTTATTTATACTGTATGTTGTATGATTGCAAAATAATAAGCCTAAAAGGAGCTTGTTTGTACCACAAAAAACTGACACCACCCTGAAAACTTTATGGAGTCTTGCTCTTACAGCACATACACATCACTTCAACTTGTGTCAAAATTGAAAGCTGAACTAGTTTCCTTTGCTCGAGTTGGTTAGCATGGTCTTAATATTCATGAATAAATCACACACAGAAGTTCAGGTTTAGTTAGGAATAATTTTATACTTATGTTACTCCATAATCATTATATGCAAGAAGAATACTGTGCATGTAAGAACAGGCAAAGCACCTTATTGAATTGAGTGGCTGTAAGGCTTTTTAGGTATCCATTAAAAGTTTGTATAAACAGCATTTGGTTTAAGTGCTCTTGAATAGTCGGTGAATAAGTTGAAGCCCCTCTGACCTCCTTTCTACTCAGCAGGGGTGATATTAGTAGAAATTAGTATTGCATTACATTGTGAGAATTCCCTGATGCTCAGCCATTGTAAATGACTTGATTGGTGTCGTACTGTTTGACATGGGTCTACCACTGCCACTGTTTCTCTGTAAATCTCCCTCTTTCAGCTGCTTCTGTTCATCTTATCTCCTGCTCTTATTTGGGAAGCCAATGACCAAAAACACTGACAAGAATAAGTGTTTTAGTCATGCCCCATAAAGTTATACTTTGCCATGATTAAAGAACACTGGGAGAAAAATCATCTGTCCTGTTTTTGATGTGAACTGTTTGTAGTTAGTAACTAATAGAAACACAGAGTTTCACCGAGTCTAATAAAATCCAAGACAAGCACACAAGATGAGTTCTTAACTGCTGCAGGACAGTGTGGGTATCAGTGTGTGTGTCAATCCTCTGACAGTCTGGGAACCTGTAAAATGCCAGATGAATGCTTTGATTTTCAGATACTGTACAAATTTGTCACATCGTCTTTCATAATTGTGTACAGTGCTGGTTTGTGATTGATGATTTGTCATCTGGAAATTAACATAGCCAGCTTCTGTTAGTAATGAGACATTTGTTTTATTAAGAGTGTGTGTAAAAGTCATCGAGCTGAACTTTAATTTGCTGCATGGTATCTTTGGATTTACAGAGCACCCAGGGGAGAATTTTATTTTGAATACAGACTGTCAGTATGAATGAAGCATACATGAATGATGTATGTGTGCTCTCCAAGGAGTGTGGCACTTCTTCTACTTGCTTCCATCAATTTCTTCCCACCTCTGTACTTTTTGTACTACACTGTATGTGTGTATATGACTACATCCTTGTGGTCCGTGTACATGGGTATAAATGTGAGAGCGTGTATAAATGCATGCGTGTCTCTTCTCTCTCTCAGGACGAGCAGTCTCATCCGTCTTCTTTGCTCAGTAATGGGGGCTCAGGGTGGCTTACGCTCGGCCTCCTGATCCGTCCTCATTTGGTTGGCATTTTGTTATGGGCCAGACACTCTTCTGTGACACCGAAAGAAATCCAGACTACCCCCTCCACATGCCATCCTCACCACTATTTCTTCCTTTTCTTTCTCTTTAGTCTCATCTCTCTCTCACTTAATCTGACAAATACACAAACACACACACATACACACACACACACACACACATTTTCTTACTTGTCTGCATCTCAACTTTCACATCACTACCACAGGATGGAGCAAAATGAGGACAAATTGATATGAATCCGAAGGAAACAGGCCAAGGGGTAAAAAAAAAAAGGTAGCGGCGCCCGCCTGCAAAGAAACAGAAAGCATAAATCCACTGATATACTGCTGTGGTGTTCGCTCTGGAAGCGTGTCCATTCCTCATTATGATGCCTATAATGGTTATACAGGAGGTACTTCTAGGACAACCCAATGTCACACCAGCACCACATGCACTGGACCATGCTCTTTGATTTAGAATTTACCATCAGTATAGATTCCCAATAAAATGACTCTACCAATTTAATTTAAGCTCATTGACTGAAGTGGGGTTTCTCCACAAGACTCTGTGGTTCTGACTGATGTTTCCATAGTCTATATGTAATACAAATAATGGCTAACAGAGTCAACCTGAGAGAAGTCATCTGTCTCGCCTAGGCACGGGCCAGGGATAATGCTTTACAGGCGGCGTGTTGCAACACACGCTGAATACCCTGTGGCTTAAAACAGGAGCCGACAGTAAACTGAGACAAACCTCATTTCGGTTAAAGGCAATTCCCTTTCATAGTGGTTCTCTAGCCCTGAGCTGCTAGGCCCAAAACAAAGCCAGTCAATCTAATCATGAGAAAAGGTGAGCGGGGAGGGCAGGTAAAAAAATGAAGGGAGGGAGTCTGAGAAAGAGCCTTTTTGTGTATATGTGTGCAATTGTGCATGAGAGCGAGCGAGTGGGAGATGGAGCTTTGCAGCATCAATCCTATGAACTCCGAGGCCCCTGGCTGGCTCTGTCGAGAGGTGTTTATGTGTCTAAAACCAAAAATCATCCTGTCTGATGCTTTCACCATCTGAGAGAAAAACTAAGAGAGATGCTAGTATCAGCCTTTTCTTGGCCCACTCTAAAACCTCTTTTCTGCTTTAGTATTGAAATATGGACATACTCATTTTTGCATATACAGAAGTACAAAACAAGTACAAAGGTGTACTTACACTGACCAATACTTGTATTCAGTAAAATTTAAAGTACAATACCATTTAAACTCAAAGGCACACAGCACTCACAGAACACTTCTATTTTTTTTTTCTGCCGTGCATAAACCTAAAAGTTCATTGTGTAGGTGTATGCAGCGAGGTGAAGTCTAGTCAGCATAACATGGCTTCTCCAAGCTGCTGCGTAGCCCTACTGCTGAGCTGCAAGTACAGTACATCTCAATTTGTTCTGGGAGGGATTAAATTCTACTGGCTTGCAAATCTTTCCAAAGCAGCATGAGAAGCACACAATGAATAAATGGAGAACGGTAAGAAATAGAGCCATGTTTGAACCACTAGAATTCAGTTGGCGTCTGTATATCTGTATCTATAAGCTATCTGTGGGGAGTCTGGCAAAACTGGATATGATCGTAAATCAATGAGATTCAGCATAATTACAGGCTGCACATCATACAAAATTGCTCATCATGTTCCCATCTCTTTGGAGATAAAAGGCATAAGCACTATAAACATTGCTGTATAGGTGAATTAAAAAAAAAAAATCACTGTCCTCTAGCATAAATTCATACAAGTCTGAAGTCTTATTAATAATCCTCTTCTGATGGCTGTTATTAATCTTTCATTCAGATTCGGACAATGACGGAAAAAAAAAAGTCTGGAGAAGGTTGAAGATCAGAGGTTGAGAAAGGACAGTCCTGTCCTAATTACCCTCATCACTCACTCTTGCTCTTAATGTATTGGATCCTCTTCCGGAAATGAAAAACCTCATCGCTAATGGCAAACTGATATCACATAGCTGACAAAGAATTTTACCAAGGAGGACAATTTCTGGCTGTTATTTGATCATTTTCTTCGTCAAGGCAGTCAGAGGTTAAATTAATCATTATTTGTTTGCAGAAAGAAAGGACATGCTCCACAAACTAACATTTATGCTACCAGAGATAATGATCGATTAACATTCATTTAGTTCTTCACATTGTGACCACGCTTACATGTGACCAGTTTGGTGCTGCCATCAAAATGAGAATTAGCCATAATGTTCAGGACTTGAACATAATGAGAGCCAAAATGTTACTGTCAGAGTTTGAAGCAATGTTAGCAATAGATTAGAATATTAGTAACTTATAGCCACAGTAACCAAGCAAACAGTTACTCATGAGTACTTAGTACCAAACATGTATAATGAATAGGCCTATTAAACATAGACTGAGCCTCCTACATTACTTTTGAGATTACCTTTAGTCTTCTCTTTTACTTCCTGAGACACTTTGCTGTAGATCAATAGCTCATCCCAAGGCCCATTAGCAAAGAGGATGAATCAAATGGGGTAGAGAAATGAAGTTTAATCTGGTTTAATCTGGAGCAGTAATGCCTTATCCTAATTATTAGTTGTAAAGAAGACGAGTGGATTACTGGCAGTTTTTTAAATAGGGTACAAATTAGTTACATAATGTATATTTGCCTATGGTCTGTTCAGCTGCAAACTGTAAAGTTATGCAAATCTGAAAGATGAGGAAGGCTAAAACTCAACTAAGCAGGACGTCAGCTAAACCATCTCTGTGATATCGGTGTTTCGTTGTGTTGTATGAGTATAAAATGTGTTCTAAGGAGCAAATTAGTGTTTTAGTTTTACTCTCACTTTTAAGAGTCATTAATACTGGAGTTTTACAAAACACCGTGATTGCTTTCCTGAACCCTGTAATGATTGTAAAGTAAAACAGGTGTCCAATCATTACACTTCCTCTTTCGCTATTGTTTTCTAGTTAAAGGTGATCAATTTTCTTAAGAAATCCCTTAAGTGTTTCACTGCCTGTGTTGAGTGCTTTCATTAATCAAACCACACCTTGGAGGGATGCTCGGTCTTCTGTTGTGAAGTCTGAAAACGCCAGCACAACAAAAAAGGCTTCATAACGTGTAAAAATGAAAGATGCTACAGCGCCAGAAGAAGCAATAGGAGGAGTAACTCCTTCTGTCTTGTTTTCTGCCTGGCTTCTATGCATCTCCACCACCACCACCTCTGCTCTATCTGTCAACTCTCTCTCTAACTTTCTTTCCTCTCTATCATCTCCTCCCATTCTGCAGATCATGAAGGGCTGTATTTGTCATCCAGCATGAGTGCAGTGTTTTTCACTCTGACCTCTACTCTGTCACTAATGAGACAGTGGCTATACTGCTTCATGCTCCCACAACCACAACTGAGACCTGGGCCAAACAATTTCTGCAAACACTTCTCCAGTTTGTTTAAGCAATCTTAGCCACCAGATGTGCTGAATTGTCTACAAAGGAGACAGAACATTAAATATTTATGGATTTCACTCAGACAATAATGTGAAAGATAATTATGTTGCATGACTGACAACTCACCTGACACTTCTGTATAAGAATCAAACAAACAGGTGAAAATAAGACTTAAGTATTAAGACTCAAGTATAACACTTTGATCATATTATGCAAATACGGCCTGGTTCAAGTTTGATACCAAAACCATTATACAGATATATGTTGTAAGAGTTTGGAATTCATGAAAAAAAAAAAAAGCCATGTCAATCTGAGAACATATATATCAGAAGTCCACACCTACACTTCTCTCTTGTTCCCTGTCATCAGTGTCTGGAAATGAGCATGTGTAAGTTGAAAAACCTTTATATCAGAGCCTTCACAGCCAGAGTCCTTGCCTAACACCATGACGTGCGTCAAATTCTTAGCTCGCCTGTCATCGTCAGTCTTCATGGTTTCATTTGCTTTGTGCTTGACCGGCCACAGCAAAAAGCAAACCAGCAGGATTGTGGCTGATGCAATGGAATGAAAAATTAATAGCAGCACCATGGGGAAATTAAAAAGCATGTTTTGTTTTTGTGGAAATTTGAGAATTTTTTAAACATCTGTTAAGGATTGCAGGTGTATATTTGCACAAATGAGGCATTTTACAAGATATATTTTTAAGCAATGAAAACAAACCTTGCTGAAAAACAAGTCTTCTGCAAAAAAAAAAAAAAAAAATGTTGGTCTGAGATAGGGGATTCAGGGAAAATGTCAGATGAAAACAGGCCTGAATAGAAGTGACATGTACAGTGGAAACGCATTACATATGAATGAAATCATTTATACCTCTGGGGTTGAACTCCTGTCTTCACTGAAACAGGAAAGATGTGTTTGTGTCAGAAATGATGATCACGAAACCATTCTCACATGCAGTGTGCAGTGGTGTAAAAAAACTAGATACATTTGTTCAAGTGTTGTACCTACAGTAAGTATTACATTGAGGTACTTGTATTTGAGTAGTTCAATTTTATGCTATTCTTCTACATATAAAAAAAGAGATGTAAGTTTTTTCTACATGTTGCCATGGGAAACAATGTGAAATCACAACAGAAATGGTGATAAAATAAATAAGGAAGGAGTCGGTTTAGGTTAGGTGATTCCTGGAAATATCAATTAACATCATTTGGAAATTAAAATAAAACAAAGAGTAGGATTTATGTAATAAGCTATTTTTCACCAAGAGCTGGCAGGACCACAGAACATTTTTGCCAGACCTTAATGCAGGACTCAAATGTACAGGCTGTTACTGTTAATTTTTGCATGTAATTTTTGGGCTCAGGGCTCTTACATGCAGAAGAAATTAATTAGTGTTGGTTGGTTATTGTTGAATAATAAAATGAGAAGACAGATGCTCCCATGTAGGCTAAATATTTGTCAAACAGCCTGTTAGCTTAGCAGAAAGATGGGAAACGGTCTGTAAAAAGCAGATCTAGTTCTGTCTAAAGGTGACAAAACACTTTTTATGAGAAGAAAACACAGGCCATAATAGTGACTCTGTTTGACAGTCATCATGCAAAATGACTACTTGCTATTTTGTATTAAATGTCTATTATAAAGAGAGATATATAGAGAGAAGTAAATCAGTCAACAAAGGGCTGATTTGAAACACAGCCACTGTCTTAAATAGTGAGCGTTAGAGTTGTTAGTGGGGACCTTTGTGACATAGAGAAAAACTGTTCCACATTTTCATTTTCAGCCAGCTCATTGTTCATGATATGAAATTTAAGTTTAAACAGGCCACACAGAGAGGAAAGTCTGAAATAACCATCAGTTTTAGTTACTGTAAGGCATGTGTCAGCTTTAGGGGTAAGAGAAAAAAACAGTACTTGTCCATAATGAGTGCTGAGTGCTCAGATACTTCTTCTTGCTGCCACTGGGGATGGCTCAGGCGGCCAATCTGTCCAGTGCTGCTACCTGCAAAGAGCTGACAATGCTGAAAGACACGCCGTACAATGTCGGGACTGCAGTGGCAGAGCAGAGGGTAGAGCTGAACAACCTGGAGGGCAGAGTGTGAGAACCAGGGTTCATGCATCAGAAGAGAGCAGCAAAGTTGTGCTAGTTACACAGCTGGAGAACACATCAAAGCAGCAAAGCAAAGTGGAGATCCAGAGAACAGAGGTGGGGGTCACCAAGAACACACTGACTTAGCTGGAAGAAAGAAAATGTAGATATTGTAGATATTTCGTCATTACTAAGGAAATGTCTTTGGTCATTTAGACTTTATCTTTGATAATGTGTTATCTTTTCTAGACTTATCTTTTTAAATGAAAAAGCCATAGAATAACTAGTAACTTAGGATATAAAATATAATATAATAATATATATATAGTCTTAGTGGTATTATAAAAAGTATTATATTTGTAATATGGTTGACTCTACTGTGATGTGGGATAAAATGCATATACAGTGCATGTATATATACTTATACACTTAATCTCTTTTTAAATGTTGTGTTAGAAGTATATGAACAATGACCGTCTAAAGTAAAAGTACATAAGGAAAGTTGGGAGCAAGTGAGTACATCCCACACTCTGCCTCAAACATAAACAGATGATTCATAACAGCATCAAAGAATTGCTCACGTTTCTGAAGACGACAATAAATGGGATCCTGACTTTGCGGAAGAAATAATATCCACAGTGATTTACAAGCATATGGGCACATTTCCTGCTTCATAACTGTCAGCGCTGCAGTGAAATACAAGACGTTTGAATGTAAAAGCTCAAACAAGCAGTTTCCATAAAGTCAGTCTTCTCTCTTATTTAATATTTGATTCAAAGACATCAATTTTTATGATTCCTATCATTGTTTATTTGTTGAAATATTGATTCATACACTATATTTTCAGGAATGTCATGACGTAAGTTTACTCAGGACTCTTTGAATATATTCATTTGGTACTTACAGTAGGTTGGATATTTTTACAGAAGAGGCCACTCAAAGAGCAGTGTTGAGTACTGTACCACTAAGACTCAAGTGCAACTCCAGAAGATAATTATAGAGGACCTGGAGAAAGCAAAACAGGCAGGATAACAAGAATTAAGTAGGGAGTTAGAGTCATGGGTATTTATAGTTATATTTCTCTAGACTTACTAATACTCCTAAACTCAAATTTTAATACAATTAAAGCTCACACTAGCACCAACTTTCTGAACAATTCAAAGTCCGTCTGATATACGGAGGAAATTGCTTTACTAATTAAAATTTCCCTTCAAAAAGTGATTTAGTGTGTGGTTTCTTTCATACTCAAAACATTGTGACTACTTTTTACTATTAGTAATATTTATTGTCATTATAAATGACAACTGCTATTTAAATTAAATATCTTTGCTTTTCTGTCTGCTGTGGACTCGAGTGAAGACCATGAAAGAGAAGCAGAGGGGCAGAAGATGGAAGTGATGATGGAGCTGAACAGTAACACGACTGAACTGCTGCTCCTAAACAATGACAAAGAGCAGCTGCATAAAGAGGCTACAGGTAACTTAGATGAATGACTTCGAAGTTACAAGGTTATATATCATTATGTTATCAAGCCAGAGCTGGTAAAATAAAATAAAGTTACATATAAATGTCTGTGCCACTTTATGAACCTGACTTCTAAAACAATAGACTTTTTCATTTTACTTGAAAGATAAAAAATGACCAGTAATTATGCTCAGTATCTCAGAATGATCCTGATAGTAGACAGAACATTCCTCTCCATCACATTGTCGCAGCTCCCAAACTAACTGTACTATTAGGTATTGTCAGTACGTAAAAAGTAATATTTCACCAAGGACTGATTGTTTTTTTCCTGTCCATCAACACCAGACTGCATACTGGTATTTTATTGTACTTTTATTAGGATGCACTGCATTGGCAAAACAACTGTAGAATAAGAAGTGTGCAATTATGACACAAACTGGTATAATGTTTACCATGTACATTGTTTTAATTTAGCATGTTAGATTATCTGATTAGTACTAACTGATGGTGGCGCTAACAATTTCACATTACTATAAAACATACTGTATAACAGGAATAATCAGTGTCATGATGTTAGAAATGATACAGACATTGCTAAAAAAAGATAATTTGTTGTTGTTCTTTTAGATGTCATCAGAAAAACACACTTGATTACAACTTTTTATTTATTTATTTATTTTTTTACGATTTTTCATTCTGATTGCAGATGGAAATAATGATACTCCTCAGATGCTGAATGATAAGGAATTTGGAAAAAAAGAGATCATTATAGCTGGAATTTCAAACTTCTATTGTAACAATTATAATCAGCGTTGACACTGACGTGTTGAAAAATGTGATTCACTGGATATCAGTAGTTGACACTGAGGTCACATTTCACACCTTCCCACTATTGATTAGACCTGTCGTACCAAACACCATGGCAGTCATCAATAGCCCTTGTGAATGAATCTAGCACTGACAGAGCCCCTCTCTTCTGAGAGGTCTCCCTCTGAACCGATACTGAGGAAGTGGAGCAGTGCCAGAGCAGCTGGGCATGCTGAGGAGAATCAGGGATTGTGAGGAAGCTGGCAGGGAAAGATGGAGGAGACATAGCAGGTAATTGGAGCGCAGCAATATCCGCCATCTTGGCTCGTTACCTAAATAGCAGCTTTGATTGAGGTGAATAGCCCCATAAAGGGTTGTGGTGGAGCCGATAAGCTTCAGTGTGGCTTGGCTAGTGTTGTGAGGCTCTTGGCAATCGTGGGAACTCTTGGCTTCCTGCAGCTGAGACCTGGAATGGCAGGATGGGCACCTGGGATTCCAGATGTCTTGGGGTAGAATCTATGGTGGCATCTCTCAACTGGCATTAGTGCCTAGGGTGACATTCATCCTTCAGTCTGGCATGTCGGAACTAGCAGTGTCGTGCCAGCTTCCTCTCTACCCACACATATCTGTCTGAGTGAGCGCTGCAGGAAGTGGTGCTTCCTCCTGTCTGGGATAAAGAAAATGCATAGATTGCACGGAACAGTGAAAACCGCTGCTGCGCTATTTGGAAACTTGTTAATGTGTCTAAGTGTAATACACAATTTCTTGGAAGATTTCATTGAGATGAAAAAGATATTTCTCGAGCACAGCAAAAAAGGGTGTTATGGAGATTAGAGCTGCTTTGAAAGATCTGTCTCGTCTGTAGCCTTTGAATATCTAGTAATGTTAATCTGGACTATAGCTACATCAAGGAATGTTTGCTTCAAAACATACAAGTACAGAGAATAAAATATACGTAAGGGGATGCTTTAATACATTGGGGCATAGTTAAAGAATCTACCGTCTCACTCAGTCTATTTACAACCTCAAACAAACAACTAATTCACTGCTAAATCCATCGGGTTTCACCTTGGCCCCAGGTGGAAAGGAATATAGAGTGAGCGTAAGGTGAGCGGTGCTGTGCTGTAAAAAAGTGTCTAATTTAAAGTGTCTGTGTGTGCACAGATAAACCTGTACTAACTGTAATCCCCCCTGCTCAAGGATTCCATTGTATGACAGGCATCTGTAATCACTGTTATTTTCCTTCTGCAAAAAATACATTTCATGGCAGCTCATAAATTCTTCAGCAGTCTTCAGTCTTCCCTGCGGTTGTTTAGTCAACATCTACTTCCATCACTTCTCCCAGCTCATACAAACATAATGCAACAGCATACATTCATCACTGGGCTGTCTCCCTGAAAGCAACTTTCACAGTGTACTGTGCTGACTGCAGGGGGTCTCATCCCAGACTTAGCCATAACTTCTTGATTCTCTCCACAGTAACAGATGACTAAATAGTTTTGGCTGGCGCTAGCACTGAATAAAAGCAGCAGCTGCAGTGACTGCTTGTAGTCTGGGGACGTAATTTAGCAACATTTGTATACTTAGCTAGTCCTGCTGCTGTTACAGTAGTGACTGAGTGGTGACTCTGCTCAGGGAGGTGCTGAAAGGCCAGTCTAAAGCACAGTGATCCATGTGAATGAGAGAAAATGTGGCCTCGAGAGGAAAAAGAGGTGTTTAATGGGATGTTCACGCTCTGTTACCTGCCTGACAGGAACAATCTCACTCACTCACCTTGTTTGCCACTCACAGGTCTCTGTATACAGACTGCTAATTAACAGAATGCTTCATGAGCAAGTGGGTACATGCACAGAGAAACCTGGCTCATATTTGGAAAATAGCTATTTATGCTGAATGCACTTTATATTCAAACCACACCATACGGGTATACGAATATGCAGGAAATAGTCAGAAAATGTTCATAGTGGCAGAGGTTTTCACACTCTTAAGATCTTTATGGGTCAATATTTTTATCAATACTGGCATATCCTAGATATTATAGTAGTTCCCTTTCACATTCCTCTGTACTTGTATTCAAAGCCCCTGCTTAATAAAAATTAATTTCTTAAACTTAGAGATATTAATATAACTATGTGTTTTAAAAGTAAGGCTAAATAAGAAACAACAGCGATATAGGCACAGTGCTTTGAGCTAAATACTAAGATCACATTATGCTTCCATGCTCATATTTCTAACATGTTTACCATGGTTAGCGTGTTAGCATGTTAACTCTTATTAGTGTCATTAGCTCTGGATGTAATTGGTCTTAAATCATAGATGTTGATTTTGCTAGATGAAAAGTAAAGGGATTGCTAAAGCTATTAGTCTAAAGTTCAGACTAAAGAAAATTAATGTGCGTAACAAACATTTCCTAAAAATCTATCTAGTAGATGGCAATTCCTTCACTTGTTGCTAGGATACCTCCATATGGACCACATGAGAGTCAGACCGACCTCACCGTTGCCACTCCAGCAACATACACACACATAAACAATATGCAGACTATGGTCCCTATCATCCTGCAAGTCACAGCTCATGACACTTTCACTTACACACACAAGTGCTCACACAGTGAGTTCCTCTGACAGCCACAAGCCCTGCTCTTGTAACCTTTAGCTGTGACCTTTAGCAGTCCCTAAATGCCAGTGAAAGTCATTTATTGTCCTCGGCCCCGCTGTCAAAGTGGAATGTCACATGTGTCTGACTGACTATGACTATGCTGCATAGTTCACGTTGTTGGCAAATTCCTGAAAGTGTGGAAGAAAGCTTCAGCACCACCTCTGCCGGCTATAGATGTGAGGGGTAGGCATCCAGTAATGATTCATGAATCAAGGTTTAGTGGGGTCAATGTGGTACAAATGCCTGTTTTATACATCCTGCACACTTATACTAAATGCATTTTGAGGAAACCTAATACTGACAAATTGCTGTACCTCATTACAACACTTAATGTACAACTCCTTAACTTCTAACACAAACACATACATACTTAGAAACAAACAATGTCTTTCAACCCCTATACTGCGCAACCATCTGTGTGTCTGTTGCTTTTTCAGGTAGTAAGAATGAAGTCAAGGTAAGGAGAGGCTGATTTTCTGGTTTGTACATTGGGCTGGATCAGCACTACCACCCTCCTCCAACCACCCAAACAGTGGGGTGATTAATAACACCCCTCCATTACCCTGTGCAAACAGATGGGACGTCAGGTTGAAGGTTGATGGAGAACAGCAACGTGTGTGGTGTTACACCCCATCATACAGATTAGAGTTTGGACATTAGACAGTGCCCCCTCCACCTTTACCCTGCTGCCTCTTGCAATTTGTATCCTTCAGGTATCCTTCCACTGTCGCTGATGCTATTTGTCACTGCAGTGCTGAAGACTTTAAAAACGGGTGGAAGGTTACTCAGGGTTTGAGGGATTTATGAAGCGATGCTGTGTACTTACAGTGTTTTGTTTGAGGAGTATTAAAGTATCCAAAGTTTTCTGAACAAGCAGCACTGGACAAAAATGTCTTGCACTTATCTCTGAGTGATACTGTTTTCACTTAAGTTGGCATCTTTAGGCTGTTCACAACACGGTCAGAGAAATGATGAAAGTTCAAATACATTACAACTTTACAAATGAAATAGTAAAACAAATCTGTATAACCCACACTCACTCGATAAGTATTTTGTGTATGAAGCAGTTTTTAATTTATGCACAGTAACACAAGCAAACATGTAAAAAGAGTTAGTTGCAACTGAACCATTGAATAACCTAATCTCTGGTTATACACTCTGAACAAAAATATCTCAACTTGATGAATGGATTTCATCTTATAGTATATGGGTAGCACTCCAGTTGGAGTTTAGGAGAATAGTATACACTCCATCTGTACAGTAAATGTCATTAACAACCTGCTCTCAGAAAGACATATTTAACTCAGAGGCCAAAGAAATAGTGAACACTATCAAAATTCAAAAACATTTTTTTACAAAAAATATAAAAAGTACGGTGACGAAGACTTGATGCAGGCTGATATGAATACAGATTACTTGTCAGAATTCACATGAACGTTTTTTTCTTTTCAAAAGAAAATGTTTAATTCTTCAAACACTTGAGACATTGAATAAATGTATTTAGAAAAAACTACAGACATAGGCTTTAAACTTAACTTCCTGTACAAAAAAACACATGTACCCTTTAAAGCAAAAAACGTAGAAAACAAAATAAAAGATTTTACACTGAATTCAATTACTGCTAGCTGTTTGACCCCACAAGAGCCTGAAAAACTGAAAGAACACCAAAACAAAAAATGAACAAACTTGACCACAGACTTCAAATATCTACATCCTGATTCACGGACTGGATATGGATACTGATCCATCTGGAGATTGCTGCAGCAATAAAATGGTAAAAGCCACCAGGCATCACCATAGCCTTTGTTTTTATGACATCCAAAACCAGTCCCGAACCAAAGACCTGCAAAGATGTTGCTTGCAGGTCCCCAAGCCCTGCAATGCGATCAACCATGCAAAACAAAACAGCAGAGAAAACACATCAGATGAAGTCATGCAAAGCAGTTTTGTGGTTATTTCCCATCATTACAAATACCTGTCTGTTTTAGAGGTGTCACAGGAAAGATAAAAGAGATCACATTTCCCACAGTCTCAGTGAAATTCTTATTTTTCCTTTTTTGTCCACATTGAGAAATCAAGTTGTCCATTTCTTAGTGAGATTCAAGGCAAGATCTGCCCCCAGAAATCTTTTCCAAGTGTACTCCAAGGCACCTGAGAGAAAGTGGGCATTTCCCTCTGTTGGCAACACTGTGTGTCCATGTTTTTATTACATACCAGCTGCCATAGAGTCTCAGAGTGGGACTGTCCCACGCATGGTGTCACGAATCGCAATACAAAGCACAAATAAAAGAATTAAGTCTAAATGGATGATAGGGTTGGAGTCCCTATTATGGTATGGAGACTGAACTGACAGATCAAGAGTTAATAGTCATCATACGTGTTGAGGTCAGTGAAGTATGCATTTGTATAGGTCTTCCCGGCAAGCTGTGGGTTGAAGTACTTATTTCTTTCCTCCAGAATCAGATTGTTTTTGTTGAAGGCCTGTGGATAAAAAAAAAAGGAAAGACGAGAGAGAAAGAAGAGAGAAAGAGAAAAGAGTCAGTAAGGACAGATTTTCAACACATGGATCAAGTGATTATTCAGCCCAGATGGCAAGGTAAAAGCAAATCCATCTAGCCCAAAAAATAGGAAAAAAAGAGTAACACAAATCAAAGGGACTGCCCAGTGAATGAAGCATACATTTTACATTGCAAGGTCAAAGTATTTGCAAACAGACAGGAAAAATGATAAGCTACCACAGGGCTAAATTATTTTGATGCAAGTCCGTATGTCCACCTCTGTCATCTCTAATACCCA
This sequence comes from Ctenopoma kingsleyae, assembly GCA_032353495.1. NCBI lineage: Eukaryota > Metazoa > Chordata > Actinopteri > Anabantiformes > Anabantidae > Ctenopoma > Ctenopoma kingsleyae. The sequence continues at coordinate 22,653,043 of JAUBNQ010000012.1, read as the reverse complement.
GCATCAGCAGTTTTTATGGCCCTCAGATTGTTGGTCCTGTAGGACAAGCTAAGCCATAAAAATCAATCTAGAGACAGTTGCTTTCCTGTTAAACAATAAGAAAGAGCCATGGGGGCATCTTCTGTGTCCTTGTGTGACATGGTAAACACGGAACAAGCTTCTGATGTTGTGCTCAATACAGCATCAGCAATTTGGCAAATGGATGAGTCTATATCTAGTATGTGGTAGAGAGTATGTGCTGGGAGTCCCTTGGGGCAGGGTAATTGAACACTTGATGATGCTGCATTTGCAGTTGATGGATGTGTCTGACTGACACTGATAGGGAACAAGCGTGCAGGACGAAAACTCATATATTTAGCTTCTTTCCCATTATGTGATTTGCACACTTTGGGAATGTAATTAGCACTCCTGCAGCCCTGGAGACAGTTATGTGTCTCTGCAGGTGGCCCCATGGCTGCTTTTGAACAGCTGTGCTATGATGCTTGTTAGCATCAACTACTTCTTCTAATCTTCTTGACTTAAACATCTTTAATTGGCTGGAGAATGATTACATTTGAGTTTCTGGGACAGTAAACAGTAGTTTCTTAAACTATAAAGTGACCTTAGTGATAGAGAGGTAACAGAGGAGCATAATAATAGAGCATCACATTACATTTTCTTTCTCAACACATCAAATAAAAATTGAAGGCAAAACGAAAGACAAACATGAAAAAAAACATGCAAATGAAGGAATTTGTTGTAAGAGAAAAATAAGGGAGGGATACACTGCCTTCTCACAAGCGAGGAGGAAGGAGGGGTGAGGGGTCGTGATGGAGGGATGAAAGAATCTGAGCAGAGAAAGAGAAACTAGTCTGTACTCCAACCTGCCAAACACAGGAAGTGCCACAGGAAGTGGAAAGGCAGGGCACGGTGGGGAAGAGGAAGTAGTAGTGGTGGGGGTCAAAGAGTTGTAGGGGAGGATCAAGAAGCGGGATGTTGTAGAGGTCAGAAGTCAGTGGTTAGTAGAAAATCTCCAGGCCACGCATGGACACCCCCATGTTAGCAGAGAGAGGCTGGTGCATGGCAGGGTCGTCCAAGGGCAAGAGTACCGACACATCTGGCTGCAAGGAGGAGAGGAATGTGCAAGGATCATCCTCAAATAAACCCTAAATCCATATTCTGACTTACAGAAATGCTGGATCTGTAATAAACTGTACATAAAACTGTGAGAATTGGTTTGCGACTTCTAGAAATACTCCAGTTGACTAAGACACCAGTATGAAGGGCATCTATGATACACTGTGCATACTAATAATGACTAATGCGTTATTAACATCAGAATTTGAGCCAAAAACTCTAAAATATGGCATCAGGTGTTCATTATTCCTTCCAATAAAAACTCAAAAGAGACATATTATCGTTCTACACACGTAAAAACTCTCTGCAACATCCGAACTGTTTAAGCTCAGTAAGTGATGGTTGGAGGCAGAATGTGCTTGCTGGAAAATTAGACAGTGTTCATTTGTCATGGAGCTCCTTTGTATTTTCACATGGACTGTCTATACTCATATCTGCCTCTATCTGCAACTGAACTAAGTGAATTATGCTCTATGCTCCTGACTGTAATTGCATGACAGATGAACGCTCCTCATACCTTTATTCTGCAATGAAATTACATTTGGAGATGTCTGCTCTGAGCCAAAGGATCTGTTCTCACTCTGTGGCAGTTTTACAAAACACTTTTGTATCTGTTAAGTAGTTTTGCAAACAGAGATCCAGGGATTCACTTAGTTTATAATATATATCTGACATCGAAGATGTCCTCTGACAGAACTAGAGCATCAAATACTTCATAACAAAAAGAAATCTTGCTAATTCATTAGCATTACAGTAAAATAAAGTTGACTGTAATACCACAGCTGAGTTGAGTGCCAGTGTAAAACATGGAAGATTACCAACTGACCATGTGATACATCTTACTATCTGTAACAAGTCCACCTCTTCCTGTAGTCCTCTTACATTTTCTTTTTCACACACTACTAGGTATAACATACAGCTCTATGCTGCAGTCTTTGCTCTATGCTATGTCTTTTTCTTCTAATCATCTGGATCATCAACTAGTGAGTTATTTTTTATCTCTTGGCACAATATCATCTAGTCCCCACGTGCACAGATTGCCTTTACAAGGTTAGTGCTTACTTTACAGCTCTGTAATAATAGGGTAATAGTTTGGAAATAACAAGGTAATAGTACAATAATATTAACATACAGTAATAGCATGTTAATAAGTAGTGTAATACCATGGTAATACCAGGTAAGGGAGGGTGTAATTGTTTGATAATAACATGGTAATAATAATAAAAGGTAATATTTAAGTAATAATGTAGTCTATAGCTCATTATTTAAATAATGTGCCTTCATGTTTTTTGTCAGAGCATTTCTCCTTTGTCTGTCATTAAGTAAAACCAAGGTTGACATATTTGGTGCTGTAGGTTGCTTGCAGCAGCAACTTATGGGCAGCTACTGGACAGATTGTAAATTATGTAACAATAAGGTGGGGGGAGCTTAGTGAAAGGTTATGTTAGCTCATCTAAGACTGTGATTTGTGTCAGCGTCCTTGCTTATTCAGTAACTGCATATACAACAGCAAGACCAGAATTTAAAAGTGGCCACTTACTCACAGACTATCTTCCAAATTTGCAGAAACATTCTGTAGAAAATCTTGTCATTGGTATTAATTGTCAATACCAGATTCACTGCTTCTCAAGTTTGTATTAGGGTAAGACATGATGTTAAAGTAGTTGAAACACCCTTTAATACAAAGCACTGGGAATCCTTGAAAAAAGCCTAGCTGGAGCATGGAGTAGCTGCTGAGAAGCACTAATCACCAGCCCAGTCTGGCACTAAAAGCCTGATGTATCAGTGGATAAGAGGCTGTTTGTACTACGAGAGTAGTTGGATCTCTCTCACTGGCTCTGGTGTGTCCAGCTACTTGTATAGGATACAATAATGACACAAAATCCCTGTCTAAGAAGGGAGACGTGCAGATGCACAGGTTCTTCATTGATTACCTGCCCACACACTGATCAGTAACTGCACTGATAAGGTACGAGAAAGCAGTGTATGACCACTGACACAGAACAAAGTCACACACTGAGACACACAGCAGAGATGTACGCACAACTGCCTACATGTTACACAACTAGAAAGTCAGTGCATGACAGGAGGTGGTGTGACAGAGAGAATCATGCAGTAAAAAGTGTATTTAATCACAACTGACAGTGCAAGAAGAGGCAAATCGTTGCTCACTGTGACATCAGTTGATTAAGCAAGGAAATGTTACAAATTGCTCCTTTGCCTCTACACATTTGGGGAAACCACAGCAAATCGGTATACACACCTTGATGGCTTCCACAGAGTCGTATTTGTCCAGTTTATTGATGTGGTTGGTGATGCTGGTGTTGAGTGGCGCAGCTGAAATGGGGTGGATGACGGTGGCGTCGTGGGACTGCTGCTGGTAGCGTTGGCAGTATGAGTAGACCAGCAGGGTAACCAGACAGCCAAGGATGGAGCTGCTAAGCCCCACAGCGATCATGTGAAAGAGGTTAAAATCTGGAAGAGAGGGTGAAGAAGGATGAGGAGAGGTTGGGGGTAAATCTCTCGTTTTACACAATTTACACAAGTAGAAATGGTAATTAAAGCTGCAATTCGGGTTGGCAATGATGGAGTGCTCTGCCATTCAGATTTTTCTGATCTGTTAAAGACAATTAGATTATTTGTGTCTTCTTCTTTCAGTCTTATCTTATTGTCATCTCCCTCTGTTCTGATTCTATTTTCTGTGTGGCATTTCACATCACAATTTGGAAATTTAACACAAAACGTATGCCCAAGTTGCAGCTGGGCTTTTAATTAGACACAGTATTTCACACGTTGCTTGTAGTTACACTTAATAATATGTTGTCAACTGTTGCATATGGATTAATCATGTCATGTATAACACATAATATATTATAATATAATTGTTATTGTGCATTACCCTGTTCTTTTTTTTAATAATACTGAAATCATCCAATGCAACAAGAATTTATTATCTGTATTTATTCTGTATTAATGCACCGTATTAATGACACTACTGATCATCACATTCCATGGACAGACACATAAAAGTAAAAATCAATAATGCTATATTTATGACTGTCAGTGTACAATTTAATTGGACTTGAAGACTTAAGCCAAAAGCTATAAATATAGTTTGATCACCCACAAACTGCAAATTAGTGTTGTTCGCCAGAGGAATTGTCTCTCTACTGAATTAACTCATGTATATAAAACATGTTGTTGCCATGAGCAGTGTGCACACGTTGCAGATGTCTGCATGGACAAAGCGTCCAACAAGCTATATAATTAGAGTAGGAGCAATCTGTAGCTTGTGTAAGAGGCAAAACTCAGGGCACAAAAAGTCTCTAAAGTCTTGCTTCAACAGTTGATGCGACTTATTATAGATAAGTCTATCTGCATTTTTATCAACTCAGGACATTCTTACATCAGGATTGCCGCAGCTAAGCAGCAAGAGGAGGCTGTTAAAAGTGGTTTTATTGATTCCCTCAAACTCAGACTGTAGCTGCAAAAATTAAAATGTTGGTCATTCACCATAGCAAGTTTTTCAGCACTCAGATTTTACAGTATAGATAGACTGTATAGAGAGAAAGTTGGACATAAATCATCTGTAGCATTTTTTTTCAGATAGCAAAACAGGCAAAGCACGTTGTCTACCAAGCTGCATCTCCAGTGACCAATATTTTTAAAACGACAGCTCACATTTATTGTTTAAGAAGAGCAATACATTTTTAAAAATGACATTGAGATATGAGATATTATATAATGCATCTTAGACTTCCTCCAGGAATGACTGAGTTATTGAATCGCAGTTTTTCTCTAATGAGTCTTAGGTGTGTTTGCAGCTGGATTTATATGCTATAAAACTGTATTAGAAGGCTATCTTATCAAGATACTGAGCATGTGCATGTGCACTGCAGATGCAGATGCTATACACCCCTCTCTTTTTCCCGTTCCCTCTCTCACACATATACACACATATAAATTACCTCCACAGCGCCTCTCCTCCTGACTGGAGTGTGCAATCGAGACTTCTGACAAAGGAAAAGAAAAAGCAAAGGCAGCAGAATTAGGGCCAAAAACCATACACACTTCTGTTAGCATGACAAATTGTACCCTTGAAGGTGAGTGTGGAGATGAAAGCTATACTCAATACGAAACAGATTATCGTAAAACCTCCATGAGCTAATCAAGGCTGTGGCACCTGGAGTGGTTTATGAAAAGTAAAGGAAATGAGGTACAAGACGTTGCTAATGAACCTTAATGGAGTACGTTTCCCATTAAAGGGGATGGATGATAAGGTATAAAGGCAAATGGGTAATTCTATAAAGCCCCGTGAAGGCTGTATGTAAAAATTATTTCCCATTTAATTAATACAGAGAAGTAACAAATGTCTGTTATAATCAGATGTTTATGCATTTTATTAATTAATGATTCACGGTAACGGTAGATATTCATGAATATATAACTTTCTGTAAACATGTACAAACATTTTACAATACATTACATTAAGTGTTTGCAGTAATATAATGTGAAAAACATCTTTTGTTAAAGTGAGGAGCTTTATTGACCTGTGAAGCACAGATCAATGCTCTTGGGTATCTTGTATTACTGGTTGTCAAGATGCCTGTCTACACATTAATACTGATGGAGGTGTGAGAAATAAATGTGCATGTTTCTAGAAGGAGTTTCTCCACTTTATAAAAGTGAATAACTTTGAGTGAGTGCCCTCATCCAGACAGTGATTGTCAAATTGTAGCTTAGCAGCCATGTTGAAAACACTACAAGCTAAAGTAGTGTGCACAGGCATGTAGTCAGACCAATTCCAACGTTTTTTGGGGGGCAGTCTATGTTCAGACATTTCCAACACCAAGCATGCAAACAAATATCTATTGAACTGGTTATATGTATCTTACCTGTTTTAATGTACTGTATGTCAAATGTTATCATGTTTATGCAACCAACTAAACTACAACAAGTCTTTCATCAGTCTTTATGGAAAAATAAGCATGTTCCTGGAAGTTACTTCTCATCTTATATTAGATAAAAAGACTATATTTAAAATCTTGTTTTCCAAGGTTTTTAAAGCAGTATATTCAAAAACAGAAAATTTATGTAACTCATGATGCTAAAATTAGCTTAATTAGCTCTGGCAGTGACAGTAGACAATCACTGGCTAGAAATGAGAAAGCTGCCTTTGATTAACTCTGTCAGAAATCAAGGATGCATTGTTTCAAAAATTACTTTGAATTTCAAGCAGGATAATGGAAACAGTTATTACTGTGAATATGGCAAATGTAAACAGAAAGCTTGACAGGTCTAGCATAGGTGGGGTGGGGGTAAAGTCAATTTCTCTGTATGGAATCACTGTGCACTGTCTGCAAGTAAAAGAAAATCTTGCACAGATTTAAATCTGTAATTATTCTCTTTAGGAAGGATGTTTCATTACTAAAGACCAAATTACCACTAAAACATAAATGGAAGAAAAGAATAAAGAAAAAACCTGAAGGACTGAATGACCAGAAGTGGAACACAGGAGCCATTTCTTCTCTCCTTTGAACATCTGAAACAAGTAAAACTGCTAGTGTATGTGCTTTTTGCATGGCCTGACAAGACTTTGAGACTCATAATGAAACTAATATAGCAGCAGGGTTGTTGGAATGAGTAGGAAGCCTGCCCTCAAGTGCAGCAACCAGGTTAACACCCCCATGTAATCACCTGCCACACTCATGGGGTCCTTGAGCAACACACTGATCCCAACCATTTCCCAAAAGTGCTGCCCTGTCGCTGAACCTGACCTCTGACCTGAGACCAATCCCTCAGAGGGATCAATAACGTATTTCATTATTACAGAATTCTAGAAAATGAAGTGAATTACCGCTATGGGCATATGGTGGTGGGTGGTGCAGAATGTGTGTATGTGTGCTAAAAAAAAAGTGTGTGTTAAGTCATGCATGAGTGCCCAAGATATTACAGCAGAGAAGAAGCCTATGTCTGCTCATATTGGGAACTGTATAAGTGTGTGAGTGTGGGATCACCTGGTATAAAATTGGAGTCAGGAGAGCATGGCCTGGTCTCACTCCTGTTTCCTGAGCACTGGTTTCCAGTGGGAAATAGGACGTCACAGTGACGGACACGCAGCTGGGCCCCGGTAGAGTCACAGTGGGACCACTCCGACCAGCTGGACCAGCTCTCTGAAAATTACAGTGACAGCATATCTCACAGCCTGTCCCGTGTGGTTCCACATATGTTTGAGTATGTGCATTATACTATATGCCCTCAGCTGCATTTTATTCATGCATGAGTATCCTCTGGGGGCCTGAGAGAGACTAAAGAAAATAAGCAATAAACTTGTGATGGATTGGTGGCTGATTCGAGGCCCTAAGCTGCTTATCGCTGACATGTGATGTGTGTGTACCTGGACAGGGCTGTGTGTTGCACAGTGCTTCCTCAGTGTGCAGGCCCAGGCAGATGTCCCCTCCATGAGCTGGTGGGGGGTTGCTGCAGGTTCGTGTCCTCATGTAGTGTCCTCCTCCACATGTCACAGAGCACTTGGACCATGAAGACCAACATGACCAACTGCCGTCCACTAAACCCAGGGGATCGGAGTCAAATTATTTATGTTAATGCTAAAAATTGCATGATTAAATTATAAACTATAGTATAAACTATATTACTTATGTTGGTGCATGTGCGACAGCAGAAAATAGTGAGTACATTTCTTGTCTCAAGGAGAACATTGCCTAAATTTCACGCTTTCATGTATCTAAAATTCATGCCTTCATGTATCTAGCAGTTTCCAGGTCATTTTAAAAGACAATTTGCTCTGAACATCAAGTGATTGAATGTCATTCCAAGTGATTTCAGACAGTGATGTGTGATGCAGTAAGATGAGGCAATTTCAATAATATGTGTGTGCTCGAAAAGTGAGTGACAGGAAGTGTGCTTCATCCAGCTGTTACTGAAAATGCCTGACCTCACACTCGTGCCCTTCCCACCTGCAAACTCAACAGCATCTCCTCTGATTAATAAAGATAAATGAAGTATCACAATCCTCTGCTGTTGTTCCTTCCTTCATGCAATGCCAAGCAGCAAACAACAGACAGACAAAAGGGTGAAAACTTAAAAAAAAAAAAAAAGAGATAAAGAGAAGGAGATGTGGGAGAAATAAAAAGGGGAGGAAGAAAAGAGTAAATAAATAATAAAACTGGGGCAATGTTATGCCATGAATCATAACAGAAGTAAATATCCTTTACCAATCATTTGGATAAAACCTCACTTCATTGTGGCAGAGAGAAATTCCCTTTTCTGAACCATCTGAGAATTGCTTTTAAAGACCTGAGGATGGCTGGCAGCACTGTGCAGGTAATTGAAGTTGCCGATGCTTTTTGTCATCTCAGTGTAATTTCTCTATCACAAAGTGACACGGAAGTCGATTCCTGGCCCTCGATGACAGATCGTCTCATCTCAGGTGCAGATGCAAGAAAACACGGAATCATTTGTTTCCAAACCAGATGGATGCTAGGCATAGCACCTGTCCTCTCCCTCTCCTTCACAGTGTACTACCACATTTCAAAAGCACTGGATTAGTCATAGGAGGATTACAATTGGTCTACTGGCACAATTTGCCTGCCTCAAAATAATACCTCGCTTTCAGAGGGTTGCTAATTGAGTATGCATTAGTATTCACTGCTACTTCAGGCTGGGCTAAGTCGGTTCCTTTGGGGGACAGGAGTGCAGAGTTGTTCATCAACATACAGTATCTATGGTTTTATTACAGTCAACATCCCAGAATAGGTGTACTACATTTATTAGCATAGTGATGCGGAGCGGGAATATCAAAGTGCATTCACTCGACATTTTACTCATGGGGGATAATTGTGGGAACCATACAGAGCTCTCCTGGATAAAGCAAATCTCATGCTATTAGATCCATCCAAGGTCTTCTTAGAGTTCGGAGCTGATAACAGCTTACCCTATTAACAACTGTGCCCAAGCTGTTGTGTAGCTGAATAGTATGTACTTTCACTGAATGAATTAACAGGCTGTAAAAACAGTATTAATGGCCATCCACTGTCTTGTCTCTTTTGCTTGCTTACAGGGTGGCAGTGGTTATGAAGACAGATCACAGGTGCTGAAGACACACAGTTCCAGGCTTTTAGCGAGATATCTAAGCCCTTCTCTAGGGGGCTTGATTAATAATCATCTGAGACAATGTCCTGCTTGTCTGCTTGCTGCCTGTGCCGGATGCCAGGTGTGCTTTATGCCAAACTAAGCACTGGATTTCCATTTAGACAGCTTACCTCCCTTGTCAGACAGAGTATTCTTTTAATTAGAAAGCTTCCTCTCGCTGTCTTCCGCTAGAGAAGTGTTGAAATTGCATTGTCTCAGGGCTTTCCACAACAGAATGAGGCCTGCAATAGCTGGCAGCATAATTACCCAGCAATGTAATTACATACTGGAGCGCCACAGGGATTGTCTCTTGGATTCCTGGTGTAAATTGGGGTCTTCGTCACACCTCTTATCTGCAGCTGATTTCTTTTGTGATTCCTGATGATTTGGTAAGTCATTTCGTTATCCATTAATCAAGGAAAAACATAGTTTGAGTATGCTGTTGAGCAATATGTATTTATCTGTGTGAGTGAAACAGAGCTGGCTGAGGAACTGACTACAGTAAACACTCTTCTCTGTGTTTCCTCTGTTTACTGTGTCAGTGGTGTTTCTGTACATTATGTGCCATTGCTATGTACTGCAGCATAACCACACGTGTACATGTCTTACCTGGACAAGGGGTGATGTTACATTCTTGATACTCCTGTGCTGGCCCGAGGCAGGTCTGACCTCCGTATTTGGGCTCTGGGTTGCTGCAAGTCCTCTTCCGACTGCGAATTCCCCGGCTACAATCACGGCTGCACTGGGACCAGGAACTCCACGATGACCAGCCACCATTCACTGTGTGGCCTGAGATCCTCCCCAGACGAAGCACTTCACCTGTTAGGCACACAGAGTAGGACAACAGTAATAATGTGAATCATGTCATAACAACTTGTGCAGTTTCTCACACCCATAGTATTGTTAGCTTATCTCAGCTTTAAGAGAACATTTCCAGTGAACGGATGAAAGCGGATGATACTTGACCTCCCTTCCTGGCATCACTCTATGCATTTGTTTTGAGGAGCAAGAAGAGGACAGAGAGTCAATAACAGCTCTTAATAGCAGTGAATGTGCTTTTACTCTTACAGCTGGGGGATACTCTAAAAGGTTTAGCTCAATATGTGCTGAAAGATCTGCCCACCTCTTATTTTGTGTTGTGTTTAAACTATTTTATGCTGTAAAAAATTACATTGAAGCTCATAGAGGTTGTCAATCTTTGGTTTTGTTTACTAAATGATGTCTGGAACTATACTGAAGTTTCATGCAGCTAGAACTGCAAAAGGCAATTTATTAATTCAAATGATGGGGGTACAGAGAACAGACTTGAGTGCATGATTGGAGCATAGATTTGAATCAGCAGTTCTTGAGGTAGGTGGAACTTCCTGAGTTGACGCAGGAAGAGCATCCTCTGGTGGACTTCATCATGACTGTGCTGGCATTATATTACCATTTCAGGTCCTGGGAAATTGTGGATCTCAGGAACCTGATGGATTCCACAGCCACAGCCAGTGCTGTCATGTATGGTGAGGGGAGCATTGTTGGGCCATAGATTTTTTTCTGCTACTTCTACTAAAGTGTAAAAAAAGGAAAGAACATCGAACACATTTAGCATGAAATGAGTGTGTCCTGTCAAAACGCAAACACACTTGCTCATCAAACATCAGCCGACTAATCTGTGTACTCTCATCTGGAATGACTCGAACAGAGGATTCCTAATGAAATATGAACCCATAATTTCTATTGAACTATAATTACTGCATGCATTAATTAGCAGCGTGGAAATGTGCCTCATGGTGAGAGATAGAGCGTAGAATGTGCAGAAAGCTTCTAGCCTTTTTGAATTAAACGAATGAACTGATCTGTTTCAATGGATGATAATCACCTCCAATGAAATCACAATCACTGTCCAATCACTTCTCTGATGATTCACTCATTCAGACATAACAATAGCCGCCTTCATTTGGTGTCTGCTCACTTGGATCCTGAAGCTTAACCACTTGACCATCTACCTTTTTTTTTGTCTCATTCCCCTTTTAATTTTTCATCTTTTTTTTATTACTAACTCATCTGTTTTGCTCATCGCCTCTCTTTATCATTCTCTTCCTCACTGTCTTTCTTTCCCATTACCTTCCTCTTGCTTTTTGTCTTGCTTCCTCCGACTTTGTCCTCCAGCATGGTCTTGTTGTTTTGTCAGCCTGCTCTTTTCACTGACAGTTATCGTTGTGGCTGTTTTGTATTCTCAGGGAGCAGACAGTGTGTTTACCTATCACAAATCCTTGACCTCTTCATAACTACAGCTGACCTTGGCAGTACACAGGCCCACTCACCCCAGCATCCAGTTGCCATGAGGGCTGACAGGCCTGTCGAGGCCTTGCTCTTTATTGATTCTGAGCAGGCAGTGGCTTGGACAGTCCCGCCTGCTACTGCAACCCATACTCTTTATCCAGCCCCCTGTAGCCCAAGTGACTAGACTGCTGCTCTAAAGGCAACAAAGTGCTTCATAATGATGCTTCCCGTAAAACACACAGGTGTCTACACAGGCCTTGGACACACAAATATGCTCAAAAGTCCATGGACACATCAATACAGGTCCGTATCTACAAAGACACCATGTACTCTTATACACGTAATTATTCTAATTCCCACAATACAAACACATCACTTTGCTCCTTTTTCTTGGTCAAGCTTTAGCCCGAGACTACTCTGATGTACTGCTTGCATTGTTGATGCTACTTCACAGAGGCTGCCCTCCAGTCGCCAAAACAAACAGTGTGGTGCCCTCCTTCTTAAATAGGTAGCGACTGGATCTATCGATCTGCACAAGAACCACACACAGCTGGAGAGAATTAATCCCCGCTCTCCTGACGGGCTGGGCTGAGCCAAAAGTAAGAAGGACACAGCGCGACATCCAATACTCCCCACTGCAGGACATGAAAAAAGAAACTAGGATATGAAAAAAGTTCCCTCCCCTTCCCAACCCAAAGGAAAAATATACTGTAAACAAACTTCTGATTGTTGTTTGCTTGAGGGAGAATATAGAGAAAATATAGACATGTGGGAAAAAGAGGACTGGGAATCTTCTGAGATCACACAGACACGCAATGATGTGTAATCTAATGCAGTGTAGAAGCAAGTGTATGTGCAGGAACAGTGAAACAAGTGAGAAGAGAGATAGAGGCAGAGATGAAGACAAGATGATATGTGGAAACCGGACAGACAACCCTTCTTCAAGAGAGGCAGCTGTACTCTGATGTGGATACACATCAGAGTACAGCTGGACCACACTGAGTGAAAAGATTTAGATTGAACTAGATTTTGAACTGAATATTCATACCCTGTTACTGTTCTCCCTCCTCCTCCTTGTCATTTAGTTTTACTATTAAATCAGCAACATCTCCCTGTGGAAAGAGCAATTTCTTTGAATATGATCTGTATTTATATCTAAAAATGACGTAGAAAAGTTTGTAATAATGCAATTACAAGACCATGAGGGATCAGTGCATGTACAATAACAAGAATATACTTGCTAACCTGACTACAGGGAATAACTGACTGTGCTGTAATGAGATGCGTCTTGAATTCACCTGAGGCAAATCCTTGGAGTATGACACATTTTAAGAATGAGGATTAAAAGCCCGGCCTTCACCTTTATACTCTGGTATCCTCTGCTGAAACACTGTCATTCCCCACTCATAGGTTTGATTACAGAGAGATTTATCAGACTGGATGGTTTTACTCACTGTCTTTCTTCTGAATTGTTTGGGCACATAAGGATGAAAGAACCGACTTTTCATTAGACATATTGTCGCCAGGGGAAAAATTATTTTCCACTGTTTAACAAGCCACATCCAAAACATCCCAGTAGTGCAATATAAGACCTACTGTTAGCATGAACCATATTTGTTGACTTTATTTGCATTGTTAAATAGGTTAAACTCCAGTTTATGGTTGCATTTATGGACTATTATAACTAATTCACAGCAGCAGACATTAGGACTTTAAAATGTCCTGCCAAACAAAAGCAAAGCAAAACTCATGTTTTTCTTTTCAATACATCCATATGTGTTTATTATGTAAACTGATCTGGTTAGGGTTATATTTTCTGAAGTCACACAGCATTGCATGGAATGTTTTTTTTTCTTCTGGCTGACAATTTGCCCTTGAATGCACCACTATGGAGAGCTGAAAATGGTCCCTGCTGCTCCAAACTGCAACAATAATACAACTCTGACAAGAAAATTAAAGCAACTGAATGTTTACTGTGGTAGAATACTCTTCATTTGCAGGTTTCCAGTCTCTGCACAGTGATTTTTCTACTGTGGTGACATGAAATGAAATCAGCAGCTAGTTGGAAGATGGAAAATCAGTCTTAAAATCTTTGGTATGTTTAAAAAATTTTTTGGCAACAACTTTCATGTCTGTGCTTTTAAATATGCAAAGTACTTCATTAAACCAATCTTGTACTACCACACTTATACATAAAATCTTGTGACCAACTTTTGATTGCTCTTTTTTTAAGTGAACATCGCAGGAAAAGCAAATATCAAAAGGGGAAATTCAAAACAAGTGTCTCTCAAGTGTCTCCCATTTCTCCCTTTTGCCAATACGATGACAGTTAAAGGAAAAATACCAGCTGGTACTGCTGGCTGTAGTGCTGGCCTTCAAGTACGAGTTTGTCGTAATTGTGGGTGCTTTCAACAGAATGAGTCAACTTGAACAACCTGAAATTGCCAACAAACTGTGCAAACATGATTGATTTCTTTCTACCTAAGGAAACTTGCTTCCATCAAAGAAACAGCCGTTTTCTTCTTTGTGGTAATTTGAAGTACCACAGCACAGCTCGCTAGTCTGAGGTAGCATCCAGACTGATTGGTCAAAAAAAAAAAAAAAAGCAACAAGCAACAAAGCGGAAAGTGAACCAATGTCAGAGAAGACAGGTGAAGATAAGCTCGTCACTAAATTAGAACACGTGTGAGATCACAAACTTTTCCTGGGTGTTGTTTTCTTGGGTGTTGGACTGTCAGCACCTCCTGTTATGATGTTTTAAGTGCTCAGGGCCATAATTTCATGCAAGCATGCTGAGAGAATGGCTTTGTGCCAAAAAAGTGGATTTCCTTTCTGACAGGCAGGGTTGGTTTTTTTTTCATCGCCTACGCTGGCTTGCAAATTTGTTGACTCTGTCACAAAAATGTGTGCCACTCTAAGTGCCATACTGGGGGGAAAGGTGGAACAGCCAGTGTGTCACTGACAGTCCAGTGGTGCCCCACAAATTTGGTGTCAAGCATAATTGCAGTAAGGTTGTGAACTCCATCTGATGCTAATCTGGGGGAGGGCATGGGTTATGTACTTAGCTGAGGCTTAACAGACAGAAAGAGACACATAGAGAGATCTTGTCATCAACAACTTCAACTTCAACAACATCAACAAGATCTACTGTAATATGAAAGACAATATCACAATTTTAGCCATTCCTCTATTACTGTATTGTACTGTTTATCACCTTATTGCAATAAAAAGTACATTAACATTTACTAAATAAAACCACACCTTCACAGGGGCCCACTGTTAGTAAAGATGGCATGAGTTCAACCTCAACAGTATAAGCATCATTTTGTGGCAGTTCCCCATAGAAAATGACACCTGTGGGACCAGACATGTGTTGAATACCTTAAATAAACTGTGTGTTCCCCTGTTAGCTCAACCACTCCTGTTTCTTTCCTGATAAGGAGCAAGATGAACACAGAAAAAGACAGTCTTGACTATGGGGAGAGAGAGCAAGGCAGAAGAACAGAAAGAAAGTAAGGACAGTGGAATGGTTGTCATTCGTCAGAGCTGTCCCTCAGCACTGTCGTGTGTCTACTCAGTGTCTGCTCATGACATCTGTGCAGAAGAAACTAATCTGTCGCCCATGAGAAAGCTCAGGCCTTGATAACAGATCAGCTGAAGTGAGGCACATCAGGCTGCTGACACACCACAGTTTCTCCCAGGGAAAAAAAATGAAGCCATCACTCATCGACACAAGCAAGCAAAATTACAAACTCGCTACCTTCTACAGAACTGTCTTTCATCTTTCCAGTGCTTTCTTTTCCCTTGTGGTGTCTGCCTTTGTCTTTGTAGGCTGCAAATGGAAAAAAGTGGGATAAAAGTCTGATTTCAAAGCCTTTTAAAACTCAGTATTATGATTGCTGCATCATAAAACTTGCATGACTGAACTTTTAACTCAGCATTATAGAAGGTTATTAATTGAATCTGACATAAGTGTCTCTTTTGTTGACATACATAGCTTCACAGAAATCATCATTTAAATTGTCTGTTGATGCAAGGGGCTGGCCTATGGCAGCAGAGTGAGTGACTAATGACTGAGACGTTTTTAGTTGGAGGCTGACTAATGGATAAGTGGTTGGTTTGAAGCCTGGCAACAGCAGGTGAAGTCAACATACTGTTCATGGAGGGTACAGCAAGCTGGTTAATAACTCACAGTTCGTAAAACCACAAATGGAATATTTAGCAACTAGCTTACTACATATAGTAGTAACAAGTGCATGCCAGTTCTTATAGTACAATATTATGTACAGCACTGAACCATCATTTGCATATTTCAAACCTATTTTCTTCTAGCTGGAAACACTAAAAAATCAGCTGAAACCATCTTCAAGCATGGAGCTAATGTTAGTTCAATTAGCTAGCTTGTTATAGTTGATAACATTAGTAAGACATTGAGCCTTTGGGACAGTAAACTGCTGACACATAGAGCAGTGTGCAGGATGATGAATCTACAAACACCAATAGCCTTGTGTAAACTGTCTAGTAATATTAATTGTGTATTAATGTATAAATATTATATGAAAACACACTGTATTATTGAGTGAAGAGAAATAGTGACATAATGGGAAGGAAAAGGTAAGGTCATGTTTTTTAATTTGACTATAGGATTTTGCTTCATACAAATTTAAAAGTACCTGTCTACACAGATAATTAAGCAAATGGACAAATACAGTATGTGGTTTTTCATTCAGGCATATGAAATATATTGAAAATGAATAACGGCTATAAGACTGAACATAGAGTAATCACTGGCTGTACATGAGAAGAGAGGTCTTTAAATCTCCACACATCTTAAGTAATTAACTCATTGCCGTCATTAAGCCATGATCACTGATACGAAGCAAGTCAGTATGTTACTTAAAAGCTCATTGTAAATGCTTGGTTAAATCATATATTCACAATGTATGTCTCATAATAAAGACAGATTGAAGTCTTATTTGGGAGACAGTGAGACAAAAGAGAATCTGAGTAGTGT
>JAUBNQ010000012.1:22624033-22636394 GCA_032353495.1 Ctenopoma kingsleyae | reverse complement strand
TTTATTCATTCATCCATTGATGGCAGATTAATTCTCCATATCTGTGCATCACAGATGAGATTTCCAGGTGTGTGTCAATAGTATGCACCGCATCAAATGTCAGGTATATCTGATAGTGCTGATGCTCAAACGTGGTGACATTCTGCCCGAGCACGGGCTGACAAAGAAGATCTCAGACAACAGCAGGGCGGGCTTTTTATTGACTAGCAGGGAGGCGACATCAGTGCAAAAGCGAGACAGCAAAAGGTTCTTTCATGCATTGGTTTCAAATGAGAGAACAAAAAAAACAGCACTGCCTATAGGGAGAGTGGAAATTCACTTGAAAGTAATGAAATTTCTATAGATGTTTGGCACATGATGTGTTTATAGGAGCAACTGTTGTTATTTGTATACAAATTCTCTACAGATATTTTGAGTTACTGATTCGTTGTATTTCACTGAGGCATGTGGAAATGCACATAAATGCCCAAATGTAAATTTTCACTCAGTAATAACATGATGAGAATTTATCATTTTTCATGTAACTTTCCTAACTTTGTTTATATGGTGGCTTTTTTTTATAACAGAAGAAGCTCTAATCAATACTAAGCTGCTTGATGCAAATAGTAAATCTTTCAGGTGACATATGATTACTTTTGGGTGCTCATCATCTTGGAGGGATCTCTGCGGCCTTTTCCCTGGTTGTGGACATCAATAAAAAACACCACTATAGTGGCAATTATCCTGTGATGGCCTCTTGCTTGAAGAAAACTTAACTACCATCCTCAGGGCTCAGGTAGCCCATGCATCTATGAAAGATGAAATTGGGAGTGGGAGGAAGACGTATTGGAAAACCGTCATGTACACACACACACACACACACCTATGTGCACGTAAACACACAAACAGATTCATATATCCACCCACCAACAAAACTGGCAAATGCATGACAAGCCACCCCCACACACCCACAAATACACACAGACACGCCAGTGCTCGCCAGATGGATGGCAAGTTTCATAATGGTTGAAATGAAGAAGTGGATCACTGGAGTCCATCCTCTTTCTTTGGCAGTTATGACTTAAAACTCCTCCGAGAAGTGAATCATATTGAAGCGCTGAGATGAACAATCAACGTGGGACATGAAGAGGATTAGGACGCAGAGGCCATGCACACTTCAACAGGTCTTGTTTTCACTCAAGCTCTGCACTACAACTGAAGTGAGGCAGTCTACTTTTTGAGGATAGAGAAATTGTTTCGTCTACACTAAAGCTTCTTCCCTCGACTGTACACTATTGAGCTTTTGATGAAAAGAGAAAAATCAATCAGTCTTTTATCAAACAAGTTTTGATGTTGAAAAGAAATTTGTTTCACTGAACTTTTACAGAACAAGAATGAAGAAATACACGTTTGATTACATTAAATAAATATTCTTTAGTGGCCTTTATTCACAATGTCACACTTGGAGACACGCGTGGACCAGTCATTGAGAAGTCTGAGGATTGTCCTGGTTGGGCTGATCTGTCTCAGGACTTTTCTCTGCTTTTCTCTAAACCCATTAGGCATTATAAAGCCTATACACATATTCAACTGGCAATCTTTACCACAGTGGCACAGCTGGTACAAACTGTAATAGCTATGAGCTAGGACTAAAACATCATAACTTCGTGTGGCTGTATAGCCTGTGGTATATTCTTTTTTATGCAGCCACGTCCCTGCAGAAAGTTCACATGGTTCATTATTATTCACGACAAAATGTAACCGCTGCAGCTTGTGCACTCTACTTCAATTTACTTTGGTTTCTTCTACAAATCCCAGGATCACAAATTTTTGCACTATTACATCACCAGTTAGTAATTCTGACTGAAGTTTGTAGACACAGCACATAATTTCAGTTCAAATTGGGAGTGTTTGACAGAAAATGCCCAGGCTGCTTTTGGCTGTAAGTCTGGCTCTGCTGAGGGACTACAGCAGCAGTATTGCCTGATGTGATGTCAATTACTTATCTAGTTGCAGTCAATATAGGTGGTATATTAAGTGCAATAAGATTATGTCAGATTGGTGCTACTTATAATCTTTGGCACCAAGTGTATAAAAAAACTCCATTTACAGGGAGATTATAACATCCCCTTCAAAGAAATGGTGTAACTGTAACCTGATCTCTGGTACATAATTTACACCTCAGTAAGCTGACTTAGTAGTGTTTGTCATTTCTGCTGATAGCACATTTCAGAAAACAACACTCATGTTTGTACACCAGTTGTTGAACAGATTCACCATCTGTCTGCTGTAACCTATAGGCCGCCTGCATCACGCAACACAGACTGACACGTTGCCAAAGGTGACTACCAAACTCACAACTTTCACTATTCAGTTGGCATAATTAACAGTGAAGATAATCCAATGTCAAGGTGACAACCTCTAATGAAACACATTTTACCTGTTACTTCCTGTCAAACACAACATACCTCTTAAAACTCAAGTCTTTGTTCGCTAATATCTTGGATGTGTGGCTGTCACTTGTTTTAAAGCTTTAAGTCTCTAGTCAGGTTTTCTCTTCGCCTGCCAGCGCTCATTTAAAACCCTTCAGGAACATTTAAGCGTTGGCTTCAAAGTGTGAAGAGAACATTTTGTACTAGGGACAGCACTGAAGCAAAGATAGAGATTAATAATCAGAAATGAGCAAGAAGAGAGAGATCAAAAGAGAGAAAACCCCAGTGATAGTGAACATTATGGCTATCCTCTGTGATTACTGCAGCATGTGGCATGTGAGTGGTGTAACAGACCACCAGAGACACAGAGGAAATCAAAGTGATGGGAGGCCACCACAGCTTAGTGAGGCGCTAACTCTAAAGCCCTAAAAAAAAAAATCAGCTTTTCCTTCAGAGGCAGTGAGCTACACTATAAACAAACTTTAACTGCTGCATCTGTATCTGAAGCCTCTCTGCTGTGGTGTGGTGCCACACAGCCTGTCTCCACTTTAATATGGATCCTTCCACTTTACAACATAAACAACTTGTCAATTAGCAGCGTGTTTGTACAAGCGTTTACAGTGTTTAATTCACCAGGGGTGTGGCTGACTGAAAATATGTGGTGCGCCGACTCCAGTAAAGGGATATAGTTGGGATGACAGATAAAATGTATATGTGTGCTTCTTTGCCAGACCATAAATTAACTTTGTGCATGCATCTCTGTTTGTTTTTGTCTTTGTGTAAACGAATATGAAAGATAACACTGAGGAGCTAAAATTAGTTGTAAACTACTGATCGGCTTTGTGGATTGGAAGTTCATTAAGATGGCTGATGCTTTGATGATGCCCCTGATAAAGTAGAGGAAGATGGGACCACGAACACGAAAGCTGATTAAGATAGCGCAACTTTAACTTTTACAAGACAGAGAGTGGAAAAGTTTTGATAAACAACAAACACACATGAAGAAGGATGGGTTTGAGGCTAGGATGCCAATAATTAGCCTGCAAAGATGCAGAGAGACAGTTGGAGCAAGATAGCAGAAATATCCAGAGGCTGAGATGACTGGAAAGAGACCATCTGTCTCTTCCAATTCTGCACTCACCGTCAGTGGAGCAGCCTGTGGATCCATCGCTGGAGCAGTATCGCATCTCGATCCTCTGTCTGCCCACTTCCAGCAGGCTAGGATCTGGGATGCGCGCTTTACAAGTGTAGCGGAAACGCTGCTCATAGTGCCCTCCGTTGTCTGAGATGTTGACCGGTGTCCACGGAGTCCAGGGTGTGGTCTTCTTCAGGTCGGGACAGGGCAGTGTGTTGCATGATTGGTACTCCTGCAATCACAGAGATATGAAACAGAAACATTTCACAGCATTTAATTTAGAGTTTTATGTCATGCCAAGCACATTTGCAGGTAATCTGCCATGTCTAGCGTAGGAAATGATAATAACAAATCATTAAAGCAACAATTAAGCCTGACAAGCTCAGACAGGGATGTCTGGTGTATTTCACAAGCATAATTATAGTCAGGACAATGGCTTTCGAAATTCTCAGCAGTGACTAATATGATATTCATCATCTTATTTTATGAAGAAATAAACAGCCTTTTCAAAGCGTACATCACCGCTCATCCTTAAAACACCTCTTGATTCCAGTTCTCCCTGTTTTACTGGATTGTATGAATCCAATACTGCTTATCTAGCCCCCAAAACACCGTTAAACCCAAAACAACCCAGTTTGCCTGGCCCCAGAACAACCTGCCATTCTGTCAGCATGCACAAAGGATACATTCTCATTAGGCCACTTGCTGAACATGGCAAGAGGCAAACAAGGCAGGCAGAAAAGGTCATTGATCAGGTTTAATTTATAACCAAGGGGAAAGGACGGAGGAAGGGAAAGAGGTGATGCCAGGGACCCAAAGAAGCTGATAGAGAGACGGGCAAATAAGTGTAGCAGAATAAATAAGACAACAATGGTGACTCTTTCTCCTATCTGCATCTGACTTTGGAAGCTAGGCAGTAAAGATGAAGGGTGAAAAATGAACAGGATGATATGTGAGTCTCATTCAGGAGTGCCGTAAGTATGTATTCTCCCTCCATTTGGGCTACTGGTCGAAAAATATTCTGCTCTTTCAGTGGGACCATATTTGATGATATGATTCAGAAAGATAATAGGTAGGTAATAGTAGAGTCTGGCCCCCTTTTGTGCCCAGCTAAATAAATAAGGAGGCGGAGGTAGTGATAAGTCTGGAGAAAATGACACCACAGAAGAGAGGGCGAGATGGCTGCCATTTTCCTTACCACATGTTTATTTATGCTGAATAGGCCTTGAGTGACTGGCAGACCTTGACAAAATAAGATAAGAGATCCTTTCTACACATCCATCAGCCTGTCACGCGGTATAGGCTGACAGGTCAGCTGAGGAGAGGAGTGGTATGGTATGCAAGTGTATTTTTCACCAGTGTGCCCCATCTTTTATGTTCTCTCTTGGTTTTACCTTCTATCTGCCTACCTATCTATATTTGTTTCACTGTCTTTCACACACTGTACATTCAGTACACTCTGTGACAGCTCTGTTTCTTCCTCTCCTCGTTTCTTTTTCTCCCCGTATCTTTGTTTCATCTCTCTCTGCCTTTCCCTCTCCACCCTCCTTTCTATCTCCTCCTTCTCCCTCACTCTCTCTGCTTCTCTTCCCCTGAGGTAGCAAGGTTAAAAACACAGGGAGGATTCAGATTCTGTTAGAGCCCCGTGATGAATGAGTGTGTCACCTCAGCCGCACTTCCTGCCTCTCTCCATCTAGTGCAGTAATCATCTCCAGACATTAATATTTAACATCATCACGCATCACAGACCAGCCCATGTGTGATTACCAGCCAATAACAAAAGGGAGGAAGGGGAAAAATCGTCCATCTCAGCATGCTGCTGCCACAATGACAGAAACGCCACACATGACATGAATGTGGAAGAAAAAGGCAAACGATCTGTGGGTGTTTGTTGTGTGAGTTGTTGATGGTGGCCAAACACAGTAAATATTTAATGAGGCTTGTCTGGTAAACGTTTCTCCCTGTATTCTCTGAGGATTAGTGTCGATGCAGAGGGCTAAGGAGATAATTACTGGGTTTTAAGCTAAACCTCATTCAAGGTCTCTGAAGGTATCCACAGCTGAAGTATATACAGCTTACAGACTAAACTGACATCAAAAGATCTGTGGCCTGTTGAGTGACTTGAATGAAAATACACTGGAACTTTATATAAGTACTGTATTTAAACATTTTCTCATTTTATTGTGAAAGAGCGCAATGGACGGTGTTAACTATTTTACATTAGGGGTAAATATAACACAGGTACTGTAAATATTTTATCTTATATATTGTTATTGTGTGTTTGATTGCAATTCTAAATTAAGACGCCAACAGTGAGGCATGGTTAAAGAGCTTGGATTTAGGGTTAACAGTGTAATAAAAGAAAATAGATAAACATTTGGTCAGTGAGAATCATACAATCCAGGTTTGAGATGAGCACCAATCAGCAAATTGAGCAGAAAATTTAAAAAAATGATGAGAAAAGAAATGTAGAGGAATTTTAACCAGAGCTGCAGACCGAACACATATGGCAATGCTTAAACATATTCCTTACTTATTAATAACTTATTAATAGCTAAATGGAAACAACACAATAAAAATAACTAGACTGGTTGGAAGCTAATAGACTGAGAGAATAAAATGAAGGTATTGTGAAGGTCCCCAGTATCAACCTGTACCACCTTGGGGTCCATGATGACTTCTGTTAACAATAGTACAGTCCGTAATAATGTTAAAGGATACTGAAGGAGGTTTATTGCATTTTACGGCAATAAAATAGCCTTGCTATAGCAGCTATGTGAATACAAACTCTGGTATAATAACAAAAACAAAAACAGTCCCTCCTGTTTTAAGAGTGGCAATTTTTATAACACCTTGTGAATAATGCATTAAAAATGGACCCGAGGATGTGAAATAAACATCAGTCCAGCTCTGCCCATATAAACTCATAATTCAAACACACATATACACCCACAAGCAAAGTGAAATAACGCCATTCAAATAACATTCACTGAGCCAGAGCAGGGAATAGGTCATCTTAGGCATACATTACATGTTGCCCATGTAAATGTGCCTCTGGAAACAAAACTGAGCCATATTTGATTTAAACTTTTAGGCAGAAGAAGTTGGGCAAAATGTTTAATCTGATTTTTTTCCAGTTCATATGTTGAGCTAGTAGAGCAAGAAACACAAAGTAGTAAAACTAAAAAACACAAACAAAAAAAAAAAAATTACAAAAGGCTTCTGTACTCTTTGCTCAGCCATACTCACATCTCAGTTTCAGAAGAATTAACCAAAAGTGAAAACATGGGGGAAAGCAGTCAACTGTGACAAGCGGCATGTGGAACACAAAATTGGATTCAATTAGTCCACTGATTTCGACTCATATCCATGCCCCCCCCAGCGAGAGCAGTGATACGCATTATGGGCAAATGGAGAGCAACGATTTTATGCTGTGCAACACCTTTAACAGGCAGCTGCTCTGAGATGGGCAATACTTTAATGTCTTTCGGGTTGAAGCTCAGGAGAACTGGGTGGAAGGATGCTTGATAACATTTTACTGCTTCACTCAAACAAGCTGTTGCCTGGTTGGTCAGTATGGAAGTGATGGTCGGCATGTTAATGTGTGCATGTGCAAAACTGTGTGTGTCAAGCTGACTAGAGAGTGAAGGTTCAGCTTAAGGGTTGCACTCTGGCACTGATTTGAGTGTGTGTGTATGTTTATGCATGGCTGAGTTAGTGATCCAGGCAGGTCCAAAGTTATTTGGTCTCCAGCCACAAAACTTTCAGATTTTTTTAGGGCATGCAAGTTGAAAAGAATGCGGGTTGGATGGTGAAATTCATCGTATGTCTTTACTTGTGTGTGTGGAGGATAGAAAGGGTGTGTACAGTATGTCTGTGTGTCTGTACAAAAGGCTCTCTGTGGTGTCCAGCCAGTTGTGGGAGGTGAATAATAAGGAGTCGTGCCTCTCCAGCTTCCTGCCATCATTAGACTCATTATACTTCTTATTGGAGTTGGAGAGCTGTTTGTCAGTGTGAGAGAGAATGTGAGTGGGAGAGTGAAGCATGTGTGTTGGTGTATATAAGGATGGCTATATATATATACACACACTTTTACATCCCAACTTTTAAGTGAATAGTCCGGATTTGAGAGTGACTAATCCTCTGCAGTGTCTACATCTCTATTGTGGCCGAGTCTGTAGAGACGGAGGCCTAATGTTCCTCAAGTCTCCATGACACATCAGTTCAATTAGCAACATGGACTGAAACACACTTTGTCAAACACTGACTCCTCTGTGTCCCTGTCTCCCCACCAGTCTGACTCCATAATCATGCCTGCTGTCAGCCATGAACAGGTCTCCTAGCTACACATCAGTGCACATGCACACACATAGACTAACACTTAAGAGTACAAAATTACACAAGTGTGTTCACCCATCAGTCTGCCCACACAAACACTGGGTACTTAACTTTCATTTCACAGCCCAGCTGCACAACTGAACTCCTTGCACGTAAAAAGAACAGCTCTCCATATTACTAAGCAGCTCTGTGCAGTGTCAGGTCTGCGTGGCCCATATTTGACTTTCTTAACTCTGAGAGGAAGAATCAAGATGTGCAGTTCAGTGGAGAAAAATGGTCCTTTTTGATCCTCGGATGTGAGCGATATTTGATGTACTTTTCTGTATAAAGTAGGATATACCACCATGAATCATATCATCCTGAAGAATATAAATCTTTGAACCAAGCCTTCTTTCACGACAACTAGGAATTAAAAAAGAATACCAGCATACCATTTATAGTGTAGCTGTGGGTCTTTTACTTTTTGCAATATGTAGTTTAAATATTTCTCTGAAAATCACTCCCTAGCCACTTTATTAGGTACACCTGTACAATCTAATGCAATCCAATACACCAGCTTTGCCATGAACTCTACTTTTACAAGGTTATAATTTTAATTCCACTATTTGTTTATTTATGAGGTCATAGTAGAGGGTGGACTCATACTGTAAAGTAAAGAGGTATTTCTAATATTTAAGCCACCCTGTTTACACAAATGAGTGGATGAAAACAGAAACACAACTCAATAAAAATGTTACAATATACACTGGAATTGTAAGTATATTTAAAAACTGACATAATCATAATTGCTATGCAGAAATTTCAACCTAACTCTTTAATAATAATATGAAGAATCAATTTATTCTTAAGAATCTGTCTTAAAGTGGACTGGAGACCAAAGAGAAACTTAAAAGCATGTCTACTTAACTGAAAACTGCCTTTTTGTTGAAAGCAATGAAAAAAACCTGGAAAAACAACTTGGACCTAGACTTGGTAGGTCTTGACGTGACTGGACTTCCTGGACCTTTAGTTGATCAACATTGGGTAGAAATGGCATCCACAGGAGAGTGGCAACTGCTAACCCAGAAGAACATTAAGGTTCATCTGAATTCTGCCACAACATAGTTAGCTGACCGCGTATTAGGTATTGAATATACTTTTTGGTAAAAAAAAATACACATATCATTTAAACCTTGCATTTTGTGTTTACTCAGGTTGCCTTACTTTTATGTTATATTTTGTTTGAAGATCTATAAGAGTTTAGTGAGAGATACTGTACATACATCAAGAGATTAAATCAGGAGGAGGTCAAATCTTTTTTGATAGCACTGTATATAAAATACATGTAGTTTTCTGTTACTGGACTAAGGTTTAATGTTTGAGGTTTGTAATCTTTATGTTAATGGCATTTGATCATAATATTTCAACACATTACCAGTTTTAAAAAATACATTATGTAACATTGTTACATGCACGATTACAGGAGATATCCTGACAAAGCCAAATTGCTGCTGCATATTTCGTAGAATACATTATGCAGATTGGACAAATCTATGTTTTTTTTCAGTAAATCTCTGCTTCTCAATGCCAGACAATTACTGCACCTCTAATATCTGATAACTCTGTCGACTATACCACTAATAATACAAAAATAGAAATATATGTTTGCTTAAAATGTTTCTTATCAACTCTGCAAAGACTTTATTTCAACTTGCTGTTTGAACTGCAGACAAAGGGTTGCTATGGAGAATTATTTTTCTTTTAGCAGTTTAGTCTTCTTCTTCTTAATAAATAATCTTCTTATTTAATCGACATAGGTAATGACTCATTTATCCATTGTTTAGAAAAAACAACACATTTTTCTTCCAGTTCAATCAAGGCTGCCTGACTTTTTTTTTTTTTTTTTTTTTTTTTAGCTTTTCAGTCAACACACAGGAGAAGATGGAGTTAAGTACTGTGCTCATTGTACAGTAAATCACTGCTGGGCCACCAGAACCTAGCTTGTTTATTTCCAGCCTAGATTTCACTGGCTCCTCTGGGGGATTCAAACCTGTAATGCAGATACAGTGAAACCAGAGAGATGGAGCAGTGCTGCATGGACCAGGGTCAGACTGATGAAGTTGCAGTCATGTGGCCTTTTGCATCAGCAAAATGACGCACACAACACCCCAGGACTAAATAGTTCCCTGTTGATAACACTGCTGAGGCTCAAGGCAATGACACACAGGGCAACAATAGGGCAGGTTTGATGGAAAACACCTTGAGAATTTGTTCTTTAATCCTGCATGTAGCAAGGTTCTGTTTTCAGGGTTGCATGGTGACATTTTTGTTTCAACTGAAGCATCCTAAACCTGAATCCCTAGTAGCCTCACCTGACTTATTCTGTCTTGGTCTGTGAGCTCTCTGTGGAGAGTGTGCAAATGGAGAAAATGTAGCTTCAGGGATCAATACAGACTCACGGAAAAGTAAGATCTGATCAGATTTTCTGTTCAGAGATTCACTTTACAACATGTTGGGAATGTTGACCATGTACGTTTGGGCATGGTCAAGTGCAGTGATTCTTTCTAAAACAAGTCCCACAAGTTAGTATTCTCCGACTGACATCTCTGTAAAACCCAGAGCAGATGTTAGCTCGCTGTTGATTAATGTCTTGCTAACACCTGGCGATGATCAATAGTGGCTGAAGTGATATCAATCCTGACAGGTAAAGATGAACACACACATGCACAGTACACAGTGTACAGGCCCCAGTAGTGATTTTGAAATCATGGACATTCTGCTGTACTGACAGGTTGCAGGGCTTTCACCACATTTAATCACTGCTCTGTGGCATTCATTAACCCTGGCTCTGATTAATTTTCCTTTTTGCTGTGTTTGTTCCTCACTGAGGTGCTATGCTGCAGCTGCAGAAGTAAAAACACCACAGTAAAATATATTAATTCTTTAACATTCAGTGAATATCACTTAAATAAATAATATATTTTTTTGCATGCATAGCAAATGTAATGTTATCTGAAGAATCAGGGTGAGAGCATACAGTGTAACACATGGGAGCACTCATCCTTCTCAAGTTCTCAAAATGTAAGATCTTGGATGGTAAATACATATTTAAACAAATTAAGTCAACTACAAACAAACTAAACTGAAAATGAAAGGATTAATAAGAGATTTGTTTGGCCGTGGAACTTAGTGAACCCAAGTATTTTACCAACTCCAAAAAAAAAAAAAAAATCCAAAATGCAACCAGCTATCGGAACTCATCCCTAGACACCCACACGTCTGGGACATACACAGTGTTCATCTTTTCAGGTCTCAGAGGGGTGTCTGGGCTAAAACAGTAGCTCTCATGACAGAAGCTGCTATATGTGTGTGTGTGTGTGAGACTATGTGTGAATGTATGTGTGTGATCTCCTTCTGTTTAATTAAACCTAGATCTGTCCAGGGGAAGAAAACACAGACAGACAAAGAACTCCATCACACATTTTTTTTATACCAATTTTCATTGGAAAGGTGGATGCAAATTCCTTTGAGCACCTCTTTAGGGGCTTTAAGGCGCTTTAAGGCTTTGGGGCACATTACATTAATCTGTGCAATTAAGCACCTTCTCAGAGCTTAAAAGAAATGCAGCAGATGTTTCTTTGGTCTAAGTAAATTTGCAGCTATAATAGACAAATCAGCTGTGCTGTCCAAATAGTCTTTCTATGGAAGGAAAAGGTGCCCATGTAATTACAGCCACCAATATGCTGCAATGTTGGAAGACAAGGAGCCAACAAGGTAACAAAACAAAGCAAAGAAGCACACCATGTCCATGAGCAACATCAAAGATAACAAAGAAGATATTATGTATAAGATGTGCCTTTACACTGGCCTGGCTCAGTTACCACCAGAATATCCCTTCTCCGGACACAAATAAAAACTATCTCTAATACATCTGTGCAGCCCGGCCTTGCTCTTCCCCTGACCGAAAATACATCAAGATACTCAAAATACCATCTATTAACAATGAAAGACCGCCTTTCTGTTTCAAAAAGCAATGAAGAGGAACTGAGATTCCCTCAAGCTTGCCATCAGTCTTTCCTTTTCTGAGCTCCTCTAGGAATGCTGAGGCATTCCCGGGATGTTTCTGTGAGGATAACGGTTGCTATGCAATGACAAAATCAAGACAGCTGCCATCAGGAGAGAATATTTGTGTGTGTGACAGAGAGCGAGTGGGTAGATGTGGCGAACCTGCTAAATTGCAACTTAATGGGGGGTCAGTCTTTTCATTTGGGTGTTTTGCAGATACTAATGTGTCATGGGTAATTATCAGATACCATATATGCTCTTGAGGTTGCAAAGCCTTGAGTGGGATGTTTCATAATTCTGTCTGTGTGTTATTTAGCTTTGCAATGAACCATTACACAACCTGTGGGATGTGATTTTTCAGCTAAATGTGATTTAGGATGTTGAATGCTTTTTCGGCATTTGGTGTATATATATATATATATATATATATATA
>JAUBNQ010000012.1:22590364-22622585 GCA_032353495.1 Ctenopoma kingsleyae | reverse complement strand
TGGAAAGTGGGT
Source organism: Ctenopoma kingsleyae (assembly GCA_032353495.1). Classification (NCBI taxonomy): domain Eukaryota; kingdom Metazoa; phylum Chordata; class Actinopteri; order Anabantiformes; family Anabantidae; genus Ctenopoma; species Ctenopoma kingsleyae. The sequence continues at coordinate 22,622,573 of JAUBNQ010000012.1, read as the reverse complement.
TGCTAAGACTGAACAGAAGCATTAAAGTTGGAGGCCCGAGAACCTTAATAATAAACTGAAACATGCTAAAAATACTCTCAGAACTGATGGAAGCTGTAGAGTTGATAATGATCTGTAGCTTTGTCACTATGAACGACCCATATCACACTGCACATTTGATCTATTGTTAATGTGCAGCATTAAGTAATTACTGGATTGTGTGCTGTGGTCACACACTTTGAAATTTGAAAGTGACAGTGGTGACATGGAAACGTCAATAACAGAACATTGCTCATGCTGGATCCCGCATACTAGATACACACCAGACTCAAATGTATTGTGCATCATGGTAGTGTGTTGTCTGTGGAAAATAGAACAGCCACTTTATGTGAAACTGCACTACAATTATGTGTGAAGGTCTCTGAAGATGTCATCACACTTTTGAAACCTTGCCACCAAACTGAAGTAGCTACAAAGAGACACCACATGACAGGGAGGTCTGCAAAACCATTTAAACTTCACTTAAAACAAACTTTTACTATCCTAACAGTTCTCTTTGGTGTGGCCATGGAGTACAGCATGGTGCATGGAACATAATGTGGGTCTGAACATCAGGGACAATCGACCGTGAGAGACAGATGTGTAGTATATAGAAGTGTATGGTGCAATGGCCAGTGTTGCATAAAAAACATAATCTGAAATTGTAATGAACATGCATACGCACTTTGCATAATTCATTGACATAGCCCATTAAAAAGCCACAAAGACGCATGCATCATCTCTAATTACATCGTTTTACAAGACAGGATTACAGCCATGTCTAAAATACTCGCTCAGTCTTCATTATACAAGAACGACATCTGATTGCCAGCCTTATTAGAGCCATATAATTTATTTTATAACTTTTACGCATACTATAAAATTGCTTTTATTGCTGTTTTGTTGTGTTTTGGCACATGACTGCCTTGTGAGACGTTTTGAACTAAAATAGCTTTAACTTACACTCTAACTGCTATTGTTCATGCAAAATCGAAAGCTACAGTCAGGATACCCTGGTCGTAAAACTCCTTAAAGCAGTGTGCTCCTTTCCACTTGTACTAATCTGTGGGCTGATACAGTGGAGAAGAGGAGTGTGGAGAAGTGAGGAAGAGTATGGATTACAATCTAGAGCATGTCTGAGTGAATAAGAAAAATGTACAAACACATACACACACACACATAGACATCCATCCATGCAGAGTTGTATGCAGACACAAACTACCCCATCTTGCCTAGCAGCACAATAAAAGACTGCCACGATCAATACACAGCAGCTTTAGAGCTTCAAATTCATCATCATACACACAGTTTAATCATTTCAGACAAGTAAGTGGCTTCAATCCGTCTTTAACTTGTGCTTTTTTTCTTCTCTCCAAAAACACACAGCTGATCAAACTAAAACACTGTTAATTACTTGCTATAGGCTGAGCAAGCAGTATGGACAATGTCGGTGTGCTGAGTGAAACAGAAGGATCATAAACGCAGGCATTAAGCAGCCAGATTTAAGCCTGTAGGTTCTGGTTTCAGAACATTTGTTTTATCTTTAAAAGCTCTGCCTGCTGCAACCAACCAGAGCCAAACTTATTGGAAGCCTATTGGCAAAAAAAGATGAAGAAAAGTAGTTATGTCTTTTGGATCTTTATAGTTTTTGTAAATATGTGTCTATTAGCTTACACTATACAGTATGCATGCATCACTGAATATAAGGCTTGTGCATAAAAAAGGTAGTCAAGGCAACATGTGAAGAACAAGGCTAGGTGAGGCTTTACTGCCAAAAGAAGAGAAAAGAAGTCTGTACCCCATAAAAAAGAAATCTTCACAACATTAAAAGAATCCAGTCTTTTTTTCACCTATGTCAATATGCACTTCTGACACATCTTAGTATGCCCATACTGAACACACACACACACACACACACACACACACACACACACACACGCACGCACACACAGACATGCAGCATCTTCATCATCATCTTATCTTTTTTTTCCCCTCAGGCAGACTCTAACTGACGCAGCATAATTCATCTGTTAACACATTCACTTTCTATCTTTCTGCCTTACTGTTCATTTGTCAGACTCGCTGTCTCCCACACACACACACACACACACACGCGCACGCACACACACACACACACACACACACACACACACAAACACTCCTCTCCTATCTTGCTATTTCCATACAAAGATCCTTTTCCAGCCCTCACAGTTGGCCCCTAACCGGCCCAAGGTGTTTTAAATAGCTGAACAGAGCAAGTACTGAGAGCTGGAAGGGGAGATGAAACAAAGGAGATTAAAGCTCAGAGAGAGACAGAGTGGGGGTGGCAAAACCTGCTTCTGGCCTCCTGTGGTCTTTAGTGCCAGCCAGCATTTCTTTTGGTGCGGTTTGTGAGTAACTGGGCTGTGCTGGTCACTCCATATATTTCCGTCTGAGTTCCTGTCGGAGCAGTCCTTGAGAAAAGGACTTTTCCACCAGGACCATCAGTGAGTAAGAAAAAGGGATGGTAAAAGGTTGGAGGAGGGAGAGAGGAAATGAAAAAGTACAGAAAAGCGAGGGAAAAAAAAAGGATGTAATATAAGGTTCATCCTTGAAGGCTATATCCAATTACTTGTCTGTTGCGATGCTGTTTCAGTTTCCATGGTAACAATTGGTAACAATTTATTTCTCTCCTTTTGTTTGCTGTGCTCTCTGAACTGTATTTATTTGCACTTTTTCTGCCTCCACTTCTGGTTAACAGCAGGATTTGGATGAAAAACATCAATTTGGTTAAAAAAGATACTATGGACACAAGGGAAGAAACACCTTTATAAAGGTGGAGCTGATAATGATATATAACCAGCAACTTTCAAAGCTCTCCTCAGTCTTTTTTTGATTTGGCAAACACTGAACTAAACGTTCAGATAACCAGAATAAAGTAAGAGATGAACCTCAACTTTGAGAATACTCCTATCCTGACCTTTTTTTTTTTTTTACCTGGGCTTCTTTATATGTCTCATTGTTCTGCTTCACATTCTTTCTCCTTGAAAAACAGATTTTTTTTCAGGCCTAGAAGGTTGCTTAGAAACCACACAAACATCTTTAAAAAGGCGATTATTCTATGCCAAAGCCTCCAAAGCTTCAAAACAACGTAGACATGGTCTGTGCGTGAAAGCCAGATAATTACCCGAGCACAGGCCTATCCCACTCACTCCTTAATTGGCTGTCATGAAGTTGGACAAAAGTGAGAAAAAAAAAAAGAACCGAAAAAGTCACCATGAAAGTCATACTGCAGGTTGCAAATAATGGCGCAACTTTGTTTTTGCTTTTACTTTCACATGCACAGAAATGCGAACATGCATCTAGAATATGTACTTGCCTTAAATAGCATCTTAATGTGTGCATAAACATGTGTGCATGTATCTAGGTATACCTCTCTTCACGGTTCTGGCCCACACACACTCTTCCTCCGTGGCGAGGGGTTGGGTTGCTGCAGGAACGTTGACGGACCTGGAAGCCGATGCCGCAGCTGGTGCTGCATGGAGACCAGGCAGTCCAGGGAGTCCATGCTCCATTTCTATGGAGATGCAAAGTGCTAAATCAGTCAAAAGTTATTTTTGCCACCGAGGTAGATGGTGTCCTGAAAATCAAAACAACAGAATTATAGCCAGAAGATATGAATTATCAAGTCATGTGAATCTCAGGAGTTGACGACAGCATGAGAAATGTCATCACTGAAGACTTAGAATATGGTTTAGATTTGGAAGATGAGTTATGTGTAAATAAACCTAATTACAAACATATAGTTTAGCTACAGTGAAGAAAAGCACTTTACTTTACAGTCAGAGAAGACATTGATGTTCCTTCTGCCAGATGTTTTGTTTGCAAAGAAATAAAAGCATTGGCTGAGAACCTATTTCTCATTGCATGCACAGAGGAAGGGCAAGACCTCTAGATAGAGCACTGTGATGTCGACAAAATCAAACTAGTATCCATAAAGGATAAGCACTGCTATGTAATAATAAGTCTGTCTTAAAACAGGGAGGCCAAGTGACTGTTATGAACCTAGTATATTTCAAACAAGAAGTTGATAGATCAAAAGTTGTATAAAAAATATTCAAAGCCGTTCAGAGGATTTGCTGCTTATTAAACTTCAAATTGACTGTCATTCAGTTTTTCCTTTACTATTAATCAGATAAAATAAACATTTTAAGGATTTCTGATAGTGTGATGTGATAAACACGTCTCATTAGATTCAGACATTTATTAGACAAAAATATTAAGCAATTAAAAGACACAATTATAAGTAATAACTACAGTATTCTTTAGTTGCTTCCCATTATTAACTGACAAAGCGTATCTAGTTTTGAAGAATATGTTAACATGCCCTGTAGGCAGCAGGCAGATGAAGTGTGCACAGCAGCAACACGTCAGTTTTAACTCTGAGTGCTAAAATCAACAACTTTTCAGCTGAGAGAGCAAAAAAATAATCTCCAATCAACACTTATACCCAAATAACTGATGCTAAATATGCAACACGGACCAATTTACCACACATGGATTTCTAATGAGGAGGTGTCAGGATGCTAGGAATTAATTAACTAATCTTTCATTAACTCTCTCTATATCCATCTAGATAGACATGTATTGCAAATTTAGAGACAACTCATAAAGCCAGAAGAAATATTTATAGATGTTTTGCGGTGGGACCCACTAAAGAATTTACCTTGAGCAGTTGGCAACCTCCACACTGATCCCAAGACATTGCTGGCCACCACACTGAGGAGCAGGGTTATCACAGGCTCGTGTCCGACACAGACAAGACCCGGCACTGCCTCCATCATTATGGCTACATATGGACCAGCCTGACCAGGCACCAAAGCCTCCATCGACTGTCACATTACGGATCTGTTAGGACCAAAAAGGGACAAAAATATCATTTGAGAGTAATGGCTTTTCTCAGAAACCGCTCATTGCATTAGACTGGTGCACTCAGGAATGTGTTACTCTGGGAAACACAGCCCACGGCTGCCACGGATGCAAACTGAAATCAATTTTCCTTAAATAGATGTAAAAATAACTTCATTACATCATCTGTAGCGCATCCACATTTGTGCTGTTATGGAGACAAAAATATGCTGTAAACATGTGGAAGATATAAGAAAATTGTCTGGGGATATGATGAGATTCCAGGACAGCCAAAAAGAGATTGAGAAAGGCAAATGAAAGCTGTGAATGGACTCACTGAAAGGACAGTAATATGAGGAAATAAAAGTGGCCTCATAAATAGATATTTGAAGCAAAACAGAATAAAACAGGAAGCCTCCAATATTACATGAGCTATGAATTACAATTGAGTTCCTGGGCACACAAGTTAAATACAAATACATATGAAGCATGGTGCTGCTACATTTGAGGGTGGTTTGCAAATGCAAAAACCGCTTTCACATGGGGAGAATAGAGAGCGTGATCATCAGCTGCTTTGACAGAGGCAAAAATAACATCTGCCCTCTGCTCTGTGGGTAATTGAACTCCGCTGTGGGCCTAAATGAGGGTGCTTTGCTAAGACAGACAAAATTTTTATGAAAATCAGTCACATTTTATCTTTATTATAAGAGATTTCTTTTTTCACAGACAAAAATTCAAGAGCTCTCTCTTTTAAGACATAAAAATACAGTATAATCATGTTTTTAGACTGGATGTTGATTAAAAATTACTTTTAGAAAACCTGGGCTCCTTAGAAAAAAACACAGGGAGTTGAAATTTCACATTCACTACAGAGAAACCATTTCCTTTTTTCCATAAAGTCTGTCCATTTGTTAATAGGTTGGCCAAACGTATCTCCTATCTCTGTCTAAACAACACAGCTCGGTGTGCACACCCTTGACTAGCCTCCAGTTTCACACTTCCACTTTGCAGAAGAAAGCAACAGAGCAGACATTCAGCCCACATTTTGTAAACTGTTAATGGATTCATAGGGAGTGAACCTATAACTGTTAGTTTTCAGGTCTTGGCATTGAATTGTTGCAAGCAGATAATTTTCTGGTCTGGCTTCGGAAACTACATTATGCAGCTCTTTTTCTATGTCAGCATACAAAGTTATTACAGCCAAAGTTAATTCATGCTCACTCTAAATGGATTGGACTTGGTTAGACCAAGGTTAAGTACCTAAATACATATTCCATCAGTGGTGTGGGCAGTGGTATGTGAAAATACATCACAACTACAGGATTAGTGGCTTCATTGCAGGTGGAAACATGCATATTATATGTGATTGGAGCCAACATGTGAAGCAATACATATACAATTTGGAAAATGTACTTATTTCTTTTTTCTGAAAGTTAGCAGAGGATTGACAGTATTTTTCTATTTCTTCATTTAAAATAAAGCTGGAGCCAGGAGACAGTTGGTTTAGCTTACCATAACAAATGAAAACAGGGGTATAGAGCGAGCCTTCTCTCTTCATATGACAGCAGGCACCTCTTTGTGTCTTATTAGCAAGCTGTATGGGTAGTATATTGTTTGCCTAATTTGTACCAGAACAAAAGCGGAATTCCTACAAGCAGTAAAGTTCAACTAACTAGTTTCAGATTGTGATAGATTATGTGAAGGTGACTGATTAAGTAGTGGCTATAGAAGTGATTACCAGCATTAGAAAGAAACTGCAACTGTGCCAAATAACTATTTGTGTGCCTGTTCGTGCACATGATTGTATGTATCTATGTACATGTGTGAATTCATATGTGGATGTAGTGATATCCAAGTTTCTGCCAAAGCTCTTCTGACAGATGCCACTGGGTGCTCAGTAGCTTTACTGCCAAATTGTCTTCTGAACACAAAGACACATGAATGGGTATGGAGGCACCCAGCAGTCTCTGCTGTGACTGGCTTGAAAATTATGAAAAAAAAAAAAAGCAGAGCCATGCTGAAATTAATAGGCTTGACGCCTCTTAATACTAGTCCCAAATTTGAAGCATGTAAAATAAATGGAAGAGCTGTTTTGCAAATGAACAAGCAGTCAGAGGTGAATGATTGAAGCAGGGCTCTTGATCATTCTGGGGGTACATGACGTTCCCTTAAAGTCAAGTTGTGCAGTCCCAAGATGCCTTTCTCAGCCAAGGACGTGTGTGTTTCTCAGTCTGGTTTAAGGGCTGTTGCTTGTAAGTTGTGAGTGTACGGAGAGAATACAGAACAGGCTGTAGCTTTCAGAGGCGAGGAGCACAGATTAATGTGAGTATTAAATTCATATGGAGAGGGGAGTGAGTATGAAGGCCTAGTAAGAATAATTGTGTTTTCAACTTACTTTAAAGTTTGACAAAAAAAGAAAACAGGTAGCAGGCAAGTGAACTACATCGAGATATGTATACATCACAGTGATACTCACCGGACATTTTGTGATGCTCTGCTCCCACTGGCTCATTCTGACACTTTCCTCCAAAGTGGTGCATTTCTTCAGCAACAGATCCCAGCCGCAGTATGGGTCCCTGGCCCCAACACACGCTCTAAAAGGAGAGAAAAAAATTGGCTTTTATTAACCTGTCATGTGTGAACACTGATGGCTCTGCATTGTGGCACAATATTAAATCAAACATCAGGCTGAAGAAGGAGATTATGGAGAAAGGTGAAAGAGAAAGTGGCAAAGCAGGGAAAGCATAAGACAAGTACAGTACAGTGTAGAGACAGAGAATTTGATAATAGGAAGAAGAGGTAAGCAGAAAGGAAAGGAACCTAGAGGAGAGAGAGAGGAGAGGATCTACTCAAGTGACAGAAAAAGAGAAAGATAAGAAAGGAAGGATAAACATGTTCAAATCTATTTATGAATGTAGAGCACTGTTATGCTCTACAATTCTTATATTGCATCAACAACCTTAATATCACGTCTTAACACAATCTGCTGACTGATTTTTCAGGTAATCTTCAGGAAAGCTCCAGGATTATAGTTTTGCATAGCACACACACACACACACACACACACACACACACACACACACACACACACACACACACACACACACACACACACACACATATCTGGCTCAAATAGCTTATCAAACCAACAAATATTCACTGTGATGATACTGTAGCAAAGATAGCCATATCTGGTTCAGGTGGTTTATCGGGTGTAATAAAAAGCCTGATGTTACTCTTTTTATGCAAATGTTGGTCTGCAATGACAGCACAATGACATATCACAGAGCCACAGGCATCGGCAAAATCTGACATACCCATAGTGAAATGAAAGCAAAGTTGTCTGTGGGTTTCATAACAATGAATTGTGTGCAGACACAAACACATATGCGCTTACGCAAGGACACAAGATCATCTGCATCCATCCGTATGAAAATGAATAAAGGCAAACACTGCACACACAAGGCGGCTGACGTAATGTCTGGGTGGTGAACAGAAAGCAGAGCGTTAAGGTCTGTAACTGCACAGAAAATGAAATCTGAGGCGCAAAATGAAAGGGAGAAAGAACAAGCCAATACCTGTCTTTCAGAGAGCCTTGTGGGCCTTGCAGATTGTTGGTGAGCCACACAGTCAAAGAAAGACAGACAGCCTTCTAATATTTCAAACAGGTAAACCTCAAAGAAATGTCAGTGATGAACCCAGTAACTCCCCCCCCTGTCAGGCTATGCGCTTGGTTTTTGTTTCTTTTCTGTTATGTTTTTTTTTTTTTCAAATCTCATTAAAAAAAGTAAGAAACGGTGAAAGAGGTGATGAAGTCCCATAATGGTTGCAGCATATATCACAGAGCCACAGCTGTAATATGAAGCCTTAACTCTTCTGTGTATTCCAATAACAGCTCATTGTGTGAGAGATAAGGAATGCAGGTGTGAATCCTTTTCTGCATGAGATGATGGATAGGATCCCAATCTTGTGGTGAGTCTTCACACCCCAGGCCTCTGTCTCAGGTTTTCTTGGCCAATATTTATTCCTTGATGGAACGTCTTCAAGACAGACAGAAACTCAATATATCTGATAAACACACACACACACATCTGCAGCACAACTCTAGATATGTGTCTGCGAAAGCCAGAAAGCACACAGTTTAATGTGGGACAGTGCGACAGACAGAGGGCAGCTGTAGGCACCTCCAGTGGCTCAGACAAAAGCTGATTTACTGGGTTTTAAATCTCAGCAAGGGCCCCTGACCAATACACAGGCCTGGCCCTCTCAGATAAAAAGCGTCTTATGAAATAGAGAGCTTTACAACTTTATTGTTTGCACATTTGCTTTTGACAGTTTCCACTGAGATTAATGGTGTTTGTTTGTGCATATACTCACTCTCTGCTCTTGTGGTAGTTGCATCTCTTCAGCGGGATCTTGATGACCTGGTCTCTTACACCCACATAAAGCTCACTGCGGCTATGCAGGATCAGCAGGCTTCGGATGGGCTGCCTCTTCCTGGGTGGAAACAATTCAATCTCCTCCAATAGGCAGCTCCCCATAGATTGATTGAGAGGGGAAAGCACTTTTCTGATAGTACCATAATCTGGAGGAGAGAAGGAGAACGAGAGGATTTGGTCACAAAGAGTAAGGCTGGTTTTATCTGCAAGAGAAAAGGTGTGAAAGGAGAGGCACGACAAGGATAAAATACTTTGAAGGAAAAAAGAGGATTCTGTATGAGCAAAAACTGCACACATGCTGATGTGAACTCAATGTGAACCAAACAACAAACAGTTCTTAACAGAAAGGCTCAGAAATAAATCTGTCAATATTATTGGTGACTGTCGTGGTCACTTGGTTATGCTACTAACATGCAGCGCTGTAAACGCAACCATGAAATTGGTATAGCACTTGTACAATTTAAAGCCTACTATTCTTTAAGGGTATATTTCAGGGGAGGAAACGACTTTGCATTTCTGATAGAGAGTGTGGATATCAGTGTCATTGTGAATATGTCCTGACCTTAATGTTATGTAAGGTGTGCCCCGTGAGAACAAGTTAGGGGCAGATTTTCTTTTGGGAGTGCTAACACAAACATCGTTTATTATACATGTAATACCCTGGGTGAAGAAAAAGTAATTAGGTGCACAGTGATGCCAGAAGGGTGAATTGCTAATCGGTTCAATGTAGGGAATGTAAAAGTTAACTATTGCCCCAAGCAGTGTTGGGCAGTAAGTACTCGCAGTAGACTGGTCCTGGATGTGCCAGCTTTGTGCAGGGAAGTGTGGAGAGGCTAACAAATAGGAATACTGGTTACTCCAGAGTTGTCTTATTTACATGTTGTGTGTTCTTATTTGGACGTTAACATTCAGCTTTACTGTGAGAACAGGGCTTCTCGAGAGCTGTGTGCTGACTGTGACTAACGTTAATCTCTTAATAGTAGTAAATATAACTATCCAATAAATATGACTATCCAAACTGTAGTCTAGGTTATGTAGAAGTTTGTCTCATCTTACTTGTTTACTTATTAATACAGTATTACTATATATACAATATAAGTAATGTGAGAGTTGTAGCAGATTCTCCACAACATCCCCATTTAGTAGAGAGCTTTAATCATACCATGCGATAAGGTACAGTATGTGTGCTAGCCAATGGCCTTGGCAGCGTTTCAGATGTTTTCATTAGCAGCTGGTTAGTGTCTGGTGAAGTTGCCATGTGGGCAGCTCTGCTCCGTTGCTACATTGATCACAGCACCGTGCAAACAATGAGAGGGGAGTTTTTGAGGGAGATGCCAAGCACGGAGGCAGTGAACTGGAACAGGTCGTGTGTGTGTGTGTGCGTGCTCGCTTGTACTCCGTGTGAGATATCCTAAAATAACACTGACGCTACAACAGGAAGATCGTGTTGACATTTCCCAGTGGGCCTATGGTACATTAGCACAGTGAAGTGGGTCATTACGTTCAAATCCTGTTCAGTATAATCCATATTGTATGTTATATCATAATACAGAACAGAAACTGGTGCAAATCTGGCATCTTGCTAATACTGCGTTGAGTGCTTTGCCAAGTCTAACATCACACATTGTCACGCCAGTATGATCAAACAGTTTCCTGATAAGCAGGCAATGCCACATGATTCAGACAGGCAAAATGTGTACAGGTTAAATTAGAGCTGTCTGGGTGTATTATTAATTACCTGTCTGTCTTCTTTTGACACAACTGTTGGCTGTTTCATGCTGCTTGCGATTTCTTTGTGAAGGACTGCATGGGAGTGATGTGTGTTGTGATATGTGTGTGTTCTGTCAGTGCATATGGCAGACACATGGAGGTAAAGAGTGATTAAACTCATGTTGTAAGACTATGCTTTGATGTCTCCTCAGAACTACAGAGCTATTGATTTTATTATTCTTTTTGCAGGCCTGTTTTCTTCTGCAAAGAGTGCACTTCAAGGGCTTAGAGCCCCTGAAATCTTAAGTCTTCAGCTGTAACAATCAATTTTCGTGACTGTATAAGAAACAATCATTGCTCATGTTTGTAAAAAATTCTCCTTTGGTATAATTTAGAATATGCTTAACACTAAAATTAAGCTATTTTATTTCTGCAAGACGGCATAGATGTTTCTTCATTTTTTGTAAATGCTAATTTGTGCACAAATCTGTGCACATCAGCTTTATTCAAGCAACTGTGAATGCTGACATAACAAAAACATAAAAATGGGAAATGGGAAAAAAACTGAATTTAAGTAGGATACAATCACTCATACCAAAAAGATGATTTAGAAACTATGTTTTCAAGGTCTTCAAGAAGACAAAGAATTACAACTAACACATGCAAGCATCCAAAAACATGCAAATAGTGAAAAAGAGACAGTAATATAGATAATGTAAATGCAAATCTAAACAGACTGATTTTTCAAACCGTGACCTCATGTAGAGAAGAAGTCAAACACATGCATAGACAAAGTGTGAGGAACCTACCAGTAGCTAAGTATATGATGTGAAACAGCATATCTTTCCCTTGCACCACATCCACCGCCACATGAGTAAAGCGCACATTGTCCTCCATGAAGTAGGGCACGGGAACCACAGGTTGGACCACCTCATGCATTAGCAAAAACTTCTGAGCATCCTGCAGGTTTCTTTCAGTCAGGTTCACATAGGAGCCAGAGTCAATGGTGCCGCACTGTGAAGGAGGAAAAGCAGGACAGGAATAAAGGTTTGACTGACTATGTTAATAAAAGCTCTATAAAGCGTAGCAGGATTTATTATAAACTAAAAGGCTTTTTTGTCTTGAAGGAACACCACAGATCAGAGAAAAGAGGGACTGAATGATTAAATGAGCAAGGATTTAAAGTCAATATCTAACTTGTAGCTTGTATCTAACTTTAAGTCTTTGTAGTCTTTGTAGTCAGTACTCCAAGTCTGATGGAAGAAGAGTGAATGGTTGACAGAGCAAGTAGTTATATTCTTTATTAGATTTTTTCCTCATCTGCATATATATTGGTGGTGAGTTTTATTGGTACCCAACAGCAATATCTCTTGATCATTTTTTACTTCAAAAAATAAGCTAACATCTGTGTTTTCATCTTTAGAGCTTCATTATGCCAATTGATTACATTTCTGACAAAATGCTCCCTCAAAATGCAGCATCTTTCAAAATATAAAGAATGAAAATAAAGTGTAAAATAACGCCTACCCTAGAAAACACTGCAGTTGCAGTAAGCATCTCACATAAATAGGTAGACTCCATTGCCACAGATCAATTTGGATTATCAGGCTTTGTTGACTCCAAATTCTCCTTTTGTGTCTCAGAAGAGTTTTGCTGCCGAACCAGAGTCGGTGCCACAACACTTGGTTTTAATGTGAAATATGTAAGTCTGAGTTCAGTTATTAAAAAAGGTTCAATAAAGTGAAGTGCCTCCACAAGAGAGTTAGAAGGAAATATTAAGGAGCAAAAATTATAATTTATATCTTTGTGCTATGGGAGGATAACAAAACTAACTGCAAGGAACATACTGTGTAACTTTTAGCATACTGTTCCTATCCAGTGAAAAACATCTAAGAAAACTGGTGATTTTCTTTATATTTGTAGCTACATTTTTATGTATCTATTGAACTGAATTAACCATTTAAAAAGCCAAGTAAAATTACCTGTATATTGCTGCAAAGCTGAGATAGGGCTGTTTTTTTTTTGTTTTTTTTTAACTCAAATGGTGATACCTGATTGTCAGTGACAATATTCTATTTTGGTGCTTGTTTTTCAGGTGAGGCTTTAAGCCAGTTGATCTGAGGCAGAGCTGGATGAGTAAAGCTGCAGTAAAGCATGTATGTCCTATTGAGTAAAGGACGTCCCAGGCTGGGGTCAGGGTTGAGCATTGAGGTCCCATTCATAAAGAATATTCCTACACTAAGACACAGCAGAGAAAACAAAAATAAGACGTACTTGAGAATTACCCAAAACAGTCTTTTTTTGTTTTGAGCGTAGTATCTCAGACGAACTGCACAAATTTGCTCCAGGCAACACACACAGCCTCGTCAAACTACACTGAAAACTGGACCTTGGGTGGTGATTAGTTCCTGCTGACTAGCTCCAGCAGCAACAGAATGGATACTTTATACAGATCAATCCCTGGCCTTCCCTGGGCTGAAAGATGAAAATCATGGAGGGCTTCCACAGGATGTGCAACGGATCAGTGACCTCACCCCATCAGGAGATGGGAAAACAAAGCCCTGAAGGACAGGGAAATAAAAAAGACTAAAATGCTTCTGCTTATGGTGAAATTGTGTGTGGTGTGGGCTACATAATAACACATGTCCAAGGTTTGCTTTTGTGGTTTGTCATTGCATTAAATGCTTGTTTATGAATCCTGTGTCCAAATGATGCATGCATTTCTGCCAAAGACAAAGTTAGACACTCTGACCAATGAGGGTCTATGACATTAGTAAATCTGTAGAGAGATGGATGTTGTGATTTTCATGATACAGTCAAGGTGAGGGACATCATTTGGCTGAGGTCCCATCCAACACTCAGCGGTTCCGCACATGATCAGCATACTTCTCTCTGCCAGGATAAATGCTACTGATTAATATGGTTGTTTTACACAATGCTTCTGTTGATAATGTGTTCCATGTTATATAAAATGTCAGGATCCCGATAAGATCTGATTATAATATTTTGTCAATTTTGGCTCCAAATCATACATAATTCAAACACAATACTGTTAAAACTGACGCTTACTAACTATTTTTGTTGTTCTTGAGGTGAATTAGACAACAAAACTTTCTATCAGCATTTGACTGAGAGTCTCACTACATAAGAACCTTAACTATTAATGCATTTACAATAAGCAGCTTACAGTATGCAACACAGAGACAGTATTAGATCCTGATGCACCTCGAACATGACTCACAGCCTGCGTAAACTCAAGATCATTCCATGTGGTTTCAATAAATGGACGGATTTTTTCTGCAGACAGAGAATTAAACTCTCAGTCAATGACAAGAGTGTGTGTTAAGCGATGAGTTCAGAGTCTTAATTATCCCTATTTGGCAACAATCTATAACCCTGATTTTTGTGGGCGTATTTGTGCACATAAGACATTTACATGGTCAGTGTCTTTTATGGATGCTGATCTCCTATAGGTGTTTACTTGTACATGTACACTACAGGTTCATGTGCACAAAGGACTGAAAAAAACAAAACAAAACAAAAAACAGGCAGGCCATAAATTCTGCGCTCGTAAATCTAATCCCCCAGCATTGACAAATGCTTGATGAAGATGTCACCGAAACCTAGATAAAGTGTGCATCGGTCCAGCTGTGAGGAGCAGCTATTGTGCTGAGACTTACATGGAAAGATGGGGATGAAGAGAAATAACTGATCCTCTTTTATCCTTGAGGAACACAGCCATATGAAAACATATGTTATATACAATCCCTACAGTACAACCAACCTAATTTTCTCTATCTGGTCAGTGTTGACCAGATACGAAAATTGGTTTTCTTGAAGGGGGAAACTCAGCCAGATGCTGACATGTAGAAACGTGAATGCATTACAGCAGACAGCTAGAACTTTTAATGCATGGGCATTTCATCCACTTTTGTCAATATACATAATGTTCGTGTAACTTCTCGATAGCAGGCAATGTTCATGCATCTGCTGGCTTGACGGAAACATGATGAAGGGCCCATGTTGAGAAATGTATGGGAGTGAGGCGTGTGTCAACCATTGGCAGCGAGACCTGAGATGGAATTCAATCCCTCATGGGGAGCTGCGTGGATTAGCTCCCTCACTATCTGCTAAGCCGGCTACAACTGAGAGCCACTTCTTCTGCTAATAAAACATTCCCTCTGTGTCATCAGTATTGAGTGGTGTCTGAAATAGCAATGAAGTGCCCTTGAGGTGCTTGGTTTTCCTCTCTGAGTTTTAGGACACATACACATAAAGTGGTACTTGTGACAAACAAGATCAGTTTATTATAAAATGACAAAGACAGAACAAGGGTTTGAGACATCTTAAAGGAATGATTGTGCCTCTGTAAAAATCATTTATAAAGAGCTGTTGTAGCATGTGTGTTCATGAAAAGGGAGAGGGATGATTGAAAGAGAGAGGAAATTAATGACATGAGATGGTCATCAGGGCTCAGAGGAAGGCTCATCAGCATGAATACATTTATTTATCAGGATACACACCATGCACCTAAATTAAAAGCCACCACACAGTGTATTGGGTCTAAATTACCACACGCATGAACAATTAAGGACAATGAATTAAAGATTAGCTCACATGCAATAGTTTATTATCAACATGCCTTTTTGAACATGTTTGCTAGCAGCATGGTTGTAGAGTCTGATGGTCCTTCAGTCAGTATTGATGGTGTGAAAATTTCATTCATGGACCCTGGACATATCTAGCACCACTGTGAGGTTCATATTCATGTGAAATATCTCAACAAACATTGTATACACTGATGCTATGTGCAGATATTTGCTCTTCTCAGAATCTTCACTGATCTCCTCAGTTTCTATTTATCATCCTTCATCAGGAGAAAATTTCAGTTTGTCCTATACTTTGATTTATGTCCAAACACCTGCAAAACCAACAATACTGCCACCAACCTGAGCTTTACCCAGGTTTATATTACATAATATTATCAAATTTTAGCATGCTAAAACATTAAGTTGTTGAGCAATTTTTTTGGAATTTAATTAACAGATGATAAAATGACACCAAACAAGGAGAGAGAGGAATTAGTATTAGTATTTAGCTCAACAGACAATAAAGTCTTGTTACCTGAAAGTCTGGGTTGGGGTTGGGGTAAGGCAACCAGGCTGACCGTGAGTTCTCCTGATATTTGAAGGGCCCGTTGAAAACCTGGGATATAGCACTGAGATTGAAGGCACACACTGCAGATGCAGCAATGCTGTTTCTGAATATCATGAACAAGGAAGAGAGATCCAACAAAGTTGGAGGAGAGAATAGAGAAAAATGATGGATGACAGAGGCAGAAACAGAGAGAGGTATTAAAATAATTACATTTAGAAAAGAACACAGCAGCAATAGCAGGAAACTATTACCAAATTTTGTTGGTATTTGTGAAGCCAGCCTCTCTGTGTTTGACTTGCTCTCAGCCAACAACACAAATCAAACACTGGACAGACAGATGCAGACCCTGCAGTAAGTTATAGTCATTACTGGATTACAAATGCAGCAATAGGACGCAATTAAGCTGTTTGGCTTGTCTGATTAACTGTACAGATCTGGAGCCTGAAATACAGCTTTGACTTTTTAAGCTGTCAGGTTCAACAAGTACTGGTGTCCTCCCTCCGAAGAGAAAGTAAAGAATGAGAGTATTAACTCTCAACTCAAACTGTGAGACTTGGCTAATGTGAATTATAATCCAATGCGGCTGTTCATTAAACTATGTGCCTACAGGGGGAAATGTTTCCAATACCCTTCAAAAGACTTTTTTTTTTCAGCAGTGTGAATGCATTGACCATAAAGATGGATTAGTCAGCTTTTAATAATAGTCTACGCGTGTG
This sequence comes from Ctenopoma kingsleyae, assembly GCA_032353495.1. Lineage (NCBI taxonomy): Eukaryota > Metazoa > Chordata > Actinopteri > Anabantiformes > Anabantidae > Ctenopoma > Ctenopoma kingsleyae. The sequence continues at coordinate 22,605,646 of JAUBNQ010000012.1, read as the reverse complement.
TGAGTGTGGACATGTGTTTCAGAAAGCAAAAAAGAAAGATGGAGGTATAAAAAGAAGATAGGTCTGTGATGTTTATAAAAATATTACACAACAGTTTTCAACCATAATTCGTTCTATCTCTTACATCCTCCATATGTATGGCACAGTGTATACTTCTAATAAGTGGTGATAAGCTACTTTCACTTTCCACAAACTTAAACTACATTGTGTTGTAGATTTAATGTTAAATTAATTAAATTATCATTCATCTACACTCAATAACTCACAAAATGAAAACATGTTTTCTCATTACATTATCATCATTATTTACTATTTTTTTACAAAGGTATTCACACTTTTAATTCAGTTCGTGGAAACTCCTTTAGCAACAAACACAGCTATTAATCTTTTGGATAAGTCTCTTAAACTTTGCACATCTGAAACTGGGCAGTTTTATCCCATTCTTGCTGACAGGTCCTCTCAAAATTGAGCAGATTGGATGGAAGGGATCTGTGAAATGCCACTCCCATGTCTCTCCACAGATGTTTTATAAGGTCTGGGCTTTGGTTGGGCCACTTAAAGACAGATACTTAGTGCAACTCTTCAACATGTGGCCAGGAATTGAGGCAGGACCGGGAAGCAAACCAGCAGCCCTGGGGTTTGTAGACTACTGCCGACCGCCTTACCAACTGCACCACAGTTGTGCTATTTAGCAAAGTCTGGGTGTGCTATCTACTCTGCCATAAAGGGCTGAATGTTAGAGTTCAGGTCCTCCAGTCTCTACAGATGTCTTCTGTAGCTGGGTTCTTGGTCACCTTCCTGATCATGTCCTCTGGGTTTCAGACTTTTTCCACTTCATAATAATTGAGCTCACTGTGCTCCTGGGGACACCCAAAGCTATAAAAATTAGTATTCTTCAGCACAATGTTATCAAAGAGGTCTAGGGATAGTTCCATGGACTACAATCTGTGTGCCACAGCTGTGGGGGCATTTCAATATTTGCTTTTTAATACATTTGCAAAAACAACATGTTACTCAATTTATATGCTCAGTATGTATGGTACAAAAAGGTCAGATGCCAAGTTAATGCAGATGCAGATGTGGTGTCTGTTTACAAAACTGACAAATTCACAATGTGATGCCAAGCTCACTGTGAATAATACATGAAGCTATTCTATTGGTGCAACAACAAAAAATAAAAGAATAATCTGTGTTAGTATTTTTCATCTGATATAAAACACTGCGAGTTGGATGTTTGTTTGATTCAAGAAACAGATTTTAAAAATACAATAAAAAAGGTATGTACTTGTTAAAGTACCTCACATAACTTGACAAATACTGTTGTGTTACATTTTATCCATCATTGTACTTTTGTAAAATCTCATGTTACTCACACGTTGGTAGTAAAAATGCCATAGAGCATCTCCAGCTCAGGCAAATAAAATGTTCCTTGCAGCTCATTGTAGTTAAAGGGGATTTCTCCTGGTCGGGAGCAGTTCAACCTGGCCTTCATGAAGGTGGTCCATGTATCCTCAAGGAGGAAACGTCCACCGATGTCATTCTTACAGACCCGCCCGGCACGAGAAAACACTGTCCGGCCACAGTCATGCTCTACTGCGTTTTCCCGGAAGAAGAAGTAGGTGAAGTTGCCAATATCATAGGAGGAGACGAAGTTTGGTTCTGTTGAGGGAGGAGAGTGGGGGAAAGGACATCAGAAAAGGAAAGAAGACATCGAAAGAAAAATTTCAGAAAGCAGAGGGAAAGATGAAATGCAGAGAGAGGAGGAAAAAATACCAATACAAAAAAAAAAAAAAAAAAAAGTCGTGGGAGTAAAAGGGTGTAGGAGAGTGAATAGGTATGTGTTGACTGATTGATTTGCAGTGTGTGAGTGTGCAGCCCACACAACAGCAGGTGATCAGGATTAATAACTACAGGCCATGTTATTAATGGTGCTGTTCTGTAATAAAAAAACTAATTTTTCATTCCCCCAACGTAAAGGTTAGTATGAGAAATGACCAAAACAGGTGTAGCATAATAGCTCTCACCCTATCTAAAACACGCAACCTCCACGTCATGGATAATGCGTTCATCTTCATGTATGACATTACTGGATCTAAACTACACACTTTATTCTCACTGACAGTGATGTGATTTACCTTTAAATGAAAGTGTCCCCCCCTCATCTCATCTCAACCCTCTTCTCCTCTGCACCTTTGGAGGGCAGTGCAGTGGGAGACGGAGAAAAAAAAAAATCAATTCGCCATAAAATTAGTTATTAAACCTTTTCCCAGAAGGTTGCTTCAAAACAATGTGTGTGGTGGCTTTTAATTTATTTTTTCAATTTAGTTTAAATGTGAATCTGATAAAAGTCACCTGCTGACAAGATACTGATTGACCTGATTTGCAGGCTAGACACCTTAAGCTGTCAGAAGTTCTCCAATCTGCTCTGAGGAGGCTAGCGCTTGTGTGGGTCTGAGCTTTCAGGTAACAACATTGATTTGTGAAGACTTCACAATGTTATACTCCTTCAAGAAACAGTAAGATAAACATAAAGATTTTTCTAGGTTCTTGGTAACTTTATAAATAGTTGTTTTTACTGACAAATGGCATCAGAACAACTATTGCGTGCAGCTACATTACTATGCACAGCACTGTGGTGATTTGACAGGGAATACAATCCTTTAATCAAGACATTATGTTTCTCTCTACTTAAAATGTTATTTATCTTTATGTTGCATATTTAATGTATGTAACTTTTGTATTTAAATAAACTATAACATCTATGCAGATCCCAAACTTTGCCACCTCCATACCATTAAGCCACTTGGAGTTGTACTGGGCAGTGCGCAGCGGTGGCAGGCCGCCCAGGCTGCGGTAGATAGCAGGGTCTCGCCCAGAGAAGTCCATGGCAGTAGCAGCATAAAGCTCCCCGCTGGAGGTGATAAGAGCAGTGGAATTGTGGAGGGGGTTATAGGGACACCGAGCCATCCCACTGATCTGATCATGGATCTCTGTCAGATTAGTCAACTGCAACAGAGAGAGAGAAGAGGATGAGCTAAGGGCTGAAAATACACAGGGGTTATAAGAAAAACTAAGCACTGATGGGACACATGCATTGACTAGACACTACATCATTAAGACACAAAGAAACTTTTTTTGGAACAGGATTGTCCCTTGCGTTAAAAAACTAAAACAATAAGAGGCAATATCCATGGGAATACGATACATTTTGTCTTATTTCTAAATAATGGTGTATTGTAGAAAAAAAAAATAGGACGGAGTATCAAAGGGCAGCATTAAAATGCAAACTGCAGAAGTCTGGTAATGTTTTGTTTGTTCCTGCCAATATGCAAATCATGCAGACAAAAAAAAAATCATCTCATTATGTTTTGTTTTGCGTATATCTACAGCGAAACACACAGAAAGATATATATGAGCAAAGCTTCAGGAGCAGGTAAAATAATCACAGAAACACATTTAGAATCATTAGCAGCGTAAAACACAGAAAACAGAGCAGCTGCCTCAAGTTTAATGCTAAGAAGCCACCTGTTAAAAAAGCAATACAATTCCTAAAGCAGGCTTCTTAAATCCGCTTGCTCTTTACTGCAGTGTTGCTTTAGTTTGGTTTGTCTGCGCACGACATCCAGCTGTTAGTCTGGTTATTATACCACATCTTTAAGAAGCCTCTCTGGGTTGAAAAGAGGCTTGATTCGGTCTTCTCTCGCATTTTGCGTTTGAATGTAAAGCCAAATCCAACTCTGTGCTTTTTAAAAATACTTTACAGCATGACCTTGGCTTAGCCCTGACACACTGCACTGGTTTCTACTTTAAAAAAAAAACTATCGGTCATAGCTCAGTGACACATTGCATTGCACATGCATTTTAAAATTCAAGATGTAATTATATTTTATGGTACAAAAATAAACAATATACATGCATTAACTCAGGTTTTTGCTTCATCTAAGCTCTGTAGTTAAATGCATCAGGTTTTTAAAATCCACTAAAGATAATCAAAATGATTCTATTTGCAAAAACCAGGTTCCAGATTTTTTTTTTACTCCAAGCTGGCTGGAGAATAACTCAAATGACGACAAAAGCCTCAGCCTTGAAAGATCCAGAGCTCTCTCCTCTCACATTTTCACCGTCTGAATAATCTGTAGCTCTTCCAAACAGGAGACCTGACTCCATTCCGGGCATGTGTTGGGGGAACAAGCCACTTCTTTAGCCAATTTCCTGGAGTCAGTCAATTTGGATCAAGGGTTCTGTTGACTACTGTGACTACTGCTCCACCCAAACCACAACAAAACAGAGAAAGCCCTGTCTGATCTCTGCCTGCCCGAGATGAAAGCTTGGTATTGATGGAACTTGTTCTATGGGCCGGAATAGCTGTTTTATGGTCATCTGGGTCGTTTAGAAAAACAAGATGAGGTGTGATAAATGGATAAACTGCAGCGCATCCACTGCATTTTGAGGAAGTAGACTGAAAGTTGGCTCTATAGTGGACCCAGCAGCTGTGCAAGCAGGACACTGAAGTGACTTTCTATGCCTCTGATAGAGAATTTTTGGAAAGAGACATATCAAAGATTTAGAGAACTGTTATGTTCTATGTATGGTACTACTGTCATGCTATTGTTGCTACTGGGAGAATTATTAGCTATAACTACAACAGGGTTAGGGTTAGGGTTAGTCACGAACCCAGTGTGTGATTTTGAATTTGAATGTGAACGGATCATTAACTGAATGTGAGCAGATTGTCATACGTGCATAGCTTCTTTATCCTGAGCATCTTCTCTTTTGCTAGAGCATAACACGGAACATGGCATGTACGTATGTATGCTTGCTTCATGAATTAAGTTGAGGAACATTATAGCACAGCTCTACACTGCTGATGATACGCTGATGTTTCAGTGAAGTCATATTCCTCATGTACTGTATTGTACAGCTATGTCCTGTATTTGCTGTTATTACACTATGTTATGTTTTTATTTGTATCGAAAAAGTAACTTTTATACAGTATTTAGAGTTTTATTTCCAGGTTTTAAAATGTCTATTAAAGAGATGAATGGAGAAATGTAATTGATTTCACTTATTCACAACTCAAAACCAAAGACGCCTGTTGTGCACAGGGTGGCCACTTACTGGAACAATTTACTGAAAGGATTTCAAATGAGTTGTTGTTGTATGTTGTATAGTCAGTTGGCATTTGATTGATTGCTACTGCTGACTATGTCAAACGTTATGGTCCTGTGCCTTGCTGCACTATAATGAATTGCTTATTTAATGTAAACATGTACCTGAATTTATCCAAGTATGTACACATCTGTGCAATGTTGTTTTTTTTTAATTTACATAACTGTATAAAAATGCTTTAGCACTATACTATATGATAACTCTGTATATAGTTTCAAATCAAACAAAAACATTAAAGGTGAGTTCCGTGTAAATACAATTGATTCTAAATTAACATAAGATAAAATGATATTCATAACTGATAACATATTTTCTGATTTAAGTTTTCTTTCTAGCATGTGTTTTTTAGTTTCAACAACTGCAATACCCTCCTCAGATTCTTATATATAAATTAAAAAGTTATTGCTCAATATTCAGTAATGAAATCAGACAGTACTTTGACATGGTTTCAATATAAAACAATAAAGACACTATTAAAAAGGTTGAAATGTATCTTGTTTAAAGGTTTGATGTAGAGACATTCCTTTCACTGAGAAATCCCACATTGATTTACTACACTGAAAGTCCTAATCCCCCCAAAAAAACTTTCTTTCATCACCATAATTATCATCTTAGTTGTCATCTTCAGTAGCAACATAGCTAAACATCAGAAAGTAACAGCTATTTAATCTATAACCCCTGAGCACTTATTAAACTAATAGAATATTCTGCTCCCTATCTGTTCATCCATCACAGCGATAGTAAATCTGTCTGAGTGTGATTCAATTGCTGTTGCTGTGCCCAACCAGTGTTTCACATTAATAGACGTTCAGTGGGTAAATATGACAGCGTCCAATGAAATACTGGTATAATAATGTCATGACATTTCGACTATATGTATTTTCACAGCAGTAAACAGTCATTATGAGCTTGCGACCTTTGTGTGCAGTGCTTTTGGACAAAAACAAATGTCATCATCATAGTAAACTCCTGCCTGTTCCTCCTCTGAAATCCAGACACAGAAGCAGGTATTTGATATGGCCCGATCACTGCTGTAAGGCAAGCACAATACTGTGACATTTAAATACTGGCCTACACTTAACTTCAGTGGGCACTTGTCAACAACAATTTTGGGTGAAAAAGTTTATTTTCTGACACTTCAGTTACAGAGAAACATTGTTATTAACACTGTGCACTTTTGTTGCACACCAGTGGCTACTACACACACATAAAAAGTCTAGGGTTGCCCTCACTGCGTCAAGAGCCTATACCTCTTGACACATATCACAATAGCAACTTGAACTGAAAAGTCTGACTAAACATCCCTTTAAAGCATGGGCTTAAGAGATACAGGGAATTTGTACAAGCAGGAGAGAGAGGGGGGAAACAAACAAAACTGCATTAGAATAAAATATAGAGGATGAAAACGCAAAGAATAGAAGATAAATAATTGCAATGTATCATGAAGAAGGCAGCACAGATGAGACAAGGCGCATGTTTACTTAGGCCAATGCTATGATTATCAAGAGTAATGAGCTTAAGGCAATATTTTGATTGCAACGTTTAACAAGTTTAAGGTAACATGACTTCTTAAGCAACCACGCTTAATACGATTCATCTTTCTTTATAATTAGTCTACATCCCTGACACAACACCAGGAGGCAAGAGTAGCTACGAGAGCTTAGTGATAGCAATACCCAAACTCAGTCACACCCTGATTAAACATGTTGATCAACCTTGACCTTTTCTTCTGACATTGTCAAGTCAGTCAATGACACTTACGTGCTATGTTATATAGCTTACAAAGCATTAAATATTAGTCAAGGATATACAATTTAAAATGCATTCCTGGGTTAACAGGTTTTTATCTTTCAATAGATTCAGTAGAATATTAGTAAACACTGACTCTATATAGCACAGAAAAAAGTAAAAATGTCTGCTGTATCCAGCATGCTGCACTTGAACTATATGAATGGGAGACATTTTCATTATAGTCTAGAAACAGAATAGTAAAAATGACTGTTTAGAAGTGAATGCAATTTGTATGCAATTTACTGAATTGCATATTGCATATCTTTTTTTTTTTTTAACCATATACCTTTGACAGACAACTCTCATCTCTGGCAGCAAGCCTGTATTAGCACAATAAACATTTTCCACTTACTTACTTTTGCAAATTTGTGCAGTTTTAGGCACATAAACAACATTTAATGTTGCTCTTGTCATAGGCTCTTAGTGATTTTGGTTCTTTTCCTATCCCAAACCTGTTAGGTCACTCAGAAACCAGTCAGTTCAAGTTAGTAAAATATCTTAGAGATATCTGTTTGTTAATGTTAATTAATATAAGCTAACATAAGCTATTTACCAGTAGTAGTAGTAGTAGTAATACTTGGCAGCGCAGTGCTAGTAAATGTTTCTCTAACATTAATGTGCGACAATCACTTGCTGACTCAGGGAGTTTACAAGGCAATTTAAATAGAAACACACTCTCTAATTGGGTGAATAATTTACATTCGTATGAACCGAGTGAAACAGAAGCAACATGGCAAAAACAAGCGGAAAAAGGAGGCTGCAAAGAGAAACTCTGCTGTTGTCTGTACCGTTCGGTTGGTGCAGATGGGGGTGAAGGCGTTGGTTCCACAGGTAAACAGCCGGTTCCCATTCACCAACAGCACCCTGATGTAGTTCTGGCACTCCTCCTGTGGAAACACACCAGCAAACACACATATCACAGTTAGCAGTTAGCACCGGCACCATTATCTATCCATTGACAGACAGCAGCATTAGGCAGAGGGACAAAATTACACCTTATGCCAATAAATGAGACAAACACCTGAAACAGTGGGATGGCTCCTCTAAAACGTGGCCAAGCTTGGCAGAGTCAAATAAAGGCTAATGCCCACATGGCTTAGAGATGTCACATCTTAATTCAACAGGGACCAGATTTGGAGAGGGATCTGAATGAGGTGGAGAAGAGATAAATGCAGCGGGTGCAGGAGAGGACCACTCAGCGTTAGTTTAGAAAATTGCCTTTGCTTTGTTGACTGGTCAAAAAGTGAAATTAAAGTGTAACCTCTCATATACTTCATTCAATCACATCTCTTTTTAGCCTGCTCTCTCCATTAATCAATTCAAAGCACTTCACTATATTATGGTTAAGTACATGTTCACCACTCTTTTGGCTCGCTCCTTCTCTAAGGTTTTGGCTTTTTGGCTTCAGTTGGTTTCCAGCAAAATACTTGGTTAAAAGCTCCTGACAAATAAAAGTGGGACTGACGGAGTGAAAGACTGACTGAGTGATTGATTGCTTCTGAACACCATACAATCTCAACATCACCGTCAAGCTTTCACGATGGTGTGCTGAGTTTTTCAACCAAACACATAGTAAATGTAACAACAACAGTAAGTAAGACAGTCAGAAAGTATTCATGTCAGACAGAGCCATATGTTTTTGTCCTGGGACAAAGTAATAAACTCATAGAGTCCTCCCCATCTGAAATGGGCCAGGGCACAGTTTGCGAGGGCCCCTCGTAGAAATTTAAAACCCCGTAAATCTGCCTTTGTCTGAGCCGATCTAGCTGCCTGCAGGACTGCCCCCCTCTCCTCCTCTCAAGGGTCTGATTTAGGAGTGGAGGGTATTGCGGGAAGGACTTTTATTTCTCCCTATCAAGATGGAGGTTGACTCGCATAAGCACATGTGCATCTTTATGTGTGTGTGCCTGCTGAAAATAAGATGTGTGCACAAGTGTGTGAGTAGTTACACTTGTTAAGTATGCCTATATATCTGCGCTGTTTGTTCAGCTCATTATCCACTGCGCGCTTATGTGTGGGTGCAGGAATAGAGATGGGTTGTGAAGAGGACCTTATAATTCAATTCTTTTCTCCAGTTTGTTTCTACGGTAAATAACGGCATATTTAATATTTGCCCAGTCTCACAATCTTGACTTGTTTATGAAAACTTCCTGACAAATGTTCCACGCTCGTACTGTAATACAGAGGCTGTTATGCTTGGCTCTCACATTATAAAATAAAACAGAGGCAGCAATCAAATCCTGTCAAGTCAATTTAACTCTCCTTTCTTCTCCCGGTTGAAATAAATCAAATACACAAGAGAAGAGAGGATGCGTGCATTAGGAGAAAAAAAAACAATCACTTGTAAATTCACTCTCAAAGCACAGGGACGGTATCTGTATAATAGCCTAAGCGATGGTATATTGCTGCGCGCTGAGCTAGGTAATAAACCATCGAAAGCCCTGTCAACTGTGAGAGAATGAAGTCTTTTAATGCTATTCTTAGTGTACATCACAGGAGCTGATCCTCAGAAGGGGAACAGCAAGCAAAACAATTCAACTCCGCCAGACAGCAGTGACTCTGAAGGACTGAGGTAGCTTTGGTCTGTAATTCACAACAGCTATCTTGTGCTAGCCAGGCCATGCATGCCTGTTATAGGTCCCTTACAGAAAGATAAATACACAGCACTGCACATACACATAGGGATCAGGGCAGGGCTGTTCAGTTCACCTACAAGTCAAGTCCAGCCCTAAACCAGTTGTTTAGTAGAAAGAGTATGCCAGCTAACCACATACAAAAACATACACTTGAACATTAAAAGAAACTACAAAAACAATAGGAACTCCCTTTATGCAAGCTCTATAAATAGGAAGTGAGGTGTGGTTGGGAAGCTTCTCACTTCACAACAAGCTGATTTAAACCCACTTTGAGGCCAGTTCACTCACTGGGAATCCTGCAGGAATTCCCAGTCAGTCCTTTGTGTATGTTGCATTCATGATTCATTATGTTTCATCATAACTTGGCATTTTTTTACATTTCAGTGAGCTGTTTTGTACTGTGGAGCTGATTCAACACTGCCTGTAAAATGAAAGGCGATCTGTAATTTTCGTCTTTATAAATTTAATTTCCTTTTTAGCTATAATTATTATGCAGCACCAGTGTACTGTTGGGAAGTACAACATGTGGAGCCTTCAGCTGCAATACTAAACAGCATTTATTCATGTGTTATTTTTGTATATAGCCAAAGCCACAAGAAATTTTGCAAAAATCTGCTTTGCAGCTAAACAGTTTAGAGAATTGTTTTACAGTGGTGGAGATTTCCTTCGTGTAGTTGTTTTGATTATTCATACTAAAGGGAAACTCCATCAACTTTAAACATTTTATTAGTCATCTTCTGGGACTTTGGAGGGCACTTCAAGTCTGAAAAAGTAACCCTTGTGATGTCATCCGGATCATCTTGGGTTAAAGTTAGACATTTTTTAGCTAAACTGCAAATCTGAAAACTGACCAGGCACTTTTGTCTTAGTATCATTTTCAGTTGGACTTTAGGACAGACTTTGATTTAAAACGAGATGGCATCTCTCTAAAATGATCTCTCCTTCATCCAGCTGAAAGCTGACTGGGCTGGCCTCATTGCTGCACACACTTGGGAATGTCAATTCATCATACATTATTGCATTACTGTATCATTGATATTGCAAAATTACACTTTGTTATCACGTAAGAATTTACACTGACATTATTGTGAACAGTATGACACGGCACGGGGCAGCACAGTGGTGTAGTGGTAAGCACTGTTGCCTCACAGCTAGAAGAACCTGGGTGCCTTTCTGTGCATTGCATGTTCTCCTTGTGTCTGCGTGGGTTCTCTCTGGGCACTCGGGCTTCCTCCCACCACCCAAATAGGGTTTACTGGTGACTCTAAATTGTCTGTAGGTATGAATGTGAGTGTGAATGATTGTTTGTCTCTATGTGTCAGCCATGTGATGGACTGGCAACCTGTCCATGGTATAACCCACATCTTGCTCGATGACTGCTGGGATAGGCTCCAGCACTGACCCTTACGAGGACCTACTGTGTTGCATTGTGGGATCTGAGTTTTTGTTTCTCACACATCTATAAAAAATTAAAAATAAAATCACTGGAATAACCCATTATTTGACTTTAGAAAAAACTATAGACTCAGTTACCAATTCTTGAAGTACATGTTTTACACAGAACATGTCTTTTTTTTTTTTTTTACAATAGCAGCCTTGAAACTTGTTTTTTTCGACAAAGTGACTGATAAAGCAATATAATAGTGTGACATTTCAAATGCTCAGGCATCACTTAAACTCACCTCAGATTTTCCACGACTGAAGCAGGCTCCCTTGGTGAACTCATCGCAGTGCCACTCAGCCTCCTGCGGAGAGAGAGAAAAGCAGTATAAGGCTCCCAATAAATCATCCAGAAGAAGCAAACATCAAACATTCAGTGCCATGTCACCATGAACCACTTTGAAAGCCACTCAGGGAACCCAAACAAAACAATGCCAGACACTTGGCTGTGGCAAAATTTCCACCTTTTAAGTCAATCTGATGTCTGGTGACTTTGTCTAAGATAGTCCCACAGTAAAAATGCCACAGAACACATGAAAACACACTTAAAATGTAATAGAAAACCATAATTGTGATGTGTTTGATATGTTGGCTGCAGCTCTGATTTCTGGGAGCAGACTATTCTTTCACTTGGGTGGGAGGAAAGGATTAAAACAGAAGCAAACAGTAAATGAATTTGACAAATCTTCACTGTACTCTCAATCTCACACATACACATTTGAACATACACGCACGTTTATAAGCCATCTTAAATACAGACACAAAATCCAATTAAGGTGCATACCAAACAGAGGCCTTAAGAAACAAGAAGCAAGCATGTGCAAAGCCAAATGCCAGTTTGATTTATGTGTGAGGGAAAAGGAGGGATCCTAAGACATAACAGGTGAGTCCCTAGAGTGGCATGTCAACATGATTTACATGTGAGGAAGAAACAGAGGGACACTTTTTACATTTTACTACAGGAGGGGGAGAGGAATAAGAAGATAAAACTTAGACTTGTCTCCTCCGAGGGTGAACACACCGGTGTGCTCCAATTTCTACCATTTAATTTTAGCGTGACCTCTGGGGGGAGGCTCCTCATTGATAAAAATTCTCTGTTCATGAAATGAGTGTCGGCCTCAGGACAGCACTGAGGTTCTAAGACACTTATACTTTTGACAGGGAGAATTAGCTGTCGGTGCCACCAGCTCCATGTGACTGGCAGAGAGAGCAATACTTAACAGAGAAACCGTCTGACGAAATAATACGCTTAACGCCAAGTCATATAAAAGTCTCCAAAAGTAAAACCATTCAACTTATTCAACTTCTTTTTTGGCCAGAGAAATACAACTTTCCTGCAGTTTTAACCTGGCTTGTTGCCAGAGGCGCAAGAGTTCAGTCTCTGTGGGAATATTGTAAATATCGTCAACAGAAAGAGAATATTAAATTTCTGGTCCCAGGATTGTTTTATGCCACGACATGGGGAGAAAAAAAAGCTGAGCCCTCTTCAGCACTTTGAGGTGGCTCTGGGAGTTTCCTCAGTATGTTTTATGACAAGACACTCACTTTCCGCAGTGGCCTTTCTACTGGGAGGTGTACAGTCACATATGTACACGCATAAGCAGAAATAGGAGGGAGCTTATTGAGAGGAAAGGACTCAGAGTATGTGATACTATTCAGAGAGGTTAAGCTATGGAGTATTATTGGGAGCCAGCTTCTCGTCGTCTTCTTCTCTGTGTGTGTGTATTTGTGTATCTGTTCACATTCCAGGCCGAAGCAAGCTATTCTGGGGCCATGCAGCCGCCACAGACACAAACCACACACATCAGCACAAGCAGCACAGCCTGCTCACGCAGCACCACAGCAGGTCCCAGCTGAACTGAATGTGGGCGCTGAAAAGTGCTTTCACTAATCGCATGGGGGGAGAAAACCTATTAAAGGCCTAAAACATTACTCACTCATGTTCAGTGTAAAAAATCAATGATAATACAATGCAAATTTACAACTTGAGATCACATTAACGGGAGCAAAGTGGTTGCTTTTATCATTATGGGGCAATGATATGATTTGTGATCATTCAACATAGTTAAAAGCAGATTTTTATAACACAGCATATTCTCATCACATCTCTAAGACATCAACGTTATGGGTAGCGAAGAAGGTGATGTTCATAAGCTTGTAAGTGAGGGATGTGTTGGCATCATTGACCACTGAAGCCACCCTGTCTGACTGCCCTGTCTCAAATGATCCAGAATAAAGAACACAATCACAGCCATGCAAAAGCAAGCACCGGGATCATTAAGAAACATTAAAAGCTCATTAACATGCTATTGTTCAGCTTCTGTGCTCCTAAGAAGAATCTCTCTTGAACTAAAATATGTCTGGAATGTGCTGCCATTAAATAATAGTCTTTATGAGAGGAAGCTGTGTTACAAAGACCTTATTCTCTGGCTTTGCCACGTAAAAGAGACTGAAATAGAGACTGGGGAGTGAAACAAAGAGGAAAAGAGAGTAAGAGAAGAACAGGATCAAATTGAGTGAGCTGGTACGATGGTCAATTGGCCCGACAGGGAGTAGCAATTATCTTTGGGGAAAATCACCTATTGGATATTTTAGAAAAGGCGAACTATAGAGCTAATAAAAGATAATTATGGCTCATTACAACTATTTATTTTCATGGTTTTGGTCATTGTACCTAAATAATGACAAAGATCTGGTCGGGCAGTTTATCCAGATTGTTTAAACCATTTAATCAAGTAAATATTATTGTGTGTATGCATACAAAACAAGGGTAAGGTACAGTAGGCCAAAGCTGAAACAGAAAAACAGACAGCCAACATCAGACCCTCTGAAATAGTGCTGGACTGTGACACAATTTTGGTGTAGTGGACACACAAACAATGAATACACCACTTTATAGAAATCAAACAATTATGGTTTTTGTTGTGAGAATTTGAACTAATCTATCCAATCCATCTTGTTAGAGTTAGCCAACAGGATGTCAGCCAGAGGAAGTTCCTAACGCACATGTTCTCATCTAGTCATGGTATGGCCACCAAAAACACCAAAGCCTGAAAAGCATTTTTGGCATGTGTGTGTGGTGAGAAATGAGGCACTAAGAAAGGTCAGGTCCATTTTTCCATTATGTTTCAGGGACTGATGAATCACTAATAATTCTGCTGTTAACATTAGTTTTATCTTTCAAATGTATTTGGCTTTTTAAAAACCTTGATGAATATCAGAATGTTTAAACTTCTTTTTTAGCAGTGAAAGCTGCTATCCCAGATCACAGCAGTTAGTTGGTGAGTAAAGTTGTTTTAACTAAAAATATACTGTCCAAAACAATATAGACAAATTGAGACCCAGACTATAATAAAGCATAATAATCCTTAAAGCAAGCTAGAGCGTGATTAAGATCCAGACGTCCAGAGACAGGCATAGGGAATTTAACATACTCAATAAGAGCCATTTGTTGCTTCAGGGAAGCAAAAGAACAAATTCCTGAGCTATGTTATGTTCCATGTGTCCACCCTCTCTCCCGTTCCCTGTAATGGGCACAATCAGAGATGAACCATTGTATTCAAGTCTCTTGTCAGCCCTCACACTGAGGGGTTATTGTCACCACAAGGTGGGTGCAGGAGAGATACCACGGGAGCGAGTGGGCATGGAGGGAGATAGCGGAAAAGACAGTAAAAGGAAAATAATGGACAAACAGACAGAAAAACCAACAAAGAGAAAACAGAGTCCAACTTAGTCAGCCAGAACAAGGGAGACAGAGTGGGCAGAGTGAAATAGTCAGTGAGATGGAGGAGGGCGTGAGGAGCTGAATTCCAAAACAGCACTGTTTCCAGACATGATATTGAATATATTTTGCATAAAGAAAGTCCAGAGAACACACTGACAGCTGTCTAGACTTGTGAAATGACTGGCTGTCAGTCTCATTTCAAGGGGACAGTGGGTTGAGAGTGAGAGCTGGACAAATCCTGTCTGGGAAATCTAATCTGTTTTACGAAGAGCTGATATTAACTTTTCATGTTGTGGCACAATATTAACTATTCAGACTTATGTGTGCTGATGTAAGCTGCTGAAAGATTTACACATAAAACTGGTCTGGATGCCATGTCTGAGCAGGTGTGTAGATCTGAGTCACTACTCATCATAAAACCATAAGAGGTGTTGAGGTGTGACCCCCTGGCTTCTTACTACTTGTCACAGCCCTATTGCTTAAACATGCCATCAAACGCCATGATATCACAGTGTGATATCA
>JAUBNQ010000012.1:22530251-22562848 GCA_032353495.1 Ctenopoma kingsleyae | reverse complement strand
AGCTGAATGGACTCGTCCACTCCTCCACGCCTCCTCAAAAACAGAGATTCCTGTGACTTGCAGCTACTCTCAGACCCAACCTACACACCTTAGCCCCAAGGCAACTTGTGGCTCTAGATCTATTAAGTCCATGGTAAAGCCTTCAACCTAACTTTGGAATGTGCTACATTAGTAATTCTTCTTCTACCTGCTCTTTTTGGTTCACGTCTGCAGGAGCAGGTTACACTAGTAAAGGCTTTAACTGGGCATTTGATTCCCAGCTGGAGTAGGAGAATATTTTAAGGTGGAAAATTAGGAGGTATAACACTTGAAATGTTTTGATTCTCGATTCTACCTTTATATATGCTGTCTTACATGCACTGTGCATGCTTTATGTATTGTAACAACTAATGAAATATTGCGAGCACCTGCACATTAAGAAACATTAATCCCCAAGTTGTGAGTTTGGAAGGAGGAAGTTCAGTGTTTGTTCAGGTGCACCCCAAATGCATGAGAACATACACATACATACACGCACAAACACATGCAAACACAACCAACCTGCTGTTACACTGATGGACTTTTTCAGGTTTAATAAAATACAGTGTTAAATAAACATATTCACTGTAAATACATTAATTTCAGTGCATTTTCAAGGAACCTATCTGAATAAAGTCAGTAGGTCTCCTTGAGTTCAAGGGATTCACATATTAAATATTGCTGGTTAATAAGCTTATTTACATCCTGTGAAGATGTGGCTGAGTAAATCAAATGATTTGTGCTGTGTCTTTGAAATTCAACACATTAAAAAGGCTAACTTTTAACATCAGGGCTTGGTGATTAAGATTCTGGTGGGACGCAGTAATTGCATTTCCCTCTATGTAATCCACTGCATTTTCCCCATGAGAGAGGCCAGGCTGTTTTTGAAGATGCACAACAACATACACATCTTGCAGCTCACTCTTGGTGGGGTAAACTGCAAAAGCAAAGGAGAGAAGCCAAGGCAACAATCACAAACATTAATAGAAGGGAAGATATCCATAATTACATAGTTGCATCATGATGTCTGTGTAATGGCTTTTACACTTAAGGATGATAACTGTTGTCTGCTTCAAAACTGTCGCTAATGAGATCCTACAAAATGGTCATAACGTCAATCAAACTGCACATTTTGTTCATCACAGCCTCTGCAGAATGCCACAAGAGCTCTGATTTATGGCTTCAGCTCACATCTTTTTTGTTCAAAATAACTTATTGACCTTAATGCCGTCCTCCACAGTGCAGCATGAATATTTACAACACATACTGTATTTATAAATAGTGAAGTTGATAGGTGATGGTTTTAACCCCCAGCAGTGGAACTCATTTAAGTCGACACCACAGTCTTACTGCAAGGTAAAAATCTTCAGACCACACCATATATGGGTCCATTCATTATCTCACCCACATCAATAGATGGCACTATCTACATGCTTAAGTCCAAAGGTTTAATGACCAGGTTGTCATTCAGCATGTGCTCATTAACCACTGTAACAAAGCCTTTTGTGCAGGTAGATTTCCTGTGTAAATGCCAATTGGAAGGTCAGAGAATCAGTGAATTAGTGCACAAGTAGACAAAGCGCCAAGGAAGAAATGCTGGTTAAATGAGAGTCTTGCCCTCATATAAGGAAGCACATGTGGTAATAGGGAAAACTGTAGCATACGCTAACCAAACTAACAACAAATTTAAATTTCTATTTGTAACATTTAAAGGAATCTCTCATAGCAGCATGGAGGTAGTGGTGGCGTGGGGGGTGTTATGGGAGCTGCCACACTTTTCAGACAAGGGCAGGAGGAGAGATATCAAACTTCTAAGGGAAAACGAAAACTGTGGTTCAAGCGGATTTTCTCCGGTGTCATTATTGATGCAGATCCCTCAGTGCGTCACGCTACATTCTTACTAATCAGGTCTGACTATAATGTTTCCACACTGTCTCTTTTTCTGATCAGTGACACTCTGCCCTCCTTTAAAGCATGAAACTTCAGACAGAAAGCGTGAACTGCACAGTTAATCCACTCTGCCGGTGTACTGCTAAATCATCAGCAAACCATGCAAGATGGACAGAGGGGCGGGAGGAATGTAAAGTGGAGAAAGATCACAGGTGTGCAGACCACACAGGGGAAAGTAAAGACACACACACGTAAGTAGGTTTGGGCAACTGTCTTTTCAAACAGTACCTGTGCTCCAATAGTGGATTGGATCTTAGCCAGATGTGAAATATCTACATGAAATTCAGTTGTTGATTTGGATCTCCTGCTAGTGCTGACTCAGATTAACATTACTCTGCACCAGTAATCATACAGTACAGCACAAACTGTGTGTAAGGCATATTAGACAAGCTGAAGATGATGGTGTATCTGCCCTCAGGTCAGGATACAGTGGAAGAGGGAATCGTTATCAGGAGATATGTTGCATCCTTATTCATATTTCCAATTATGATAGGGCCTAAGCCATATTTCAACAACATAGCAAAAAGATTATTACAAGGAAAGTCATCTTTTTCACTGTTAGTCATTCAAAATGAGTTCAAAATGAGAAACTATGGACTTTTGAAAATAGTTGTTTTTACTATTTTCTGATATAAATATATATTATAAACCAAACAATTTCAATATTAATTGAGGAAATAATTGGCAGATTGTATTATAGCATTACCAAGAGATTGACAGCTAGACTAACTTTCCTAATAATTAGTCATTTATGACAATAACAATTACTGTTGCAAATTTAAAACAAGAGGTCCCCACATACAGCCTCTCTGCAGTGATTTGAATAAATAAGAACTATATTCTCATAACACATATATGCACAATTATACAGTAGTTTGCACACACACAATGTGCACATCAGTCTACAACACAACAATACAACAATCTCATAACTGCCTTGTAGCGACAAGACAGTCTTTAAAGCCTCCACATGACAAACATTTGTGAATATTTGAGGATGTCACAGTCAGACAACTAATTGCACATTTTGGCGTATGGTGCCACTGTGCCCCTGAAACACTGACAATACAAAAAAACTCTTTCCTCTAATTGACCTAAATGAGCCATGTAACAAATAGAAATCACTTTGATAATGTGTCATCATTTCCCTCCAAAAAACTGACAGAGCGTCAGGGATTAGAGGATTAGAGAAGTGAGAATACGCATCCTGTCTGTCTGACTGCAAGGCCAAAAAGAACCAGAGTACAAGTCTGTTGGAACAAAAGACATATCAAACAGATGATGCAGTGTATCTTTAACATTTATAGTTTGGGTAAAACTACAAAGACAAACTCTCTGCCTCGCTAGGAGGAGGGTAGGTGGTCTCTAATGCACATGTCAGCAAATATACAGTAGGAGAGCAGGTGTGTGTGTGTGTATGTGTAAACACACTGTGCAGCTGGCTTCAGGCTTCATGTTGGTGTTTAATGAGTTTTGTGGGGGGAAACTCAAAGTTTCCTGTACAAAAGTGACAAGCTCCAGTCTCTATTTGGGCTAGTATTAGTCTTCATAGCTTCAGGCTCCTCGACTAACTTGATTAGGCAGGTAGGGGCCACACGCTTTGTGCCCTCTCCTCACTGAAATGAAAGCTTGCACAAGGACACACTGACACAAACATACACATACAATGCACACAGTGACACACACACCCAGCCACCTTTCTTTATATCTTTCCGTCCTGTTTTCTTTCTTTTAATGCATACACGCTGCCTCCACCCCTCCCAAAGCGAACACCTGGGTGCAAAAACAATACCATCTAATCTGCAGCAACAGCTTCATCAGCTTCCTCCGACAGATGAAGAGACATATAAGCCGGTATGGAATGTGTCTATAATTGTGACAGGCCTAATTTAAGCTCACAGCTAAATATACAGTAGAGTGCTTCGTTGCCCCTCTGAACCATGCAGTTTCATGATGCCTTTGATGGCTCAACTTCAAAGCTGAATATCATCACTTTTAACTCCAATATATTAATTCACTTTCTATGTTTAGGTTCTGCCTCATATTGCTACAGAGAAAAAAAAAACACATAACTTGCCCTCACAATGCATATTCATGCAGGATACACTACAGCACCATAAAAGACTCACTCAAGGCACAGAGCTCTACAGATTTCAGTTGATTGACCTAAATCTTCCACGGATCTATGGCATGTATTAATGTGGAAATACCTTCCTGTGTCATTACGATAACAATTGCAGGTTGTGATCTCAGTTAAAACCCCCTCACTGCTCTAAATCCCCAGAAGTCAGTCGAAAGAAGACTGGGCGTATTTAATGTGTGGTCTCTACTCTACAGCCCTGAGGTACACCTGGGTTTGATTGTAGGCCAAAAACAGATGTTACTGTCTGCTTATGTGTGAGTGTTTGTGTGTGTGTGTGTGTGTGTGTGTGGTTTTACACCTCCTTAAATAAATGTGTGTGTGCACAGCTGTCTCCCTAACCCAAATGTATCTATTACTGCTGAAATGCCTCTTTGTTTGCGTGAGAGTATGACCCATTTGTATCAGTGTATGTTTACTTGCATGTTCTTCTGAGTGTGAGGTTGCACCTGTACTTATATTCTTCTTATATTTATTTAATTCTTTTATAATTCACCATTTTAAGTATGTTGTTTATTGCAATCTACTTGTGTATTGTTGTTTGCATGTTTCTTTCCCATATGTGGCGATATCTACATTTTTGTGTTTTTTTACATGTGCAAATAGCCTTCTGCTTTTCACACTGATGAAATACAGTATGGATCTGACATTATCTGTCCAATAATCTATAAACTATTTGAATAACTGATTCATTATGTCAATTTTAAGTCAATACCTCAGCTTCTCAAATGTTGAATTTGTTCCTTTTCTTTGACGTACGTCATTCATTGCACTTGTGAGACAACCAAGAAAGAATTTGGATTTTTCATTATCAGTTGCATCTAATGTGATTACAAATTCACAGAGACATTATATATGTGCTTTTTCCATCATGAGAAGCTAATTTCTTTTTTTTTTTTGTTAATGCAACAGGATCTGCTCAATTTCTTCCTTACAAAATAGAAATAGCATGAGATTAGCAGCAACTGAACAATATTTAAAACATCCTTCCATCTTCGTCTTAGCCACTTTTCTTGAAAAACTTTTTTTTTGTAGTTAACTAATAGCAGACAAGTTAGCTCTTCTTGTGAGCTCTCCTTATTTCCTGTCTTGTGTAAGTACACCAGTGCAAAGGTGTTCTACACTTTTACAGAAAACTACAGTACAAGTGAATTATCATATGGCCACACTGCCTTCCATTATTCAAATTTATGTTGTCAGTTGGCAAAGTCAGAACAAATGTCATTATCTACATGTGCATTTCTGTTCCTGCCACTTGGTTTCTTGCAAAGGCCGGGCTGCTTGACTGTCTAGGAAGACTGAAACACGATGGAGTAATGGCCCTTAGTCTCCCACTGACCTAACCTTCAGAACATGAAGAGAGGAGAAAAAGATTTGATAAGAAGAGGAGAGAGAGGCGTTTAGGGTCACCTGAGATTGATTACTGGAGAGTGGCTGGTAATAATGAGGAGGATAGAGGAACAAAGGATGAACGAGTTGGAGGAGAGGATGAGGAGGAGAGGTTGGATGAGATGAAATTAGGGGACGTAGCAAGGATAGAGGAGGTTGCAGGGAAGAGGAGTAGGGTGTTAAAGAGGTTAGGCAGGAACAAAAGGAGCCATAAGTAGGGAGGAGAATGGAGAGGATTAATAGAAGATGAGTTTAAATGGATTGAAAGAAACAGACTGAGGAATTTAGAGGTACTTTAGTGAAAGGCAAGAAGGCTCAGAAAGTGTGGATTTGCTGTGAAGGGTGCCTGGGCTTTCCATAAATAATGCACACCACATGCCATAAATGTAAAACTCCTCACATGTCTTCAATCCAATCCAGGAGAACAGTCCCACAGAGGTAATTGAATCAGGACATAAAAACAACAGGGGAACAGGCTTGGGGTGAGGTGGTCAGGCACAGCTGGAAAAGCAGCAGTTCCCCCCTTTTAAACTAAAGAGAAAGGAAACACCAGGGGAAACGACAGCATTATGAGACTGTGGCGTCCAGAGAGCTGATTCTACATAGCCTTTCACAGGAGCCACAGCTCCAGGTGCAACACAGTGCAGGTCTGTTTAACATCCAATTCTGCTCCAATTTCCCATGTGTCTTAGTTTTGTAGACCAACCCTATCCCATATGTCTCTGTTTTCACAAACACACTTGGTTTTGTTTTATGTAAGCTGCAATTGTATGACTGTAATCATCCATCACAGTGTGAAAAGATGACAGAATGAGTGAAAATTGATTCAAACTCACCCAGTGACAAGAAAAGGCAGCCTGAAACAAACCAGTTCACACACAAATACCATAACTACCCGGCTAGTTTTACGTGCTACGGACTGTTGAGGGGGGAAGAAGCCAAAATTGGGTGAGAGGCAGCTTAACATGCTATGCTGGCGATTAATTTTTATCCAGGCTCATCAAGCAAAGTAGTTATTGTAAAGGGGAAATTGCCTGTAAAAACTTCCCCTCTGCTGCCGCAACTCTTAAATAGAAGAAAATCTGCAAGTGAAAGTTCACTCTGGGAACAGCATGTAAATAAACATAAACAACACAAGGTGTAAATGAGCCTAGCAGGGAGAGAAGAAGGTGGGTTAGTCATGTCTACAGCTGGTCCAGACTGTTAATGTCTGCACCTTTTCTGTTAGACGAGACCCCCTGGCTGCCTCATACAATTATGCTACTCTTCTGGGTTTGTGAGTGTGGGTGTCTGCATTGTGAGACTGTGTCTGGTGGTGATAAAACAGCAGAAAGCACATAAATAATGACTTAATGATCCCCTTAGTTAAAATGATGACGATGGAGTTTTCCAACCCTGTTTTTGGGGGGCAGGCAGGGTAAGCCACATGTGGCCTCCAGGTGTGCTCCAGCTCCAACTCTGCTATTTCTTAAGCTCCCAACCCAACTAGGGTGTGTCTACTTTAACTTTGTTCATCTTTATTTATCCCACCACTGCTGTATAATCATCTAGAAATTCATGCTTTCTTGTGAGAGCATTCATCTTGCAGTTGTAGAAATGCAAATCTAATAAATGTGAAAGCTTTCTCTCCTCAAGAGAATGATACAGCTGGATGATCTGCATTAATCATCCCGTCAAGCTGCATTCTTCTATATACAGAGGATGTATGAAACTAGGAAATGTGTGTTTGAAAGAGAAAAAAAAAACAAACAAGAGAAACAGGTAATTTTGGTGAGGGTCCAAATGCTGAATCAGACATGCAGATAAATTATAGTACAGCCACTGAGGCAGTAAGAACAATATGATTTGTATAATTGTTTCTTTAGGTACATTGTCCTACCACTGCTTTATAACAAAAGCAGGGAATCATGTGACTGTACACTGCAATTAAAATCCTTTACCTTCTTCACAGAAATCACACTCTGTGGTTAAATGTGGCAGATTTTTTTTATAATGAAATATATTTGCCTTTTCTACTGAAGGTATTTTTAATCATTTTGCCAACACCTAGCTGTCTGAAAAGTATGATTTTGACACAGGGGTTCAATGAGAAGTCTGAATGGCATTGATTCACACCGTGAGAGGGGAAAATGATGACTAAGAAGCACATAAGAGTGGAAATCAAAGATGAAAAGGTGACCATAACCTGACAATTACTCTAACTTGCTTCAGCTATTTATGAGAAGGCAAGAACTCCCATTTTTAAAACCAAGAAGAACAAATACAGTTTTTAAATGATAACACTTATTTGAACGTCTATAGGAACAATGTGTTAATTATGGGTGTATATGGCTCTAGCGGGGAGTAGAGTGTGGGTGTAGAGCTCTACGCTGACAGGTTACTTTTGGTCTCTCAGTGTTGAGAGTCCAGTCACTGTCTGTCGATGTTTTAGACCAAAATTTGGCTCCACAAAGTAGAAGCTTTGTAGAAACTGTTTTTGTTTTATGCCTATTAATGTACAGCTCTCCCCATAAAACTTGATCCTGAACCTGCACTCTGTCCTTCCCAAATAGAAGAGAGGGCAATGGAAAAATGTATTTCCCTCTCAGAATGGATAAATGATTATATTAATATTATGATTTCCAGAGAAAAACCTCCCTTGTCTCTGAAAAATGATGAATGGTTTGCTGAACTCCAACTACACATTTCAGGTGTTTGTAACACAGGGGTATTAAAAGGCAGAAAAAAACTCAACAATCTTCATGCGCATAGTTGCCTCCAGAGTATCAGCTGCTTTATGGTCTCTGGCAACAGTTTCCTCTTTGCGTTGTGAAATACAACTCCTTTTTCTGTGCTTTTCTTAAGCCAGTAAAAAGAAGTTGACCCTGCAGGGAAGAATCCTCTTTTGCCCTTAACTGTTGCAGGGAAGGGAGTACTTTTCTAACCAGAAAGCCTTTGGGGAACAGCATGGAGCACAAAATAGATCAGGATGCTACGGGGCCCTTGCTTCAGAAGGGCAGAGGTCTATTTTTAATGACAACAAGAGCACTGCAACAACGTGTTCTGATAGTGCTAGTCCAGAGGAAATTTATCCTCTGCGTAGGAGTTCCCTCCTTCACTGTGCCTGTCTTAAGAGTTCTGCAGCGGCTTTAGTCAAAAACAACTGTGAAGATTTCTTGCAACAAAATCCATTTTATCCTCCATTTATAATGATTTGACAGAGCTGATCTCACCTAATCCTCATTAAGGAAAACAGTCTTTTCTTCTCTTAGTTCCTTGCTGTCACGATAAGTCTGGAAAGCCTGTGTATTTTAATGCATCTATATACCTTTCTTGTATATCTATGTGCATATCTGTGTGAAAGTGCAGCAGGGAAGTCGGGGTCTGGTCTGGTCAAGCAGAAGTCAACAAATGGAAGCAGGCTCATCTCTGAGAAAGTGAAACTGGACCCTTTCCTTTCAGCTGCTCAGAGTCACCCTGCTGATGGCAGAAGCCCTGAAACATGCACCAGAGAACACGTGAAATATACAGAACTATTAATATTCTCTGTATTTGTACACAGGAATATGTTTGCTGCTTCCTCGACTCAGTTTGGTTTGCTCATTCTGCAGGATTTATTTACTGATATCATCTTTCTTTACATGCTGCCTCTCTTGCACGTTCTCTGTTTAATCTTGTCCTACATTGTACTGTATGTTGCTGCAGGGTTTCACTCAACTCTGTTAAGACAATACAGCAGCACATAGTAAACTGCCTGAAAATGTATTTGTGCACTGGGATGTGCGTTTAGGTGCTTTGGTTTTGATTTTTAAAAAAATTACAATCCATACCTCTAAAAATAACCCGTTGTCTTTTACAGCCATAGATACCCTTAATGTTGAAGCCCAGCACCTATAGACTTAATGTTCTGTAATAAAATATCCCTAAAGAACAAATTCCCACTCTTGTAAAAACTATTCAACTCTAAATGACCAGTTCTTTTCAAGCACAAAGCTTAAAAAAAGTCAAAAGTCAAGTCAGCATAGCGTACAGTGCAATCAACAAAATAAGGTGCTTGGGCTGGCAGACAGCCAGGCAGCCGGGTTTCTAACTGAGGGCTCATTCTTCCTGATGGTTTATTCTAAGAAGAATGAAATGTTATTCAGAAGGAATAATAAGTACTTCGTTATTCACTGCTGGTGGTTTAAGTCAGACCACACATCCTCTGTGTGGTTTCACCTTCAGAACTGAGGGAACATTGTGCCTACGATCGGGGTAGACTACACATTCACATTCATGCTCTACACAGACCAATAATGGGGCCTGACTCATGAGAGTCTCGTGTTTGGAGAGCGTGTGGAGTGCGCAGGTTTTGGGTAACAGTACATGTAGGTGTGTCTCAAGTAGTAATAATACTTTGTGTTTTCTTACTTGTTTCTTATTTTTGCTTTTCTCTCAAGAGTGTGTGCAGAGTTAGTTTGCTTGTTCCACCATCATGAGACTGTGGGTGTAGGTTTGGTTTCCTCAATAGAAACTTCATACTTTATGATATATAATGTTGAATTTCCACAGTTGTATTTTTCAGCTGATGGTCAATTACATGCAGAAAAGCATGACATTGCTTTTTTCTTGCGGTCTCTTCCTCAGGCTACAACAACCTCCAGCAATCATATACGGCAACCTCTACACAGACATACTCAGATCCTTTACTAAAATCACCAATACAACAACGTAAAAAAAATGCCATTACAAGTAAAACTCCTGCATTCAAAGGGAAATTAGGAGGAGGAAATAAGAAAAATAAAGTTCTCCTACATAAAACTCAGCTCTTCAGAACAATAAAACTACTGTATCTGAGTTTAGAGACAGGTTTCATCTTTAATATTACATTGTGTTGAAAAGTAATGAAATCAAATCAAAGGGAAAGTGGCATAAGAAGAACAATATTTTCCACTGTAATGTAATGAAGTATGAAGTAGCGCTGAAAGGAAAAACTCAAGGTAAGTGCTTCAACACTGTGCTTAAAGGTAGCGCTTGAGTAAATGTAATTAGTTACTTTAACTGTAAGTAGTCTCAGAGGGATGTAAAGTAAACCCTGATCGCTTTGAGTGCACAGTAATAAATATGGACGACTCAGGCGAGCATTTCAACATCTCTGGACTTTGGAGGTTTGGATGCGATGGCATTTGAGTTTTACACTCTTGAGATAATTCAGTAACTGTAAAAGTGAATGTCTTTTTGGGGATATTGAAAAGTGAGTGAGACACGACCCCTTTATGCCCAGTGGAAAGTTTCCATTTGCTTCTCGGCTCTATTTCTCTGTCAGTTTTCTTTTTGTCTCACTCTCCTTTGCTTGTTTGCTGCCTGCGTATTTTTTGCTTTTGGGTCCTGCCCTATCATCCCTTCTATTTCTTTATCCTGTTCCTTTTTCTTCTCTTTGTCCTTTCTTTTTGCATTCATAAAGCAGGCGCCTCCCCTCTTTGTCTGAGAAATGTAAGTTCTTATCTTTCACATCTATCTGCGGTGTCCAATCTCCCTTTCTTTCCTTATATCTCTTCTTTAATCTCTCTCTTTATCTGTCTTACGTTCCCATTTTTCCCGCGTGGCCGAACTACAAGTAGTGGACCGCTTTATCTTTTAGATGTTATCACAAACTTTCATATAAGGTCGGATAAAAAGAATATAGCACTCTGTAATCTGTAATTTTGTTTGCTCATTCATCTGCTGGGGGAAGCAACCTCTTGCAGCTTGAATATTTTTTTCGAGGATATTGCTCTGATTAGCCCTTCGTAATGATTTCAAAGTTGAGATAAATGTTTTCATTTGCAGAAGATTAAAGGATTTTCTTTATTTATATCCTCTCACTGATCAAATTAGAGCCTCTCTGGCTGTTTGCAGTGCTGCAATAGATGACGCGCGGATAGCTCTAAACACATCACATCAAAAGAGCTTCTTATCGTATAATGATATGCTCTATAAAGATAAGATGCAGCAATGCATGTCCCATGAGACTCGAAAAACTCTAAACCACGAAAGACTTAAGCTACATTACATCCACCTCCTGCTGATATGAAAAACATATGGCAAACACAACCCTGAATGACACACAAATAAACACACAGACAGTGCAAATCTCTGCACCTGGTTCAGTAATAGGTGTAGACTGCTAATTTAGCTGTGACTATACATAGCAAAGAGTGTCAAAGTCTCACAGGAGGCAGTCCAGTTTTGCTTTCACCTCAGAGTTACAAGCTGCAGCCTGAAACAAGACGCTCCTATAAAAGAGAAATGTATGAGCTGAGCACCACTATCAAATGATCCACTCATTCATGCTTCAAAGTCATTCATCTTCCAGAGAAATACAGCTGGGTGATGGCCCAGAGAGGAAAAAGTGTGTGTTTCTCTGCGTGTGTGTTTAGTGACAACTCATGACTCATTTCACCCCTCAAATGGCCCTGTGGCACTCAATCACTCAATAAACAAACCCTCTCCACTCTTTCTTCCTCTATCTCTCATTTTAAAATCCTCTTTCCACCTCTTTCCCCTTGACTCATTACACCTCTTCACACATTCAATGCCGTTCTCTCGCTTGTCCCGTGTCCTTCTCCTCCCCTCAGCCGCCACCACTCGCAAGACTCATACCGATACAAAAGAAAAGTACAACAAACTCCAAACTTAAATAAGTTTACAATAATCGCTTCTCCTGTTGTCACAGAAGTGTCGGATCCATCTCTGTTTAACCTTTCAAACATCCTCTCGGCTTGATCCCCAGTGAAAAAGAGGCTTTGGGGATTATTTAATCGTGACCCAAATAGAGTCTCCCTCTTCCTCCTGTGCTGGCATCATGGATAAAAGACATATTCCTCCACTATTTGAGTGGACTTTGAGGTTGTAGTGGGGAGACAGACAGAGCTAATGTGGTGTAACGCTGCTGACGAGTGAAGGCTGGTTTAGCGTTGCTAATTCCCTCAGACGTGTGGACATGAAACTGGATGTTTTACTCAAACCACAGACATTCATTCCTGGATCCAAGCAGCAAAAATAATAGCACATCCAGGATCACATCTCGCTTGCCTGAGCTTCCCTGTCGCACTGTGAACTCAAATTATTTCCTACACCTGCCCCTGTGCTGGTTTTGCTGTTAAGCATGCAGTGTGAAATTACCACATCTTCCCCTTGCCTGTTTTACAAGGATCCGTCCCACCAGAGAAGTCATTTATGTGTGTACGTGTTTGTGTGTTTCTGCATAAGCAAGTAAGTGTTTATTGTGCTTCATTTTAACTCATGGTGACATTATAGCATACAAATGTTAACATGTTGAGTCATGTAACTGCCATGCAGACTTTAGTGAGGAAAGATGCACTGGTGTTGCACGGTGTGTCCCACTTGATAACTTTTTCACGATCTCTATGGCAACCGCCGTGACACTTTGGCCTTTTAAAGAACACAAGTAGATGATAAACGTTCATTTTGCCATTTTGCAAACATTTTCATTTCCTTTGTGATGGACGGGCACTCAAATCCCCTGCAGGAAACCTTGGAGTAGCCATAGCAACATTGCACCATCTCACTAAATAACTGAGAACAGCAGAAAAGAAAAGAAAGGACTGTGTACTTACACCTTGGCAACCTTTTTGGTTATGTAGTTATAGGTCAGAAATGTATCTGTGCCGCTGCTGAAACAAATAACCACAAAACCCCAAAGAGCACAAAAAATGAACACTAATCATTTTAATCAGTGTCTTCTAACATTCTACTACAGTTCTGAAATCAGAAATGTCAGGAGGAACAAGAGAGGGATAAGATAATGGCAAAGTGGTTGTGATGTATAAATAACATGTGGTAGTGAGAGGACAAGGCTCAGCAAACCACTTCAACTATTGTTTGAGTCTCAAGTTTATTTGTAAAAGAGTAACAAGTCATCCGCTGAGGAGAATTTTTAAATTAAAGCTGGATCTTTTGTGAGGCCATGTGTACAGGGACAAACTATTGCAAAGTCCCATCTTGCTGGTGTCAGATAAATAAATAACCAAAGGGCCTTAAAGTGGCACCAAGAGGCCAGAGGGTAATGGCTGTTTAGTTTACACGTGCATGACAATGCCTCTCACTTTCTCTCCCAACTGGGATCGACCCGGAGGGAATGGTGAATCACAAAGGTCGACGACAATGGGCTTGTCTTTCAACTGGTTTCCATAGCGACCACACAACCCGCTGAGGCCACCGGGGTCATTTTCATCACCGAATTCTCCTGGCTGGGACTAATTGCTGTGTTTGTGCTGGTGTTCTGTGCCAGTGTTTGGGCAATTCCCCAACACGGTGCAAATATCAATCACGCTAATCATATGCTGCTCTTCACCCACCGCTGGAATGTGCGGCTGCATTATGGCTCATCTGGATCTGTTGCTGGTCTGTGTTATGACTCTGTGAGGAGTGTAAGTGTTAATGCTGTCTAGGGCTGCAACTAACAATTACTCCCACAGCTGATAAATCTGCCAATTCTTTCCTCAAATATATTTTTATTTTAGTCAAAAAATTGTAAAAAGAAACGTACATCAAAGTTTCTGACGACCCAAACTCATTCCCATACCGAGAAGATGCAACAAGGTAATGTTTAGCGTTTCACCTGTATTTACAGTTTCTTTAGCAGCTCATCCACAATACAAACTGGAACCTTTGACAAAATACATCATATTACATGATTTCTTGATTCAGCATTTTCATATTATCCCCATCTCTCTCTTTATGTCTCCTTTTCATCTCTTTCCCTCTGGGATTTTTGCATGTGATGTCTAATAAAGGCTTGGATGCTGTGAGTTGAAACTAATTCTACCATCTGGATAAGGGTCACGTTTTTCCACTGGTAAGCGCAGTGTGACAGGATGGACAAGCTACAGCATCCTCATGGGTCTGAGGCCATAAGATCAGAGGAAGCTGACTGTGTTTATCAGGACCACAGCTTTCAAGTTCCAAAACAACCACAACCCTGTATGAATACCAATGGATTAGAAAAGTGTATGCTGAGTGCTTTACACTCTGTTCGCAACACTTGAGTAAAAATGTGCATCTTTTATACAAAGGTTGTTCTCGCAGGCTGCAAAAAAAAATGTAAATAAGTGACTTAGCTAAAAATAATGTCTGATTAATTGTACACTAATAAGCATGAACAGGGCAGGAGATTAGCATTCATCCACACCAGCTGCAGGTCTGGCAAGACGACATGGGCAAGTGAGGAGCTGTAGAACCTGAACCACATATTATTTCTGACTGTTTTTCACCTACAGTACAACTTTTACCATTGTATATTTAACTTGCCTGAACTTGAACTGAAATGAACACTAAATACAAATAAAGTTCTTTTTCAAGCACTTTTACAAAATCATATAACTTGCAAAGACTCAGTTCTGGCTCTTATATTGTGTAACAAGTCAAAGGTCTGTGATGTATGCCTGGAAGGTCTGAAATCCCCAACAAAGGGACGAGCAGAATAAAAGAGATGTGACGCACCTCCTGTCATTAAATGTTCTGAATTCTAGTATTATCTCATATACAATCGGTGTGCCTCAGGAGGGGCACATACTGAGTTCATGTGTTTTGTGAATTAAAAGCAGTTTCGTGATTGCAAAACAAGAAAAGTGAATGAAAATATCAAAACATACTATACACCAAAAAAAAAGAAAAGCATATGGACATCTGGTCCGTTCATCTGAAACACTGCTTTGGTATAAAAAAGTCTATGACTAAAGGTAAAAATCAAACCATAATTAACTAGAGACATTTGAGGGTGAAAAGGTCCCATTTGCATTTGTGCTATCAAGGCACTGAATGATTTCTATGACTGGTGAATAGCTATTTTCTTAAAAAAAAAAACGAAAAAAAAAAGAAAGAAAAGAAAATCAGAACCAGTAATATTTTACATGCATTCGCTACAGAGAATGCAGACTTGTGCAAGCTGAAGATATTGCTTATGATACCAGACCTTAATAAATTGTTATCAGATACTGAAAAACGAAAGAAAAGTCAGACACTGCAGTGACTTTGTTGTATGTAGAGATTTCATAAAAGCTGCATTGGTTGCACTCTGCCAGCACCACCAAGTGGTTAAACATCGCAAAGCCAAATGCAAAACTTCTAAAACTGAATATTTGCATTGTGGCATTTTGTATATTTCCTGAAATGTGTTGGCTTAATCCCACTCTATTAGACATTGTACCCTCTGACATAACACCTTTAACATGTGATATGACTGCAAAATATGGTAAATGACAATGAGAAATAACAAATACCTTGCGTTTGGAAACGGAACAGCTACAGAAACTGTGACATGTCTTAATAATAAAAGCTGGTGCACAGCTATATATTAAAATACGTTCAGTCTTACCAGGTGAGGTGCCCAACTCCCGGACATCTAGTAATGAGCTGAGCTGCGTGTGTCGTCCCGGTGAGAAGAGTGGCACGCAGAAACACAAAATAAAGATGAAGTGAAGATGAAATATCCTCAGTTCTGTTTCGCCTGTGCCAGAAATCGACCTCGGTAAAACTCCTTCTCTCTGCAGGGATTGCGCTGTCTCTCGTCCCTCCGGATTCCTGTGTGCTATTTCTTCTCCACAGAGGAGCGCTCTGTGCCGGTAGCTCCTCGGCGCACGGTTTGTAATCGGACACCGCACTGTCGCGCTGCGCCACAGACAACGTGCCCCCGCTCTCTTGTGGAGGGACGCGGGTGCGAAAAAGCAACGGCGCCGAAAAAAAAAAAGAAAAAAAAGAAAAAGAAAACACAAAAGTTTCCTTCAACTAAAACAGTCAGAGCTTGTGCACAAAAAGGCAAGGAGGGGTGGAGGTGGAGTGATGTGTCCAGTGCTGCTCTCAGTCACAGCTGCGCATCTCACGAGCACGGCTGGCTCTGAGGAGTGCGCCCCCACTTCGCGCGTCCACTCAAGCAGCGGAGAGAGACGTGGCAGCGGCTGCACAGCTGTCCTGCAGGTGGAGGAGAGGAATACAGTCCTCTAACCGCTGCAGTGACAAGTGGGATGACTGAGATCCGGACGGTTTAAGCTATTTTTATACATTTTTACCTCAAAGAAATATGGTGCTTTGTTTATTCCAGCAGTTAAACTTTTCTCTGGTTTGTCTCTTCTGGGGAGGTCAGAGGTCAACATCACCCTTAAATAAGAACTCACCCTTTAAGTAACTTTATATGCAAGTGAATATGCAAGCCTTGAGCTACATTTTGTCAAATAAACCCTTTTAAAGACAGACAAAACTTTAATTTTCCAACGAATTTGGGATTTTCTTTCCCCGATTCCTGGCCACATGTCAAAGTGTCCATGGCACTAAACCCCGAACACTTGGCCCCCAATGGGACAGCCTCTCCACAAAGAATTTCCCCAAGGGGATTAATAAAGTATCAATAATAATATTATTAGTATTAGTATTATTATTTTCACCATTAAAACTCTCAAACTTTGCATTTTTTCATAGAGCTGGTAAAAATTCAGTTTCAAGGACACTTCGGCAAATATGATGCTTATTTAAAGTGGAGTTGAACTCTGTTATCCAGATGACTGCGACCGAGTTATCCAATAATGTGAACGTGTTTCTGGATGTGTTTTGTAATGGCTACATACAACAAAAGAAATAGTTTTTTTATTGAGAAAACATACAGTTAAAAGTGGTACTCGAACTTCCATTCAGATCTGTTTTTAACGACTGATCTTTTAGAAAGCAAATATGTGTTATGTCTAATATGTGACTCTGTGTGTGTGTGTATTTGTGAGAAGAAGAGAGCAAGATAGAGAGTGACAGAGCTATGTTTCTCTGCCTTTTTGTAGTTTAATAGTGACATCCCCAGTTCAATTACCTATTTATCCCCTGGTGAATGAACGCAGCCTCTATCAAGCACCAAAGCCCAAAGAGCGTCTTACACAGCTTTAGGGCTATGACAAAGTGTGTGTCTGTCTTTTTGACAGACACGTAGCAGAGTCAACAACAGCCTGTTAATACGCCTCTTCGTTAAACAGGAACGTGCCTCGGTGAATGCCTCAGCTCCTGTATACCCACATCTAAATTCAAATCAGGTAATTTTCATAAAAATGTAGCTACCCACAATGGGAGGATGTAAAGCTGAGATTTACATTTCAAGTGGTCTCTACGAAACTCTGGGAAATGCGTGGGTAACCTTTTCCTTTCACTTGCTGCGCAGGGAGACGCAGAGGGAGCAGATCGGCTTTCTTAAAATATCAGAACAGATTTGATAAAAATATGGCATGCCAAAGGCAGTGATAGTGCTTGACAAATATAATTAACAAACTAAGAAAAACAATAAACTAAGTTGTGAGACAACAAACTAAGTCAAATGGTATTAAAATAAGCTATTGAATATAGTTTCTTCCGCCAAGACGGCTGTGACCTCCAGAACTTTTTCTTCTCACTTGAGGAATTTCAGACTCTCTTTTTCACTCGGCATGCTTTGCTCTCCCTAACAATAGATGTTTTACTCAGTCATGGCCAAAAGCGTAACCCACAGAGGCCTGGCTAAACTTCAGAGTGAAGCTTCAGCTGTCTTAGATGCACTGAGCGGTAAGTTTCATCAGTAAAAACAATGCGTTTTTTACTGATGAAATTTCGAATAAGCCATCAGTCTGTGATGGATGATACTGAGTACATTAGCTCATGAGGCTAGGTCCGAGACAGAGTACATCAAATGTGAACTGGCATTCAAGTTTCCTCTCGTGTGTGTGTGCAGGCACCTTTGTTATTCAGCATTCCTGTTTTGGTATCACTGAAGTTGCCAGGCAACCACAAAAAATCAGTTTCAGGAGCCTTTGTTTCACCTGGTCCTATAAGATCTCAGTAGGGTGTATTTGAATATGTATGTGTGTTTCATATCTCTCTCTCTCTCTCTCTCTCTAGAGAAGTAGATAAATATTTTCAATTTACATATACTGTACATATACATGACAAAAAGTAAAACCAGAGTGGACAATATTGAATATTTTATATTAATATTGTTTCCTTCTTGTAATCATGTGCATCTGTAATTGTTGTGTACATGTTTTATGTGTCCCTAACCAGTGATTGAAGGCGGTAAAATACTAACAGCAGCCCAAGCTCCTGCTTTGGTGCCAAACCTCAGCTGACTGTATCCGATCTCCCAAATCCCTCTTTGAAATATGCCATCTGTCATGCTGTTCCTCTGCCATTTCAAGCCCCAGGTCAGCTCACACCTTGCAAACACAGTCAGCCAACCAGCTAACCACAGAGACATGCAAAACACACACGCTCACTGACACATAACTGCAACATTTCGTGCAAAAATGACTGTACTGTATGTTCGACTGAGAATGGTGAAAATACAGGTGAGTGAAAGAAACGTGTAGTTTGCTCATTTCCTAGGAGAAAAAGAGCTGTGGACAGACACGGGCAGAGGGAAGAAGGGTACGAAAGGATAGGGTGAGAGAAACAGAATGAAGCTGGGCATCTGTAAAAGACTGCAGTCATTCCTCACTCTGAGCTACATACCTGCAGACTCAATGAGCCATCCCGTACAGCAGCAGGGCCAAAGCCATGCAATTTCTCAGGCTTACTGAGCCTTACTGTGCCCCCCCAGCAGCAGCATCCAGGGCCTTGTAGTGCCAGAACTCCTCAAAGTCTACTTTCGCTGCCACGCTTCATAGGAGGAAGGATTGGACAATGATGCTGTAACTGTCACAGTGTCAGAGGAAGTATGTCAGCGATAGAGGGGACAGCACCTCTGGAGGTGACAGACTCAGCAAAATTAAGAGGATAACGTTTCCGTAGGCGCTGATTTATGACGATAAAGATCTGCATAGATGCTTGACCTCTTCCATCATTTTAGTCACGCTAACAGTGCGACTCTAAGGATGTAAGTGTAGCTGTGTTGGTCAGTCCTCCACTTTGGCCCAGACTGAATTATCTCAGCAGTGTAGCCTCTTGTATCTCCACAACAACTGGATGGATTGTCAGTAAAGATGGTGAACATGATTATACCTGCTACACTGGAATCTTCATGTTGCCTTTGTCACGGTCTTCTATGTCTTGTAAAATATGCTGAATTGCCTTGTTGTTGAAATTTAAAATGCTAATAAACTTGCCTTGTTTTGCATAGTAGCATGCTGATGTTAGCACCTAGCTTTTTTATTGTGGCTATAACTACAGTCTCAAAGAGCTAGTTTCAAGTTTCAACGCCTAAAGCAATATTAGAGTGTGTTGTAAAATAAAATAATGTTTTGTAATCCTATCAAGACATTGCTAATCCATTTTCTTGCCTATAACATCATTGTGGAAGTTCACTTCATCTTTATCTATTCCTTCTGGGTCTGTCCAGCCCACACTGACCTGCTACAATGCAGTGTGGATGTATGATAGAGCGTTTTGGGCGACCAGGCCATCGAAAGGTGGTGAATGAATAGACTACGTGAGAAAATAAAATGCAGCACCAGAGTCCATGGGGTCATCTTTCTTGCTTTCTGCCCACATTCTAGCTGGCTAAATTTGTCTTTGTCCTCCCCTCTATGGCCCATGATGGATAGGGAAAAGAATATGGCTGATGGTGAGAGTTTTTTTTTTTACGTACTCCTTTTTTAGTGTCTTCCCTTTTTTTGATCACTATTAACGAAGTGGCAAAGTTAAGGGCTGAAGAGATGAACTCTGTGAAATTCAATCATGGGAATTGAAGGTTTGGAGGCATGAAGTCTTGGCCCCATGAGCGATTTGGAGATTGCTTCAGATTAATTAACGTCAAAATGGAAAGGGTGAGGCTATAGAGGACAATTATGTATGTGACTGCTGGGCATGGTCTTCACCATTTACAGTAAAGGGTGCAGTCTGCTGATTTTTGTCTGTATTAAGAACCTATTTATTCCCAGTCAGTCATTTTCAGAACCCAAAAGCAATTTAAGTGGAGATAGAGTAGGCAAAAGCTACCCATGGCAAAATGGATCGAAAAATAAAGCCACTTATATAAGTAGTCAAGGCGCATATAATCCAGAGGAGCCACAGTGGGAAAACTACCACCATCTCTAGGACATTATAATCTTCTAAAGGCAGACCGAGAGTTAAAGGGGGAATACGCTTAATTAATGATTAATAATTTATTAAAACATTAATTAGAAACATACATTTAAAATGGACCTGGTTAAAAATAACCTTGTCTGCAGATATTCACCCTGTAGACACCGTCATCCTCTCACCTTTTCCCCTTCGTCCTTAATAGAGATTTACTATGATGCATCATTCCAGATTAGGTAAAGGAACAAACTGTACTTTGCTCCCCCCCCGGCCCACAAGGGACCAAAGTGATTTCTTTGCCAACACAGACCAAACAGTCTCAGGAAACTGGAATAAACCCTCCATTTACTAACTCAGCAGAAGCCATTTGTTTCTTTCAACACCATCTTGTGTTTCAGGGTGACTTCACTGGCATCTTACTCCACTGCCATGTCCCCACGTCTCTTAATGCACACATGAACACTCTAGATACAGAAATCGCACACACCAATATTACATACACAAACAATAGATTTATGGAAGTACAGTTCATATGCAAAGCCATGCACACATATTCAGATGTGTATGACACTCTCTGTACCTTTGTCTCAGTCTCTCGCACACTCACACGCAGACACAAAGCAAACCTACACCCTCAGAGTTTGTTTTTTTGCGTGAACTGTGATGCACTCTGAGCAGGTGTGCACAGGAACTTAAGATTGGTCTTCTCGCTACGCTGCATTTCTATCTCCTGAGTTTTGGAAACCCTGATTTATGTGTGCTTCTGAGGTGAAAAATCCGAAAACCTTTTCACAGTTTGGTAGTCTAACAGCTATACTAAACTGAAGAAACTGAACAGTTCTGAACAGAAATGTTTGACTTAAACTAAAATATGCATGCTTATGGTAAATATAGCGCATTGCTGCCTTTTTATATTACAAAGCTGATTTTTTCAGATGACTGATTTTTACAAACCACCCCATTATAAAAAGGAAATAACCAGCAAGGCTGACAACAGCAACCAAAACTGGCATTAACTGATAATAATCATACTCATTACCGGGTTATCATCATTTCTTATTATTATTAATGTAGATCCTGTTGTTTATAATGATCCTACTATATGACGGAAGAAGTCATTAGAAAGGAGGAACTATTGAAAATATAGACATCCATCATCTTGTATTTCTTCAAAAAACTGTAATACACCACCCCTTCTTCTCATAAGAAATTAGCTTTGTTAGCAAGCAAGGAGATACTGGTGTAACTGTTTGTGTCTCACTTTGGACAAGTTAATTAATTTCAATTACTGGCAGCTTTCCAGATGAAGGTTAGAAGTCAATGCTGGACCAGGCTGTGTGGGGAAGGCAAAGTAAAATGTTTATTTTTCCATTTATCAGAGAAGACATACATTGAGGTGATGACAAGTGACTCTATTCAGACAGACTGCTCTGTGAAGTTGCCTAAAAGCTGCTCTGCCTACTGATAGAGGGAGTGAGCACAGGAGACACAGCAGGACAGGAAACATCAAACTGCCATTATAAGATGGTAACAGCTGCTTGTTTTCAGGACATATTGGCCATTCTGTGAAAATGAAAAAATAAAAAATAAAAATTTTTACTTTGGCTTTGAACATGCCTTTTCCACCTCCCTAAGTCGCTCTCACCTTTTCCCATCTCTGAGGCATACCTTTGGACAAGATGAAAGCAAGTGTCTGAACACTTCAGTCAGGGTACACTAGAGAAACACAAAAACAGCTCATGTGAAGTAAAGTGCCTTTAAAAGCAAGCAAACTGATGGTTTAATGGTATTGGTCAGACTGTATGCTTTTCCTTTATCTTGAAAAAGCATCATCACATGGTGGAAGAAGAGTTTGAAAAACAATAAACTCTGATGAGCAGTGTACAAAACAAAAACACATGTTGAACACTTTGCTCAACGCCTTTAAAACAATGCTTCCTATCATGCTAGCAGACAAGAGCACTTCTATGGTTTGGATTCACTTTAAACTCGCCTGGTTCTATCAGCAATACAAAAGAAAAACAACTGGGTTAGAAAGTATTTTGACAATTAATTAAACTACTAAATAATCTCTTTAAATAAAAGAGATGTCACTTGCTCACTTTATCTCTCCCAGTAAAATAATCTGTTAGTCATTTGCTAGTCAACTATTCACACAAAAATGGGGATCAGTGTGTGGGGATGGGGTCCCCTGGACCCCTGTGGAGATTACGTTTTGCCGTAAAAACTTGGTATGGCTTTTCTCATTAATTCTGTGAGGTGGAATAAAAGATCAGATATTTTAGTGGAAAAAAATATGTTGTCTGGGAACACTCTCATTGTGGTAATAGAAAATGAAAGCTGGTTGCAAATACATTCCCTACAAAAATATACTTGTATTTGCAGTTTACCTCCAGGCACATTACATACTAAGGTTAAGACCTACTGTTTAGAATTATTATTATTATAGAAAACTTCACAACTTTTCCTTTGAGCAAGCACCAGGCAATGGCAGAGAGGAAAACTCTCTTTAATGGAGGAAACCTCCTGCAGAACCAGCCTCAGGGTGGGCGGCCGTCTGCCTCGACCTTTGGGGTTAGTGGAAAGAGGAGAGAGAGCAAAGAACACAGCAAGTGAAGAAGATTGGTCAGGTTGGCAAGGCCAGAAAATGTGCACTGAAAAAATATAGCAAAGGTGAAGAGAGAGGGAAGCGGAGAGGAAGAAGCACAGCTACTGGAAAAAGAAGACACAAAGTTCATGAGGTGCAACAGTGGCACATAAATGGATAGAGAGAGGAGAGGAGTTCAGTGGGTCCCGCAGCAAGTCTAAGTCTATAGTAGCATAATTAAGAGATGGTTCAGAGTCATCTGAGCCAGCTCTGACTGTAAGCTTTATCAAAAAGGAAAGTTTTAAGCCCAGTCTTAAAAGCAGAGAGGGTGTCTGCCTGCCTCCATTAAATGTCATTAAGATTCATCAGTTGGGATCATGTGATAGTTGTTCAGTTTGAACCAAACTGGAGAGTGGACAGATCATGACATGAAACAACGCTGCATGGCTAAATTCAAATTAATTCAGAGATCTTGATTTCAAAGAGATTTTCTGAATAAATAAAACATAAATTTATCCAGAGCACTATTACGGAAAATGTCATCATCATTCAAGAGAAAATACATTTTAATACGCAGCCTACACTATTAAAAGTCAGAACGAGTCTAAACCTTGGCCCAAGTTAATTGTCAGTGAGGATGTTAATTTTGGTTGATAATTGCAGCTTGCAGCCAATAGATCTAATTTTATGTCGCAATTTTCAATATTAGATCTTGAGCAGATTTTTTGTGGTAATAACAGGTTCGACAAAATTAGTCATACATCAACTTGCTCGGTTGTGTTCAACACCAAAACGATGACTGTTCCATATGTGAGACATTTTGTTAACTGATGCTGAAAGACGAATGCTACTCTGGGCTTGGTGAGCGGTACAGGCATACAGCTTCTGGGCTGCTTAAAGGTATTATATTGCTGTGTGAATCATGCAGCAGATAGATCAGTGAATATTACAAGCTGTTTGCAACAGATTTAAAGAATTAAATATTTATTTCCTCACAATGCATTATTAATTTAGACATTCTTCAGATGTCTAGGATAGTCAGCAGCAGCAGTGTGGGATCCTACAGACATTCATTCTCAAGCCGATCATGTTCAGAAATTTCCATTTCAGACCACAGTGTATTCTATTGCCCTTGATGGTGATAACATAGCAGAATTTATGTGCTCAAGTCTACAATTTAAGCAGCAAATGCTAATTATTTTTTAATTGTGTACTTGCTGACTTTCCCTCAGGAAAAGCACTGATTTCCCAGGTGAGACCTTTTGGTCAGAATAGGCAACAAAATTAATAAACAGCCCAAGTTTGGTGCGTTGCCGAACCAAGAGCACACTTCTCACTTCAGCAACGTTAGTATTACCATAATAGCTACACCGGGTCCCATCAGCCCCTTAATTGATTGTTAATTGCTTAGAATCCCTCAACTGTACCCGAGTGACCGACGTGGTGTCGCCTTAGGGATTGTGGGATTTGTGTCAACATTTCCTCATGCCATCTCATTCATTCTGTCTTTCTGCTACTCTTCTACAGAGCGTGAAGCATGAGATTGGATTTACAGTGTAATGGAATAAAGTACATTGTTTCTCATCTGTGAGAGAGGAGGATAGAGCCGATAAAACCGCAGACTTGTCCAACTGGAAAGTTGATGAAAAGCCTCTCGTACAGGCAGGAGGGCTGTGTTTTTCTTGCCCTCTTGTTAAGTTTACTTCCTCCAAAACTGAACAACTTTGGGTTTCGAGCTGCTGCTATTGATTTGCTCTGCTGTCGTATGCTGGGCTTTGGAAGAAGAGTAGGAGTGAATAAAAGAGGTCATCATCAAGAGATCAAAGGCTGTGGTGTGACAGGTGTAGTGTTTTCTCCAAGAAGCTTGTCATGCAATTTGTATAGAAATAGACAAGATGAAATTCATACATCCTGGTTTAGGTCATTGTTGTGGCAGCTGTGATAAAGATTACTCAGCATTCTTGTTATTCATGCCATCTCTAGGTGAAGCTTAATAAGGAGGAATAAAATTATCTGCTTTCCTTTTAGATCTAGAGAACATCCATTTTTCTCTTTGACTCCCATCCTTTCATTTCAATTCACTGACTTTCATCTCAAACAATAGAGTGGCATTATCAGTTAATTAACTCTTATCTGTTTTACTGTTGTGATAACACTTTCCAGTGTCACACCAAAGCATAATCTGCTTAAGTTACAATGTCGTCGCTACCATCTCTCACCACAACTTTATTTTCATTTCGATGTGCATGAGGTAAAAGCAGAGAGAAGAACAGTCATTTGTTCTGGCTGCAGCAGGAGTGAGAGTGAAAGGTCTGACGAGATGTAATTAGTAAGAATCCTTATGACATCTTCCACAAACTGACTAACAGTTATGTTAGACAGTTATACTAAATAAAAGATATTCACCTCAGTAAATCTGAAACAATTGGTCAATGAATGAATAACCTGACAGAAAAACAAGATAACAGCCAACAGTCATCCCAGCAAATACAGTATATGATGCTGCACTTGGGCATTGTGGTGTTTTAAGTTATATAAATATTAATACTAAGTAGTCATGATGTTACCCCTGTTTGTCATCATGAAGCACAGCTGAGGCTGATCGAGATGTTATCTGTTTAGCAGGTATTTCACCCAAAGCTTTAGAGAATTAATCATTTCAATAATAACATATCTGGCAGCAGATAATATGTTGAGGGATCACCAAAATGATTATATTTTATCCTGAGGTGGACAAAAATTCAACAGAAATTTCACACAGAAACCACAGATGTGAATCTCATGGAGGGAAAATTCACCAAAAGATCAGCAGGATTTGAATTCAGTTACTGAAGAACTTGTATGTTTAGATATTTCAGTCTGTATCAGAGCAAAGTTGCATTGTGTTACATAATAAACCTGTTGCTAAAGATCTTTGAGTTTGGACAACACAAACTATTTTTAGACATTCCCTTGTCCTCTGTGGATTTATGATGGGCATTTACCACTATTCTGACATCTGATAGAACAAACAATTGATTTATCGAAACAATAATATGAGCCTATGAAGAAGGCTAAAAATAATTGTAAGTTCCAGTTCTGCACTTAGAAATATAAAACAAAACTGCCTCCTTTTCCAAGGATAGATGTCACAGGGGAATATATCCAAATTAAGGGTGTATTAAACTACAAACATGAATGAATGTTACGTTTTACCCACCGCAAGTATAAAGGAGCCCATATCATGCACCCCTGTATTGTCTGATAAAATATTTTACACAGATGTAAAAGGTTGACCAAACAAAGACAGTTACTGATGAATCATATCGTTTTATCTCCTTATTAGACAGAATATCTCACATCAGCAGAGTTGGCCAACATGCCACATCAAAAGAGTGTGTAGGAGTAGATGTGTCCATCCTAATTAGTATGATAGAGCGCTGATCTGCGAATGATCTGAGAACACATACACACACACCTTGAGTCCAACTCTAATTCCCTTCTGTTTTTACACCCACGTTCCAAGTATGTTCCTGGCAATGGGAACATGAAAACCCTTGGCACATTGGAATTAATTAAAATACATAGTAGCTGATGTGTAAATGAACACACACAAAGCCCAGTTGTAGTTTTGTGATTTTATAACACACACACACACACACACACACACACACACAAATCTAAGGATATTTCTGGCAATGACACCATGAGCAATTTTGGCACATGACGTTGAATTCTGCACAGTCAATGTGTGCAGGTCTGACTGAGCTGTCATCTTCAGTGGACTCAGCCTGTAAGTTTCTCTGAAGGGGCTCCAGTTACTCAGCAAGTATAGCTTGGCTCAAACATCAGGATTCAATTAAAATGTAAATTTGCACTAAGCTGATAAACGGGAACAAGTTGCTTGGGCACCAGATGAGGAAGGCGTCTTTTTACAAAGACTTTTGGAAATTGTTGTTTGGGACAGCAGGTGAGCAATCAGACCTTAGAGGAAAAATGTGAAATTTAACATACGGTCAGAGGTCGGCAGGATTCAGGTTATTCAGGAGGATTTACAGACTGGTCTTTTCCCCGGCTGCTTCTCTCGCTTCCTGCACAACACGTATCTTCTGTGTACACCAGGTCTTTGTCTACTCTATTGACAGCTCCCAGAAAAACTCAATCTTCTCTGCACCTACACCTTTGAAGTTTTTGTACAAACTGTACAAGCGGAGAGTGTTTGCGAGGAGCTGACACACTTCTTCAATTCGTGGTACTTTAAAAAGAAAAAGTCAGCAATGCACTTCATGTCAAAATCCAAACGCTGAAGGACAAATGCAACACTCTGGAACACTGAATCTAAAAAGAATTAATCCATTTCTGTAAGTCAGATAGATGTTTTCATAATGTTTCTGTAACAACACTCTGATTTTTGACTGCTGAACGGCAGTGGGATAAATGGTTTGCTTCACAGGCTAATGCTGAGGACAGCTGCTGGTCCTCCGGGAGGAAAAAGTTTCTATTTTCACCTTTCATCATTCAGATGAAACCAGTGGTGGCTGTAAGTCACAAACTCACTTGCTAAGATGACAATTTTCCATCTGGAAACATTTTTTCTGGGATTAAAAAATGTTTATCATATTACTTCCAGTTACCAACAAATTACCTGTGGGGAAGAGTGCACCGCTTGCACAAGTCTTTGCCATTTAGAGGGAGTAGTATGAACTAGAGCCATGAAGGTCTTGAGGAAAATGAATGATGATTATGTCCAGCAGGCAATAATAAATTCTTGAAATTAAACAACCTGCTATCTTGACTGTCGCATCATTATGTTCCAACACATGCCTGTCTGCACCACGTGCTCATCCTTCCTTCCTGACATTCAGACATCCTCACTTATCCTGTCATCACACACACACAGGAACGGGCATGTCCCTGCCCTCTAGATTATATCTATAGTGGCAGGCCAAGGAGAAATGATGAACCTGTTATCATGCTTTTGATGTTGATGAAAGCTAGCTGAATTTTAAAACATTGTATAAAGCAAACCACAA
Source organism: Ctenopoma kingsleyae (assembly GCA_032353495.1). NCBI lineage: Eukaryota > Metazoa > Chordata > Actinopteri > Anabantiformes > Anabantidae > Ctenopoma > Ctenopoma kingsleyae. The sequence continues at coordinate 22,534,770 of JAUBNQ010000012.1, read as the reverse complement.
ACTCCACTTAAGAGAAACCCACAACTGCAGAGACTGAAGATATAGTCACGCTTGGGTATGGGTTGGATTATCTAGTCAGGCTAATGGAATTACTTTGAGGAAATGTGCTTTGCTTTGTTTCAATTAGTCATTTAACATTATCTAAGTTAAGGTTTAGACAGATACAATGCAAACAAGCAGACAAGTCTGAATTACATTTTGTCTCAATCCTATCAATCAGCATATTCACTGGATTAGTAAAATATAAAAAATATTTCAAAGAAGAAAGAAGAACATTTTATTAATATAAGGCACAGATTTCTCTGTTACCTATAGAGAATTGATGTTGAACACAAAACAGCACAATATCCACAATATTTCCATTGTGTAGTAGAGTTGAGAGTAAAATGTGACAAATACTCAAGTAATCAAACTTGCACTTAAGCAACACTTACTCGAGTAAATATACTAGTAGTTACTGCACAACTGGATACATCAGTGTGCACAACAGAACATCACTGTGATCTCTGCAGCCATAGCATTCGGCTGATGGTTCAGTGTTGTTTAGCATGCATGACTTTTAACGTAGTACATAAGAGGCTTGTGTGAAGTTGTCGTGAAACAAGAATAACACTAATCTAATTAGATGTGTGGTTGCTGGACATTTTGATTTATTTTAAGACATCTTATGAAGACAACATGGCTTTCTGGACTGGCAGCCAACATGCTTGTTCCAAATAAAGGAAAGCTCATATCTAAAATGTTTTTGCTTAAATTTAATAAGACATTTTTGCTCTGTCTGTCTTTTACTCATTTAATATTACAATTTGTGACTTCACCCTTGACTAATCATTAAATGCCACCCTTCATTACAAATCAGTACCTTCTCAATAATATACATGATCTAATCACACATATAATAAGTAACACTTCAGGCCCTTTCAAAGCGTCATGAGACATATTTAATGAGTCACAACATCATTGTGAATCAACAAAGATGTGAAAAAATGCGCTATGTATTCTGTCTACGCTGTACACCCACTGACAGAGTAAGGATCCAAGTGGATAAAGATGTCACAATCCTGCGCTGACATGACGCTGTGGTTTCTCATCACTGACAGTATTTGAGCAGATGTTAATGGCTGCATGGGAGAAAATCACCCTCTCTACAAAACACTTTGCTATTAGACCTACCAGCTAGAGTTCTGAAACAAATATGCTCTGAAAAAGAAGGTCATTTGCCAGAGGTGTTGTTATATCACTGACTCGGATCAGCTAAGCTCAGCTTCCTGCATGTAATTACAATGGAAGTGGTCCAGTTTTATATACTGTGAAAACATGTTAATGTAATTAACTGGATGTGGATATTTTGCTACATGAAATGAACCTAACTAACAAGTGAAACATCTGAATTAAAAAAAATAAATAGAAGAAGGTACGGGGAAGAAATCTGTTAGCAGTTAAATGACCTGCAAAACTCATTAAGCTCTGCTGTGTTGTGATGTTATACTGTCGCTGCACAAGAATGCCATAAGAATTTAAAGCAAGATAAAATTTTAAACAGTGTAAAATAACAACTTTGATCAGACTAGTGATGGGTGTCCTCATCTGAAATGACTTTGAGGTATAAAAAATCAATAACACAAAGTATTTTTTGAAATCTTATCCTTCCTTGCCCATGCCTGGAATGCACATTCTTGCTGAATTCAAAAGCTGTGGCTTTTTTCATGTTCACTACACGCATGCCAGCCTCAAAATACATGTCATCCGATAGGTACTGTACATATATGTAAGGCTGGTAGGTGCAATACATCTTTGGCAGACAACAGAGAGTAACTGAATCATCTATTCCAGTTCTCAAATGGCCTTGAAGACCTCAATAATCTTGAAAGAGGTTCAGTGAATATCCTTGAGGAGTTTTGTACTGTATCTATTATACAGCTGTTTATATTGAGGTGCAATGATCAGTAGAATGGTTTAGATGATGGATTGTTGCCTGTATCTCTAAATGCAAATATTTCCACAGAAAACATCAGTTACTCAAAGCAGCGACAAACAAAGTGCTTATGTAACTCTATTTAAATCCGACACAAGTTCTGCTCATACATGAATTATTGCGTAAAGGCTGTATTCAGTTCAGTCATTTTTGAATAACTTCTTTCACATATAAAATTAAATAATATTCCTTATTAAAATACTTCTGTCATGATAATGAGTACATTATTTCCATGTCACCTATAATCCCAAAAGTTTTACTTCCACCAATTTTCTTTTTTTTTTCCATACAAATCACCATATTTAGCTTTCCAGAAAGATCTGTAATCAAGTGTACGCAAAGTGTGAAATGTTCAAACTCAACTTATTTGTATGCAGCTTAGTGATGCTGCAGCTGAGAGGCTAAGATATGAAAAATGAATGTCCTTGAGTATCTACTCGGCTTTACATTTCACGAGAGGGCTGAACAATTGATCTTGATTGTGACCAATTATTTTCTCCATCTAAAGTATAAAACTTTGGAGCAAAAGTCAATGCTATTTTCTGTCACTAAAATATATAATAAAGGACATCAATCTATACTGAGGTAATATCAACCAGAAGCAGTTCTTGTTTCAGGCTCAGCACATTCACTCAGCAACAGGCGCAAACTGCTCAGAAACATGTGGTGCAACACTGCTCTCTAGTGGCACATTACAAAATATGTGAACCTGTGTCAAATAATATGTCCATATGTACATTTCAGCTACATTTAACTGTAATAATCTCTCCTGTCCCTACTGACTGTGGACTCAGCATTTAGTCCCCCACATCATGGACGGCTAAATTTACAATTTTAAGTTCAGTTGAAGATGAGATAAAGTTTTAGGAGATAAAAGTCAAGTCTAGATTAGACATATCAAGCAGGTTTTGTCTTAATTTATAGTATTTTTAGTACAACTTTTCCATTCTTTGCTGTATCAACATCTCAAATAAACTACATAGAAAAGCTTGTGATGTTGGGCATGGATTTATTTATGTAAAAATTACATAAGACAAAGTACTCATGCAAATTACAAGTGCCTCAAAATTGTACTTGAGTTAATTTGCACCTCTCCTTTGTATTGCAGAAGTAGTGGGAAGCCTTTTGACTTTCCCAGTTTCCCATTGTCTCATAATGTGCCCAAGATGCTGGGAGACAAATGCTGTCATTGTTATGGTTGAGAGTTAATCCCCAGATGTCTATGGATCATTTTGGCTGTGTTAGTGCATTTCGGAGGTGAAATCCACTGTTGTGCTGAGCTGTGTTTTGGTAAAGAGTGTGACAAGCTTTAGAACTTAAAAACAGGAATCTGTAAAGCTGACTGGCAATCTCCTGAGTGAAAAAAGTTATAGGAAAAGTCATACCAGTGGTCGTTCGTGACTTTGCCATCAAAGATGTAAAAGGCATTGGTGGTAAGAATACCAAAAAGAACTGTAATGTTTTTTGGAGGATATGGTTTGTCACACATACAGCACCCTCCAAAAGTATTGGAAAGGCAAAATCATTTGTGTTTGCTGTACAATGATATTTGGGTTTAGAATCAAAAGAAAAAATATGAGACAAAAGTAAAATTTTTATTTACTGGTTTTATATCGAAATACTGTAAACTAAACAACATATTACAAAACACCTTTTGTATCAAATTATCCAACTTTTAAGTGAGCAAAAGTACCAGAACATGTGACTGACAGGCATTTGTTGTTACCAAGGTGCAGCCTGTGAGACTGACTGTTCAAACAATAAATAGCTCCCATAGAGAGCTATTGGAGAGAGGCAGCCGTTGTGAATCTCGGGCAAAAAGGGAAAAACAATCAGAAGCACTGCACAAACACTAGACATAGACAGTACAACAATTTGCAATGTCTTGAAAAAGAAAGAAACCACTGGTGTATAGACCTGCACACTGTACACAGAATGGATCAGCCAAGCAAAACAACTATAGCTGATGGTTTTAGGACTAGACCGCAACTAAACTAAACTCAACTCAATATGCATTTAATTTGCTGAAGAGGACACTGAAGGTAGAGACCCCCCCCAAAAAAACAAACAAACAAACAAAAAAACAAAGAACAAAAACATAACAACTGAAGGATGCTGCAGTAAAAGCATAAAAAATGAACCCAACATTGTACTGGTGTCAGTGAGTCACAGGCCTGATGCAACCACATATTTAGCACAGTTTTACTTGCCATCTGTTCCAACACATCTGTTAACTTAAAATGTGGGTGATCTGATACAAAAGGTGGAATGTTTTTGTTGTTTAATGTGCATTATCTAGATATAATTATCTGGAAATAAAAGCTGAAAATGTGAACTTGTGTCTCATATTCATCTTTTGAGTTTAAACCCAAATGTACAGCAAAGACACATTAATTGACCTGGCCATTACGGAGGAGATATTATTCTGGCTGCACTCTGAAAAGGCTAAAACATTATGGACATTTAATGTGTGACAGGATGCACTGAATATATCATCCAAACATTGCACTATATTTACATTTTTAACCTTTTCTGGGTCTGCAC